>JAEOAD010000001.1:99646666-100286250 GCA_036365145.1 Orientallactaga sibirica | reverse complement strand
TATGTCACTTTGAAGGGTTTAGCTCAATTAACAAATAATGATTAATTTATTGCATGCAACTTTAAACTGAAATTATCAAGGTCCCTGAAAATCTAATACCTGGAGTCAAGTTCCTCAACATTTCCTTGGCAATGTGAGGTGACTGCTATTTCTAGGGTTTGATCTGCATTTCTGTTGGCAAGCAAGTAATAAACATTAATTGAAATGCATCAAATGAAAGAAGCTTCAAAATTAAAACGATTTTAATCAGAAATTGTGAAATGAGAAAAATTAGCTAAAGATATCAATAGATTAATTTCAATTGCACTTTATTTAGTATATTCATTTTACCCTTAAATGATTTTTTTTACCTTTCTGTATAATGTGATTTAAAACATATATGTAATCATGCTACGCATGGTGGCACACACCTTTAATTCCAGCACTCAGGAGGCAGAGGTAGGAGGATTGCCGTGAGTTTGAGGCCACCCTGAGACTACATAATGAGTTCTAGGTCAGCCTGGGCTAGAGTGAGGCCCTACCTCGAAAAAATCAAATATATATACATACATATATATATGTGTGTGTGTGTGTGTGTGTGTGTGTGTGTGTGTTTGTGTAATTACACTATATATTACAAATATTATGTTGGAAGTGAATAGATTTAGTTTATTAAAGAAAACAGAAGTTGCATGTAGATGATGAAATGTAGTTGTAGGGTTATTTCCCCAGGGGGGGATTAATGATAGTGCAGCACTGTAAATGAAGGGGAGCTGGAGGACTGGATGACAGGTAAAAGAACTGGGTATCTCGTTGGATTATGAATTAAAGATGTTAGGTAATTTGTACATTTTATAACATTATCTTACTATTTATTAAAGAGGTAACCAAGAGCTGGAGAGATTCCTCAATGGTTAAGGTGCTTGCCTATAAAAGCAGATGACCTGAATTCGATTCTCCCGTACCCACATAAAGCCAGATGCATAAAGTGGTGCATGCACCTGGAGTTCATTTGCGATAGCTAGAGGCCCTGGTGTGTCCATTCTCATTCTCTCTCTCTTTCTACCCCCTTGCAAATAAATAAAAGAAATTAAAAAGTAATATTAAAGAGGTACATAAATATCCTTGATATATTATAGTTTATCTTCAGCCATTTACATGATATGAATTTATAAATGTTAGCTACATTTTTCTCATTACCATGACTTTCACACTCTATTGCTATTATTTTTTAAGAAGAAATCATATTTCTTCAGTGCATGCCTCTGTTACCATTATGCTGCTCTATATTTTAGAAACTTCTTAACTCTAAAGAAGCTCATTGTACATTTCATATGGAGGGTAGGGGACATCCAATTAATTACCTAAGCTTTTACGTGGTGATCAAATATATTCCTCTGCCTTCTGACTACTCCAGTATTTTCACTGTATGTATAAAACTGTGTATAAAATATGAATATTCCCACCACAGAATGTTTCAATATTATTTGAATGGAAAATCAAAGAACTCTGTCCATTTCAAATACTAAGTATATGACCAGATTTAGAATTGGTTTGCTAGCATAGTAGATCCTTGATTTCTCATGTCTCAAATCCAAAATCTTTTGTTACAGTCTTCACAGTATTCTTATCTAGTTTTGTCTTCATATATATTTAAATTTATGAACATTTTATTTTATCTAAACATTCTTGTAAAACTGAAGATCTGCTATTACTTGTGTCTACCTGGAAGTAGAATTAGATAATGCTATTATGCCCTGCTTTACTAATTCATTGATTATAGAAGACCATCTTTAGGGGAAAAAATTATCAAAAAAGAAATATTTAATAGCTAAAAAGTAAATGAAGAAAAAACTTAGATTGATGGACTTTGATGGCCAAAATACTATCTATCTGCCTTTATCTATGTTATCAAAGCATGTTTTTATTGTGATTTGAGATATACTGGAAAATAATCCAGGGTAGGGGAGATGGCTCAGTTGTTAACAGCACTTGTTTACAAAGCCTCATGGTTTGGATTAAATTACACAGCACCCTAGAAAAGCACGAAGCAAAATATGACGTGTATCTGTGATACCACAGTGCCTAAGACAAGGGGAAGGTGGAGTCTGGAGAATCAAAACCTGCAGGCCAGCTAGTCTGACAGTTTGCACAATATCTTTGTACTGCAGGAAGAGACCCTTTCTCAAAAGTGTCCGAGTGCAGACACCTCTAAGTTGTCCTCTGACCTTCACAAAGGTACCATGGCATGTGTGCTCACGCTCACTGACACACGTGAGTGCACACATGCACATACATCGTGGACACGCGTGCAAATAAAATAAATTTTTCAAAATTCAATCAGGTGTTTAGTGCCAAACTGACTGATTTCAAACCTAATTTCTTACTAACTAGTTGTTAACATTATTGATTATAAAGGAGTAACAACAATCCTTGCTTTAGATAATGATTTGGGCATGGAAGTGTACACAGGATAATTCAACAATATATTTTTTTAATTTTTCTTAAATTATTTTAATTTATTTTTGCTTCTTCCATCCAAGGTTTCCCCTAAGCCAGACAGTAGGACAGTATGCCTCAGTATGACTCAGGTATTGACCCAAGTTTGAGGCCAGCCTAGTCTACATAGTGAGTTCATGGACAGCCTGGGCAGAAAGTAAGACCATGTCTCAAAACACAGTACAATGCAAAAACAGACAACACATTACACACACACACACACACACACACACACACACACACACACACACACAGAATCAATGAAAGTCAGGCCAAGGTGCCCATTCACTTGAGACTGAGACTACACACTGTCTACTGCAGGGAACCCAGGCTGAATCCCTCACTGGAAAACAAAGGGCACAAGCTCATCTGCAGACCGTGGCCTTGCGGGTAAAGAGCAGATTGCTGTGAGAAGCCAGTGGCCCATGTGATTCAGAGAAGAGTCTGTCCCTGCATCTTGCTAGTACAGTGCTGACGGCAGTGCTAGGAATGCTTGTGTCATCCCCCTGACTTGTAGGACACACCTAAGTAGGCTCAACTGGGACTTCACTTCAGGGCCACATGTATGGTAAGGCAGAATGTTGCTCTGAACCCACTCTGACCAAGCGGGAAGCTAATCCAGGGGTGTGCCACCACCTGGTTGGGGCTTCCTATACTGTTTGTTAAATTCGGCAAATTGTGCCCTTATCATAGAAGTTTCATAGTTCCCATGAAATTCTTCATGTTTGGATCAAAGGAAGTCCTTTCCGGTTTAAAGTAAACTCAGATGTTAACTTGCCTCCAAAATAATGGTAAAAGATCAAGATGATTTAAAAATGTGAAAAGTGCCAGGTGTGGTGGCGCATGCCTTTAAGCCCAGCACTTGGGAGGCAGAGGTAAGAGGATCGCTGTGAGTTCAAGGCCACCCAGAGACTACAGAGTGAATTCCAGGCCACCTTGGGCTAGAGTGAGACCCTACCTCAAAAAACAAACAAACAAACAAAAAAATTGAAAAGTCCCAGACTGTCAGAAAGCAGGTGACAGACGCTGGAAACCAGAGGTGACCATAGATGCAAACTGGCAACAGTGAAGAGATTGAGACTGTTACTCTCCTTAGCCTTTATTATGCCAAGAAGTCATTTTCACAACGTTTGCAATTGCAACTTAATTGCTAGAAACCTTCCCAGAAAAGCATGTGATATTAAGTTGTGCTTAAAGCTAGATTTTCAATAATAATATTCATGAACATTTAAACATGATAGTGTGCACTTGATGCATTTCCCTGGTACAAATATACATATTTGCATCATGCCAAATCATGATGAGCCATTTAGTATGGATGTTTATGTCACAAGAACATCCACAGGATTTCTCCCACCATTTAACCTTCATTATATGAGATGTGACTTCATAGTGGTTCTGAACACTAGATTAAGAAAACAAATGAAGCTTAAAGGCCTTCCTTCCAGGTACTTGAGACTGTATATTCATTGCTCACCATACTTATTAGAGTTCTCATGCTATATCCATCACTATTAGAGCTTTACTTTGAATCCTGTTGAATTAAAACCTTTCTGCTTAAAAATCAAGTTAATGGCGCTGGAGAGATGGCTTAGCGGTTAAGGTGCCTGCTTGCCAAGTCTAAGAACTCGGTTTGATTCTCCAGGTCCCACGTTTAGCCAGACACAAGTGACGCAAACATGCAATGCTGCACTTGCCCACAAGGGGGCACACGTGTCTGGAGTTCATTCACAGCAGCTGAAATGGTCCTGGAGCACCCATTCTCTCTTTGCCTCTTCCTCTCTCGCTCTGTTTCTCTCTGTCTCTCTCTCTCTCTCTCTCTCTCTCAAAAAAAATCAAGTTAATGACTTTAAAGGACAAGTTTTCAAATAAAACAAGAAGCAGGGAACTGATAAGTCATTTAATCTGTAAATTATCATTCACCCATTAAATCTTTCACCTAGTTCCATCTATTAAAACAGTGAGAATTCTATATCTTTGGATAATCAGGAATATTAATTAGAAAGTGGTTTAAATAACTGCCACCCTGGTTGTTTCTAGGTAGCAAGGGTTATTGGGGTTACAGCTTGGAGAGCAACAGTGACAACTGTCAATGATAGTATAGGGTAGATGTGGAGATGACAAATTACTCGAGAGTAGTTTACTGTGTTGTGCATGTGATGCCTCTCCTCTGTACCTGGTGCTGCTGCTCCTCCACACACAGCTTGCCTTTCAATACTTACATACAGATCGAAAGGAGAAAATCAGATTTTATCCAAGTCTTGTTAAAAACTTCTCAATATCCTTTAGACTTCCTTGTCTGGTTTTATGAAAACTGTTACATATAAATATAGGCATCTATATACTAGATGCACATATAAAACTTTTTGAAGAAAGTGACAAAATGACAACCTAACTGAGTAAGGAAATCAGAATTTAACTTATTTGTTGTTGACAATTTGATTCTGAATCAAATCTGACTTTTTGTTTTCTTTTTCAAAGGGAATATTACTTTCCATGCTAGCTTTCTAAAAGCCAGATACCCCAAAATGAGTAAGCGTCCAATGTGACTACAACGTCCTGCTCACATGCATGGACGGGGTAGGTCTTCTCTTCCCTCCTCTAACCCTATGACCGAGGATAAGTTCAGGAGCTCTCATGCATTCATACTTAGATTTATTGTCTCATTAGAAGAAGACTAGAGGAGTCTTCAGGGTGACAGGTATCATGCACTCACTGAACCTGACCAGTCTTTAAAATGGAATGTCTTTGCTGAGAAGAGTACTGATTTCCATGGCTCCCACATTAGAGTTGCAAATGTATGGTAATTAGAAGCTGCACATCTTTTCCTCTGGTGCTAGGAGTGGTGTTCTGAATCCATTTCTTTATCTTTCCTGTTCCTCTAGAGGAAGACGAGCTACAGCTGCCTCACATGGCATGTGGGCTTTGTGGAGCTTTCTTTGGCCTGTTGGGAACAGATGCCAGAGGCAGGAGAACATGCATAGGCTCCCTTGCCTGGCAACATGTAGGGATGGTGTGCTATATCATGATTCAACTTTATACAGTAAGGCATAGCATAATACTGCATGTATACATGTGTGTGTGTGTGTGTGTGTGTGTGTGTGTGTGTATGTGTTGAGTATTGGCTTACTTCGTAAAAGTTCCAAAGTGTCACATTATTAACAGCTCATTAACCTTTTCCAACTGTTTATTACGTACGTGGTAAGCATTAGAATCACTCCGTATCTTTGTCACATTTTATACGTGTTCTCACTGACAATGTATTTCCAAGAAACAGTGACCAAAGGGAATCAACTTCACTTGTTAAAAGTTCTTTCAATGTTAGGTGACATGGCTGTCTGATTATTGTCCATGTGAAGCTCCTTCCTTTAATTGACATGGAACATTTCAATTTTTTCATTAAATCAATTTTACATTTGTATTAACATTTAGCTGCTTTATGTTAATAATGGTCACATCTAAGGTTTGGGCCATCTTGTACAACAAGCATTAGAAGTCCTATCAGATGAAAGAAAGAGTGGAGGTTTGGAAAGAACAGCATGTGCTATGTTGGGCTCTTCGCTATGTGTGTCCGCAGTCATTCTTCCTGAGACCATTGGTCTGGGTTCATACTGAGTAGTGAGAATGTCTCAGAATTTAGAAAATCACAAGTCTTAGTGCTTTCCAGCTGGGGTGCATGTACTGCCATGGGGGTGAGAGGTGACTTTAGGTGGAACAGTACTACACCTTAAAGTACAATGTTGTTTCAATTTCATTAGTAGGCTTGCAAAATTGTATAAATTTAACATATACATGATACATTTTTCTTCTATTTCTTTTGTCCACCCATGTTATTCAGTAACATTCTATGGGAAATAGCAAAGGGAAATTGGATCACTTTAATTTTTTTTTTTTTTTGAGAGAGACACAAAGAGAGACAGAAAGAGAGGGAGAGGAAGACAGATAGAAAATGGGCGCATCAGCAGCCTCTCAGCCTCTGTGAAAGAAATCCGGATGTGTGCGACCCCTTGTGGGAAAGTGTGGCATTGCACACTCACGTCACTTTGCATCTGGCTAAATGTGGGACCTGGAGATTGGAACTGACGTTCTTGCCCTTAGCAGGCAGGAGCCTTAACCACTAAGCCATCTCTCCAGCCCTAGATCACTTTTAAATGTGCTTATGAAAGTATAAAAAATGCTTTCTGATGTTTCTTTGGTTTACTTATTTTTCAGTAGACTGAAATCTGTCTATCACTACATCAGTTTGAGTATCTCAAGGTAGCAATATAATTCTACCTTTGCACCTGTTAGCCTAGAAAACTCAAATCAATAAATCTGATGAGGTTAGTCTGAAGGATGAGCTGGAGGCTCTGAGTAAAGCCAGAAATAATTTAGATTACTTTCTTCATAGTTTTCTTGACGATCTTACTTTGCTATTTTTATAATTAGGTTCATTAATTATTTTTCATGTTGGATTTTTATCTAGGCATATATTGATGTAGATATCAAGGAATTTATGTTAGCATGATTCCCATTAAGCCCACCATCTGGTGGAGGATATAAGTTGGCTATCTCTTTGAACATAAAGCAAACAAGTATAGTTGAATTAAGTTTAATTATATTTCTTACAGCAATAACTGAGACTATGTCCCTGGGTGAGGTGGACTTCAGAGTATCAGGTGCTCAGCAAATGAGGCAACTGTAAACCATTCCAGTAAGGCATAAATACCACAGAGATGTTTCTGTACCCACAAATGACCATTTGACATAAATATTTATTGAAATTGAGGAATTGTTTTGTGTTAGTCAGTCTGGCTTACTGGTGTCTTTTTAAACACTTTTCCACCAAACTATCATCTAATAGCCCGACCTCCCTCTTGTGACTATACTAAGCCCTTGTCAATGGTTTGAAAATTTGGATAAATCAATAAATGAAAGAACAGGTGATTGTTTTAAGTTGTTTAATTTCCTCTGATATTTGCCTTTTCATTAATCTTCCATGACGGGATCTTGGAGAAGGAATTGGTATGGAAATGGGACTAATATGAATGCTAGTTTGAGAGAGAAAAATCAGTGTGATGTACAATCAGACTTGCAGGTACTTTGACAGGTCACCTCAAGCCATTAACATGCATGCTGATTTAGTACTGGAGATGGGGAACATCAATAAGGGTTGAGTCTAGTAAGTTAAATGAAAATCACAGCATACTCACTCAATAGGTAGATAGACTTTTATTATTGCAATAACAGTATCATTTAAAATCATTAGGGTTGTTTTGGTAGTTGTTTAGGTAGTTTGTTCATATTAAAATCATATAACAAACCTAAAAACATCCTTCTTGCTTGGAATACGTGCATAGGTGTGGTAAGCAGTGGCACAACCATGTTTCCAGAGATTTTCCCAATAGATCCCCTCCTTTCCAAACTGGAAGCTTTATGTCACTTTGCCCTAGATGGGGTTCTATTTCATTTTATCTTGAAGATCTAATTGCCAGGTGTGGTGATGCACGCCTTTAATCCCAGCACTTGGGAGGCAGAGGTAGGAGGATCGTCATGAGTTTGAGGCCACCCTGAGACTACAGAATGAATTCCAGGTCAGCCTGAGCTAGAGTGAGAAACTACTTTGAAAAACCAAAACTATAAAAAAGAAGAAGAAGGAGGAGGAGGAGGAGGAGGAGGAGAAAAAGAAGAAGAAGAAGGAGAAAGAGAAAGAAGAAAATATAAAGGATTATCAGATGGTTTGAGAGAAAGTATCTTCCAAGAATCAAATTACACATTGAAAGAGTTTTTGTGTCAACAGCTGGCACAGTTTGTTAGTCATGCTGCCCCATTTCTATGCAATATGCCCTCCATATCAGGATTTTTTTTTTTTTTTGAGTTTCATTTCTGTCTAAATTAGTGTGACACCATTTTTTGAAATGTTTGACATGACGGTGAATGTGTGGCATGTCACCCTCTCTATCCAGTCTGCAAAAGGTAACATGGAGGACCAAGCTCAGAATCTACATTATATTTTAAGAACACTAATGTTATTTAAAAAATCACTTTCATAAATCTGTAAAATAATACAAAGGGCAGTAAAGTCGCTCATTAGTGTGGAGTCAAGCCTTTTCAGTTTATGAGGTCTGTGGCATTAATTATTAAAGGGTAAGACATTTGTAAAAATTATCAAAGCATTCCACTAAGGTCAAGGTGTTTAAGATTCAAAACTGAATAGCTCTATACCTGGCCTTGTTTCCATAACTCCATTCTGTGACATGGGATGAAGTTAAGGACAATTTCCTACACAGTGTCTAGATCCAATTATAAGACTCACTGTGGTCTTCTTTCAAATCTAGTTTTGTGATTATAGACTTTACTTTCTGAGGTATCCTTAGTCACATCCTCTAAATATATATATATATATATATCTTTTTTCCAGCTTGAACATGAGTGGCCTGGACCCAGGTTTTGGCTACTGTTTCAAGATTTCTTGCCTGAAATATGTCAAGGGTGGCCTTTAATCACCCTGCCTATGTATAAAACTATACCATGTTTTTTACCTCATGGAATTTTAAGGATGTAATAATATATGAGAGCAACTAGAACAGGGAATTTCTGGACCATACTAGGTTAAAGTACTTCTCAGTTGAATCCCTATTCTTAAAAAAATCAAAAATATATTTTTTCAAATAATGACTTCAAGAGGGAATATCATTATATTATTATATGACAATGGGATCGATCCATGTTTTTCAGTCCATCTCATACCTGGAATGTTTGAGTCAGCCCCTGCAAAGACCTCAAACTTTGTGGCTGAAATATCTTTTACTTTTCCTTTTTTTTTTTTTTTTTTATGCTACAGAATGAACATTGGCTCAGATTCAGGAAACTGGGAATTTATCCTGACTCTTTCACATTTAATGTGATTTTAGGTAAATCATATTACTCTCCCTTTGAACCCTCGTTCCCTGTTTGGCAAATAGCCATTTACCTTCTGTGTGTACCATTGCACTGTGAGTGAGATTGCTTCATTTTAAGTCTTAGTTCTGCTTTGCACTGTGCTATCCTGGAGACTGACAGGAGCGAAGAGTGCTTCAGTATCCTTTATTGTAAGTAAGCATAGGAAGATGGCTGTGTCATAGGGCTGTTGAAAAGCACATGTTGATAGGAACAAAACACCTACTGAGGGTCTGATGCACAGTACTCAGAGCACATTACTAAGTATACTTTTCTACTCTCACATTCTCTCTTCAAAAATGGTCTGAATGTTATGAAATCATGCCCAAGACTCTTTTTGAGTATCCTTTAAAAAATTTATAGAAATCTCTTTTGTTTTGTACTCTGATAATCTTTGTGATGGGACACAATACATTTGAATTGCTTAGAAACACTATAGGAGAAGGAAATAAACCCTTTAGAAGAAAAATCAAAGAAAGAAGGCACAGAAAAAAGAAGAGAAGGAATAGGATGAAGAGGAAGAAGATTCTTGAGAATACCAGATACTCCATTATGATTTGTGCATGTTTGGAAAGTGTATTATGCATGTGTCTTTAGGGTCGCAATGGCTTGAGTGCAGAAATTTATCCACAGCTTGGAATAAAAGTGGTTTGTTTCTTCAGTATGGGCAACATCTTCCAATCCATGCATTGCATATGTTCATCATTTGATGTGGAAGAGATTGTCTTTTCCCTCCATGGGTCAGCCCCCGACCTGGTCAGAAGTACCCAACCTAATAAGAACTTCCACATTGTGTGATTGATCTGAGACAACATCCTGTGAACCAATACATAGGCTTGGCTTTAGCTCTAGTAGCATCTTTTCTGGAAGAGGCAGAAATACCTGTTGTGGAGTTTGAAGTACCAGTGGAATCTGCTGTCATTTCTTGCTTTCTGTTGGTCAGGGCTGCCTCTCTTAATCTTCTAGGAGTTCATTTTATGGACTTCCTGATTTTGAACATGTAGATTTTTGCTTGGAGATACAAGCATGCATCATTGAAATGAAGGTTTGGCCTGGTTTTGCTACATGTGTTAGGATTAAGTCATATAACACCTCTGAACCCATGCTTCCTCATGTAAATAATGGGAGCACTCATGATTACATTACTGATTATAATCGTGTGATATTAAATAACTTTTTTTTACTCTGGAATCTTGGATGCAAAAGAGAAGCAGAAAACTAGTAGTCATCTAACACAGTCTTTGCTGATGCATGTATCTTTGATCTATCTCATCAGTATCTGGAACAGGGTGCTTCTAGCTGCAGACTGATCTGCCCTGACTGAGGAGCATGCTGACTCAAGGGGAAGCAGATCGAGGGAGTTATAATTGTTATAAAGGCAGACTGAGCACATGGTGCATTTCTTTTACACAAAGAAAGGTGATGCTACAAGTTTAATCACAGAGTCATTCTTAGGAACCAGTCACAAGATTGCCCTAAGCTCAGAAACACCTAATGAACTGTGCCTACTCATATGCACAGGCAGAGAGAGTAATTCCTGGTGTAGCACTTCTCAATCCTTTTACTTCCCATCTTTCCTTGGCAACACAGAAGAAACATCTATGTGGATCTAATGTCACTTGCTGTGCTAATTGTATGCCTCTAATACTCTGTTTAAAGAGAGGTCCATAATATATTGGTTGTTATTTATTGAGCAAATCTACCTTTGATAAACATGAGATTTTGGCAGAGATAACTGTAGTAGATGGCTATGTACCCTGCTTCTCCCTTTTAGAAAACAAAATCAAATAAAATTCTTGGATTTGAATTCCCAAATTAGGTTACAATCAATAATAAAACAATATGAGCTGGAGAGATTGCTTAGTGGTTAAGGCAGTTGACAGTGAAGCCTAAGAACCCAGGTTCAATTTCCCAGGGCCCATAAAAACCAGATGCATAGGTGGCACATGTGTCTAGAGTTCATTTGCAGTGGCTGGAGACCCTGGGACACCCATTCTCTTGTCTCTTTCTCTGCCTCTTTCCCTCTCTATCTCAAATAAGTAAGTAAGTAAGTAAATAAATAAATAAATAAATAAATAAATAAATAAATAAATATGGTATGTCCAGGTGTGTGTGGGGGGGGGTGCATAACTTTAATCCCAGCCTGTAGGAGGCTAAGGTAGGAGGATTTCTATGAGTTAGAGACTAGCCTGAGTCTACAGATTGAGTTCCAGATGATCCTGGGCTAGAACAAAACCCTATCTTGAAAAGCCAAAAATAAATAAATAAATAAAATTAATAATAATAGTGGTGGATTCCCTTTGTTACTGTAGCTGAGGGAAACCATTTTTCTCAGCTTTGGGCAGGCACAGCATAGGGGTTAGAACACTGGACACTAATTCCTTAATCCAGTGTCTCTCAAATTCTTGTGTTATGACTGGCAAATGATTGACAAGTTTAGACATGCAAAAGGGTAGCTTATGAAAAGTTTAAGAGATAGTAGAATAAAGAGAAGAAATAACACAGAATTTTCTATGCTGGGAAGCTGGAAAGGGTCCTAAGCAGGTAAATCTGCATAATGACTTGGATCAGGTTTTCTCATAAATTTGGAGATATAAATTAGGCATCCACTTGTCAAAAACCTCACTGCCACATTCAAGTGTATCTGGGAAAGCTTGATGGGTCGGTGAGGCAGGAAGGAGAGCACAGACTTAGAGAGAGTCTTCCAATGGGGATAAAGAATGTAAAAAGATTCCCTAGAGAGAAAAGTAATTCTTAACCTTCACATAAAGTCACATTGCAGTTCACTTTTAATCTATCCAGGAACAGGTAGGCACCTATGCTCTTTTTTGTCTCTGTGCCTAACTAACTAGTTGCCAAGGGAGATCACCTTGCTAGTAACACCTATCACTTTATAGAGAAAGCAGTTAAGGAAAATGTCATCAGAATTGTGGCAGATACGGGGGATGTCCTAAATTCCCCATAACATTGATACATTTTTAAAATTGAGAAGTTCAAGTAAATCAATTAGAGGCAATAGATTGTGTGAATCTGTGTATCTTTATAAGTAGGATGTGCTGATTCATTCTTGAAATCTCTGTATTCAGTAGGCTGAGACAGGAGGATTTCTATGAGTTTTTGGCCAGCCTAGGCTACAGAGTAAGATCCTGTCACAAACAGACAGACAAACAAAAAGTATAATTGCCAGCTCACCATACCAGATCTTCTTTCCCCCTTAGCTATTATGAGATGAGCAGATTTTGTCAGGAGGAATGGTAACTGATCAGGTGCATCAGCCCAGGCCTTGGAGGCAGCTCCACCAAAGCCTGTATGAATTTGTACAAAATGCCAGGTGGGCATTCATGGCCTTCTGACAGTGTATGTAGGAAAACATCTTGATCTCCCTGTTTCATGAAGCATGTAGGAAATGAGAAACAGAATCTTATGCTGAACACAGAAAGGAAGAGAGGTGGGACCGATGCTTTCTGATCAGCTGAAACCATCACTGGAGAAATCAATGCCTCCACATGCCAGGAGACTGGCCGCTGAAGCTGAACTCTGTACATCAGAGATGACACCAGTATTAACTGCATATGTCCAGAGAGCTAGATAATTGGGCCCAGGGACCATGACCCAAGCTTGTAGGATCAAAAAGGTGATCAAGGTTGCAATCAGAGCTAGAGGTCAAAACAGGAAGAGACACTTAGAGCACAGTACAGACAAGCTGAATCCCAAACCAGACAGTCAGACGCCATATGGACACTAATTCCAAATGACAGAGCAAGGCAGGTGGTCAAAACTCCTGGCCAAAATCAAATATCTGGCAAGAAGTAAAGAGGCTGATCCAAGTAAATAGTTATTCCTGGGAAAAGAATATTTTTTATATATATATATATATATATATATATATATATATATATATATATATATATATGGAAGCTACTTGCTTCACCCCAGAAATAACTGTATGCTCCGGAAGGTGGGATTTCACCCTCAGTGGGGGAACACTGAGGTCTCATGCGTAGCAATAAACAAAAATTCCTCAGCGGAATCAGGAGCAATGGGGAGCAAGCCCATTGTCTCTCTCCTACAGAAGTCTTGGTGTGCCTCTCCCAGCTAAAAGTGCTTCCAGCTTACTCCGCTCACAGGTAGTGGCAAAGCTCTGTAAAATGTCTTCCTGGAATTTTAGCTCCTTGGTGCTGTAATTTTATTACCAAGAAGTTCCCAGTCTTCCACTTGCAGCAAATCTTTGTCTTTTCAAACATTAAGGTATGATAGTGAGTACTGGGTCTGTCCTTTGTCCCATCTTCAGGGTCAAGACCTGGTGTGTAGAGGATACTGAGAAATGCAGAAGCAGACCATCAGGACAATGTCAATGTCTTGTTAAAGAGGCCAAACCTATCTCTGCATAGCACTCATGATTGTACATATATATTCCAAGGAAAGGAAGAAACTTGGCAGAGCAGCTCGAGATGTTTTGTTATCCCTCCTCTTCTTTTACATACACTCATTCATATTGATGGAGAGTTATTGGTGACTGGTGAGTAAACTGTCCCAGCTGTCTTTCTATCCTACTCAGCTTTTCCTGTGCTTGTCAGAGACATTTCTAGGCATGGGGTGATGGTGGTCGATACTGACAGGGCATCCTTCTTGGCAGGGGTATTCTGTGGAAGACATTTGTGACAGAGGGCCCAGGGATACCTGCATGTCACTTAAGTTTATTGTAATGTATTTTTGTTTTATTATGTAAGGTATTTTTTGGTGGTTGCTTTATTTTATAGTGATGTTATGTAATTATAGATGGTTTATACAGATGGTTTCATGAACTTGGTTCATTTGTTAAAATTTATAACACTGGGATAGAGAGATGGCTTAGTGGTTAAGAAGCTTGTCTGTGAGGCCTAAGGACCCAGGTTCAATTCCCCAGTACTCATGTAAGCCAGATGCACAAGGTGGCACATGCCTCTGGAGTTCATTTGCAGTGGCTGGAGGATCTGGTGTACCCACTCTACCTGCCTGTTTTTCTCTCTCTCTCTGTGTCTCTCTCACATAAATAAATAAAATATTTTTAAAATGTATAACACTAACAAAAATAAATTGGCATATAATTTAAATACAATGTAAAAAAGATAAACATAATAGGAACTATATAAATATTAAGAATACAAAAACATTATGAACATACTTTAAATAAGTGTCATATAATGTGTTTATATTTATATATTTTTAATATATTTATTTATTTGAGAAAGAGAGACAGAGTGAGTATGGGTATGCCAGGACTTCATCCCATTGCAAACAAACACCAGATGCATGTTCAACTATGTGAATCTGGCTTTAGGTGATTAATGAGAAATAGAATCTTGGTCAACAGGCTTTTCAAGCAAATGCCTTCAATCTCTGAGCCATTTCTCTAGCCTTGTATTTATATTTATTTATACCATCCATTTAAATTTTCCTGTTAATTTATGAGTGTATCACATGTTTTCATATATTTAGACTTATTTACTGTTTTCTACTTTCCCAGCCTGGGGACCAGTGACTGCCTGAAACCCACCACCAGGAAGTGTAGGTTAACCAGGCATTGAATATTATGTTAGTAATAATTTGAAGTACTGTGCTCATTGGGTTTTCCTTTAACATTTCCCTTTTAGGTATTTCCAAATGTTAAGCAGTTTGTTAACCTGCAAAGAGCACTATAAGCACCCTCAAAAGTGCTGAAAGAGTCTGGAAACACAAGGAAAATCATGTGTTTATGCACTACCGAGAGAGGGGGTTTATCATCCAGACCATAATAGTTCACTGGTGACAAAACTGATTATCCTAGTAGACTGAATTTCATTTGGTATAAAAGCATTACAATAGTTAAGCTTGTTTTTCATTTCATTTTTCTCTCCTTCCCACAGTCTCGTTCTAACTTGCAGCGAGGGTGGGAAGAATGTTCAGTGCTCCTTCTCAGATGCATCGGTAACCAGGACAGGGAGGAACAGGAGCCACTGCTCCTACCTGTCCTGCATTTGAGTCAGTGGAGGTCAACTGCCAGGTGCCTTTTATCTCAACTACTAATAGAGCCAATATGTTCTGGAAGAGTGCACCTAAAGAAAGCTTTTGTCTTGAGTGACCAGACACACACCAACCCTCTTATTTCTTTATTACTCTTACTCTACCCTATGCCCTGGGAGCTTTTCTTTGAAATTAGGCAGTCATCTAGTCAATGTTCCCCCAAAAGATTCCCCTTTCTTTGAGAAAGGAACTATTAATTGGAGCTGATTTATAGTTGAAATAGACTATAAATCAAATGTAACTGTAACTCTGCTGTTTGTTCACAGGGCTATTAAACCAATCACTTTTCAAGGCTGATTCAAAGCACAGTTTGGTATAATTAATTAAACTCCACCAACCAAAATTTCCACATTCTTCATTCTTCTTGCTTTAGCTTGCTTTCACTTCCATTAAAGTATGAGAGAAATAAAAAGGACATGAGCACTCCATAAAGATAGTAAATACCAGTATAAAAATGTCATTTTGCAAGAGCACAGTGATAAAAATGTGGGTTAAAATAAACGATCTTTTACATTTTTATATAAATGATACAAATTTTTGGATGGGAAAAGTAGGCATAAGACTAATGCTAGAGACTAACCTATAGAAGTAGATAGTATATTGTATTAATTTGCTTTGCTTTTTATATCCTTGTGATTTTTTTTTTAGCCAATCAAAGGATTTCACAAAGGGATACAGGTATGAGGCAACATTCTATGAACAAATGAAATGCTAATTTCATGAGAGTTTGGGGTTGGCAACATCATTTCAGAAATATGTGCCAAGGTGACCTTTCCCCATCCCTTTCCCACTAACTGCTTCTAGAGGGACAATGTCTCTGTTTTTCTTTGCTTATTTTGTTTTCTAAATGAGACCTTGTCCATTTTAAAATATAAGTGGCAACAATAAAACATCTGAATTATGTAATGATATAATTCATGACTTGTCTTTGCCCCCAGGTGCCAAGTTATGGCTTTTAAAGCTGTAACCATTTGAAGACATAACACACTACTTCTATCCCCCAGAACTTCTGCAAATTATGTTGAGTGTATGTTTTAAATTAAATGAATTAATATACAAAAAAGGGTAACACTTTGTTGTCTCACATCTCCCTACCCATCTTGCCCCTCCCCTACCAGCTGGGTCATGTTAACTCTGGGAATGCCCTGGGGTATGATAATTGATCACATCTCTGGGCTAAGAGGTGGGAAGGCTACCTTCCCCCAACTCATAAATCTGCACACACCCAAGTCCTCTCCCTCACAGAGCAGTCTATCTCCTCTCCCCATTAAAATCCACCCTGACCCTCACTAGTGGTCTGTTTGGTTCTCCTGCTACCAGTGCATGAATTCTCCTTTTTCTATCTCTCTCTTTCTTCATTTCTCTCTCTGTCTTGTACATGCACCCTCTCTCCCTTGTTTCTCTAAATGTTTTCTCTCATTCTCCCTTAGCCCCTCTTTAAAAGTCTTAGATCCAAGATACTGTCCATCTTGGTCTTCCATTGTCAACTCTAAAATCTAACAACAGTAAGAACAACTGTAGTCAGTGGTGACTACTAACATATCACAATGTCTTTGAAAGGCTATCTTGAACATAACATATCTTAACTCAGAACCAACATATTCTTTTTAAGCCATAATGTTCTATGTTAGTACTGTAATACTTGTGTCTGAACAACAGAATGTTTGGAATTGAAAGGACACATACGTACTGTTGCAGTCAGGTTCGCATTGCTGGCAGAAATCACCCAACTAAGAGCAGCTTGTGGGAAAAAAGAGGTGTATTTTGGCTTACAGGCTCGAGGGGGAAGCTCCATGATGGCAGGAAAAACGATGGCATGAGCAGAGGGTGGACATCACTCTCTGGTCAACATAAGGTGGACAACAGCAACAGGAGAGTGTGCCAAACACCGGCAAGGGGAAGCTGGCTATAATACCCATAAGCCCGCCCCCAACAATACTCTGCCTCCAGGAGGTGTTAATTCCCAAGTTGCCATCAGCTGGGAACCTAGCATTCAGAACACTTGAAGTTTATGGGGGGGCACCTGAATCAAACCACCACATTCCGCCCCTGGCCCCCATAAACTGATAACCATACATGATGTAAAATGTAATGCATTCATGCAAATTTAAAAGTCCCCATAGTTTTTATCAATTCCAATGATGTTCATGCATCCCCATAATCCAAGATCTTTTAACTGAACCAGAATACCAAAAATATCCCCCAAAAAACCCCATAATGGCACAGAATAAAACATTCACACTGCAAAGGATGGCATTGGGCAAAACAAAGAAATACTTAACCAATACAAGATTTTAAACAACCAGGGCAAACATCAAACTCTGTAACTCCCAAGTCCAACAACTAGTCAGTGACAAATCCCCAAGTCCTATAACTAACCAGCAACAAGTCTCTGGAGTTCCAATTCCACCCCTCCAGCTAGGCTACTCACAGTCCTGGAAAACTTCATCCAGGGCCAGCAGCTCTCCTTGGCAGCCATCTCATAGTCCCGGCATCTCCACTGGGTCTCCACTGCAACCCACGGTCCATCCTCATGGCCCCATGGGATCTCCATGCAGGCATCCAGCAAACCTGCTTCACACTGCCCATGGCCATTTCCAAAACACAAGACCGTGTTAAAAACTCAATGACCCTCTCTTTCCTGCATTTCTTATACTACACAATACCAGGTAGAGTGCCAATTTGTTAATCCAGGGGGGAATAAATCAGACTTTGAAGAACAGGACACTCCTTCAGTCTTCAGGCCCCTTCAAAAGAGTCTGCATTCTTCCTGTTGCCCCACTGCAGGTCAGCTGGCCCAATCTCAAAGGTTGTAATCTCTCAATTGCAGCTGAACAGGAAGAGTTCACCCAAAGATTTCATTTTTTCTGTGCCATATCCTTCTGCTCACACCAGTTCATTTCTACGCAAAGCAACCCTGCACAACTTCTCAGGACACGGGAATAACAGCAAACTTGTCACACAAACTGCTAGCCCAGTCCAAATAAAGCTCTTTCTTACCCTCATAAGCCAAACCTCACAGTCCATAGTTCTCACTGCATTCAGGTCTTTCAGCTCTGACCAGAATAGTCCATCAAGCTGTACTTACAGCACTGCAAGGTGTCTCTTAGGCCAAGGTTTCAAATCCTTCCACATTCCTCTTAAAAATCAGCTCCAAAAGGCCAAAGCCACAGTCAGGTGTCTAGCAGCAATCTCACTCCTCGGTACCACTTTACTGTTGCAGTCAGGTTTGCATTGCTGGCAGAAATCACCCGACTAAGAGCAGCTTGTGGGAAAAAAGAGGTTTATTTTGGCTTACAGGCTCGAGGGGGAAGCTCCATGATGGCAGGAAAAACAATGGCATGAGCAGAGGGTGGACATCACTCTCTGGTCAACATAAGGTGGACAACAGCAACAGGAGAGTGTGCCAAACACTGGCAAGGAAGCTGGCTATAATACCCATAAGCCCGCCCCAACAATACTCTGCCTCAGGAGGTGTTAATCAAAAAAAAAAAAAAAAAAAAAAAAAAAAAAAAGATAGATCCTGATGTTATATTAATTTCTGATTAATTTCTGGTCTCTTGGTATATTAATCAACTTCTTGTTGCTGGGACAAATGCCTGATAAAAGCTGTTTATGAGAAGAAAGGTATATTTGCAGGTTATAGCCCGTTATGGCTGGAAAAGCATGGTGGCAGGAGTTGGTCATATTCAGTCACCAGTGAGGAAGCAGAGCAGATTAATAAATTACACTGCTTAGCCAGGTCGCCTGGGTTTATATGGTTTAGGATCTCAGGAATTGGAATAGTGCCACTCACAGTTGGGTGAGTCTTCCCTCCTTAATTAGCCTGCCAGATGCTAAACGAAGAGATACTTTGTCACAGGCGATTCTAGGTCCTCTCAAGTTAAAGACAATAAACCATCGCAGCGGGTTATAGATGTAGGAATCTTTTCACTAGGGAGTGATACTTATGCAACACATAATTTACTGCTAAAGTCTGTCTTGCAAGCAAGTACGCCGTCTGTCTATAAGCCTCCTTCTGAAGGCCACATCCTTCTACTCCTCATCCCAACTCCTTTCTCTTAAATCTTGGTCAAGTCTCCCATATGAGTTCACAGTTGCCCTGACTGCTTCAGTTGGAATTCCATCCTAAAACTCTCTTTAGTATTGACTTACCTTTTGAGTCTTCCCCACCATCTCATTTCACTAGTACATAATATTTCCAATTCGTCTCAGTGGCAAGTAGTACCTCCCTGGGCACCAAGACAAGATATCTCACATGGTCTGTCCTATCGGATATACTCAATAAGTGAATGCATAATGTTATAATTGGTTAACAAAGCATCTAACACATTTTAGAATCATGATGGAATTATGCATAAAAGACAATAATTCCTGGTTTTATGATCTCAGGAACATGTATAACTTCTCTGAACTCTGACCACTTCATTTATAAAAGAGAACTAGGAATAGTGGGCTGGAAAGATGGCTCAGAGAACAAAGTACTTGCTGTGGAACTCTGAATATCTGAGCCTGCCTCCTCAGAGTCCACATTAAAGCCACCAGCTGTGGTAGTTTTCTATAATCCCAGTGCAGTGGCAGCGAGAAGGAGGCAGAGACAGGATTTCCCAGAAGTTTGCAAATGTAGCACAGGGATGAACAATGAGAAACCCTTCCTTACACAAGGCAAAAGGCAAGGACTATCCTAAATGTCATCTGTCGTCTTACTTCCACATGCATGCTGTGGGATACATGTGTCCTTCCCCTCATATGGACAATAAAAGAGAAAGCAAAGTTAGTATTAAGAAAGACGTAAGAATCATACCTAGTTTGCAGCGATACTTCAAGGATTAAATGGAATGAAGTGCTCAGTCTCAGGCTGTATCCTTTTGGGTTGAACAGGTTGAGATAGCTGAGAAGTAATTTCTGTTTGTTGAAAGCTCTACAAGGGTGATTGCTTCATAGTTGGGTTTCCTTTCTCCACTGCAACAGTTTGAAGTAATGAAAAAGAGCCTCCAGAGGCCTCTGAGGCTGAACAGATTAGCACTTAATACAGGAGCCCATAAACCATCCTGGGTCATCCAGGGAGAATTTTAATACTGTAATTATAGTCACTTACTCTATTTTCACATTTTATCCTCCTTCAGGGCATACAAACTCCCCAGAGAAAAGTCAACATTTTGCTCAGATTTTCAATAAAAAAAAATGGAATGCCTAGTACAAACTGGATGTTTAATGAATGCTAGCTTTCTCTGTCTTGTCTTTCATGTAACTAATGTTTTATCGATGCATGCAGCTTGAGGGACTGGCTACCTTTTATACCATATCAAGATCTAAATCTCCATATTGGTCTCACCTTCAGATGACACAAGTTCATTCTCATGATAAGATACTATTTTCCTCCGGACTCTTGTCAACCATCAAGCCTTAACCCACTTTCCAGTCCAACTGTTACAATCATGGATTTTTGTTAATTTCTGCTCTCCCATGCAGGAGTCGTGAGAGATGCTGTTTATGAATCATGCAGGTGGAGCACCATTGAAATAAGTAAGGGAAAATATGAGTGGATTTGAAATGCTCAGTCATATCACTGGAATCTGGTCCAAAAACCATCTGACAACAAAGCAGACAACTGCATTATCTCCATGGACCAGATCCAAGGAGAGTGCTCTTGGCAGAAGCCAAACATTGCTAGAATCTTCATTTTGAACTTGCATACTCCAAAACTTAGAGAAAATAGATGTCTTCTATGGTTTGGGGTGGTGACAGCCTGATTAGACCAGGATCATAAGTCACTTTTACAAGGGGATCCACTCATATAAATTATCTTTACATAAAAATAAGTCTCAGGTTAGCTTTGTTTAAAATATGGAACTATAAAATGATAACTCTACTTAAGAGGCATTGCTGTATGTATTACGATGGAACTTTACATTTGTAGTGAGGGTGGATTCTTAATCCACAAGGCAATTTCTTTGAATGGATATTGATGTAATATCATAATAAGATAATCATTCCTTACGAAATTGACATCCTGAAAAATGGTTTAATTTCTTTCTTTTTGTGTTCTGTTTCACTTATAGCTTCTTCAGGATAGAAAAATGAATACATAGTTATAAAAGATATATATTCATTGAGTGCTCATATTTGCTCATATTCTCTTCTTCCCTCTTCTCCCTTTGTCCCTTTGCCCTCTTCTCCACTGGCTTTTTCTTTTTCTTTTTTTTTTTTTTTGGAGAGAGACAGAGAGAGACAGAGAGAGAGGGAAAGGAAGACAGATAGAGATTGGGGTGCCAGCAGCCTCTCAGCTGCTGCGAACGAAATCCAGATGTGTGCCCCCCCCTTGTGGCCAAGTGCAGCATTACGCCCTTGTGTCACTTTGCATCTGGCTAAACGTGGAACCTGGAGATTGGAACCACTGGAGATTGGAACTGGCTTAGGAGGCAGGTGCCTTAACTGCTAAGCCATCTCCCCAGCCCTCCACTGGCTTTTTTCTAATCTTTGATGCTCCACTATTTTTTTCCCAGAATTTCATTGTACATCATGCCTGAAAATATGCTTAGTTAATTCTGCTTAGCTCCTGCCCCATCACACATATACATAGTTATATGTTTGATTCTCACCTAGACTTCTAGATTGATCCTTACAGACTATGTATAAGGTATCATATAGTCTGATTTAAGAGTGCTTTCTGGATAAGCATGTGGATCTGAGTTTGATCTCCAACACCCACATAAATAGACATATTACAGCGGCTGGAGAGATTGCTTAGTGGTTAATGACACTTGCTTACAAAGCATGATGACCTGGTTTCTATTCTCCAGTAACTCTGGCACAGAGGGTGATGGAGACAGGAGGATTACTTCAGCTCACAAGTAATTCAGTCTAATAAATAACCTATTCCCTCTTAAATCACTTTCAATGATGCTCCTATTTTGCAAATATTTAAGCAAGCAGGATAATGTACCTTCTTCTTCATGGGTCCTTGTTTTCTCTTTTCCTTTTAGTCCACTGACATTTGCTTTTCACCTCAGTGTTCTATCGTGACCTTTTCAGAAGGTCGCCTGTGCTCTCCTAGTATGATTAATATAGAACCTTGTTCACTCCTGTTGTCTTGCAATTTACCTGTTTTGTTATAAAAAGTATCTAACACATCAGCGCAGAGTTTTTAATCTCATGAACCTTTTGTAATATTTTGACTAGAAAATATTAGTAGTATATAAAGCATGTTTTTATGATAGATCAATGTGAGTTTCCACTGATCTCTTTCATATTCACTCTATGCCAAGCAAAATTTATTTAACGCCCAATGTAATCAACTTCTCTTGTTTAAAACAGAAAAGGACAGTGTTTATCTTCTAGTATGGATGAAAGTATTCAAAAGCAAAGGTTCTAATGCCATTGGTTCACTGTCTAATACAAAAAGAGAAGATTGCTCCCTGCCACCTCATGCTTCTATAAGGCCATGTCCCGTGGCTACAATGACTTGCTATTATTTTCAGTCACTGTGATGCATCTTTCTCTCCTATTCTGTCAGCTGCCACTTTCTCTTTGTCACTTATCTCCCTGTCCTATGCTGTCCTTGACTACAGCAGCTTGCCTGGGTTGCTTTGCATGGCTGCACACATGGGCAGGATTGAGGGGCATTGCCAGAACAACATATGTGAGCACAGATGAATGCTGCATCCCAGGAGCTGGTGAAAGCTAAAAGGATGCAAAGTGGGAGGCCCAGGCCATGCCAATGTGCAGAAGGCTGTTGAAGTCAGGTGTGACTCCTAGGAAAGTTGATACTGAGATTGGAAAAGTGTGAAGAGAAAGCTGTCCCCCAGATGAGAGGACTGAGGAAGGTGACAGTCATGTCCATTTTATATTTGCCGTGAGAGATACGGAGCCACAAAATAGGGCCATCTTCAGGTTACAGCTTAGAATGTGGAGATTCATCTTTTATGGGTGAGAA
Organism: Orientallactaga sibirica; assembly: GCA_036365145.1. Taxonomy (NCBI): domain Eukaryota; kingdom Metazoa; phylum Chordata; class Mammalia; order Rodentia; family Dipodidae; genus Orientallactaga; species Orientallactaga sibirica. The sequence continues at coordinate 100,262,876 of JAEOAD010000001.1, read as the reverse complement.
ACCATGTGGACTATAGGGTAGATGGGTTTGAGACCAAACTTTCTTTAACTTGCAGCTTATAGAGCAAGAACTAATCATCTTGAGCCTCAGTTTTCTCATTTGTGCATAGACAAAATGACTCGGAGATAGTTTGACTGGGGTTTATATTCTCACTCTTCTAATTGATAGCTTTGTGACCACAGGAGTTTTGCTAAATACCCTGTCCTCAATAATAAATTAGGGATAATAATTGTGCCTCACAGTATTGAGATAAAGTTCAGTGAGACAGTATGAGTGAATGCTTGGCATGCATTATGTTTCCTGAATTTATTGCTTTCTATTATAATGCCATTGTTGTTACTATTTCATCATATTCTGAAGTCCAGTCCTTCTCTAAAATATACAGAAATAGAAACCACCTCTGGGTTGTATGGATTTATTGAATGACTATTTGTAAATGCTAATGCATGATGGTCACTGGATAAATCACAGACTGAAAGCCTAAAGCAAGATATAGCTGGAGCTGATTAAAAATTATTGTCACCCCTTAAATAATTATTATCACTCCTCCTCATTTTCCTCCTCCTTTCTATTTTAGTATCTCTCTCTCCTCCCTCCTCTCATAAAATATAAACTCCAAAAAGGCTAAGGATTATGGCTTGCTTCAAACTCTGCCACAGCACTTGGCACAATTTCAGGCACATGATAAATACCCAGCAACCATCAGCTGGGTTACCTGGGAAGTAGAAAACATGATATGTAGAAGCTGAAGTTTAGTGCAAATTATGGTCAGAAAATCATAGATTTAGTGGTTACTAAATTGTTGCACACAAAAAAAAAATATTGCCAATTTTCATTTTCTTTAAAATGAAAGCTTTTCTGTACATGTCCAGGGTCACAGTCCAGAAATTTGCCACGAAGTCATTGACTGGTAGAGGAGGCACTCCATAGGAGGATGGTCCAGGTCTACTGAGCTAATTCATACTGGATGGTATCTATGTTGGTGATTATGAGTCATGGTAAAAGATGCACCCTTAGATTTTGCACTGAACATTTCACCTGAGGATAATTTATATGGCCATTTATGGACTACTCAAAATCTTTCATGTTTGTTACTATAGCACAAAAGGCTGGGGTCTTTGCAGGAGACTAACTGGCCCTTTGATATGGGAAATGGCCAATTCAGGCTTCCTCTGTGGAGGGCTGGTGTGTTTCTATGCTTTCATGCTGAAATGTCAAGTGGGAGAGAAACATGTGATGACTAACGTGGGCTACTTGACAGAATACATGCTTCTTTGCTTTAGTAGACACCATTGATGGGCTAATTAGAATTAAATGATTCACTTTTGGACACATTAAATTCATGGGCCTTCATATTGTATCCACTTATGCCTTGATTCTTGTTTGCCTAATGTTCAAAAATCCCACCTGTGTTTTAGAAACAAAACACACAAATGAAAATGCTAAAGTACAGTCAAAAGACAGCCTTATGCTTATTTTTATAGAAGAACCGTAAATTAATGCTAATTTTGTCTAAGCTTTTGGCCCCTGGGAGAAGCTTTTTCTTGGAAATGAGGATTTATTGGAAAAGGCATACCCAGTGGATAAAACCATAATTGGGATCATGTCTTCTCAGTTTTATTTAACTTAAATTTATTTTAAAATTATTAATTTATTTAATTTTAAATTATTTATGATCCATAAATACACAAAATTGCATGTGTTAATAGAGTACTATGCAAAGATTTGTATCATGTGTATATTCCACAGTGTTAAAATCATGTTGAATATATCTTTCTCCTTAGATATTTGTCAAATGTTTGTGATTTGAGTACTCAAAATACTTACTAGCTTTCTGAAGTAAAAATAACATTGTTTGTTCTCTATGATCACCCAACTGTACAATGGCACCCCACAAATTATTTTTAATACTATTTATTTATTTATTTATTTATTTATTTGAGAGAGAGAGAGTGGGAAAGAGGCAGGTAGAGAGAAAGAGAGAGAATGGGCATGCCAGGCCATTGCAAACAAACTCCAGATGCATGGGCAACCTTGTGCATCTGGATAACATGGGTCCTGGGGAATTGAACATGGGTCCTTCAGCTTTGCAGGCAAGTGCCTTAATCACTAAGCCATCTCTTCAGCACAACACCAGAAATTCTTGTCATTATCTATCTGTAATTTTTCTCTATGTTTGTATTTTCTTTTTTCACACAGTCTTGAATGTCCATAGCGAGAGCCTTGGCATACCCAACCACGTCTTCAATTTCAAAGCTGAATCCTTTTCAAGGAAAATGAAATAGTGACATATTATGCTTATAATTATTGAAAATAGATCAGTTTTCTGTAGTAGCTTTATATAACCTCTGACAATATCTTCTTTATTAATAATCCATGTAGTAGATATCCATTCAATACCATTCCAGGAACCAAGGAGACAGGATGACCATAACAGATGTGGCTGCTGCATTTAAGGTAACTGACAAAGGCTGTTTCTGAGCACTTCTGGCCTACTCCTTACCCTTTAATCTTTTTTCTTTTATTTTCTAATTTTTCTTCCATATTTATTTATATTACAGATAAAAAGAAGTAGAGATCAAGAGAGAGAGAATCAGAGAGAGAGAGACAGGGAGAGAGAGTGGTCATGATAAGACCTCCAGCCATTGCAAACCAACTCCATATACATGCAACACCTTGTGCATCTGGCTTATGTGGGTACTGGAGAGTCAAACCTAGGTCCTTATGCTTTGCAGGCAAGTGCCTTAACTTCAAAGCCATAACTGCAGCCCCCAAATTCTCACTCCTTCTGTCATCCAAGGAAAGGTATCTATTTGTGTTTGTGTTTGGAAAGGTCCATGTAAGCCCTGGGTAGGGGTCAAAATGGCACATCTCCTTAAGAACTAGCAAAAGGTCCTGGGAAGATAAAAGGGAGGTGGAACGAGAAGTATGGTAGATGTGAATATTTACTGGTATAAGTGAGTTTCTACACAAATGTTTGCTGAAGTACATCTGATTCAGAAAGTGAGAGGAGATTAATGGTCGGATGCTTCAAGGATTCTTAGGATATGACAGGTTTAAAAGGGATGTTACAGACATCACTCAGTGCTAGTTCTCTCTTAAGCCATGCCTTGATACTTTCATCAGGGAAAAACAACTGGACTGAAGCAGCCAAGTTAGTAAAGTCCTTTCTTAGTTACTGTGTTCAAGTGAAAGTACAGGATATGGTGAGCAGCCCTGAGATTAAGCCTGGGTTTGTTGCCAAAACACTCTGTAATTGGCAAGGCACACTCTCTCTGCTCCTCTCTAAGGAAAATCATTAAAATTTATCCCACCACCCCATGGGTCAAGTTGAGAAAGTCAGAGGTATAGAAATACTTAAGGGAAGACATATTAAAATTTCAGTATAGTTTCTAAGGGCAGAAGTCTTAGTCTTTGTTGCAGTCAGGTTCATATTGCTGGCAGAAATCACCCTACCAAGAGGTGCTTGTGGGGAATCAAAAGGTTTATTTTGGTTTACAGACTTGAGGGGAAGCTCCAAAATGGCAGGGGAAAATGATGGCATGAGTAGAGGGTGGGCATTACTCAACATAAGGTGGACAATAGCAACAGGAGAGTGTGTCAAACATTGGCAAGGGGAAACTGGCTATAATACCCACAAGCCCACCCCCACCTCCAGGAGGCGTGAATTCCCAAATCTCCATCAGCTGAAAACCTAGCATTCAGAGCACCTAAGTTTATGGGGGGCACCTATATCAAACCACAACATTCTTCCCCTGGCCCCATAAACATTCACACTGCAAAAGATGACATTGGGAATAGCAAAGAAATATTTAACCAATACAACGTTTAAGCAAGGCAAACATCAAACTTTGTAGCTCCAAGTGAAACAACTCTAGTCAGTGACAAATCTCCAAATCGGATAATTCTAACCAGCAACAAGTCTCTGGAGTTCTAATTCCACCACTCCAGCTAGGCTACTCACAGTCCTGAACAACTTCATGTGGGTCCTGGCAGCTTTCCTTAGCAGTCATCTCACCATCATCCTCATAGCTCCATTGGGTCTCCATGCAGGAGGCATCCAGCAATCCTGCTTCCCACTGCCCATGGCCATTTCCAAAACACAAGAATGTGTTGCACTCAATAACCTTCTCTTTCCTGCATTTCTTATACTCCACAATACCAGGTAGAGTGCCAATTTGTTAATCCAGGGGGGCAATAAAGCAGATTTTGAAGAACAGGACACTTCTTCAGCATTCAGGCCCCTTCAAAAGATTGCATTCTTTCTGTTGTCCCAATGCAGGTCTGCTAGCAAAATCTGAATTGGTTATAATCTCTCATAAAATTTCAGCCGAACAGGTAGCAGTTTCAGGCCAAGGATTTCTTTCTGTGCCATATCCCCCTGCACACACCAGTCTGTTGCTATGCACTGTAACCCTGCATAAGTTCTCAGGACACAAGCACAACAGCAAGCCTCTCACACAAACTGCTTCTAGCATAGTCCAGACAAGGCTCTTTCTCACCGTCACAAACCAAACCTCACAGTCCATAGTTCTTACTGCATTCAGGTCTTTCAACTCTGACCAGAATAGTCCATCAGTCTGTACTTATAGCACTGCATGGCATTTCTTAAGCCAAGGTTTCAAATCCTTCCACAGTCAAGTGTCTACCAGCAATGCTACTCTCAGTACCAATTTTATTGTTGCTATCAGGTTCGCATAGTTGCCAGAAATCACCCAACCAAGAGCAGCTTGAGGGTAAAAGGCTTATTTTGGCTTACAGACTCAAGGGGAAGCTCAATAATGGCAGGGAAAAATGATGGCATGAGCAGAGCATGGACATCACACTCTTGCCAACATAAGGTGGACAATAGCAACAGGAGAGTGTGCCAAATACTGGCAAGGGGACACTGGCTATAACACCCATAAGTCTGCCCCCAACAATACACTGCCTCTAGGAGGCTTTAATTCCCAAATCTCCATCAACTTGGAGCCTAGCATTCAGGACACCTACCTTTATAGGGATGGGGGACACCTAAATCAAACCACAATAGTCTTCTAGTATTAAAAAGCAAGTAAAAAGTTGATTTTGTATACATAAAAATATTTTTTTCAAAATTGACACATTCTGTCCATTGAAAGACAAATATTTTTCTACCACACACTGATTCATTATTTTTCTTCCATTTCCTCCCTCAGCTTGGTATCCTAACTTTATTTCTGTATGTGCATTTATGCCTGTAGCAGATAGCTTCAGGTTTGCTGAGATGAACTTCCAGACCAGGCACAGTTATGGAGGAAGGGATAGTATTTATTGAAGCTTACAGATCCAGGGGAAGTTCCATAATGGCAGAAGAAGCAGCCTGCTCTCCACAGGACCAGGCAAGAGAGCAAAAAGCCCCCAGCCACACAGCACACAGAGCAAAACTACAGCCAAAAAGTCACACAGCACACTTACAGGAACTCCTGCTAGGCACACTTTGCATATCTTTACAATGGAATCTCAAACCCACCTCCACACCGGCCCCCAGTGACATTGCCTCTAGGAAGGTGATTGTAGATGCACACTATAAGGTAATAAAACATTGAATATATTGGGGGCCATATATTCAAACTACCACAATGCCTTTCTTAAAAACTCTTGTGGGAGGTGTACTGCCCAAATTCTTGGTGTAACAGGTAGCCCCATCATTAGAAAAGTTGTCAGTGCCTGTAAACAGCTTGTTCATGTTTTTTCTGAACTGCAAAGAGCTGCATGATATAGAAGCATTCTTTTCCTGGGTAAAATAGCCTATGCCTATTGGCTAGCCCTAATAGGAGTAAGAAAGGACCTGGACTTTCATATCTCTGTCAGAAAACTAAAATAGGTAGCACATCCTTTCAGCTCTCCAGTGGATGACGTAGTTTTTTTCTAGCTAGATTCACTGTTCAACTTTTACATCACTTATAGTAATTGTAGAATCAATTTAAATAGAAATAATACATTCAAAGAATAATACTATATGATTCTGTTTGAAATGTACTATCTTATTTATTAAAATACCATTACATTTTAATAAAATCACCCCCAATAGCAATTAAAGAATAATGTAGGGGCTGGAGAGATTGTTTAGTGGCTAAGGCACTTGCCTGCAAAGCCAAAGGATCTTGGTTCCGTTCCCCAGGACCCACGTAAAGCAGATGCACAAGGCGGCACATGCACCTGGAATTGGTGTGCAGAGGCTGGAAGTCCTGGCATGCCCATTCTCTCTTTCTTTCTCTCCCTCTTTCATGTTCTCAAATAAATAAAAATAAAATATATTTTAAAAAAGAATAAAAGTCAGGTATGGTGGCACACACTTTTAATCCCAGCACTTGGTAGGCAGAGGTAGGAGGATTGCTGTGAGTTTGAGGCCACCCTGAGAATACATAGTGAATCCCAGGTCAGCCTGAGCTAGAGTGAGACTCTACCTCAAAAAACCATGAAAAAAATGAAGTAAAAAAATGGTAAATTAGGGCTGGAGAGATGGCTTAGCGGTTAAGCTGCCTGCCTCCTAAGCCTCAGAATGCCAGTTCCAATCTCCAGCAGTTCCAATCTCCAGGTCCCACTTTTAGCCAGATGCCAAGTGATGCAAGGGCGCAATGCTGCACTTGACCACAAGAGGGCACACACATCTGGATTTCGTTAGCAGCAACTGAGAGCCTGCTGGCGTGCCCATCTCTATCTGTCATTATCTCCCTCTCTCTCTGTCTCTCTCTGTGTCTCTCTCCAAAAAAAATGGTAAATTAAATAATTAAACATATTTTAATTTATTTTAAAAATATTTTTATTTAATTTATTTATTAGAGACAGAGAGAGGGAGAGAGAGTGAGAAAATTGGTGCACCAGGGCCTCTAGCCACTGCAAACAAACTCCAGACACATGCACCTCGATGTGCATCTGGCTTGCATGGGATCTGAAGAATCAAACCTGGGTCCTTAGGCTTTGCAGGCATGTGCCTTAACCACTAAGCCATCTCTCCAGCCCATAAATTATACATATTTTTAAAGAGAGAAAGTAAGTGAATGTGTATTTGGAATTTTGAGGCTGGCTTCTGTGAAACTTGAGTCAAATCTCCCTGTGAACTTGGTCACTGAACCTCACAGTTTTAATCTACTTTTGTGTACTTGACAAGTCAGGATCCTTCATACCTACCAGTTGCTGCAGGCCATGAATGAAGCAAAAGGAGCACAGGTACCCTTGAGAAAGTCTAGAACTTAAATTTAACATCAGCTTCTGTATATACAGAGTCTGGATCATTTTCTTTTTTCTTTAACTTTTTTATTGACAATTTTTATACAAATAAACAAATGAATTCAGACCATAATCCCTGCCTTCCCTGAACCAACTAGTCTATTTTCTTTTTTGATGTTTTATCTTTATTTTTTGCCATTCTCCATCACCTATAATGACTTGTTGATGAACTCAATATTGTGCAGGTAAAGACAGCCACTGTGAGGTCATGAAATCTAGCGCTGCTTCAGGGCTGGAAGATAGAGCTGCAAAGCACTGCTTTCCATCCTGCACTCTCACATTCTTTTCATCACACCTTCTGCAATGTTCCCTGAACCTTGAAAGGTGTGACAGAGATGTTTCATTTGGTGCTAAGCATGCAATTGCCACCTCTCTACCCTTTAATGTTTGTTGAGTTTCCTCAGCATTCTGTGGTGGTTTGATTCAGGTATCTCTCATATTCTGAGTGTTCTGAGTGCTAGGTCCCCAGCCCATGGCAATTTGACAATTTAAGCCTTCTGGAGGTAGTATATTGTTGAGGGTGGGTTCCCCTTGACAGTGTTTGGCACACTTTCCTGCTGCTCTTGTCCACCTGTTGTTGGCCAGGAGGTGATGTCCAGCCTGTGCTCCTGCCATTATTTTCTCTTGCCATCACGGAGCTTCCCCTTGAGTCTGTCAGAGGAAAATAAATCCTTTTTTTTCCCATAAGCTGCTCGTGGTCAGGTGTTTTCTTCCATAAATGCGAAGCTAACTACAATAGTAATATGGTATAAAGAAGTGGGGTTATTGCTACTAGAAACTTAACTGTGTGGCTTCTGGCCCCTTGCAACTGATTTGTGAGAGGAAACTAGGAGGATTTGAAACTTTGGCCTAAGTGACATGCCTTGAAGTGTTGTAAGTACAGCTTGATGGAAAACACTGGTCATACTTGAAAGGCTGAATACAGAAAGAACTAAGGATTGTGAGGTTTGGCTTATCAGGGTGAGAAAGAACTTTGTTGGAACTAGTTTAGAAGCAGTTTGTGTAAGAGGCTTGCTACATTCTGTTTGCCTGTGTCCTGGAATATTGTGCAGGATATTGTGTAGAGGTGGACAAGTGTGAGCAGAGGGATATGCAACTGTTTGAGAGATTACAGCCATTGAGATTGGGCCATCTGATCTGCATTGGGACAACAGGAAGAATGCAAACTCTTTTGAAGGAGCCTAAGTGCTAAAGAGTGTCCTGTTCCTCAAAGTTGATTAATAAATTGGTAGCCCAGCTGTTACTATGGAGAATAACAAATGCAAAAAATGAGGGTCATTGAGTTTGGAACATGTTTTGTTATTTGGAAATGGCCATGGGCAGTATGAAGCAGGCTTGTTGGATTATCTCCATGGAGGTCTGATGGAGCCATGAGAATGAATCGCGGATTGCAATAGAGAAGCAGTGGAGATGCCAGGACTATGGGATGGCTGCCAAGGAGAGCTGCTGGCACCAGATGAAGTTTTCCCAGACTGTGAGTAGCCATGCTGGAGTGACAGAATTGGAACTGCAGAGACTCTTCACTTACTGAACTTGAACTTGGAGAATTGTCACTGGCTAGAGTTGTCAGACTTGGAGCAACAGAGTTTGATGTTTGCCCTGTTTGCTTTAAGTCTTATATTAGTTGAATATTTGTTTGTAATGCCCATTGCCATATTTTGCTCTGTGGATGCTTATTCTGTGCCATTATGGTTTTTCTGGGGGGGGGGGGTATTATGGCTCAGTTAAGGACCTTGGGCTATGGGGATGTTTGAAAACCATTAGTACTGATAAAACTATAGGGACTTTTAAAACTGTACTGAATGCATTGCATTTTACATCATGTATGGTTATCAGTTGATAGGGGCCAGGGTGGAATGTGGTTTGATTCAGGTCCCCCCCATAAACTTAGGTTTGCTGAACGTTTAAGTCTCCAGCTGGTAGCAACCTCCTCGAGGCAGTGTGTTATTGGGTCTTATGGGTGATCTACGTTATAGCCAGCTTCTCCTTGTTAGTGTTTGGTACACTCTCCTGCTGCTGTTGTCCACCTGATGTTGGCCAGGATGTGATGTCTAGCCTTTGCTCATGCCATTGTTTTCCCCTGCCATCATGGAGCTTCCCCTCAAGTCTCTAACCAAAATGAACCCTTTCCTCCCACAAGCTGCTCTTGGTCTGGTGTTTTCTGCCAGCAACACAAACCACAACCACCATCTACGTAGACTTAATTTATTTTAAAAATATTTTTATTTAATTTATTTATTAGAGACAGAGAGAGGGAGAGAGAGTGAGAAAATTGGTGCACCAGGGCCTCTAGCCACTGCAAACAAACTCCAGACACATGCACTCGATGTGCATCTGGCTTGCATGGGACCTGAAGAATCAAACCTGGGTCCTTAGGCTTTGCAGGCATGTGCCTTAACCACTAAGCCATCTCTCCAGCCCATAAATTATACATATTTTTAAAGAGAGAAAGTAAGTGAATGTGTATTTGGAATTTTGAGGCTGGCTTCTGTGAAACTTGAGTCAAATCTCCCTGTGAACTTGGTCACTGAACCTCACAGTTTTAATCTACTTTTGTGTACTTGACAAGTCAGGATCCTTCATACCTACCAGTTGCTGCAGGCCATGAATGAAGCAAAAGGAGCACAGGTACCCTTGAGAAAGTCTAGAACTTAAATTTAACATCAGCTTCTGTATATACAGAGTCTGGATCATTTTCTTTTTTCTTTAACTTTTTTATTGACAATTTTTATACAAATAAACAAATGAATTCAGACCATAATCCCTGCCTTCCCTGAACCAACTAGTCTATTTTCTTTTTTGATGTTTTATCTTTATTTTTTGCCATTCTCCATCACCTATAATGACTTGTTGATGAACTCAATATTGTGCAGGTAAAGACAGCCACTGTGAGGTCATGAAATCTAGCGCTGCTTCAGGGCTGGAAGATAGAGCTGCAAAGCACTGCTTTCCATCCTGCACTCTCACATTCTTTTCATCACACCTTCTGCAATGTTCCCTGAACCTTGAAAGGTGTGACAGAGATGTTTCATTTGGTGCTAAGCATGCAATTGCCACCTCTCTACCCTTTAATGTTTGTTGAGTTTCCTCAGCATTCTGTGGTGGTTTGATTCAGGTATCTCTCATATTCTGAGTGTTCTGAGTGCTAGGTCCCCAGCCCATGGCAATTTGACAATTTAAGCCTTCTGGAGGTAGTATATTGTTGAGGGTGGGTTCCCCTTGACAGTGTTTGGCACACTTTCCTGCTGCTCTTGTCCACCTGTTGTTGGCCAGGAGGTGATGTCCAGCCTGTGCTCCTGCCATTATTTTCTCTTGCCATCATGGAGCTTCCCCTTGAGTCTGTCAGGGAAAATAAATCATTTTTTTCCCATAAGCTGCTCGTGGTCAGGTGTTTTCTTCCAGAAATGCGAAGCTAACTACAATAGTAATATGGTATAAAGAAGTGGGGTTATTGCTACTAGAAACTTAACTGTGTGGCTTCTGGCCCCTTGCAACTGATTTGTGAGAGGAAACTAGGAGGATTTGAAACTTTGGCCTAAGTGACATGCCTTGAAGTGTTGAAAGTACAGCTTGATGGAAAACACTGGTCATACTTGAAAGGCTGAATACAGAAAGAACTAAGGATTGTGAGGTTTGGCATATCAGGGTGAGAAAGAACTTTGTTGGAACTAGTTTAGAAGCAGTTTGTGTAAGAGGCTTGCTACATTCTGTTTGCCTGTGTCCTGGAATATTGTGCAGGATATTGTGTAGAGGTGGACAAGTGTGAGCAGAGGGATATGCAACTGTTTGAGAGATTACAGCCATTGAGATTGGGCCAGCTGATCTGCATTGGGACAACAGGAAGAATGCAAACTCTTTTGAAGGAGCCTAAGTGCTAAAGAGTGTCCTGTTCCTCAAAGTTGATTAATAAATTGGTAGCCCAGCTGTTAATATGGAGAATAACAAATGCAAAAAATGAGGGTCATTGAGTTTGGAACATGTTTTGTTATTTGGAAATGGCCATGGGCAGTATGAAGCAGGCTTGTTGGATTATCTCCATGGAGGTCTGATGGAGCCATGAGAATGAATCGCGGATTGCAGTAGAGAAGCAGTGGAGATGCCAGGACTATGGGATGGCTGCCAAGGAGAGCTGCTGGCACCAGATGAAGTTTTCCCAGACTGTGAGTAGCCATGCTGGAGTGACAGAATTGGAACTGCAGAGACTCTTCACTTACTGAACTTGAACTTGGAGAATTGTCACTGGCTAGAGTTGTCAGACTTGGAGCAACAGAGTTTGATGTTTGCCCTGTTTGCTTTAAATCTTATATTAGTTGAATATTTGTTTGTAATACCCATTGCCATATTTTGCTCTGTGGATGCTTATTCTGTGCCATTATGGTTTTTCTGGGGGGGGGGTATTATGGCTCAGTTAAGGACCTTGGGCTATGGGGATGTTTGAAAACCATTAGTACTGATAAAACTATAGGGACTTTTAAAACTGTACTGAATGCATTGCATTTTACATCTTGTATGGTTATCAGTTGATAGGGGCCAGGGTGGAATGTGGTTTGATTCAGGTCCCCCCATAAACTTAGGTTTGCTGAACGTTTAAGTCTCCAGCTGGTAGCAATTTGGGAAGTGCAACCTCCTCGAGGCAGTGTGTTATTGGGTCTTATGGGTGATCTACGTTATAGCCAGCTTCTCCTTGTTAGTGTTTGGTACACTCTCCTGCTGCTGTTGTCCACCTGATGTTGGCCAGGATGTGATGTCTAGCCTTTGCTCATGCCATTGTTTTCCCCTGCCATCATGGAGCTTCCCCTCAAGTCTCTAACCAAAATGAACCCTTTCCTCCCACAAGCTGCTCTTGGTCTGGTGTTTTCTGCCAGCAACACAAACCACAACCACCATCTACGTAAAGAAGGTTCTCTGTCCAAAAACAACAGCTGCACTAATATATGGGTATAAATGCAAAATGCAAAACAAAAAAATGGTAAAGGAGAGTAGTTTGGTGGGCAAAATATGTCCATTTAATCAAACAATAGCAAATTCCATCTTAGGATCTGTGGTATTCCAAGACACAGGCTTTTGACAAGGTTTTCAGTACCCGGCATAAATCCCTTTCTGTGAAGCAGGTCTCAGATCCAGAGTTCAGTTGATTACCCCCATCACAGTCATGCTACAATGCACCAGTGGACACATCTTGCCTGACTGACCAGGTATGTAGCTCACAAAGTACATTGCTAGTTATGATTGTGGATGACATTTCCTCCTCAGCAACCTGCATAACACTTTCCAGCTCTGTTGTAGTCAGTTTCTGGTTGCTTGAACAAACATCCAACCAGACACAGTTTATGAAAGGAAGGGATTTATTTCAAGCTTAAAGTCCCGGGGAACACAAACAATGGCAGAAGAGACTGGCTCCCTTTCAAACAGAGAGATATCAACAACAGCCAGCACCATAAGCAAGCACTAACCACCAGAGCTCAAACTTCTCTCTCCACACATTTGTACTGGCAGGAAGATCGTCCCCCAAACCCACTTTTGGCCTGGACCACAGGATTGGCCCCCAGTGACACCTTCTCTCCAGCTGGGAGGCTGGAGACCTAAATTACAAGTTTAACTATAGTAAAACACCTCTGGGGCCATGTTTTTGCAGTGTCACATGGAAACTACCACACTGCAAGCCGCAAGCCATGGGCTTTTAGCAGAATCAAGCTGACCCATTCATAAAGTAACAAGAAGCTTACAAGGTGGTCATCCTATCACTGTAAGTCTACCGATCTGCGATAACCTTGGGCTGAAAACCAGAACGTCAAATTTTTGTGCTGAATTCAACTTTCCACATGTTTTGAAAGAAGGCCACTCTGCTACTGTAAGAATGATCTGGTTGCACTTTTCTGGGGCCACAGTGTAGTAAAAGTTTCCGCGGGCCGCCTCCAAGCTCTTAATGAGCTTCTTGATCTTCCAGATCTCCACGTTCCTATCGGCAGCGCTGATGTCGTGCACCATCTTCCCGCCTCCTGCTCCCTATGCCCAGTCCAGGCCCGCAGCTTCTGCTCCTTGCCGGCGGCGGCCCTGACGTAGGACACCCGCTCCCTCTCTCTAGGCAGCCGCATGTGTTGCAATCCGCTCACATGGGGCCTCTGAGCTCACTTCCTCCGCCAGGGGCGAAGTGGAAAGCGGCCTCTTTATCATTTTTTTAATGTGTTGTCTCTTTATGCACAGAGCTACCACCTGAGGGTTTTATAGTTCTTTTCTCATAGAAGAAACATAGTTTCCACTAAAAAAAAAAAAAAAAAAAAAGTTTTACTGTAACTCTATGTATATTTTCCAAAGCTGTTTTTGACATGTAGCTCGGGTACCTATATACTTTGGCAAGTTTCCTCAGTAACTAAGAACATTTCTTGCTCACTTGATTTTCTGTGGGGTTGTATGACATGTTCTTGACGTACATTTGGCTGAATTTCAGTTTTAAGCTAAAGGCTATGCATCTCACTTCCAAACTCTAAATTCTCATATTGCCAATTTATTTGCTCACTTTGGAAACATGTTTGTTCTACAAAATCTTCATTTGTTTGATTTTCCTCGTGTAAATATTTGAATATTTCTTCACTTTCAAACTTTGAAAATATACACATAGGTTACTAAGTTTTTTTAAAACATGTTTTGCTTAGAAGACAAGGTTTATTTCATTTTCTGCCTCATTCTTTTGTCTTATATCCAAGCTGCCATTGTCAGTGTGTCCGACTGTCCCCATGTCAGAGCACAGGCAGATACATGGTCTTCACATACATGGCTTTCAGTAATGGCCTGTTTTGTTGAGATCTTAGTGTTTCGAAATGGAATGTCAATATACACAGTGTCTTGGACAAGCATTTCTAGAGTAAGTAATATACATTTCTGGACATAAGCTTTTTTATTTCCCTCATGTTTTATTGCGTCTTCAGACTTTTCCCCTTTGTAGTCTCAGAAGTGTGAAAAGAAGGTTCTGGTTCTGTTCATGAGCAACAGAGACCAATGTTTCCTCCTTCATTTGTAGCTCAAACAGATTCCAGATATCACATTGCATCTGTTGTATCTAGTTATGATACATGTAGTCATTTTACTCTTTTGAATCCCTGCCTTGGATCAGCCTTTTCCCATGCCCCCTTCCAAGTTAAGGAAGGCTATTCATTTGAAATATAGGGATACGTTTATTTTAAGAATAGCATTGGTTACGATCTCAAGCCATGTCAAGATCTTTGCTAACTTATGATTAATATGCAATTCATCATTGAAAACACATGTCATACCTTTCTATGTATCTTGGGATGTTCTCAAATAATCCTTAACTTAACCATCTCAGTACTGGCATTAACAAAAAGTGCTACCATGGTATTTGTAATTTTAACTTTGCTAGGTAGGAAATTAAGGATCAAAAGGAAGAAAATAATTTTCTAAGATTTTATTATTAGTATATTAGTTACTTGTTGCTATGAAAAAATAACTGGAAAAAACAACTTAAGGAAATAAATTGATTTTGACTCCTGGCTTGAGGAGATAAAATCCCCTGTGCTGGGGAAATCATGACTATTCAAGCATGAGACAAGTGGTCACATTTGTCCAAAGTGTTGCGCCCCACGTTTGGGCACCAGATGCCGGGGTTTTTTCCCTCCACCACCAGCATTTAGAGCGGAAGAGAGAGAGAACCGGGCCAGCCGCTTCTCTTGAGGCTGAGCGAGAAGGCGGGTGTCGGCGACTCAAACCCCTCCCCCCAAAACACCGGGGAGAAAAACCACATTGAGTCGCGGAGACCGTCTAAGGCGGGAATCTCTCCGTTTATTGTCAGGGGAGGTATTTATATATTTTGAGGAAGGGGGCGGGAAGAGGGGATGAGAGAAAGGTATAAGGGCCAATAGGATTTCACCACGTCAGCAGCAGCTGGGTGGAGGCAGTTTCAGCTTAGGTGCTGAGTCACTTCAAGGACATGTCACCAAACTCTACTCAGGCTCTGGAAGCTCGACTAGGCCTCACCGGGAGTAGGCCAAGACTGGCTGGGCTAACCACTCGGCTTCACCCCGGGCAGGGCCCAACACAAAGTTAGGAATCAGAGATATAAAGACTGGTGCAAAGCTTGCATTCTCTCTTTTTCCTTTTAGTCAGTCCAAAATCTCAGCCCATGAGATAGTAACACACATATGCAAGGTGAGCCTTCCTACCTCAGTTAAATCTCTCTTGAAACACCCTCACAGACTCACCCAGTGGTGTATCTTGGAGGTGGTTTTCCATCTAGTTATGTTGACAATGAGGACTAATGTAGATAAGGAATGGTTTGCTTTGGCTCATTGTATGAGAAGTTTATTAAAACCAGGAAGTCATGGTGGCAGAACCAAGAGGCATAGGGTACCATGGCATACACAGTCACAAAACACAGATAGATGAGTGCTGATGCTCAGTTGGCTTCCTCCTTTCTCCCTTTGTATTCAGTATGGAATTCCAGGGCAAGAGATGGTGCCATTCACATTCTGGGTGGTTCTTCCCTCATTAGTAAAATCTGTCTGGAAACACCCTCACAGCCATGCTTAGCGGTTCATTTCCTAAGACATC
Organism: Orientallactaga sibirica; assembly: GCA_036365145.1. Lineage (NCBI taxonomy): Eukaryota > Metazoa > Chordata > Mammalia > Rodentia > Dipodidae > Orientallactaga > Orientallactaga sibirica. The sequence continues at coordinate 100,247,060 of JAEOAD010000001.1, read as the reverse complement.
CTATGTCCAGACAATGTGACAATGAAGACTAACCACCATACCTGGAACAAAGCTGGAGTGGCAACTGGGGAGATTGCCTAATGGTTAGAGGCACTAGCTTTGCAAGTCTGTAAAGATTTGGGGTTCCAAGCTTCCAAATGAGTCTGAATACAGAATAGCACAGACATCTGTAATCCCAGCATGCCAGAGCATTGGGAGGCAGAGTTAGGAGAGTCCCAAAGCTCAATGGTCAGCTAGCCTAGCCTTTCCTATGGCAAAACAACAAGAGTGACCCTGTCTCAATGTGGGTGGTAAGAAAGAACAAATAGCATGAGCTCTCCTCTAACCTCCACTCACATGCTGTAGGACATGTCTGCCAACACACACACACACACACACACACACACACACACACGACAACAACAACGTAGTCTAAATACCATTCATTGGAGAGAGACACTCTCCTTACACATGTGTTCATGTCTTATTCTTTTATTCCCATATTCTCAGAGCATGTTGCATTTGGCTAAGAAAAGATGTTTCCTTGGAATGATTAAATATCTCTCAAATAAATTAATCAAGGGAACTATAACTCAGGGGAGTTATGGTCTCTCATTTTATCTTTAAACAGGAATTTAACTTACAGTTTAAAAGCAACAACTTTTGGGAGGCAGGAGAAAAGCTTAATATTAATTCCATTTTCATCTCTACCCCACTGAGATTGAGCAAAGAGTACATTCAGAAAGATGTAAAATTAGCATCTTCTTTCTCAACATCACTATTTTCTCCTTTGTCCTGATTCACTAATCTGGCCAGTGATTGGCCTAATCACAGTTGTATCCTCCTGAGTTTACCATGGACACAATTTTATGAATCGGAGTAAAGCTCAAGGTAGAATGATACAAAGTTCTTCACTCAAGTTTCACTGTAAGTTAAACTGAACATTTTGTTGTTTCTCTTAATCAATAAGTATAAATTCCAAAGCACATAATACCAGGTCAAAAGAAATATGCTATTTAAAGAATGTGCATTTGAGAGTCAGAGATGAATATGAATCAAGACTTTTATTAGTGATCTGAGAAAGCTTGAAACACCAGTCTCTCACAACCATGATTTTCTCATCTATAACACACTGATTCTAACTCTTACCTAATCATGTTTTAGAGATGATAGGGTGACTTAACTACTTAACTGTACACTTAGTACTAACACCCTAGTCAGTGTTTATCAGTGACAACAGCATCAACAATTTCCAAAGGTGTCTTTCACAGTTTAGCAGTATACCAGTGCATCCTGTATATTTACCACTGTCAGGCTCATACTGCTCCCTTTGGAAGACGTTCCGTAGAACAACTGGTATTTGAATTATTGGTACTTTCTTTTTCAGTTTTATTAGAGGTAGAAATTTCCTTAGCTCCAAGGGAATCAGAAATGAGTATGGGCAAACAGATTTTGGGACACACAACAAAATATCTTAGAAAAGAATGGCATTTCATTTCTTGCATCTCCCACCTCCGATTTTAACCTAAGAAAGGGGGCATCATAGGCCAAGAAACATGGAAGTGGAAAATGAAGTATCAAATACAGCAGCCCTTTATTTCAATCCTGGAATCACATGGGGGCCTATGGTCTTATTTGAGGCTTTTTGTTGAAAGGTTTGCTTCTAAACTTAAGTGTTTGTTATCTGCATTTAGTTCTTACAAATAGTTATACTGTGAATTTGAAACCAACTTCATTGATCCCACACAGCCATCAAATCTAAGTTCTCTTGGGGAGATGTAAATGAATGTCTATTCACTCCAGATAAGGCGCCCAGGAAATGGTTCCATCCAAGTCTCCATGGTAAATGAGGAACATTGGTGCCCCAAAGGCAGCTGCATTACCAAAAGTTCTACCCACACCAACACAGGTGAGGGCTTATTAAAGCTTCGTCCTGGGGTCTCTGTGCCCAATTAGTTGGCAGCTCCAGTAAAGAGTCTCACCTCCTCGGTAATTATTTATTGCTCATATTATATTGAAGAGCAGCATTGAAAATTTTGCAAGGTTAGTGAAACTCCTGAGACTTGTGAGCCATCTGCCTTCCTCCAGGAGATTTTCAGTTTGGATAAACTGGCAAACTTCTAAAAAAAAAAAAAAAATGGTTGCATTCTTCTTTAAGTCAGCCAGTGACAGACACCATTCTTAAGATGAGTGTCATAATTGTATGTAATGTAAACACACACACACATACACACTTATTCCCATCCTTCAACCTTTGAAACATTCCATTAGATAGAATCAAATTAACAGGCCTTGACATTACTCAAGGGGATAAACTTGCAGAAGAGTGTAGATTCTTCGAAATAAAGGTCACAAGTCACTTTATATTCTATCCATGACAGTTACCAAATTGCCGAACTTTGGAATCTTATCTTGAATTTATTAGAATGTATTGAATTAGTTATATACATTGTGGATCTTTTCTTGACATATTAGAATTGACAAGAGATGAGTAAACCCTGATTTTTTTTTTTTGAGAAGTTTGCCATCATAGTCTAATAGAAAAACCAAGATGTAATAAGTACCTCTAGAATTACACCCAGGGAATAAAAAACAAGAAAGAACAATGGTTATTAGAATTAAAGGTGTATTTCCTCTGGTGGATAGAAGAGTTTTTTTCATCAGGCTTAAAGAATAGATGAATTGTGGGTCACTAAGCAGAAGGCAGTACAATTGTGAAAATGAACCAAAAAATATTCAGTACAGCCCTCACAAATTTGGTGTCACACTAGATACTAGCATTTTAAAAGTTGGAGGATTTTTGATTTTCTGAAAGTCAATGCACACATTGAGAGCAATGACATTGGAATAATGATAAAAGGGGATGATGCAAAGAGCTGAAGAAGAATTAAAAGCTTTGCAACAAATTTTCTACTAGAGCAGCATCCTGGGAGACAGTTAAATTATGTCAGTAGATAGAATAAAATCTCTAATGAAATTTCTAAGTAAGTTGTTTGAATCTGTATCCCAGTTGTTTATAATCCTCAGAAACAGAATTTACCATCCTTTGAACGTGAACGGAGATGAAAGTGGCCTGTCCCACACAGACTGACAATGGGCACTGAGCCTGGGTTAGCCTCAGAGGCTACCTTCAGCAAAGAAAGAAGCTTAGCTTTCCAGTAATGAGGCATCATCCATCATCTAAAGCCTTCAGAAAGTTTAGGAAGATTTTGTTTTCCAGGAAAAAAAAATGTAAGCAGAAAAACAAACCAAAAGTGATATTCTTTCCCAGAAGTGTCAGCCCCCTCCCACAGGAATATTTCTCCAAGAAAACAAATTGTTGCCCTCCACTATTCAGTTTTCATAGTCTAATGATTGCATACATGTTACATATTTCTGCCCAAAATAATCAGAGAAACAAAGCTATGTTCATTGTAAAACCTATAGAATTGCAATGTATGGGTTTGTCTGATTATCACGGCTGCCAGCATTGGCGCCATTTAGGGAAGGTGTTGTCAGATTTCTCTTCTCTAAAATTCTCATCTGAGCCCTTTGAAAGTAGTTTGAGAGTACTTGTGTTTCAGAGGCATTGTTACTTGAATCAAATATTACTATGAAAATTTTCAAATGCTTATTTTTTCCAATGCCATTATATTTGCCATACATAATATTTATTCCATAAAGTAGTTTGTTTTTTGCTTATTTCATTGTGCCTTTACTCATACTTATGGGTTTTGATGTAATGACTTTTTTGAGGTAGGGTCTCACTCTAGCCCAGGGTGACCTGGAATTCACTATGTATTCTCAGGGTGGCCTCGAACTCAGAGTGATCCTCCTACCTCTGCCTCCCAATTGCTGGGATTGAAGGTATGCACCACCATACTCAGCTTTATTTAATGACTTTTATCTGTTATTGTCACTGCTTAAACTACTGATGCACCAGTGGTTTCTGAGTTGAAATCTACATCTTTTTGACAGTTTTCTATTAGTTTATGAACTTTTTTTTTTTTTAAACTGGAAGACATTCCAGTGTCATTTTGGTTATCCAGTGCTCAGTCCTAGAACCATTTTTTTCCATAAAATATCATTATTTTAATAAATAATAACAGTTAGAAATGAACATCTGATGTCTGGGTCTGTTGATTTCTACTAAGTTTTCATTAGACAAAACTTGAAATGGGTGCATCTCACACACACGTTATCTATCTGTAAGTTTTGGAAAATATGTTTGTATTTACTTTCAATTCATGGGGAGGGATCCTTTGGAACACTGTCTCTCAGACACAGTGGTTGCTGGATTCATGATCTCACAGCAGCTGTCATTACCTGCACAAGACCTGCAGGATATTCGGCTCCTCCACAGGTGGTCATGGATGATGGAGGAGGTAAGAAAAGAAGACGATGATCCTCCTGCCTCCACCTCCTGAGTGTAGGACTGTAGATACACACGATCACACCTGCTTATGTGGAGCTAGAGCTCAAGCCAAGGGCTTTCTTTGCTAGGCTAACACTCTACAAATTAATCGACAATCCTGGCTCTAACATATATATATGTAGTTAATTAATTTGCTAGCAAAGAGAGAGGGGGGAGAGAGTGTGTGCCAGGGCCTCTCGTCATTGCAAATGAACTCCACATACATGTGCCACTTTGTGCATCTGTCTTATCTGGGCACTAGGGAATTGAACTTGGGTCATCAGGCCTTGTAAACAAGGGCCTTTATCCACTGAGCCTTCTTTCCAGGACCCTATCACATATGTATATATGTATAAAATTTTATTTCTTTCCTTCCTTTCTTATTTCTTTACTTCTCTTTGTTTCTTTCTTTTTGCATGAGACAGAGAAAAGAGATAGAGAGGAAGGGAGAATGGGTGCACCAAAGCCACTGCAAACAAACTTCAGACACATGTGCCACTCTGCGCATCTGTCTTATGTGGGCACTAGGGAATTGAACCTGAGTCATTAGGCCTCGTAAGCAAGGGCCTTTATCCACTGAGCCATCTCTCCAGGCCCCTATCACACACACACACACACACACACACACACACACACACACACACACACACATATATATATATATATTACATGTATCTATATATAATATGTACATATGTATAAAATTTTCTTTCCTTCCTTCCTTATTTCTTTTTTTCTCTTTGTTTCTTTCTTTCTATGTGAGTCAGAAAGAGAGAGTAGAGAGGGAGAAACAATGGGTGCATCAGAGTGTCTAGCTACTGCAAAGAAGATGCATGCACCACCTTGTATATCTGGATTTACATGGGTACTAGAGAATCGAACCTGGATCCTTTGGCTTTGCTGGCAAATGCCTTAACCACTAAGCCAACTCCCCCACCACTTATATAAATTTTTAAAATAAAATCTTATAAAGCTAAAATTGTTCCAATTGTCTGCATTTTTTAAAGTTTTTAAATTTTTATTTATTTGTTTGCAGTGACTGGAGGCCCTGGTGTGCCCATTCTCTCTCTCTTAAACAAATAAATAAATAAACAAATAAAATATATTTATAAAGTACATTTTGACTCATGCAACACTGGATGAAATTAAAAAGTATATGCTAAATGCAAAATCGAATCACAGAGATACATTCTATGTAACTCCATTTATACAACGAACGTAGAATATTCAAATTTGTGGTGATCAAATGTAGAATGGTGGCCATCATAAGCAGTGGTAGAAGAGAAAGGGGATTGTTATTTCATGGGTTGAGATATTCAATTTTGCAAGATAAAAACATCTGCAGAGATAGATGAAAGTTAGAGTTCACAAGAGCATGAATGGTTTCCATGTTTCATTCCTGAAAAGGTTAAAGTAGCTAATTTTATGTTATATGTATTTTACCATAATTGAAATAATATAGTGAGATATATACTTTCAAAAAGCTGGGCTAAAATACTTGAAAAGGAATTCATTATATCATGGGAAGAAGAATCTATGTTCTGCATTGTGAGGACAGCTGATGCCCATCTGCAAGTTTTACACTCCTACTTTTATAAATCTTGCATGCCTGAGGACAATGTTTTGTGAAAGTAAGGTAAGAAAGAAGAGATAAGGCATAAAAGGATATAACATTACAGTCTAGAAATGCATTCCACTTGAAACCCACTCACTAAGCTAGGATTTGTGTAATATTCCCATGCAATGTTAATTCAATGAACACTGCAACTGAAACAAACATGAGCAGTCATCTTTACTTTGTATAATCCTTCAAAATCTCAAAAATGTTATTATTTATTCACATGGCAAATGAATATGCCTGCAATTTGATTTTCATTTGGCCTTTACCAAAGTATACCCATCTATTTGTCAGAGCCCCAGAGGTGGATCAGTGTGAGACTGTCACTCATTGCTGTCTCGTCCCTTGTATAGTTTGGAGAAGAGTAAGTCTTCGACAAGCATGGCTTTCACGAGCAGCGCTGTCAGCAGTAGGGTGAGATCTCTTGACCTCATGAGAAGATCTCTTCCTAGAAATGTGCCTGACCAGAATCTAGTATACTTTCCTTACAGAGACAAGATTTAACAGCATTTCCATATAACTTGTTAAAATGAAAATACTTTCTTGACATTATGATAAACATGCCAATTTTAAACTATTAGACATTAGCAACATTGATGTGCAAATGTACCCTGAAGTTCTTCCCTATTGTTTGACAAAGAAACCCTTCTCCTGGATCATCCACCAAGACAAGTCCTATGTAGAAACCCTTTGGAGAAAGAGTTACCCTTTATGGTTTTACTCATGTAGTTATTGTCAGATGGGTCAGTAAGGAGGAGAGGAGTGACTCATGATGGAAGGCCATTACATAATCCTCATTTTTTTCTGCATGAACTTTTGTCAGTGTCCATATTGTCTGATGGGCTGCTTATGCAGTTAGAGATCCCATTTCATTATAGTAAATGCTAATAATTGGTCTTAATTTCCCTGTCTAATGAATGCCATTTCTTTGGAGGGAAGATAGGGAAAGGAGAAATTATAATTCTGTTGTTCTCTTCTAACACATTAACTTTTCCAGCTTCCTTTGCATCTAGAGACAGGACAGGGTGACAGTTTGGGCTAAGGCAGCAGAGATAGGGGGAAATCAGCCAATAATGCATGTTTAAGTAAAGTTGTGGCTTCTCAATAGGAAAAAAATTAGAAAGGGGTCATCATTTACTAATGTCACTTGGTGAGATGTATATAGATGGATCCATATTTGCAGGCACTTGCTTAAATCCTGCCTGCCAAATTTTATCCTCCCCAGCATCCACATGAAACCTGAATATAAAGTAGCACAAGTGTCTGTGATCTCAATGAGTCTATGGCATTCGGAGGTGGAGCTGGGAGAATCCTGAAGTTCATGGTCCAGCTAGTCTGGGGAATGCAGCTATAAAACAACAAATGATATCCTGTCTCACAAAGGGTGGAAAGAGAGAAGGGACACATTGAGATTGTATTCTGACTTCACATGTACTACACACTCATGCACACATCAACACAAACAAGGAGGAAGAGCGATGTAATTTTTCTACCAGCCACTGCTTGCTCTTTACACCTCTGAAACACTAAATTGATAAGACATGTTCTTAAAAAAATGAGCCTTTACTTAATGCTATTTTGTTTTGAAGGACAAATGTCACTTCTTAAGTCTCTTTGATCATGTGTATATGCACACATTTTAATAATTAATAAAATATGATAATTGTCATGTCCTCAGGGCAAAGAAATGACCATATTTTGTACTTTATTTAATGTATACATTCATGTCTAGATAGAAAGGTACATAGATAGATAGATAGATAGATAGATAGATAGATAGATAGATGATAGATAGATAGAATGATACCTAACAGGGATACAGATATAAATATGATCTTGGGCTAGATGTTGTACAGTTCTAACTAAAATAATTCATTCATTTAAATTTTCATTTGTTCATAAATTATTTGTTTCTTCTTGCACTCAGATTGTCTATTTCTCCATCACTTTTTCAGAACTTTTCTGAATACCAATAATTTCATGTGCCCTGTTCTAAGTACTTTAAGGGAAATTATTCTGGGAGAAAGAAATGTCTGTATCTAACACTAGAAGCTGAAATTTTATGTCATCAGAAGGTAAAGATTTGGAAAATAATTCCAAATATGTAGTTTTATTGTGTGTTTCTATGATGGAATACACTGGTCATTTGAAGAATTGATGGGGAAACAGAAATCTTTGGAACTAGAATTACAGTCAAGTCAAACATGAAAATACTCCCCAGCACACCACCGTGCTGGAGGTTACATTGGGAAATATCTGTGAAAGACATTATAATGTCACTGCTGGTCATAGGTGCCAGACATTGGATACTGCCTGGGAATGATTACATCAGCAACCTCAGGAACCCGGAAGAATCTTTCACTGCCACCCCACTGTCATGTCCAATAGGATTGATCCAGGTAAGAACCCATCTCTTCATTCACGCCTGTGATTCTGCAGCTTATTACATAGGTCACACTCTGGCCTGAAAAAAAGACAGTAAAGAGTGACCTACATTTCCAACTTATGTACAGAAGTGATCTTGCATAAAGGCTTCTCTAAGGTCAACAGAAGATTTAAACTGAATTTAAATTTAAATAGAATAATAGTAAGTCTCCACTAGAAACAATTTGAATGAATACAAGCTTGGGATAAAATCATAATCAGGACTGGGTTCACATTCTGAGGTCTAGGTACTATTTTCTTATTTCTCTAACTTTTTAAAACATCTTAATTGACATTTTCCATACTTATAGACAGTAAACCAAGATATTTCCCTTCCCTCCCCCATTTCCTCCTCACAAATCCACTCTCCATCATACTCCCTCCCCATGTCAATCAGTCTTTCTTTTATTTTGATGTCAGCCTCATTTCCTCATAATAGGTAGGTAGTACCAGACATTGCAAGGTCATGGATATCCAGGCCATTTTGTGACTGGAAGACTGCATTGTAAGCTTCTCTAACATTTTGTATTTGTTAAATCCTATTGTATTTTGAATGCTTTTGTCTCCTCCAAAATTCATATGGGAACATAAGCCCCAACCCAATACTGTTGAAAGTTGGCACCTAATGGGGAATCCTTAGCTAATGAAGACTCTCCTCTAATAGAAGGTGATTATCTTGTGAAAAGCAAAATCAGCCCACTCACCTTGTTGCTCTTCAAGACTTCTGTCATGTAGAATGAAGGCATCCATCAGATACCTGTGACTTGATGTTGGAGTTCCCAGCTGCTAGAACTATAAAAATACCACTTCAATATGAAAAGATCTAGCCCTACAATGTCTGGGTGCACACCCCAAAGAATCAGTCAACTTTCTACTGATATTTCTACTGATATACCCATGTATATTTCAATATTAATCACAATAATCACATTATGGAGCCACCTCAAATACACATCAACTGATGAATGGATAAAGTAGATGTAGGATATATATATATATGAGTTTTACTCAACCCTATGAAAGGATGAATTATTATGTCATTTGCAGGAAATGAGATGAACTGGAGATCATCATATTAAGTGAAATAAGCCACAATTACAAAAATTATCACATGTTTTCACTCATATGAGAAAGATAAAAGGGGGAAACAAGGTTATAAAACTAAAAATGAAAAAAGTTCCTAGGGCTTTAGAAGGGTAATGGAAAGAAGAGCAATAAAGACAGTGAATACAATAAAAGCATAGTACTTGTATTTATGAAAATATCACAATGAAACTCCTACATTTACACAGTTAACTAATAAAATTGAATGGATTTTTTTCTTATTAAAATTTAAAATCAGATTTCATGTATACATACATACACACACACATACACACACACACACACACACACACACATACATATATATATTCCAAAATTTATTATCTTTCAGTTTTATGCTGGATAGTCAATGTGTAGTCCATTCTTCTACATTGTACCTTGCCTAGAATAAAGAAGCTGTTTGGAGCGGTAGAGAACTACATATCTTTATTATTTTTCTATAAGTCCTGACAAAAATTTCCACAAACATAGTGGTCTTTTAAAAATATTTTTATTTATTTGACAGAGAAAGATAGAGAAAGAATGGTGTGCCAGGGCCTCTAGCCACTGCAAACGAACTCCAGACGTGTGTGCCCCCTTGTGTGTCTGGCTAATGTGGGTCCTGGAGAATTGAATCTGGGTCCTTTGGCTTTGCAGACAAATGCTTTAACTGCTAAGCCATCCCTCTAACTCAAACATTCTGGTTTTATACAAATTCATCATCTTACAGTTCTGAAGAAAAATTATTTTTTAAAAATCTAACATTCCTTCATGATAAAAGTCCTGAGTAAACTAGAAATAGGAGGATCATGTATGTATATGATATATAATGCATACATACATATATATAATATATGTATGTGGGAATGAACTATTACAACAAAATGTGGGAATGAACTGTAAGAATGAAATATAGGTGTTGGAGAGATGACTCAGCAATTAAGGCATTTGCCTACAAACTCTAAAAACCTGAGTATGATTCTCTGGTACCCACATAAAGCCAGACTCACAAAGTGGCACATGTGTCTGGAGTTCATTTGCAATGACTAGAGGCCCTGAAGCACCCATTCTCTGTGTGTGTGTGTGCCTGTCTGTCTGTCTTTCTTCTTTCTCTTTCTCTCTGCTTGTGAATAAGATTTTTAAGAAGTCAAGGATAAAATATGAGAATGAACTATGGCAAAGTGTTATGATTATTTTTATGGATCTTAAAATTAACTGAGAATTTTATTGTGAGATCCTTTTTTAAAAAATAAATTCCTGACTTGTAACTTGCTCTGAAATTTATCTTACAACCATGGAATCTACCCACTTAAGCAAAGTAACTAGTTTTCCTCTGACTTGGTGTACCTTTGGCCTGAACAGCGCAGATGACCAATATTGACAAAGATTGTTTAGACATACTGGTTGATCTTAGACAATACCGTTTGCTCAATTTCCTCAGTAGCATGATTTGACTCTTGACCCAAAACAAGCATGCACACATGAGAAATGTTAACCATAGTGTTGAAGACAACACAGTCGGTAACAAATTGCCCACAAAACTAGTGCAGACATATTGAAGACAACTGATGGGCTCAATGTAAGTATTATTTGTGAACAAAGTGTGTATGTGTGTGTGTTTTCTGAATCAACTGATTCCAACATATAATACCCCTACATACTTTCCTTTAACAAATGTTTGATCACTCAAAATCAAAAGCACATTATCCTCAGCTTGTGCAGTGCTCAACTTCTTCATGTATTACTGTTTTGTGGCTCTTCAATAATAATACAAAATAATACCTGTGAGTGGAAGCTACAGCTGCACAACATCAGAACAGTGGCAGTGGCAGATGCAGTGGGTTCACCCTTGGTTTATTTGACTCTAATAGTCCAGTTTTCTTTCCTTTACTTGGGCTCTGCTATAAACTCAGCTAGTCTACTCCTGGGTAACTACAAAGGTTAGTTTTCCTTTCTTTAGGCTCTACTATAGCTAGTGCACTCTTGTGTAACTCTAAAGGTTTGTTCTCCTTTCCCTCAGGAAAGCAGCTGTTACAAGCAGCTGGCCCACTCTTGGATAAATGGCCCAAAGGGTTAGTTTCTTGTCCCTCAGACTCTGCTCCTATATGCCACTTGTCCACTCCTGCATAAATGACTAAGGGTTAGTTTCTGTAATTCCTGGGCTGTGCCCTCCACTCCTACTGTGTTAGGAATATGTATTATATAATTGCAATCATTAATTATACATATAGTTATAATTAAAGTCTACTATAGTTCTAGTCATATTATGAATAAGGAAGAATGTCAGTTTTATATGTATATTCCCCAGCTAGGAATTCCTCTGATTTTTTGTTCATAAAAAATTGTGTGTGTGTGTGTGTGTGTGTGTGTGTGTGTGTGTGTGTGTGTATACTGGCACAGCTTGTGTGTGGAGGTCAGAGGACAAATTTGAGGTTTCTATGCTCCACCTTCTTTGAGACAGGGTCTCTTTCCAGGGCAAAGGAACTGCCAGGCTGCAAAAGGAGCATTAGACTAGCTGACCCACATGCCTTAAATTATCTGGATGCACTTTCATTGTTTTAGGCATATTGTGTTCAATTATGTCTGGCTTTGCATGGGTGCTGGGGAATTGAACCCAGACTGGTAAACTCTGTAAGGAACTAAAGTAACTATTGAACTGCTGAGCCGAGTCCCCAGCCCTGACAGCAAAAGCTTTCATGCCCGTTGTTCAGGATCGGATGAGCTGCTGAGATGTGTGACAATTAGAGCAGCCTAAATTGTTAAAGACTTAGGTTTGGGCAACACCTTGAGGAATGTGGTAAGAGGGTTAGATTCAAGAGCAAGAGCTGAAGTAAAATATGCACAATCGGAGTAATTGTCAAACATGTGATTGTTACAAGTCTGACTTTTCAAAGTCTGCCTAGAAACATGCTGTCTAAAAGTGCAAACTTCTGAGTAGAAGCATGTTCAAGGTGACTCTTCCTGTTACATACTGTCCACGTGTTCTTTCCTTTTCCTGTTGTTCTATATCCTACAGAAAGTGATCTTGATACCATTTCTCTAATGATCACTTTTTGATTAGCTCTATTAAGTGAAGTCAAGTTATAATCTGGCATTTACTTTCCTTCTTCTCCAGAGTCTGGGGATCTTACATTGTTGCTTCAGAAAGTAGAATTTCTATCAATAAGCAGCCTTTTGAAAGATGGTAGCAATCTGCACAGATATGTTTGGAGGAAAAAAAAGTATGGTGTGTAAGAGATAACTAAAAATACTGGCCAGATAAGAGGCTGCTGGATCTCCCTGATAGCTGTGGTAATTCCACAGTGTGATTTACTTCACACCAAGATAACACAATTTAAAGGCACCTGTATTGCACAAAAGATAAAACTTGTGTATATAGAAGTTCTTCAATGTACAGTGGGTTTACATTCCCTAAGATGCAAATGGCATTGAAAAAATTAGTTAGGTTGAGAATACATAACACATCTCACTTATCAAAGATCACAGTGTAATCTGACCTTTCTTACATCAACTTGCTCAGAGCACTTACTTACATTAACCTACAGTGGGCAGTTAGCAAACATGTTTGGTTATGGAGCGTAGCATGTCTCCTATAGATGTATTGAACATGAAGACTAACTATTATATGAGTAAAATTCTTCATCCCCATAAATTTGAAATGATATAAAATACAACAATAGTTACATGGGAACCACCTGTATTTGGAATCAGTTTACCTGTTTTGGTGTCTTTAAATATTGCTTAACTTTGATACAAAGATTTTAGAAATATTTGTAAATTTGAAAAAAAGTGCAAAGCATATGGTGTGTTTGGTACCTTCCCAAAATACCTCATAGCCACGATGTACCATTGGTTCTCGTAGGTTTTGAAGCAATGAGAGACAATTTGTAAAGATAATAGAAACAGCAACCATTTCTTTAAAATACCTCTACTTCATAACAGCCATTACAGTATTTCCAGGCAACCATATTTAAATAAAAGGGGAAGATCTGCTTCTACTCTACAGAGGCTAAGCACATTTCCATCTCATTAACGTATTTCTTATACCTCTACTCTAAATTCCAGAGTCTCATTCCTTCCTAATAAATGTTCTAACTTTGGCGTAAGGTTGAAAGGTTGGATATGTAATTGGTTTTGTTATTCATCCATCTGCAAGCTTAGCCTTTAAATTTTGTTTCCAGAATTCTCAATTCTATAGCTAAAAGTAATAAGATTTTCTCATAGTGGAATCATAAAGCTTTTGAGTCCCTTTAGCAGTACTTGAACTGGGAATTTAAAGCCCTAGGCTCATAATTTCATTTCAAGATCTCCAATGAATTTAAAAGCAACAAACTGAACTACACTATATACCTTGTTTTCACTGAAGGACTCTCTGGTAGTAAGCATTTCTATAGATATTTGATTATCAGTGTCAACAGATGATGATTTAATTAGCTTTTTGGCCCCTACTTGCCACAGACTAATGGTATTTTATTTCCCAATGGCAACAGATTAAATTGAAGCCTTTAAGTCTAATCATATCAAAGAACCATTTCCAGATATCCCATAATCAATTCTGAGAATTTATCCTTAACTTCTTTACCTCAGAAACTACTTCCAGTTCTGACTTCTAAATTAGTCAAAGCTCTCTCAGAAATAGGACCATTGGAAATGATGTAATAAAATGCATCTATTATAACAGTTTTGTCACATGCAATTTCAGGAAATGGTAAGGTGGTCTTGGTTTGTTCCCTCTACAGCTGGTTATGAATCTAGAGACAGTAGACAAATAGTTAAAGTTGAAATACATATTTGGAATTCGAGAGAGAAGTTACAATGATATTTTTCAAGAAAAGAGCTGATTCCTGTAACTATCTCTGGAATGTGGGAAGTTCTGTGTTGAGTGGCCTCTTTCCAGATATAAGTTTCCAAACTCTCTAATGAAGATGACTTGCAAAAGAGTCTGGAAACTTGGCCATAATATTGTTTGGTCTGAGATTTAGAGATGAGAAGAAGATTCCATGCAGTGAAATTGGCATTGATGAATATCACAACATCAAGATGTCATAGGTGACTTGAAAGGTCTTACATTATTTCAATAGGATTTCTTCTACATTCATTTTCTGATAGCACATAAATAGTACTTCACTCTAAATTCCATAGGCAGTGTAAGTTTATATTTTTATGAGTATACATGTAATAAGTTAACAGGTAATATACAAGCATAGGTACCCTGGAACATATAGCTCAAATTAGTGAACCTGACACATTGCAGATTCATTACACCATTCTAATTGCACTATTCCAATAAGTCTACAAGCACAATGTGGAAGCTATGATAATGGTGTTTCATCTAGTCAATGGAAGTATTAGAAAATAACAAGCTTTCACATATTTTATGGTTAGTTCTCTCCATACCATATTGAGTGCTAGCAAATAATATAGATACACAGACTCTGCCTTCCCAATCTGTATTTTGTGTATATGTACTGAGAAGTATTTTCAAGTCTAGTATTTCTTATTTCCTAATAAAGCTAAAGAATAGTCCAAATCCTCCAACATGTAGACACTTTCTGCAAGAGTGTGATCTGAAAGCCAAGAGTTCAGAAATGCCACTGAGACACTCAGAAGACTTAAAGCACCTGGTATCCACTCAAGTTACAGAGTCAAGATAGCTACTGTACAGAGAATGTAGCTAATAAGGCAGTCAGGGACTGAGTTGTACAGGGTCCTATACCATTTTCTAATTTCTCCAATGTTACATTCTGACTACACCCTTTGTGGTGGTTTGACTCAGGTGTCCCACATAAACTGATGTGTTCTGAATAGCTGGTGGCAATTTGGGAATTGAAGCCTCCCAGAGGTGATGTATTGTTGGGGGTAGGTTTATGGGTTTATAGTCAGCTTCTACTTGCCCATGTTTGACACACTCTCCAGGAGCTGTTGTCCATCTAATGTTGGCCTGGAGGTGATGTCTAGCTTCTACACTTGTCATTCTTTCCCCTGCCATGATGGAGCTTCTCCTCAAGTATATAAGCCAAAATAAGCCCTTTCCTCCCACAAGCTGCTCTTGGTTGGGTGTTTTCTGCCAGCAACACAAAGCTAGCTACAATACCTTTGCTTTAGATGTTCTAAAATTTTGCTTATTCCCATTCATCCACTATTTTATTCCCCTAGAAGAATACTTCAGAAAATACATTTAAATTTTTACAAAGTGCTTACTTTATTACATCTATATGTCCTCTTTCTGTCTGTCACATACATTCAGTGGATATGAAGATTCTACATGAACTTTAATGCAAGGCTACAGCTTGTTAATATACAGATTACATAGGAAATGAAAGCTCTATTTACTAAAATAAAAGATGGGGTCATCTAGGAGGGAGACTTACTCCATCCTATACTGGATTATCTTTTCTCCAGGCAGGAATGGGGAGGGCTAACCCTTTGCTATACCAGTTAAGTTCCCTCTATTTCCCTCTCTACTGAATTGTGATAAAATTAAAGTTGCAGACAAGTGACATAAGCTACAAATTTCCAGAGAAGATTGCACTTGCCTTGATATTTAGCCATCATGGTGGTTCTTAGTTCCAGATGCTCATTAGAATTACCTAGGAAGTTTCTTGAAGCTCACTCCACTATAGAATATAATATTTTCATGTTATTCATAATAGTTTACAGTGACATTTGATACATAGTCTTTATAAAGCTTCTGAGTGGTATGTTTTATTTCCTGTAAAGTTGTATATTTCTGTGGCAGGCCTTGGTCTACATTGACTTTCTGAAAGTATTACTGTTTGCTTATAAATAGGATCAAATACACTGATTTATGTTTTCCAAGGAACTTAGCAATGATGAGAGTGATTAGTAATTGCTAGGCTAATTGAAATTTACCTCAATCTTTGTCAAATAAACTATCAGACATTTATATATAACCCACAGTCATAGTCACACCAAGACATCCGACTCCACCCATACATGTAAACACAAAATGCATTTAATTTTTTTATGAGAGAGAGATCAAGAGAGAGAGGGAGAGAGAGAGTTGGCACACCAGGGCCACTGCAATCAAACTACAGATGCTTGTACCACCTTGTATACATGTGTGAACTTGTGCACATGTATCACCTTGTGCATCTGGCTTACATGGGTTCTAATGAGTCTAACCTGTGTTCTCAGGTTTCACAGGCAAATGCCTTAACCACGAAACCATCTCTCCAGCCCCCACATGTATCTATTTACACACACAAATATTTTTACAACAGTGACACACAGAAACAGTGGTGCAGAAATTCTAAAAGACCCCAGAGATCTGTGCAGATATCCAGAAGCAGATAACTAGAAAAGCATACTCTCCAAATTTGTTATTTGCAGCTTGAACTGAGTTCATCTTCTGTTCCTCTGCAGGTATTTTAATTCAGCTTAGTGTCACATGCATGCTCTTCCTCTCATCCCGATGCTTGTTAGAGATGGTGAGATATGAACTGCCAACTCCACAAATGGAACTATATATCACCTTACAAGGAAATGAAGCTTCCACAAGTCATTCTCCTCATGTGACCTTGAGGCCTCAGAAAAGGAGTAAATAAATGACTTGACTTTAGGATCTGGTCACTTTACATACTTTGGCTTGTGGTCACATCACTTGAACAGTGCCAGAGTTTTCACATCACTTTTTTCCCTTTTATTCTGTGTACCCTTATCTGATCTCCTTCTGTCTATCTCATAACTCAGTATGATCACCTCATTTTGAGAACCCTTAAGGGCATCTACAAAGTTCCTTTTCTTACTAAGTAGATGGTGGTATTTAAAGTATAGATCTGGCCAGGCCATCATGTAACAGACCCTTACTTTCAGCACTCAGGAACTATAGAAATGATCCCTGAAAATATAGTCTTGATCTCAGGACTCAGGATGCTAAAGTAGAAAGATCACCTTGAGGCCACCCTGGGGCTACAGAGTAAGTTCCAGGTCAGCTTGGGCTAGAGTTAGACCCTCAGGAAAAACAAGAATGGATTTAGTTTTTTGAAATGCACTATTCAACCTACTACATCTAGCTAGAATGCCTCATATGGTGTTTCAAGAATATCTGGGCTAGGAGACTGTGTCCTTGACCCACACTACACATGGTATGCACTTGCTGAGGAGGAGATTGACATGACATCACAAAGGCAGAGATGATCACTCAAGGTTCCCCTGGAGGAAACCCACCCTATGGTCAAATGTTTTATTACAATTTTAGGATAAATTTCTCCAGAAAAGACATATTTTTGCATAATTTATTAAGCTACATGGGAACTGAACTGAGGGCTTAACATTACCCCAGACACAAGAGGCAATCAGCACTGGGAATAAAAATGCAGTGTGAGGTTGCTGTTTAGATTATAGAGCTGAGCAATGGCAGCATGGACAAGTTTTGTGGACATGAATTTGGCTAGAATGACAAGTGCTTGGTAGATGACCAGACTGTGTAGTCATAGTCACTCACAGAAACCCCCTTGCGATGCAACTGTTTAGCTTTGAAGAGGAATGTGTGAATTCATAAGTAGGGATTCTCCTATAACCCAGCACTCAGTCAAGATGCATTGTGCATTTTCATGCTTTTCTTTCTGCAATGGATTCAGTGGCAGTGACTAAAGGAGTGTTATTGTACACATAGGGCTTGTGGTTTAGTTGAGGAAATAAGTAATGTTTATAAAGAGTTGCATCACCAGAAACAATAGAGATTGAGACTCAGAATAAAAATATGCTAAAGAGATTTTATTTTGACTCGCACAATATTTAATTAATTTATTTATTTGAGAGAAGGAAAGAGGCAGAGAGAGAGAGAGAGAGAGAGAATGGGCACACCAGGGCTTCCAGCCACTGCAAACAAACTCCAGATACATGCACCACATTGTGCATCTGGCTTATGAGGGTACTGAGGCATTCAACCAAGGTCCTTTGGCTTGGCAGGTCCTAACCACTAAGCCATCTCTCCAGCTCATCGCACAATATTTTTAAAACTGCACTAGCTGTCAATAATTAAAAATCAGGAGGTTTACATAAATATATATATATATATATATATATATATATATATATATATTCCCTATAGGAAAACTGGGTAAACAAAACACCAGCTTAAAAGATCTATCAAAGTAGGAACCATGTTCCTTTTTGTAGTGACATCATATGCGTTCAATCTTAATCTGCAAATGCTCTATTGTAGTAATTCTGACTCGATGTATCTATTTAATTAACTATGTTGTCTCTGCCAGTGTCTGACTTTACAATGTTTGTTAGGAAAAAAGTATCCATGAGTTCATTATCAAGTAATTTAGGGTTCCAGAGTGGAGGTGATGAAAGAAAGGTACAGCCTCCAGTTAGGTTTCCAGGAGGGAATGGAAATTGAGGTGTCCCCTAAAGGGCCAGGTATTTCATTCATTAGAAAATGGCAGGAGGAACTTTAATGCCAGTAAGACAAATAAAGAAACAAAAGGTAAATGCAGAATTAAATTCTGGCTCTATTAAAGACTAAAGACAAAAGTCAAAGGACAGCATCTTTATAAAAGGATTGGTAATTGATTGCAATGTTTATAAAGATAATTCCAAAAATGACAAGTACATAGACTAGTATGCAAAAAAGAGTAGCATATATTCACAGCAAAGGAAACACAAATGATTAAAAAGTATGATAAAATATTTTTAATTCACAATAAAATAAAAGATGCAAAATGTGCATGTATCAAAATATATAAATGTTAAAAAAATAGTCTTTTAATTCCAAGTGATTGGCAATGATATAATAAAAATAGGTCTCACATGTCACTGAAGGGTGGTTGAGAAGTCTTTGAAGATATGTAGTTATTAATAAATTTTAACATATATATAGAGAGAGTGGGCATAGTGGCACACACCTCTTGGGAGGCAGAGGTAGAGAATCACTGTAAGTCCCAGGCCAGCTTGGGACTGCAAAGTGAATTTCAGGTAATCCTGGGCTAGAGTGAGACCCTACCTCAAAAACAAACACAAAACAATATATATGTTGAACACAGCAATTTCATATTCAGGATATGTTGGGTATTTCCTTAATTAAGAATATAAGATAGAATGGGGCTGGAGAGAGGGCTTAGTAATTAAGGCACTTGACTGCAAAGCCAAAGGACTCCAGTTCAATTCCCAAGGAACCATGTGAGCTAGATGCTCAAACTGGTACATTTGTCTGGAGTTTGTGTGCAATGTTTGGAGTTCGTTTGCAGTGGCTGGAGGCCTTGGCACACCCCTTCTTTCTCTTTCTCTCTTAAATAAATAAATAAAAATTTAAAGAATATAAGAGAGGAGAGAAGGATTTACCTACAAATTAGGGGAGGGCAGAATGTTAGGGATAGGGGTCTTGGATGTATGAGGAGTAGGGAGGATGGGGAGGAAAATACACAAAAGTTAAGAAAACATGACTCAGTTCCATATAAATCCTAGTTCTGACTAGCATTTTACAAGATAGAACCACCAATAAGGTTGAGGGGGTGGGGGCAGTTGGGACAGAAGTTAGAAAAAGCTTAAACTTTTTTAAACCATGAACTCTGACCAGTAATTCCAGGTTCAGAAAAAAAGAAATATAAGAGAATATGCTATGTGTCATTGGGTGTTTGGCATGTTCACTGTCATATAATATGTAAAAGTATAACAGAAAATAGACATAAAATGTTCTTCCATGGTAAACTAGTTAAAATAAGTGTTGTTTGTAATTTAAGGAAATTCTAAAGCAGCTATTTCCCCAAACTAGATGCTTAAAGAAACAAAACATGCTAATTTAGAGTACATGTGAAATATTTATAGCAAGTATTGAATCAAACATACAAATTGAACAAACATTTTCTAGGAGGTTAGTACAGATTGCATTGCCCAGTAGATCAGAACATTTTTGTGTGGAGGATAATAAGTTTGGCTTGATCTGATCAGACAACCATCAACACCATCTTGTTTATAAAGTCATTCATTACCTTCTTTGTTTAAGTGGGATTGACATTGTAAATTTATATGAAAGATGCTGGTTGAAATAATATTACCTGAGGGAGCTGGTAAATTCATGAGAACTAGATGTGAGATAGAAAAACTGAAGAAAAAAACAGGATATATTCATGTTTTTTCTTTGTTGTGATAAGAAAACTCAATCCACTCAAACCACACATATCAACCTTTCTCTGGTTCTTTTGTGTTCTCCTACCTGTGTGGCGCTTTGATTCTTTGCCCACCCTCTCCCTGCTCGAAACAAATGGATCAGCTCTTAAAGCATGGCTCTGGCAACTATTCTCCCAATCTTAATAGTCTTCTGCATAAATTTTGGATTCTTCAGCTCCCACCACCTTTCTCCATCTTCTCTTTTTATTCTCACTCCAACACTATCCCAGTGTATGTTTATAGAGAACTTTCTCTATGGGCATTGACTGGTGTGAGTCAACCAAACAAGTTCTATGCCTTTTCAGTCCCCATAGTCCAGGGAGGAATATGATAATCAATTAATAACTCAATGATTTAAATTATTGGACTTGGCATATGAGTTACAAATTCAAAAAAAAATTGATGATGAGTGACTAGAAACACTAACAAAGACTCCTTTGAGAAAGTGGACTGTGAAATGCAGTGCTGTTAGTAGGGCAACATTCCTTTTTTGGTAAGAAAGACCTTCACTAAAAGTAACAGAAATCTAGCTGGAATGATGGTAAACAAAAATGGCAATTCAAGTTATTGCCTTAGCCAATCAGAAAGCTATCAAGGAACCCATATCTAAATTAGTAGCCAGGTCAGAATCCTATGGAGATGAAAATTATGTTCTCCAGTGTCAAGCTCTCACTCGTCTTTGGCTACAAGAGGGGTTACATACATCAAATTCTCCCTAAATTAATAATGCTTATCCCATTTAAACTATGCTGACTTCACTCTCCATTGGAGAATCTGTTCTTTTTTAGAAGGTAGCGAGACTGGGGGAGATAAACTACCCCTCGCACTTCAGCCAAGCCACAGCTGAAACCACAGAGAAACTGGGGAGATGAAGAAGAGTGCTGCTGCCATGTTGAACCTGAAAATCGGTGCCAGGGTTAACCAGACAATGAGGAAATTCAACACCTATCAAAGCAGAGACCCAGAGGCTCCTAAGAGCTCATCACTGAAATGGAGTTAAAACTCATCCACCATGGCTCAGGGAATTTTGCGGAAGAGGGGGGCATAAATATTGTAAGAGCCACAGACTGAGACATCATACACAGAGGGAGGCAAAACAACTGACTGCTGCTCTCACAATGCATAAACCACAACCCCATGGGGAATACCTGGAACCCCACAGAAGAGGGTCCTAGCGGAACTGGGGCAGGGATGAGGGAAATGAGGTAGCAACACATGATGTATCCGTAAGAAATATGTTGTTAATAACAATAATAAATCTCTAACAAAATTACTGTCTTATAGACAAAACAGAATAGGCAGCTCTAGGGCTGGCATCAGGGAAAGAACTGTACCCAGTGCCTTCAACATCAAATTACTTTTTACCTCTACTTCCCTCCTCCCTCTCATTATCTCTTTTCTACTACCCCGCTAGACACCATTTTCTCTTTCACTCTGCCCTTCCCCACAAACATGGGTTTACATGTCTTACAAGTTGTTTTCTCATATACCTTTAGTCTTTGTGAACCTAAAGAAAAGTTTTTGATGCTAGTTTACGTGGAAAAAAATATATATATCAGGGTAAACCTTTGTTTTGGCTTTTTATAAGTTGGCTTGAACACACCTGGGAGTTGAGAGGGGAGAAAGCTACCTGCACATCTATATGAAGTGAATGCCCATAGCAATCACTTGCCTGGCCGTAGGGAGAAAGAAGCGTGAGTTAATATGGACTGAAGTGAGATAAAGGATGTTTTCGGTCTCTTGTGTACACTCCTGCACAGTTACACTCCTATATAGTTAAGGTCCACATCTGGAAAGAGGAATCTAGATGGATGACAGGGTGCTAAGAGCTCTGTTGACAAGCAGTGCTGATGGCACATCGCAGACGTGGTGCAGGGTGCTCGGCACAACATATTCAAGGTGCCTACAGTGGTTGCAGGGCTATACCATGATTACATTTTTGCACACCGATTTATTTCACAAAGATTCAGTTCTACTATCATATTTCCATGGCAAATGTCCCAGAAGCAAGCAGGAGGAGTATTCTGGCCTCTCTAGAGAAGTCTGTTTGCAGCCCTTAGTGCCTGGTCTCCTTCAAAGGCTTATGCTAATGTATGGGCAATGTCTGTTGCTGTTATCTTCAGTTTTTTCCCCTGGCTGCTTTTTATCAGTTCAAATGTCATTTACTTGTAAATAGAAAGTTTGGGCTTCCCTGAGGGGAATCCCAGCCCAGGCCCTCCTCTTTACTTGGGGTGCACACAGGCTTAACCTTATTTTCTTGTTTCCTCCACCCCATTCCATAGGCAATGGAATCCAGCTGCCTTGGTACAGCTTTAGGGCACAGTTTGTTTATGACAGTCTGGAAATACATTACTTTCTACCGTTTTTATATTGTTCACATTTTACTTTAGGTGTTTGAAATCCCAACACACACACACACACACACACACACACACACACACACACACACACACACTTCCCGTATCCTTCTTTGAGCAAATTATTAATTCCTTTGTCAGTTCCTGGATCTTCTTCTTTCATAGTAAGAAATCCCAGCAAGTTATAATAATGTGGGGGGAAAAAAGCCACAGGGATTTATATGATAAATGCTGAGCCAGGGAGAGAAGGAGAAAGAAGGCATAACAACTGTAGCCGACAGCTTCAGGTTCGCTGAGATGAACTTCCAGACCAGGCACAGTTATGGAGGAAGGGATAAATTGAAGCTTACAGATCCAGGGGAAGTTCCATAATGGCAAGAGAAGTGGCCTGCTCTCCATAGTGTGCCAAGATAAAAACCAGCCACCACATTTATTTCTTTCTAAAAAGGTCACAAACATAAGGAACTTAGCTAGGGGCGCATATCTTTACAATGGAATCTCAAACCATCACCATCACCAGGCTGTGACATTGCCTCTAGCAAGGTGATTGGATGCAAACTATAACTAATAAAACACTGATATTGTATATATTCAAACTACCACAACAACTTGCTTGTTGTGTGCCAAGATAAAAAGATGCATTTATTTCTTTCTAATTAAACATAAGTTAGGAGGGGTGTGGTGGCACATGCCTTTAATCATAGCTGGAGGCCGAGGTAGGAGGATAGCAATGAGTTCAAGGTTACCCTGAGACTCCATAGTGAATTCCAGGTCAGCCTGGGCTAGAGAGACCCTACCTCAAAAAATAAAAGGAAAGAAAGAAAGAAAAAGAAAAAGAATAAGTTGCATAAAACAAAAAGAAACATATGGAGGATATGCTACAATTATTGATGGGGTAATTCAAGAAGCATGAAAGATTTAGAGAAGTAAACTTAAGAAGTTTTGTGGAAATTTTATGTGAACAGACTAATATTTATGAGGAGATAACCAACAGTGCCAGGTAATGTTATCATTTGTTATTATCTTGTAACTGATAAATTTGGGGTTCTATACTGCTTCCTGGGATCCCAAGCCTTGAGTTCATATCTGAAAACTAACCAAAGATTTGGCTTCTAAGGTTCCTCCCTTTAGGGCTGTCCCAGCCCTGACTAATTAATCTAACTGCCTACAATGGAGCATCCCACATCTGACTAATTTTCCTAAAACTTGATTCAGTGTCAGAAATGGAGGGAAAAACATCTGCTTAGTTTGACCTCACTCATTTACGGATTTGAAGTTTCATTTGCATTGTTTTAATCTCTCCAAGTACAGTGAGTACTTGTAAAGACAAAGATCCCGTGCTTCCCACAGCGTCTTTGTTCAGCCTAGCTTGTGTTATAATAAGTGATTGCATTTTTCATCTTATTATTTTTGTTATATCATCATCATTATCCATTAATTAATAATGAGCACTAATTATATGTCAGGTCCTACACTAAGATTTATAAATGCTAGGAGTTGGAGAAATGGCTCAGCAGTAAAAGGTACTTGCTTACAAAGTCTGACTGTTCAGGGTTCAGTTCCTCACTGCCCACATAAAGCCACATACACAGTGTGGTACTTGTGTCTGAAGTTTGTTTATAGGGGCATGAGACACTGGAATACCCATTCTCTCTCCCTTTCTCTTTTTCTCTCTCAGAAATAAATAAATATTTTTAAAATATATATTAATGTCTAATATCATTTAGTTATTATAGTCAGCCTAGGCCTATGAAGGAGTTATTACAATAATCCATGCTAAAGATGTCCAGTTTATAAATAATACCAAGTGGAGCAAGCATATCAAAATGGGAAAGTTGTACGATATATTAGAAAGCAAAAAATCAACAGAACTTAGGTACAGATTACATGTGGCCTCAAGACCAAGGAAAAGTAAAGATGATACAGGGAGAAAACCTTGAGACATTAAAACAAGTTACCAGGTGAGGCGCCCAGTTCTCCACACATCACCTTGAGAAAGCTGTTGCTTACAGAAGCAGTTATGGGATGTCTAGCTCCTAATGGATTGATATTTCTATATACGGGTGATGAGAAGAACTTCATAATACTCCTATTATGCTGTATCATCTCAGCTTAATGTTCAAAGAAAGCATTACTTGCTTTCTTTTAATAAAAAGCAACAGAAATCTATATCATAGGCCATGGCAGTATTTTCTATAGAAGCAGATATTAGGAAATAATGATTATGTAATAATGAGTAAACCATCCCTCACTAAGAAGTTACAGATTGCTAATGGAGGCTGGGGAAGTAAGAGACATTTTATGTAGAGGTATAGCCACTAGTAGGACTCACATAGTCTGGTAAATAATCCCTTATGTGTGTCCCTGAAGGAAGATGCTAATTACACTCAGAGGATCATACCCACAAATAAACAAACAAACAAAGAACATCAAACTAGAAGTTGAGAAGGGGTTCAACAGAAGGACATGATAGTTTGAAGGTGAAATGTCTTTTGCAGATTCAGTGATTTGTATTTTGCAGATGTCAGGTCTATGACATTGCTGCCGAGGAGAGCTGCTCAGTGTGGGTTGGTTGCATCTGCCTGGAAAGCATGCAGCTCATGCTGGAGGGAATTGGGAGCTCAGGGACCCACATTCCAGACATGGAGCTGCAGCATTTGATGTTTGCTCTGCATATTTTCTAACTTACATGGGTCCAATCTTTTCTTTCTATGCTTCTTTCTGCATAGGAAGGTTTATTCTGTGCTGATATGTGTGTTTAACTTGTGATTGATTTTATAGACTCACAGTTAAGAGACTATCATTAGTTTCAGATGAGACTGGGATTTTGAACAGTGTTGGGGTTGGTAAAGACTTTGGGGACTTTTAAAGTTGGACTTAATGTAGTCATGAATCAATGGGGCAACGGGTGGAATGTGGTAGTTTGAACATAAAATGTCCCTCACAACCTCATGTATTTTAAACACTTGTTGCCCAGCTGGAGGCAATTTGGGAGGTGGATCCTTGCTGGATGAAATGTGTCAATGGGGGAAGACTCTGAAGTTTATTAGCCTCTAGTTTTCCAGGGCTAGCTAAACTTTCTCTTCTTTCAACCAGGTTCTATATCAAGTTGTTATATCCAGGCTCTGTAATCCTTTCCCTTCCATGATAAAATTTCCTATTGAAACTGAAAGCCAAAATAAACCCTTTCTCCCATCAGCTGCTTTTAGTTGGATGTTTTGTTCCAGGAGTAAGATAACTGCTACAAAGTGGGAAGTGGTGGTGGGGAAGTCAAGAGAGACTAATGAGAGGGTATTATGACAAAAACACATTATGTATGTGTATAAAAACCATTTATTTAAAAAGAAGATATATAGATTACAGTATGAAAATGATATGGACTAATGCATGACCTGAAGATGACAGTTTTGAAATAATCTAACGCCACATGGAAATTTCAGAATATAAAAATAATTATAAATAATAAATACTATATAATATATAATAATATAATAATTTACTATAAAATATTTTAAAAATATATGAATGACATTTAACTTTTATTTCTTAAAAAAGTCTCTTAGCTTTGAGATAAAACTAAGCAAAATCAGGTGCTTCAGAAGGAATACTCATGTGTACTGTGTCCTGAGGAGGTGGGGAACTATGCTGTTCTCTATTGCTATCTCACACATACTGTGGCCATGTGCCTCTTCCCAGCTGATATCCCTATATTCACAATTTAAGCAAGGCTTACATTACCTGCATGACTCTTCCTGCTAGGACCCCTTACCTATCAAGATCTTTTCTTATGGTTTGTGGTATCTTATTCTACATTAGTCTGACATATATCATGTTTATATTTTCATTTCTTACTAACTTTGTATATTGGCACTAAATTATATTGGAGAGAAATAATATTCTAGCATCTACATTAAGGTACATAGCTGCATTAAGGTAAATTAATAAAAAAGTAGATGTAATTGGAATAATATAATATTGAAGTTACTATATGTCAAATTTATGTGTGACCCATAAACAACATGGAAATTATCTAAGAAATATTTCATATTGACATATTTTTATTGTTCCATATTTGTTTACATTGTGCATTCAGAGGACATCTCAGTATACAGCAGCCATGTGTCAGTGCACATGTGGCCAGTGGATATTGTGTATGACTACACAGACCTCTGCCCAATATTCACTTTTTAGATTCTTTTGGAATTCCTCAGCTTCACACTAAATTTAAGTGAGAGGCTAATAAGCACTCAATCTAATGGTGAATTATCAGAAAATTGTTTCTCTTAATGGAGAATTCAGTTATGCAACCTCTGTTAATGAATTAACAGGCAAGGGATGACATATTTGGCAAGAGGGCAGTCTTTCAATTGTCCAATTAAATAAATATGGAGATTACAATTACTCATCTCTTGAGTAAGTTCACGCTGTCACTTTAGAGGCCTTCTATTCTCTGAAATATGAAAGTCTTCAGAACGAAACTTTTTAGAGAAGAAATGGCAGCCAGCTGAATCATGTCAAGGTCCAGCCGACTGAGTTCTCCTCTTTCACTGATCTCTGGAAATCTTTTAGCCTCTGTTGAATGCAGCTCTGCAGAGTGAGGAGCAGCCCTGAACTTGGACTACCAGTAATCATGTGGGTTAAATGTTTCCATTTTCCTTCTTTTTAAAAAAATCTGTTTTATGTACATGTAATATCAGTTTCTTCTCCTCCATCAAGTTTCATAACAGGCAACTAAAACTGGGAAGAGATGATTTTCCTGTAGACTAGAGATGCTTGTACATGATACATTTGTTAATACCCTCAAGTTAGTCAATCTCTCTTTTTACCGCATGTAGCAGACAGCTTCAGGTTCACTGAGATGAACTTCCAGACCAGGCACAGTTATGGAGGAAGGGATATTATTTATTGAAGCTTACAGATCCAGGGGAAGTTCCATAAAGGCAGGAAAAGCAGCCTGCTTTCAACAGGGCCAAGCAGAGAGAGCAAAAGCCAACCAGCCACCACAGCACACAGAGCAAAACTACCGCCAAAAGGTCAACACAGCACACTTCAGGAACTCCTGCTAGGCACATTTGCATATCTTTACAATGGAATCTCAAACCATCACCACACCTTAAGACCAGCCCCCAGTGACATTGCCTCTAGCAAGGTGATTGCAGATGCAAACTATTACTAATAAAACACTGAATATATTGGGGGGCATATATTCAAACTACCACACCGCACTTCTCCATGCCCTCATTCCTAGAGTCTGGTGATGCCCTAGTGGGCTCATATTAGACTCTGAGTATGATGAACGTTTAGAAAAATTCAAATGCTTACTATCTGTAAGTTATTTATGTGGCAAAAAATAATTTTTAAATACTACTACTTATCTACAACCATTATTTTAATAATTATAATTTTTCCTGCTGATCATCAGGCACAGTTTACGTCCCATTCCTGTTTAAGTCTAGGGCAAGCTTCAAGAATGCTGGTCCTCGGTGATCACAATGATTGGATTTGAATATGTCTGTCTAATTTAAACAATTTTTGCAATGTCACAATAACCCTATGAGCATATGTAATTTTTTTTTCAACTATGGGAAACTGAAAGTTGGATCTCAGAAATCCCAAGAAACCATCCTATAATAAAAAAGGCAGCAAGGGGGAATGAAGGGATTTGGTGCAGGTCTGCCAGACTGCATTGTCCCCATCCTTGCCGAAGAGAAAAAGGCAGCAATCGCACCTGCAGGCTGAGTCTCCCTCATTGTCATCTCTGTTCATGCCTCTTTCTGGAGAAAATAGAAGTTCACTTACCAGGGCAATATACATTATGCACAGTTGAAAAGTATAATGGCTCTTTCAAGGGAAATTTGCTTTTTCATGTTAAGTTTAAATGTTTGCTCCATCTCATGATGATATCTTTTGATTTTAATTTTGATTAAAATTTCACATGCTTATAATTTCTAATTTATAAAATTAGTTATTTCTTTTGCTCTGTTAATTTATTTGATTTCATTGACCTACAAATAATTATGTTTAATTATTGTGTTTTTCAAGCCAATTTTGTTTTTTGTTCTCCTTTCTCTCCCTTTCTCCTAACTTCCACCTATCCTGTGCCCTCCTACCAGGATGGCTTACTTTCTGCTTCAGAATGGAGCTTATGGGAGAGAGTGTAACTGGAGCAGTCACTATGCAAATATGTGTGGAAGTTTTGTTTGATTTTTTTAAACACTGATAATATCTTAATGTTATTTTCTAATGTGTTTAGACTTAATTTAAATGCCACCATTATTGCTGATCATAACATTTGTTTATTTTTATCTCTATAATTATACTGCAGATCCACATTTTGCATGAAAGGATAATCCTTTAAAAGTACTAGTTGCTTTAGCAAGTTGGTTTCATCTAGGTAATGATATTCCTTATAAAATAAAATTTTGCTCTCTGACAAGACAGGTTATTTACTTATTTATTTATTCATTCATTGAGTTTTATTGTAGGACCAACAATAAGTTTATCTCAAGGAGAATTTGGCTATATATTCTTCTACCTTATAGGTTTATAAAATTGTTTTAAAAATTATTGAGCTCTGTATTTGCTATTGTTAGTTAAGTACTAAGTGGTGTTGGTTTACTTGCTTTTTTTGTAGTTTTATTTTGTTTTTATTTATTTGAGAGTAACAGACAGACAGAGAGAGAATGAGGCAGAGAGAGAGAAAATGGGCACACCAGGGCCTCCAGCCACTGCAAATGAATTCCAGATGCATGTGCCACCTTGTGCATCTGGCTTACGTGGGTCCTGGGGAATCCAGCCTTGAACTGGGGTTCTTAGGCTTCACAGGTAAGTGCTCAACAGCTAAGCCATCTCTCCAGCCCCAGTTTACTTACTTTATTATTTGAAATCATCTTCCACATTTTTGGGGCCCTGACAGTAAGAACATTTGACTTTTTAAACAGATTTCCAAACAAAGGTTTGAAAATGAATGCAGACCAATAACTACATTTGAAACAATACACAAAATTATCAGGGAAAGATGTTCACCAAAAGTAATTATAATTTCAATATAATGATTCATGTCATATATTTTAGTTGTTCTTCTCATACAAATTAGTCCATTAAAGACTACTTTTAACACTATGCATCTGAAAAAGCATGAAGAGCTAAACTTAAAATGTTTGGGAACATTAATAACTAGCACATGTCAGGTACATGCTTATTCTATTGTTTTTCATCTTTCAGCATCCTATTTTGATGGCAAATCGGTACCTATTTACTTCTTTCAGAAAATAGTTATACCCTTTATCAGGATCACAAATAAATATATATAATTAGCTTTTTGTACACTTATTCCCTAAAGACATTTTTAGGGATTTGATATAGTAAAATTTGGATAATCTTGAAAGTAGTTCAGAACTTCACTTGGTCTGTTACAGTGTATTCACCCCGCAAAAGTGTTAGAAATACTGCTGATCTCTCATCAATCCCATGGAAGGAGAAACAAGCTCCCATGAGGACAAGGACTTGTAGACAGGGACAAGTTTAACAGAGGCTTCCCAGAGCACTACAAGGAGTCAGAGGCTCTATCCCAAACTGAGGCCGAAGAAGCTTGTTGGCCCATCTTAGAGAGATAATCCTAGGCAAGAGTCTACTTTTCACATGCCACCTCCTTTCACCAAGCTAAACCCTGGTGAAAAACAACTGTGCAAACTGTGAGCTTCCACTAGGCAGCCTTAACAGAGAGGAAGAGGAATGAATTGCTCTGAAGGAACTATGGGCCGCCACACTCTACCCTTTGAGCCTCTCAGGTCCATCACAAAGTGCTTCTCTACTCTCCTGGTAGGATCTTTCCTGTGGAATTTTCAAAAGAAAAGTTATTGTAACAAACTATTGTACCACCCATGGCTAGATAGAACTGAGTTGGGGGTTACAATCAAAACTTTTACTCCTTCCCTTATGCTCCACATTGAGATTTCACACTCTCTCTCTCTCTCTCTCTCTCTCTGTGTGTGTGTGTGTGTGTGTGTGTGTGTGTGTATGAGAGGGTATATGTATGTACAAATGCACACACACGTAGAAGACCAGAGGACATTGTCATGGCATCTACTTTTAGAGACAGGATCTCATCATCGGCCTGGAACTTACCAGTTGGCTGGCCAGCAATCCCCAGGGATCTATTTATCTCTTCCTTAGCACAACTTTGGGATTATCCCTATGTGTCACCACCATTGCTGGATTTTTTTTATGAAAACTATGGGGATCAAATTCAGGCCTCCATGCTTGCAAGACAATCATTTTCCGGACTGAGCTATCTCCCGAACCCAATTTCCTTCACGTGTTTTACTACCTCTGCTGAGGTTAGTGGTTGGAACCTCAACTATCATTCCCCATTTCTATTGTGTAATAGCAAAAAAGTGCTTCTTTTTGATGTTTGGGGTTCAGTTACAGATTTGAGTTTGCTGACTCTTTGGCATTTTTTCAACACAAGTAGTTCCAGTGACTAGATAATAATCAAATCTTAAAGTTTACATATCCTTTGATGTAAGTTTCCCTTTCTTTAAACCAGAGCAACTTTTCACCTATTTATCTACAAATGCTGAGTCATTTTATGCTGCCACAAATAATTTTGTGATGATTTTGAAGCATATTGTAAATTTAATTTGGATATACAATAACCTTAGTTTATAAAATAGAGCAATGATATTTTCAAAAGTTTACTTAAGGTTAAAAAGAAAGCATTAGACCCAGGCAGGTTTAGCTACTATGTTAGAATTATATACTGGCCAAAGTAATTTACAGGCTAAGGTTTAAATATCTGAAATAGTATTTCTATTCATCTTGATATCTTAAATGTGACATATATTATACTTAAAGTTCTGTACAAAGTATCTTCATTGTTCCATGTCGCTGAATACACTG
Source organism: Orientallactaga sibirica (assembly GCA_036365145.1). Taxonomy (NCBI): domain Eukaryota; kingdom Metazoa; phylum Chordata; class Mammalia; order Rodentia; family Dipodidae; genus Orientallactaga; species Orientallactaga sibirica. The sequence continues at coordinate 100,215,166 of JAEOAD010000001.1, read as the reverse complement.
GTAAGTTGACCTCACAGGGGAAAATTGAAAATTGGTTTCTAGAAGCAAGGAAAGGATATGAGGAGATTGAACAATGCTTAAAATGAGAATGACATGAAATTTAACCTTGTGACCCTAGAAATTCATAACATATCTGTATCCTGTCCAAATAGGATTACAGACAAATGATTTAGTCATTAAGGCTGCATGTCTCATGTCAAATTTCATAAGTTGCAAGTCAAAATTTTATCTCTTGAGAGAATATTAAAACCCGTTCTTACATATCTTCTTCTCTCCTCTTTTATACACATACACACATACATTAAAAATATAAGTAACCTATTAGTAAATACAAGATCTTCAAGTTTTATGTTCATAAACTTCTATATACTTCTACATATTATTTATACTTCTGTAAAAGTAGATGGCTTTTACTTGTGTTTATGTAAATTTGTTGTTCGTTTTGTGTATAGTCATGTTGTTGATCTTAGTCAACTTATGGCAAATATTCTGTAAGACTAATGATCCATTATTATTATTTTTGTTTATTTTTCTTTATTAGCAACAGACAGAGAAAGAGGCAGAGGGAGAGAGAGAGACAGAGAGATAGAATGGGCACCCCAGGGCCTCCAGCCAATGCAAAAGAACTCAAGATGCATGTGCCACCTTGTGCATCTGGCTTACGTGAGTACTGGGGAATCAAGCCTCAAACCAGGGTCCTTAGGCTTCATAGGCAAGTGCTTAACCATTAAGCCATCCCTCCAGCCCTTTTTTTTTTTTTTTGAGTTAAGAAAGCCACCCTGAGATTACATAGTGAATTCCAGGTCATCTTAGGCTAGAGTGAAACCTTACCTCGAACTGCCCCACCCCCAAATAATATTCTCTTTTATTTATATTTTTCTGAATTTAAAACAAAAATTGCAATTTATGTATATTTTCTACATTGATGTAATCATGCAGATTTCTTTTTTATCTTTTTTTTACTATCATTATAATTATTAACAAATATTATGCTCTCTAGTGTCAAGTCTTCATTAGTCTTTGGCTAAAAGGGGGGTCACATACATCAAATTCTCCCTAAATTAGTAGTGCTTATTGCATTTAAACTATGCTGACTTCACTCTCCATTGGAGAATCTGTTCTTTTACAGAAGGTAGCAAGAACCAAGCCAAGGAGAATAATCTACCCCTTGCAATTCAACCACAGCTGAATCCACTGAAGTAGACTTAAAACTGATCCATTATTATTTAGATATCTTCCCTGGGCATGAAATCAAACATTACCTATTAGTGACAGCAGTCTTGCACTCTACCTTCCTCCACACTTCTTCTGTTGGCCCCTCACCTCTTATTCTTAACTCCAAACCTTGGCCCAGAAGGTTGACTTCTGTATACTAATTTCTTCACCTATATAAACAAATAGCCTAACCCTTCTTTTTCAATGCACTGTTGTGAATATTAGTGAAAACAAAGCTTTGTTACATTATCATGTACTACCCATGCTTCTTCAGTCAAAACTACTTCATGGGAATCAGGGAAAAGTTGACAATAATGAGTCAAAGGTTTCAAAATAGCTACTAAGGAGGACACTTAATGTTTCAGACACAAATAAATGGCATAACTTGGGTGATGCCAATCAGATTAAGGTTAATGTGATCATTACATGTTACATATATGTGATGAAATGCTTCACTGTACTCCATAAGTAGATAAAATTTTTTAATAGTTATATAAAATAAATTCAAAGCAAATCAATGTCAGCGTACTGTTAACCATCTTATTTTTTAAGAATGTAACAGATGCATATTAAAGGATATGTAAGCTTCTTTTTTCTCAGTTTTATTTCAGATGCATTGAGTTAGAACCAATGTGGTTTTGTTTAAAAGAGTCTTCTTGCTCTTGTGACTTAAGAAAATTTTGCGACTAACCTGGTTGGTGCCCATCACCATCACAGCTTTGAAGAACATAGCAATAAGACGATTCTGTTTCTAGTCTTAATATTTTTCAGTTTTGATGGAGCACTTCATAGTCTTTGTTCGCCCCCACAACACCCACCTCTGCCTCTAGAACTGCTGTGGGGAAAATGAGTGGAATGAGCCACAGATTATCCAGGATGCCACACTGGTGAGCAGGCAAGTTCTCCCTGAGTTTTATCAAATAGACTATATAGGTTTGATGAATAAATAAGTGCATCAAAAATAATAAAACCAGAACTTGTGTCCACTAAAATGCATCTAGAACTTCATTTCAAACCTACAGACATTAGAAGGTTCACAAAGAAAAAGTCACCTTAAGAAACAGCCTCTAGGATATCGCCAGCTCAGTAAAATAAGTATAAAATAAAACTTTCTCATGGTGACTAATATCATCCCATCAGTTCCAAGGCAATACTGAGACCAAAGCACCTCATTAATAATTCCAGCTTCTGTATGTGCTCTAGCCCTGAGATGTGTTTCTCCTGAGCACTACAAAGTTCATGATGTCCACGCTGCGCTACTGTTGTTTGTAGTTTGCACTGAATAGGAAGCATCCAACAAATGAGTCCATAAATGGGTCTAAACGCTTCTGATGCAGGCATCAAATATTTTGTAATCTAAAAGAGAATTATAAAGCTTCATTTGTATCAATTACCAGAGCTCTGACCTAAGTACCTAGGTATCTAGAGGGCTGCAAAGTTACTCATCACTGCTATGTACACTGTCCACAAATACCTATATAATATTGCAAACACACACACACACACACAAATACACTGTTCCTTGTTTAGATGCTGACAAACCATGACCAGTTTCCAAACCAGTTTGGAAATGAAGTTGAAACTTGTTTTGCATTCCTTGTCAGCCTGTTCCCTTATCTTTGGTAGAAGAATAGTGGGACAAACAAACATTTTTTTCCCATTTCCTTCACCCTGTGTGTTTGCCTGGTACCCATTCTCCCTTTGCTTTAACTTTCACTTTGGGCCTCACAACCTCTGTTTTCTAGGAATATGCACTGTTTATTTATTTTTTTTAAATTTTAATCTGCGATCAACACTTATTAGGGAATTTATTACTTTCCCACCTATTCAACAAAACCAACTCTTTTCCTCAAAGGAATATTATGTGACTTTTGTTTAGGCTCTTGTTTAAAGATATATCTTTAAAAATACCTTTTTTTAGTTTTATCAAAATTAGTTTTATCAAATTTATATATATATATAATATATATATATATATATATATATATATCCAATACACACACATATATATATATATATATATATATATATATATATATATATGTTGGTGTGTTCAAAACAAAATGATGGAAACGTAATTAGTACAGCCCTATGGAAGTCAGTTTGGAGATCCCCTAAACTAAAAATATATATACTACATGATGCAGCTTTCCTACTCCTGGTTATATAACAAAAGAAATAAATGCCTGCATAAAATATATCTGTATTACCGTGTTTATCAGAGCATTATTCACAACAACCACATTATGGAATCAGTCTAGGTGTTGAACAATGGGTGAAAAAATATATGACACAATATTATTCAGTCATAATGAAAATGAATTACATCCTTTGCAGGATTGTGCATAGAACTGGGGATTATCATGTTAAGTAAAATAAGCCAAACTCAGGAAAACAGGTTTTATCTCATATGTGAAACAGAAAAAAATTAGTTTTCCATACAACACTTAATGACTTATTACCTCACTCCTAGATATTACCACTAATTAAACATTTCTGATCCTGTTGTCATTGTTAATTCCTAATTCTTGTGATATGTTCCTAGCTTTAGCTTGATTAATCCATTTATGTGTTATGTTTATTTTCTTCTGTCTTTAGTTATTCTTTCTATACTGAACCTAAAGGCAGAAACTTGGAGAGATGAAATACCTCCATACTTTATACCTTTATTTTCTTTTAACAATAGGATTATTTTCCACACAAATCAATGAAGTATCCAAGCTTCTGGTCAACAAGTAATCTCAGTGGAGGAGGCTATTGTACAGCTATTTTCTCGGGTTTCCATTTTGGAGGGTTGAGGGGGGCTCTGAAAACTCAGGAAGTAAAGTACTGATATAGCCAGGGAAGCTTTTAACTTTTACAAGATTCTCAAAGCCCTTCCTCAAGGATACAGAAGCACAAGACCCTTGCTGGGAAGAGGAGAAATCCTACTAGCTAAGCTGCTTTCAAGTCACACAGTCATTTCCAGGGATGCAGCCTTCCATGAGTCTTCAGCTAGTGGGATATTGGTGACGCGGCCTTTGAGTCATCCATTCTCTTGTAAGTAAACTCTCACCGATGCTTGTACGTTATCTCAATAAACTCATTGTTTAGCAAAATTGGATTTCAGTGCAATAGTACTTTGGTCTGTAGTCTGTGTCATATATGGGGTGAATAGAAGACATCTGTTTGCATCTCCCCAGGAAATATTAATGCAACAGAGGGAAAAGTACATACAAGGTAGCATTTGTCAGCCATTCAGTTTTTTTTTTTTTTTCACTGTATGGTAAGATAAAGAAAGTCATATAGACTACATCCTGCACAACCAGAAATCTCAGGCAAAATTAAATGAATGTTTACTTTGACAATAACATTCCTTCCCTTTTCTCTACCCTCTGCCTAAATCTTAGCCACCTCAACATGTATAACCAGATCTGGAACTTCACAAGTGTCAAAGTAAATGATGTACAGCATAAATTCCATTGTTTTATTCTGCAGCACTTGGGGTTGATTTTTTAAACCAATTATACAAAAATACAGTATTATTACCTTGTCTCCTTGGGGCAATAGAGGAAGCCTTACTGTAAATCAATGCCCAGATTTCATCTGGCATCACCCTGTGGCTGGTTCAAGATGTTGGGAGGACAGGGAGATTTCTTTTGAGAAACAGAGAAGAGACTATTTAGATTACAGTTATAACCAAGGAGAGATGATAACAAAAAATATACATGAATGACTAGCATGGAGCAAGCTGATTGAACATATTTGACAACAGACAAGATCTACTCAGAAGGAAAATACACCTAAATGAGATATAAACAAAAATATTTCACTGACTGAGCCCAAAATTTCATCTATATGATTTATATATGTCGAGGGTACATTAATAAAAAATAACTTCATGTTTTAGTACTAAAAAACAAACATCCAAGAATAAAGAGGAGGAGGAAGATGGTAATAATAAAGAAATAGGGGCTGTGGAGATGGCTTAGAGGTTAAGGTGTTTTCTTGCAAAGCCAAAGGATCCCATTCATTTCTCCAGGACCCATGTAAGCCAGATGCACCAGGGGGCACACACATCTGGAGTTCATTTGCAGTGGCTGGAGGCCCTGGCATGCACATTCTCTCTCTCTCTCTCTTGCCCAATCTCTGTCTCTTTCTGCCTCTTTTTATCCCTCAAATAAATAAAATATATTTAAAAAAAGAAATAGGAACTATGAATAAATTAGTTCTGGTAAAATTTGTTGATTCATGAAAGTACTATCATCCATTAACTTGATCATTCTTTCCTTCAGATTTCTGGAAAATATCCAATACACTATATCCACTTAACTCTGCAAACAGGAATAACATAAAGCGTACAATCTGAGGACATTTTTAGTTTTCAAAATTTCTTCAATTGCTGTTCAGTAATTTTGATCTGGAGATAATTGTGTGAAATAGGTAGATAGAAATAGGTAGATAATTGTGTGAAATAGGTAGAAAAGGAAGTTCAGATGATAAGAAAAAATAACATACTGAAACTGAACTTGAATTTCCATTTCCTTAAGTCTAAGCTCTCTTTTCTTGATGCTAAGGATCAAAATAGTTCAAAGGAACAAATTGTTTTAAAACATATTAATGATATTTTATAAGTACCATTTCTATTTAATTTCTTCTTAGCAAATTATGAATTCTTCTTCAGATACACTAAAATTTATTGTCTTAAAATATTTTGAAATGGGCATTTTACTTTATATGTGCTTTATATACATAGAATTAGAATGAATAACCTATAGAATACACACACATCCTTAATAATTTGATAGTCTTCCCAATATATTTATTGGGAAAAATAATTCAGCTTAGTAAATTTAGAGATTTCAGGCATAGATTTTAGTCCAATCAGATAAAATCATGTCTGACAAACAATTTATCTCTAAGCCAGTTTCTTCTAACATAATATAATGAAATAAGAAATCATAGAAGTAGCTAAGGTGGTTAATTATCATTCTCATTTATCATCCTTTAGATGATTTCAATACAGCAGTACAAATTGGCCAAACAGAAAATTTCTCTTCCTGAACTAATTATGACATCAACTAACAAAATGATGTGACCACCAAAATAATGTTCTTCCTTGCCCATATGACAAGCATTTATACCATATAGAAGAGTTATATTTTGTAAATAAATAAATAAATAAATAAATAAATAAATAAAAGCCAATGAGTGGGAGCAAAAGAGGGGAGAAAGAAAGGAGAGTGAGTGAGACAGAGCAAGAAGCAATTTTTTAGCAGATTGGATATTTCCTTAGTGTTATTTTGATTTGCTCTTTTTATGTGAAAACTACTCTTCTGTCTCTCTTTACCTTAAGCTATGCTGAACTAGAGTTTCCTCACTGAAATTGGAAGAGCCTGATGAGTATAATACCTTGTAAATTTACAAGGTTATAGTAAATGTCAAGTGAATTACTATATGTAAAATTTGGAACATAGTCTTGAACATAGTGATCAGGCAATGATGCTTTTTCTTATAAAGATGAGGACATTGTTTTGCTTTTATCAGTGATTTTCCACTCGAACACCACATAAGTGGAAGGTACAGAGTTAAAAGGGAATTGGGAGAGAACTCTGAATGGCATGGCTCAATAATCGGGTTCTGTTCTGTGATCTAACCACCTCTACTTTCTATCACTTTCATTTTCATCCATTCTTATCAGTGTTAACTCAGATTGAAGCCTCAACTCAGGCTCAGCTTTGAAAAATCATTCAATACTTGTTCTATGTGCTTCTATTTGGAGAAACAAATACATTTGTTATCTCTTAGGAACTGTGACTATGTGGAGATGATTGCAACTGCCTGTCAGCAGTGTGAATTTAGGGACTCAAATCCTGCTGTTCACCTCAAGTGTTCTAACTGTCTTGACAAAGAAGTCTGGAGGTACTTCAGAAAAGAAAATGTATTGGGAAAAACAATAAAAAGGTAGTGAGATAATAATATATGAATCTGATTATGATTATGTGTAGATGAGGAAAAGTGTTTAGAAGAGTTAGAAATATTTTTGGATAATATAAGATCATCTTTGCAGGCTCACTGCCATGGTTACTAATTAGCATCCTTGTTTCCTTCTATATCCATTTCACCAGAGATAAGATTGTGATTCACTTCTTAACCTGAATTTGGAACATGCAAGTATATTTTCATTACATGTCCATGACCTTGGACAAAACCACTTTTAGATAGTTATTTTAAGTAAAGCAGGAACCCAATTTGAAATTAGCATGTGTTAAAATGAAGGTTTGGAGCTATTATTAATTTAACAATTTCTTTATCCATGAAATCATATCACAGGATATACTTGTGTTATTGCTACAGATCTTAGTTGATATAATATCCTTTCTTTCTCTCTCTCTCTCTCTTTCTCTTTCTCTTTCTTTCTTTCTTTCTTTCTTCCTTTCTTTTTTGTTTGTTTTTTGTTTTCCTAGGTTGGGACTTGCTCTAGCTCAGGCTGACCTGGAATTCACTACATAGTCTCAGGTTGTCCTCAAACTCATGGCAATCCTCCTACCTCTGCCTCCCAAATGCTGGGATTAAAGAAGTGTGCCACCATGGCAGGCCCTGGAAATTTGACCTTGTGGGGAACAATGACCATTTTCATTCAGAGACATAGCCTCAAAAATTTGCAATTTTAGAGAACAACTTTGACTTCCACAAGTCTTTGCATGAAGCTAATATTTACAAAATACCATTGTGTTCAGATTCACATGACTCCATCATCTTGCAAAATGTTTAAAAGATTCTGTGGCCCTCTTACAATGAAATTCTCAACTAGGATTGCAAACTCCTGGTGGTCTTGCCATTGTCAATGTCCTTAGCTTTTTCTTTCCTCAGTTCCCATTGTAGTCTGTTGTGGGGAACCAATGTGGCAGCCATTCCAAGATGGTGCCTTGGCTGACTGCCAAGTCTTATGACTAGGCGCCATTTCCTGCTTCTGCCCTTGTATAGTCACACACTGCAGATGTGCGCATGTACCTTGTTACGTAAGATCAGTCCACCAGCAGGTGGTTGTTTGTGCCCTATAGCTAACGCCTATGTGGCTACTGCTGATTGGATCAGGCGAGGCTATATCTAGGGTGGAGGGCTGGGAGTCGGGGGCTTCCTGTTGTAAAAGGTTCCTGAATAAACTGCTTCAAGAAGAGTTCCTGTGGTCGTTGCCTTATTCTGCTGGTCGGACTGGGCGGCGACAAGTGGTGGCCTGTACGGGGACTCAGAACTTGAAGTGGTCAGGGCAGCTAGCTGGTAAGTTCCAGGTAAGTGGACAAAAAGGGTAAAGGTAAGTTCTCCAGTAGAGAGACGATAAGGTCCCATAGCAAAATGGGCAATACATCTTCCAGTAAGACTGTGGCATCTGCATTAAAAGATCTTTTGGAAGCGGAAGGATTAGGGTTAAAAGGTGCGACAATAAGGTTTCCTTAGAGGAAAAGCAGTGAGAAGATTCCTTAAGAGGGAATGATAGCCGGCCAATTAATGTATATTTGTTCGTGTGTTTTATTAGTGTGTAAAAGTTGGTTAACCTCATGTGGTGTATTTGTGTTGTAGTGTGTCTAGTCATATTACATAGGGCAAACGAGAATGAGCCTCTCCCCTTGGGGACCCTGCCCATATGGGCCCTAATTCGTTCTTGTTTAAAGTCTCCAAACCTAGGATTCAGAAGCAGTTAAAAGAAGGAAAAAAAAAAATTAGAGGAAGTGAGAGAAGAGCGCTCGAGTAAAACATCTAAAAGAAAAAGTAAAAATTCAGACTCAAAACAAAACAATGAGGAGGAGCTGGCGCTTTCAGGGGGAAAAAAAAAAAAAAAAGGTTTAGCCAATTGCATTTAACCCCTAATGTCCCACGCCCTCCGGCGTATAATCCTACTGAAGGTGTTCTTTGGAGCTGTCAGGCTGTTTGTGCTTGCAGTTCACGCCCACAATTTGAACAGTGGAAGGAAGGAGTCAGTGATGACTTACGGGGTACACGCAGCCTTCACCCTTTCATTGTTAGACAGTATGACTACCCAAAATCTTACCCCTGATGATTGGGCTAATCTAGCAAGGACATGCTTGTCTGGGGGACAATATCTGATGTGGAAAGTAGCCAACCAAGAGTTAAGCGCTGATACTGCCTGGCGCAATGCAGCTGCCGATAATCCTCAATCTAGATATGTTAACAGGTGACTCCAGTATGGACTGGATGTCAAGCCACAACACAATCAGTGTTTCTTGACAAAGGGCATTCCCTCACCTTTTCTCCAAACTTTCTTACTTATAAGAATGAGTCCTTTGGTAGATATAATTTCACTAAACAAAATCCCACCCAAGTGATCACTCCAGATCCCTTTGATGCAACCCCATGGGCGCATGCACAGATATATCTTCAATGTCTATGTTATCTGGAGGGTCGTGGAAAAACTGCTCTTACCAACAGAACTTTTCTGCCACGTTTGAAGAGAATGTGAAGGTAAATTGTAGTAAGACCATCCAGCAGTGTATCAACAGATTAGTGTAGCAGCCACTAAAGCATGGAGAACTCTTTCGGGTACTGGGGATTTACAAGGACAACTGTCTAAGGTTATTCAGGGCAATAATGAGCCCTATGCAGATTTTGTTGATAGACTTATTCAAACTGCAGGGCGTATTTTTGGAGATGACCTCTCTACAGAGGGCTGAGGGCGAAGCTCGTCAGTTTTGGAGCATTGTAAAAACGTGGCCTTTTCCTTTACCGCTTTCAAATTCTAGTCTCCTCCCTGCTCTTTTTACTACTAACTCCACACTAGGGTTACCTATGGTGCCTTTTTCCACTGAATTAGCCTTTTTTGATAATGGCTTCTATTTCCTAGCAGGTTCCTTTTGACCATCGACTTTAGATCCACACCTATATGTGTAAGACCTCCTTTTATATTTCTAGTGAGCAATCAAACTGTTATTAATAACACTCTTGCTTGTCAAGCGAGTTCTTGTTTTCTTTCAGAATGCTGGAATGCCACTCAATTTCCACTGGGCGTGCTGACCTGCCTGTTCCTGTGGTCATTCAAGAGTAAGAACTGTCGGTGTTGCTACAGCCTAAGAGAGACTTTAGAATTACTGCAGCTATCGTGGCTGCTCTTGCAGCTTCTGCTGCCACTGCTGCGGTAGCTGCTGTAGCTCTAGCTAAGGCCATCCCAGCAGCCCAAGCAATAAACAGCTTATCCGAGAGGACTGCTTTGGCCCTGATACCCAGACAGAAATCAACCAACAGTTTCATGCAGACATTCTGCTAGTAAACCAACGAGTTGATCTCTTACAAGAACAGATGGACATTGTTGTATCTCAATGGGACTTGGGACCACAAATTTGACAATCTTACTAGGACGTTAAGGGGTCAAATAATTGCTATTAATAGTACCTGTATAGAGGTTGCTTCTGTAATGTAAATTGTCTCTTTCTTTCAATCTGTGATTAATTGGGGAAAAAATTGGTTTGGTTTTCTTGCTTTAGGCGACTTGCTATGTGTTGTATCAGCCTGTTGTATCTGGTGCCTATGCAAAACACGCCAACGCCAAATTCAAGAATGCTTATTGCCATCAACATGGGTTCTTCTCCTCAAGTGTGTATTAATTTGCTGGACCCTTAATGGATCCATGCAGCTCCTCTCCTTCGGGAACCGCACGAGGTGTCAGACCTTTGCGTCTCAGTTGTCACTGAGAATGGGTACCAAGCTGGGTGCGAGGCAAGCACTGCAAAGGAAAGTCATTTCAGACTGCTTCTGACTTCCTTGAGGAACATGTCTGATTAGCATGGAGCTTGGCATCCTTAATTTTGCCTCCCCTCTACAAAAGATGTCAAAACTTTAGAGGAATCAGACCACTGTTCCCCCCAGTTGGTTAATGCCCTCTGTCTATTTAGGCACTGCATTTGGGAGCTAATTGCTGTTTATAAACAAAAAGGGGGAACTGTGGGGAACCAGTGTGGCGGCCATTCCAAGATGGCGCCTTGGCTGACTGCCAAGTCTTATGACTAGGCGCCATTTCCTGCTTCTGCCCGTGTAGTCACGTTCACACTGCAGATGTGCGCATGTACCTTGTTACGTAAGATCAGTCCACCAGCAGGTGGTTGTTTGTGCCCTATAGCTAACGCCTACGTGGCTACTGCTGATTGGATCAGGCGAGGCTATATCAAGGGTGGAGGGCTGGGAGTCGGAGGCTTCCTGTTGTAAAAGGTTCCTGAATAAACTGCTTCAAGAAGAGTTCCTGTGGTCGTTGCCTTATTCTGCTGGTCGGACTGGGCGGCGACAGTCTGTCTTGCTTCTGTATTTACTTATGGTCCCTCTAGTGATCTATGTTCCAAAGACTTCAATATTGATAACCTTCTGCTAGGGATCGCCTTTCCTCAGCCCTTTGTATAGTTGAATGTTTTCAAATTTGAACTTAAATAATGATGGCTTCATCAAGGACGAATCCCCTGGCTTCTCAGAATAATCATGCATGTCCTTATCTATGGATATTACTCTTGCCAGTTCCTATCACAGGTTATCATAGATGTCTATGTCCTGGTCTCCTTGATGAATTGCTCAGTACATTGGCAGCACAGCCGTGTTTCTTTAGTATCCCTAAAATGACAAACATATTTGGAAATACACTGGCTGAAGTGAACTGTCATTTAATGAGTGGATGTTTGGTACAGGGTAGAAAGGGTAGATTAGCCTGTCCAAGTCAAGAACACTTGAGCATCTTTCACAGAGGCAAAACTCCTCATGGGAAAGAGGTCTTGTTAATACTAAACTAAAGCTGTATTTCCTCTATTAAACCCTGCTTGCTTCCTCTCGTGAACTAAAGTACCTAGAAAAGTGCTATATCTCCTGCACCTATGTCCAGCAAGGTTGAATGGACTGATAAAGCTCCTGTGATCACAGAGAGATAGAATATTGCAAGACCAAAGCCTAATTACCTTTGGCTACCTTTAGCCTCTCAATACCCATTATCACCATCCTTTGTGGCTGACCTAACATCCACATGACTATCAGTTGATCAGGTGCAACTTTTTTGGAATATACTGAAAGACCACCAGTTTCTACCAATCCAAGGGCTAAGATTGTCATCAGATAGCATCTGAACCCTATGCTGGAGCTTTCCCTGCTTTGCTGTAACCTTCCTACTGGATGGTCAGTTAATGTATTTGAAAAGTGCCTTGATTTATGACTTTCTTTTCTTCTGTCAAACCTTCATGAAATTGTTAACACATTGGATGGATCTAGGTGTAACCTAAATCTGTGTTTCCAGGCCATGATCACTCATGTTTGGCTCCAGAATAAACTATCTCTTACCCCCATTGAGGAGAGAGCTGTGTCTTTTGCATTGACATCTTCTGCCATAGTGATTGTCTTGAGACAAACATGCATGTTAACCTCCACCAGCCTCTTTGGAATTCCCAACCTGTAATAGTCTCTTGGGCTTGATATCTATGTTCCCTCTTGTCGACTCCATGAAGACATGGGCTATGTCTCTTTTCCCATCCGTGAATTAGCAATATCAAACACAAATTCTGATATATTATCATAAATGCTTAAAAATCTTGGATGGATTAATATCATCCACCCTCTTCATTTTATGAATGATTTGAAATGTAGAAAACTGATATTCCAAAGACACACAACTGAGAAGCTTGTTCTTCTCCTCTTCCTACTTGTTATCTTGGATTACAACCCTAGGCACCAGGATTCTTTTTAATCTGCCAGAGTATTCAGTACAAAGTCCAATATTTTACTCCTCTCAGGGACCAAGAACCAATGTGGTCTCCACATTGAAATGGAGCAAATTTTATTTCTTGCAAAAGGGAGCATCTCTTATTAAAAAGTTACTAAATCCAAGACTGGAAAGGTGACGTAGCAGTTAAGGCACTTGGCTGCAAAGCAAAAGGACCCAGGTTCAATTCCCCAGTAAAGCCAGATGCACAAGGTGGCACATGCATCTTGGGTTGGCTTGCAGTGGCTAAAGGTCCTGGCGCACCCATTGTTTTTCTCAGTCTGCCTCTCTCTCTTCTTTCTCACAAATAAATAAAATACTTTTCTTAAAGTATTTCTAAATCCAAATGATCTCTGGTAAGCAGCTGGTATTCTGGCAGTATCAGTGTTATTGTGTATAATTCCTGATTACACAGCCCACTCCCACACAGCCTAAATCCATGTCTCCCACCCTGCTGGTGGTAGAAGGAATTCGATATCCTTGTTTGTTTAGAAACATAGCTACATACCAGGGATATATGCTTTTCAGAAATAATTTGCTTCTTTTTTTATGATTTTTGTTTTCATTGCTAGAAATCACCTAGAGTCTCGTGTACATTAGTTGAGTGTTTTACACTGCTCTACTCTTCTGACCCCAAGGCTATTTTAATAAGTGCTGCTGCAACATTATGCTTTTGAATTTGAAGAGTGACAGTTAATTTATTTGATTTACAAATCCTCATTTCTCTCCTATGTGTTGCAGACATGATAGAGCAGAGTTCATTTCTTCTAAATTGAAAGTTTAGAGTTTGATGCCAAGATAAATATTCTGCAGAAAAAATTGATATAGTTTAGCTTAAGTTTGAGGTGAATTTGCCCTTGTGTATCTATGCCCTTTTTTAAACATTTTAAAGCTTAAAAATCCCTGGTTGAAATTCTTATAAATGTTAGTATCCACCTACCACCAATGCCAGATTAAAAATTAGTTATTTCATTTGAGGGTAAGAACTAAATAAATTTAGAAGTAAAATATGCTATCCACTGATTGATAGAGCAGTAAATGCAATTAGAATATCTGTTTTGAATATTAACTTCACTATTTATATATTGGTATGTCCCTAGTTCACATAGCCAGTGTTTCTGAGTTAGCGTCATATCATCTGTAGCTAATGTGTTTATACAAAATAATTACGAATGTAAGTGATCTAATTACACTTAGCTCTTAAAGCCAAATGTTTGGTCTTATGACATAGTTGGCCTAATGTCCAACTTACCTTCTCTACTGCCTTATCAGGGATCGTGAGATCTTCAAAGACAGGGAAGACTGTATCTCCCTTGTTTTAAACATCTTGAGCTAATTATAACCAATATTATTGGTAAATACTCTCAAAAATCATTGCTCAGTTTATCAATTTATGAATGAAAAGTCCGTGGTGGCTTCTGTCTTCATTAAATAGGGTTAGAACCTCACAGAAGTATCTTCTATACTTGACAACATGATAGAACATCCATGTGATTACTCTTGTAACCCTGTGGCTAATTTGTCTTCTGAAAACTTTAGTGAGGTTAAACATAGCAATAACTAAAAATAATATTTTTAGCCTATGCTGCCTATGTATTTTCTGAAGTTTCATGTATTTCTTGATATGCATCAGAATAATTTTTGTGTGATGAAGCAATTTTAAGTATCAGGTTAAAATGACTTAAATAACTTTTAAATTATTATTTATCAAAAAAAAAAAAAGATACCAGCTATGGTGAACACCCCTTTAATCCCAGCACTTTGCAGGCTGAAGTAGCAGGATCACCATAAGTTCAAGGACAGCCTGGAGCTAAAGAGTGTGTTCCAGGTTAGCCTGGGCTGGAGTGAGAAACTTCCTTGAAAAAAGATAAAATAAAGAAACAGATAATGGTGCTATTTAGAATCAATAAGACTGGTATTCTGAAACAGGATGATCATTCATCTTTTTATAAGAAACCAGTCCAAAATTAAAACTATTTTTTTTCATTATTTTTGATAGTCATGTATAAATTGATTGGTTCTCCTTCTTGATTTCTGCCTCCATCTTTCTGCACTATGTGATCCTATAAGGATTGATCATGTGAATGGAAGTATTCAGTTTCTGGGTCTTAGAAAACTTATACTTACAACATGGAAGATGTTTCAAGTCATCAGAAGCAGAGGCCCAAAGAGTGAAACACTAAGCTCAGAGCTTACACAATAAAATTTACACCCCAACTCACTGGGCAACGTGGTCAGAGCACACTAGCTGTATTAAATAGAAAAGTGAATGCTTCCTGACTGAAGATTGACAAGGTCATGCTTCAGAAAAGCATGTAGCAACAGAGATAGGATTGCACATTTGAATCCATCACTGGAAAATTTAAACTCACAGCCATTGTCAGAGTCCTCTTACATGTCAAATGAACTCAGTGTACAAGATATGCACTAAAATATCATATTAGTAGATTATAACTTGTATGTCTATAATTAAATTTTCTAAATTTAGTCAAAGATATGACTGAGACAATTGGAATGTATTCACTTGGGTATAATCCATTGATTATACTTAAAAACTGTGAATTAAAGATAAAAGACATCCTTTCTGTATGAAGGTAAGAATAGCAAGCAACAAAAGGCATACAATAAATCTAATAAACTTTTCTATTAAAATGAATGTTGGAGTGGGCGGGAAATACAGTCACTGAGACAGAACTATTGTTAAATCAGGGGCAAATCAGTTCAGTGATTAAAGTCTAGTTCTGTATCCTGGGAAAACAATTAAGGTCTATATTCCCTTTCAATTTTGTCCAAATATTTCAATGCCTTCTACATATATAATGATAAGTTATTAACACATTATGAAAAGTACCCACATATATCTTGCTTTGGAAATTTCATACTTTCATGGGCTACATGGAGAAATAGACTTAAAAGTGGTAGCAACCCTATTATCAGTCAGGTTGAAAGGTCAGGGAAGCACCACTCAAAAACTGAAAAGGATCGATTTATCTAGTTGGCAGAGTTTATAGACACCACAGTCTTATCATTTTATCACAGGGCTTTACAACCAAGCTCTTGCTCTGGCCTTTATTACAAGGTCAACTTTTCTACTTAGATTTTATACCTTCCTTAAGGCCATTACTTAGTTTGAAAATTTTTGGTTTTCTCTCTTACCAATTATATGTTTTAAATGTCATAAAAATCTAGAACCATCAACATTATTTTGTAATATATGGAGTGCTACAATAATATTGCATGATACATAAAAATCTACAACCATCAAAAATATTTTGTAAGATATGGAGTGCTACAATAATATTTCATGATAAATACACAGCATTTTTCTGAGACATACAGCAAACATTAATTTACCTTACAAGTTTTAGCATTCACTTGATATAGACCTGGCTTATCTGTTATAAAGGGTGTGTGTGTGTGTGTGTGTGTGTGTGTGTTTGGGCGCACATGTGTGGGTCTGTTAAGGTTGGGTAAGCTATATAGCTCTGATTCTTTGTACATTTTAGAAAAAAGAGTGAAGCTCTGTTCCATGTGTCTCTTCACAGTTCTTCTAACAGATTAGTGCAAGAGTCTTACAGTATAATGACCAATGGTCAAGATAATAGAGATAACCAAGTACTATTGCAAGTTTCCTCATACATTCCATTTTCTAATATTATTTTCTCAGATAAATCCAAAGTCCTTACCCTCAAGAGGGAGGCTTCCTCACTCCCAACTAGCATTCATAGTGCTGGAAAGTAAGATATAGACTGCTGCGGAAGAAATGTCATCAAAATACTTACCCAGCTGTGGACCTTGTGTGCTATACAAACAACTTGGTCAGGCAAGATGTGGCATGGACGTTACAGAGGTTTGTAACGTGCTTCTACAGGAGGGAATTCATGCCTGGTAACCCTGACCAAGAGCTCATGTCTGGGGATGTCATAGGCCCTGGAAAATATACTAGTGTTGTTATGTGAAACAGAATTCTTGTCACAGTGGCTTCTAAATTCTTGTGTTTATTTATATAAGTTAATGTTTTGGTCAGCTTTAGTCAAAGAAGCTTCTCTTGGCAGTGGTCAGGGGTTTATGCAAAGATGATATTTGCCCCCAGTGATGAGAATAAGTGACTCTTGTAAACTCAGTCCTAAACAAGACATCTATATCACCCCCTCCAACATTCGGAGAACATGACGGAAGAGGAGATATGTAAGAGCCAGATGATGGGAGCAAATGTGGCCTGCTGTCTTCTGGACATAACATGACCACTACACTCATGAAATCATAGCAGCTGTGGTTTCTTGCACAAAATAGGGCCTTCAACATTCTTTCATGGATGAGCAAGGGGTTCGTGAAATCCTACCCTTCCCAAAGGAGTTTATTGACCATTAATAGTATATAAAGCTTACTGTTAGAAAATAGATTGAATTTCAATGTAACAAACTTTTATAGTATCACTTTATCCTAATTTCATTTTAGGCAAAATAAAATGTTTAAATGCTGAAAACTAGAAAGAAATTTGCCTTTTCTTAATTCTAAGAATTGCTGCCCTTAAGATGCTTGTCTCCTAAATGGTAATTGGTAATTAAGAGGGTTTTTTTGTTGTTGTTTATTCATTTGTGTTGGTTTTGGTTTTTCAAGATAGAGTCTCACTCTAGCATAGGCTGACCTGGAATTCACTATGTAGTCTCAGGTTGGCCTCAAGTTCGCAGCAGATTTCCTATCTCTGTCTCCCAAGTGCTGGGATTAAAGCTGTGTGCCACCATGCCCAGCTAAGTGTTTTTAACAAGGTTATTCATTGTCCTTTGTGCAAACACAATTAGGATACTTAGGATTATTATGAACTATATGTCTAGCAATATGCTTTGCTCTGAAGTTTAATATATCAGATATCAGGGTAACTGCACTGTTTATTTTAATTAATTAATGCTTAAGTGGTATCTTTTTTTCTAAACTGATATGGTTATATTTGAAATAATTTTCTTATAGGTAGGATATAATTGAGTTGTGGTTTCAAAAATTAACTACATATCTGTCATGTAAATTGGAGTATTCATGCCATTTTAAGAAAACCCGAGGGCCTGGAGAGATGGCTTAGTGGTTAAGCACTTGCCTGTGAAGTCTAAGAACCAGGGTTTGAGGCTCAATTCCCCAAGAACCACGTAAGTCAGATGCACAAGGTGGTGCATGCATCTGGAGTTTGTTTGCAGTGGCTGGAGGCCCTGGCATGCCCATTTGCTCTCTATCTATCTGCTTCATTCTCTCTCTCTGTCACTCTCAAATAAATCAATAAAAAATAAATAAACAACAACAACAACAACAAAAAGAAAACATGGATACTCTAGGATTAGGCCTGCCATTTTATTGTTTTATATTTCCTTACTATGTATCTCACAACACTATTTCTCTTTCTTGCTTTTCTGCAAAGCATTTTATAGATTTCTATTTTAATTTATTTTAGAGTATAACAATTTGTATAGTTTCTTAAATGTTTGGTCTATATAAGACACTGCTCATGTGTTGATCTAGTTACAGTTTACTGGTAATAACAGTATTGTACCATGTCAACTGAAGTGTTCTTGCCTTTCAAGTCCCTTCAGCACCCCCTTTTTAATGTGATTTCCATTTCCTTTGCATAAAATGATTACATTATCAAATGGTATTGCAATATTTTCAATAAAATATTTCAAAAAAAATCTTGATGAAGCGATTTATCTGTCATCTTATTTCTACTGTCACTCTGACATGCTTGGTGAATTTTCAATTCCTATTCTGTTATGTTTTTTCATATATTTAACTAATTTATTTTACTCCTTTTTTTGAGTGGTAAAAATTTACTTAATTGCTACCTCAGAATGTCTTAATTTCAACACATTCTATTTTAATTTGGTTCATAATTTGTAGTTGTTTTGTTTCAAGACTTAAAAGATTCTTCTTGTTTTCATTATTTGACATAAGCTGACTGGTTTCCAATTAATTTCCCCTGGTTTTTTCTCTATTACATTTTGAGAACTTTTTATTCTTCATCTTTCAGTACTTAATTATTCTTTTTTTTTCCATTTTTGTTTGTTTAACTTTTTAGTTTTCACATAATTTCTTGAATTCTACAAAACTTTACTATTTTTACCCGGTATTTAATTAACTTTAATTTTAATTTTGAAAATTTCATAAGTGTACATAATGTGTTTTGATTTTCTTTATCCCACCATTACTGTATCTTTTCTCCTCTTACTGCCACTAAACACTTGTTTATCTCAACTAGTTTTGTTACTTTTGTTTTTTACCCTTTCCATGTTTAATGTCTTTTATTTCTTATTACTTACTAACTTCAACTAAGTTTACTTACATTTGCATGTTTGTGTCGGGGAAGTGGGGTTACTTACTTGGGCATGGGGAATATATCAGTGGCTAAACACTTGAAGAACATGACTCCCTCTCCCTTGCAACTATGCTATATTTTTCAGAAAAACCTTAATATATGAAACTTTGGGCACCAGTAGTGAATCTACAAGTAGGAGAGTGCCTTGCTTTTCTACTGAGAGAATAAAAATAATAATAATAATAATAATAATCCTTAGGCCTGGAGGAGTTCATGAGGCCCTGTTGAGTGCATAACCTCAGAGAGTCTACTTTAACTCACTGTACCAAAGTGATCACAGTGAAAATGACAATTAGGCTTTAAAAATACTATAGACCACTGATAATAATATTCTTTTTTAAAATATAATTTACTTATTTGTTTATTATTTATTTATTTATTTGCACAGAGAGAATGAGAAAGAGAGAGGGAGAGAGAGAGGAATAACAGGCACACCAGGGCCTGTTGTCACTGCAACTGAACTCCAGATGCATATGCCACTTTGTGCATCTGGCTTTATATGGGGAATTAAATCCAGTTTGTAAGGCTTTGTAAGGAGGCAGTTTTTACTGCTAAGCCACCCCTTCAGCCCAGTAGTAGTAATTTTTTTGTAGGGATCAATATTATCCAGACTGCTGAATGAAACACAATTACTAACTACTGTTGTGAGTTTCTGGTTTGGTAAGTATAGGGTGAGAACTCAAGTTACCTTACAAGTTCCCAACACATGTTGATGTGTGATTACTTTAGTTGAAATGCAATGAGTAGGAGACTACATGCTTACTATGAACACCTGGATTCAAGTCCCAGAAATAAACATTTACAAAGCACAAGGCTGTTTTCATGAATAAGTGGCATAATTTTCTTTTTAGACCAAGGCCAGATAATGCAGATTTTGAAGGTCATATGGCCTCTACTGCCAATGTTCAGCTCTGCTGTCATGTTGCAAAAGCATCCAGAGTCAATGAAAAATAGTTCCATGCATGCTCTCATAACTGTATCTTAATATAAACACCTGATTCATTAAGAGTTTGTCAATTTTCAGTTTTATGGACTAGTGCAAAAAAAATGGAGCTGCTCAATTCAAAGCCTATACGTGTAAAACCTAAATAAACACTTGTGGCTTATCCTTCATTTTTAGTTGACCAGTAAGCACTACAAATCTTTTATTACTAATGTATCTATCACTGTTTGGGGGATTAATAATGGGGAGGCTAAGTCTGTTTGGAGGCAGGAAGTATATGGAAAAGTTTCCTAATTACAACTTTTTTTTGTGAACCTAAAGGTTCTTTATATAAATGAAGTCTTACAAACAAAACAGACTAAAAGAAATCTAAATTATCCTCCCTCTCAAAAAGTATTTAGACTTTTGAGATCTCATGTCTTTACAAATTTCTATAGACAACACCTTTTGAAAATTCAACCATTTCTTGTGTTCTTTGCAAACTGCTCTCATGCTTGCAAGCATAGGTGTTCCAACATGTACATACACACACATAAACAACAAACATGCACACACACACACACACATACACATAAACAACATACACACACAAAGAGCTGTATTTTCTGTTTTTATAGTTGATTAAGTTTAGTTTATCAATATTACAATATCATTTATCAATAAAACTCTGCTGCCTATTGACACATGGTGGTAAAACAATACATTTTGGATCCTCAAGTGAATAGTTTTGCAATTATAGTTAGACTGTGTTCCATAGGTTAAGGACAATCATTAGTTCATTGTGAAATATTTTCAGTTGCTAGTTCAATTGCTCCCTTTCAGGTTAGCAGGGTTATCAATGTATTAGGAGGCAGGAAACAGGAAGCAGATAAGATGGAGAGCCATTTCCTGGTCACTCGGCTAAATCCAACATGGTGGACAATGGTATATATGGTAGTGATAGTAAGAAAGACATTGCTGTTTTTCTTTACAATATGACATTGTAAATGCTCCACTAAGAGCTAAATCATAGCTGTTATTTATCTTAGCTCCATGCTGCTGGGATGAGCTTCCAAACCAAGCATAGGTTATGGGAAAAAGGGATTGGTTAAAGTTTACAGATTCAGGGGAAGTTCCATGACGGTAGAAGAAGCTGGACACCTTTCAGGGATCCACACAGAGAGAAATACCACCACCAGCACCATAAGCAAGCACCTTCCAGGAACCCCAGACAGAGCTGAAGCAACTCTGCATACCTTTGGCTGTAATTTCAAATCCACTCCCAAACACACCTTAGTGCTAGACCATAGGATCTGCCCACAGTGACACCACCTCCAACCAGGACTGGAAATTCAAGTTACAAGTTTTAATAAAACTCTGGAATCTACTGGGGGACATTCATTCAAACTACTATAGTAATGAAGGGGAAACTTTGGTGGAAGTGAGAGCATATCAATTTCCAGAGCTGGGAATTAAAGGACCCTGCATCTCTTGCAGGGCTGACATGAAGAATATGACCAGCATGATGGAGAGTTACAGCACATGAAATGATTCATTGTAAGCATATGTAGAGATTAGTCTACCTCCACGATGTTGATTTTGTTTTTATTCATTTTTTTTACACTACAAGTAATCAAACTCAAGCTCTACCACTGACCAATACCAATTTCCCCAGTTATAATAAAAAAAAAATTATTTCTTATGGAACATGTTCTTGTTTGCATTGGGATTAGAATTATCAATTTCTATTTTTTATTAATGAGAAATCATTAACAATGAACCAAAAGGAGAATTTTTTTACTTTCTACATTCCATAGAATAAAACTATCTTTCTTTTTTTAGAGAGAGACACAGAGAGAGACAGAAAGAGAGAGAGAGGAAGACAGAGAATGGGTATGCCAGCAGTCTCTCAGCTGCTGTGAACGAACTCCAGATGTGTGCACCCCCTTGTGGTCAAGTGTGGCATTGCGCCCTTGCATCACTTTGCATCTGGCTAAACATGGGACCTGGAGATTGGAACTGACGTTCTTAGGCTTAGCTTGCAGGCGCCTTAACTGCTAAGCCATCTCTCCATCCCTAAAACTATTTTTACTTCTAATTAGTTCAGCAGTGTTCTGTTATCTGATGAGTTTTACTGATAGCAGCAGTCATTTTCCACTGAAGTGTTTCTTACTCTAGCCACACATGTCAACTTCAGCAAACACCTGTATCTTCAGTTGCCCACAGCAGCTTTTCTCTGTAATCATCACTGTGGAGCCACTCTTCACTCTCCATCCACCTTAATTCTGAAATATATATGTTGAAACACAATTCAAAGTATATATATAATCTTCAGTTTTATAGAAGGCAACAAGATAATTTTATGCTTTCCTTTGGCTTAAATGCATTTTTCTAATATTTTCACCCAGGCTTGGCATTAAATCTGCATATATGTCACTTATATGTCACTCAGACATAATTATGATCAGTATCTTAGAAACAAATGTGTGTCACAACACTTCACCAAAAGTTAATGGGTTTAGATATCTTCATCTAAATAGTTAAAGGCATTTGGAGGGCTCTTTAAGAAATTGGAAGCTGAGATCCATCTGTTAGATAAGATTTTATAGTATGTCTTAGGGAAGCAATTAATTCAAAAGCATGGCTAACCTTTGCCCTGTCCAATAAGTAGTGCCTTGAATTATTGATCAAACACATCAATTTGTTAAGGGGGCTGAGTGACTCAAAATTTTAAAGGTGTGAAGCAGTCATATCAGTGTAGTATAATTAGAAGAGTATGTGTCTGCATCACTAGCTAGCTGAATGACCTTCCACAAGTGTAGCAGACAGCTCTAGGTTCGCTGAGGTGAACTTCCAGACCAGGCACAGTTATGGAGGAAGGGATATTATTTATTGAAACTCGCAAATCCAGGGGAAGTTCCTTAATGGCAGGAGAAGTGGCCTGCTCTCACAGATCCAAGCAAAAGAAGAGAAAAACCAACCAGGCACACAGCACACAGAGCAAAACTATAGCCAAAGCCACAGCACACTTCAGGAACACCTGCTAGGCACACTTTGCATATCTTTACAATGGAATCTCAAACCCACCATCACACCTTAATGCCCAGTGACATTGCCTTTAGCAAGGTGATTGCAGATGCAAACTATAAACTAATAAAACACTGAATATATTGGGGGCCATATATTCAAACTACCACAACAAGTTACATGCATACTCTGGGTTTCAGCTTTCCCACTGCTAAATGAAGTGACTTACCTGCATCCCACTCTCTCTCCCATCTCCTTATACTTATAGTGTTAAACAAAAAAATCATATACAAAAGCCTACAGTAAGCTAAAATATATAAATAATGTTTGTAGTATCCATCACATTTGTCTTCATTTTATAGAACAGAACCTGGATAAAAATGATAGAATTAACTTTGTAACTCAAGTTTTAAGTAAAAGTTGTATTTTCATGAATGGCAGAAAACTTTTAGAGGCAAATCATTTCAATCCACCTTACCTGCTTTAAATTGCCACATTCTAAATATTTTTCACCTGAAATCAATCACCTTTAAAGGTTTGGAAAATATACTGGCTATGTGAGTAATTCCACAGCTGTTTCACTTTGGTTACTCATTTTAATCATGGTGGCTCCTTAAGAAGTATTACCAAAAATTAGAATCGCAGAAGGGATGGCCCAGCACTTCTGTTATTGAAATACATTGAAATGCTAATGCAAAGTGAACAATCAATTCACTAACTAGACATAGCACCAGCTTTGCAATCAGATGATATTGACTGTGTGGCTTTGCAGCTTGGATGACCCTGAAAACTGCGTCTGAGATTCCTGGATCTCAGTCTTTACAAAACTAAAGCACTCATTACTTCAGTGCCAGGCAGCTGTAAGGTTGTGAAATCACTTATTTATGATAGTAAATCCAAAGGGGCCTCAACAGTGTGAACAATTACAATCATATGTCACTTTATATCATGTTGTGTTCACCTTGTGCCTTCAACTTGATGACAGATCCACAGGTGCTGCTTGAGGGCTAGATTCTGGTTACTCCTCCTTACTACAGCTCATAAAAGAGCTTGAGAGTACAATATGAAGAAGCCAAAGAAAGATTCACTGGCAAAAAAAAAAAAAGGTCACATAATTACCTTGAACATCATTGGTGCAATTAAGACACCAAATATTCCATTTTGATAGAATAATGAAGGCTTTATATATGATTTTTAGAACATTAAACATTTTATCAAGTATAACTGGATCATAGGAAAATATTTATAAAATCAACCAGTGGAGTCTGTTTATTTAGAGATTCTTTTGAGGGAAGTGTGCATAGAGCCATCCTCTTTGTTTAAGGAGTATAGACAGCCTTTGAATTAAAGATAATTTTTCTGCGGACATGAGGAGATTGTTCAGGATCACTTTATATGATTGATTCAATAAGAAGTTTAATACACCAGAAGACTAAGAAACTGGAAAAACACGGGAAAATGATGGGAACTTATTGTAAAATATGGATAGCAAAATTAAGGATGTACCAAAAATCCAGGGATTTAGCACTGGGTCCTGAATTTATGGTAAGGTACACTATCTCTAGAGAGGGGTATAGGAAAGAAGACTGGAGAAACTGAAGTCTTTTCTTCCTTAGTAATAAAAATGGTTCTCTAAGCACTACTCAGAGTAACTCGTTTTGCAACAACTATCTTCATTGTTCTATGTTAGTCTACAATCAAAGAAGCCTTCTCTACCATCATTGGATAGTATTTGCCAACACCAGAATTCCTGCTAAGCATGAAGACAGAGTACACAGAAACATTCACTTTTGCCTGTTTTGTCTGTATCTTTGCTTGCCTGAGCCTGTGGTCACTTCTAATGCTTTAAGACATGTAGTTTGGTATACTCAGGTTTGCATCCATTTTCTTATATTTAGAGCCATATAAAATGGGAACTTGGAGAAACCAGAAACCAGAGAAGAAAACTAGGTTTGAGGGTACTTGTATCACATTTCTGTGGTTAATCATATTTATATGATTTTGAAGATAATTGTGAAACAAGCAGAAGGACAAAATTGTTGTATAGATTGTATCGTTATGTATGAAATTGTGATAAAAATAAAAACAATCCTCGGTGACAATACTGTTCATTGAAGAGTACTTTATGTGTTACTTCTTTTACTATGCCTGTAAGGTTCTTTTGTTGTCGTTGTTGTTCAGAATAAACTACATTTTCTGTTTGAACAAACTGGCCTAGAGAGGTTGGTTAATACTCCAAGATTAGACAGACATGGTTTTAGAGGTAAAAGCCAAACATTAGTCTCACCTGTAAACCCTAATGGTTAACAGACAACTCTGTTGTCTCCAGATGGGAACAAAATATCTGTGATGGATGAAATAAACCTAGAATCATTGAGAGATAAATTATTAATTTGAAAGCTTTATTCTTGGAGTTAAGGAGTTGGCTAAGTTGGTAAACCTCTTGTCAGAGCCTGAATTTGGATCACCATAATATATATATATTTGTCATGGTAAGGAGCATCTAAAACCTCAATGCTGGAAAATCAGGGACAGGAAAATCCCTGTGGCTCACTTTCTAGCTTGGTGGCCATATTGATGAGCTCTGGGTTCAGTGAATAAGCCTGCCTCAAGAAATAAGATACATCATGTTAGAAAAAGATAGCAGATAGCACATTGACCTCTGGCCACATGCATGCAAACACACCTGTGTCCATATAACATGCCCACATGATACATGCATACACAATATATACACTAACAGATTTTTCTTCTTTATTTTTCATCCAGATATTAAAGTTTATCTTATCAGTATTTCAATATCTTTTCTCGATACAACTGTGCTTTTGAAGCCACAAAGCAGTAATAACAAGTCCAATATCTTGAAAGCAGGAATCATTTGCTCAAGGTGATTGAATGAGTCATAGTAAACCAGGACAGCCCCACTCTTTTTATTAGAACCAATGTCTATGTGTCACCTGGCAAAAAGGCTTGTCACTACTGGATGTATTATTTTAAGAAGATCTTATCGGATCCAGGTTGCCATGTGAATTTCTCTGCCTTTCTCTGGGGGGAGCCTTCCCAGTTGGGAGGCAGAAGCTCCATTAGCTTGGGAGGTTTGATGATTTTCTTCTTTTATTTTTATTTATTTATTTTTTTAAAATTTTTTTATTTTATTTATTTTTGGAGAGAGACACAGAGAGAGACAGACAGAGAGGGAGAGGGAGACAGATAGAGATGGGCGCGCCAGCAGTCTCTCAGCTGCTGTGAAAGAAATCCAGATGTGTGCGCCCCCTTGTGGTCAAGTGCAGCATAGCGCCCTTGCATCACTTTGCATCTGGCTAAACGTGGGACCTGGAGATTGGAACCACTGGAGATTGGAACTAGCGTTCTTAGGCTTAGGAGGCAGGCGCCTTAACCGCTAAGCCATCTCTCCAGCCCTTCTTCTTTTATTTTTATGCTCTTAAAATAAATCTTTCATAATTTACCCTTCTACGTGTCTTCATTTTCAGTAATTTGCCAATATTATACAAGAGCTTGAGTTTTCAGAGCCACTAGCATGGGGAGTTCGAAATCTACCCAGAACACAGTATCTCAATTCCAAAACAATGGATATTTCTGTCATTGATTTAATACATTTCATATGGTGCATTTCTCAATTAAAGAAACTTTCTCATCAAGTGTTTTGAAATGAGTCATGTTTTATTTTGGTAATTACTCTTTGGTCTGTATTTTGTTGTATATACTTTTCTAGTGGTGTGGAAGGATGATTGCTGGATCTAGTCATTTCAATGCTTGTACTACCCAGAAGACAATATACCTGGAAATCCTTACTATACTAAGCTGAAACATTTTCTCCACTATACATTTTGATTACATACTTTTGCTTTCCAATGCTTCATCATATTAAGATGATGCCTCACTATGGTCATACCCATGTGTAGTAACCCACCAAACTCCCCACTATGTGCCAAATATTTATTTTTCTCAAAAAATCTGTGGATAGCATGTAGCTGTAATTATCAATTAATGTAAGAGATTGGGGATTTCTTTGGGATTTTACAAAGTAGAACATTAGTTACCAATTTTTCTTAGGCACCAGTTGGAGACAAAAGCATGGAATGAAGAGAATTGATGATTGGAGAGAATGATGAGGCTCTATCATCCATAAACAATGTTATATGAAGGCTGGGGGATAATTTAGTAGACAAAGAGCTTGCAGTGTAATCATGAGCCCTGAGTTAGACCCCCCTTCACCTGTGTAAAAGCTAAATGTGCCTGTAATCCCAGTGCTATGAAAGTGGATACAGAACCAAGTCTGGTACTTCCTGAACAGCTGCTAGTTAGATCCAATTGGTGTCTTGGGTTCATATGAGACACTGTCTCAAAAAAATTAAGGTGGAAACAATTGAGAAAATCACTTGCTGTTGACCTCAGAAATGTATACACAAGTGCATGTGAATGCACTTATATGAGCATGATGTCCTGTAACAGTGTAGATTATGTGATCAGTATTGTATGATGTTTTGGTACATGATGTCCTGCAACGGTGTAGATTATGTGCTCAGTATTGTTATGACACCTTGGCACATGATGTCCTGTAACAGTGTAGATTATGTGCTCAGTATTGTACGACATCTTGGTACATGATGTCCTGTAACAGTGTAGATTATGTGATCAGTACTGTACAATGTCTTGGTACATGATGTCCTGCAACAGTGTAGATTATGTGCTCAGTATTGTATGATGTCTTGGTACATGATGTACTGTAACAGTGTAGCTTATGTGCTCAGTATTTTATGATGTCTTGGTATATGATGTCCTATAGTAGAGTAACTTCATTGACTGACAAAAATTTTTTTTTTAAAAATTAACATTAGATGATAAGTAAAAAAAAATGATCAAATGTTAATTTTCTATGAAGGTCAAAGCATACAATCTGCTTATTTTTGTGGAATTTTATGTTGAAATATTTTTATATGTAATCACTTTTTAAAAAACAATAAAGAATATTGAGATTTTAAAAAAATAAGTTGTATACACTTTAGTGTAGATTTGTTAACTGAGACTAAGCAACTATATTAAACCAAACAGGATGGCTTTATGAAACAAAATAATTTTACTCCCCATCTTTCACTTTGGAAACTATGTATTGGTTATTTTTCTGAATTCACATTCTTAAACACATTGTGAAATTTATAGAAAGGTAAATATATAATATATACTTATAATGGTAATATGTTTGCCTTTTCTATTGTGTATGATACATTTTTTTCTGATTTGGCATATTTATGTTTTGGAAAATTAAACCCATTGCATCTCTATGATTTTTAAAATCTTATTTTCAAATGTTAACTGATGACAAAAAATATTTTGGAACCATTCTTTTTAGGGGACATATTATATATTATCATGTGAAATGAAATAAAATAACATAGAAACAATAGTGAACTAGTCTTTCAAAGCAGAGTTGGGAGGTCACCAAGTAAGTAGGAATCATGTATGCTTTATACTGCTGATGAAAATGTTAACCTTGATTACTGTTACTCCTCAGCTGAAGACATATATTCTTACAATTTAATTACAGTATAGGCAGAGATTTCCAATGTGGATCAAGATGTAATGAGATTTTTCCCTTATGGATATGTTAGTATGAACATACAATTTTTTTATATATCATGTATTAGTCTGTGGCCCACATTACCTAGCCCCTATTCCTTTTCATTATTAGATGTATTCTATAAAATAACTCTTTTACTGTTTTGCAATCACTTGGCACTGTCTGACTATGTAAGTTACCACTCCTTTGCATCCTTTGGACACAGCTTTGGGACCCTGTGACTCCAAGTCTCCTACACTGTAATTCTCAACCTCAACTAAGGTTCTTTGATTTTTATAGTTATGAATTGGAACTGACCAACATTTGTCTATATTTTTAAAATTATTTTACTTATTTACTTTATGTATTTCACAGAGAGAGGGAGAGAAAGAGAGAGAGAGAAAAAATGGACACACCAAGGACTTCAGCCACTGTAAACAAATGCTGGAAGCATGTGTCACCTTATGTATCTGGATTACATGGTTACTGGGGAATCAAACTTGGGTCCTTTGGCTTTTCAGGCAAGTGCCTTAACTCCTAAGCCTTCTCTCCAGCCATTGTCTATATTTTACTTGCTCCCAGCTCATTAGAATGTATATTGTCCTCCAGTTTTCATTATGTTCTTTATTCATAAACACTTGTATTTATGACTAGACTTTTAAGGTACTTTCCTAGTTAGAAATATTAAACAGTTTTACTGGTGAATAAAGCCTTAGATCAGAGACTGGAATCCTAGCTTTAGTTAAGGTGCTTTGATAATAGCTATATACATAAGTTTTAGGAAAGTATTTAGGTGTTTCCACCACTTAAAGAATAAATGTAAAGTTGGGAGTTGTGGTACACGCCTTTAATCACAGCACTCGATAGTCAGAGGTAGGAGGACTGTTGTGAGTTTGAGGCTAGCCTGAGACTACATAGTGAATTCCAGGTCAGCCTAGGCTAGAGTGAGACCCTACCTCAAAAAAAAAAAAAAAACCAAGAATGAATATAAGCCTATATATTTCATTATATGGTCAAGAAACAAAATGAGACTGTGGTTTAGTTATCATAATGCTACTTAACTGAGTCAAAGATCAATTTACGGGCTGTGGAGATGGCTCAGTGGGTAATGTACAAATATTAGGAACCAGATGCCAATCACCAACACCCACATTAAAATGTTGGATATTAAAATGTTGGGTAAAATGTTCAGGCCTATCATCTCCGCACTGAGAGGTAGAGACAACGGATTCCAGGGCTTGCAGGCTAGCTTTCTGAGCTAAATTTATGAGTTCTGGATTCAGTGAGTGACACTGTCTTACAAACAGGAATAAGATGGAGAAACATAAAGGTAAACCTGTGACTTCTCATTTCTCTCTCTCTCTCTCTTATACACATATACACACACACAGTGCTAGTTTGAATGGATGGCCCCATAGACTCAGGTGTTTTATTAAAATTGAGCTTGTAATGTGAGTCCCTAGCAGGGACTCCCTTCTACAGGGGACATGTCCTTTTTGTTGGATTCTGAAGTCCAGCCTTAAGGTATGTTTGGGAGCAGATCTTCAGTTCAGCCCTACTAAGTGTGAAAGGAGCAGTTTGGGCTCTGGTAGTTCAGTTTATACATGCTGGTGTTCTTTGCCTTCTGCAGTTATTTCTGTCAGATGTAAAGAAGGAAGCCAGCTTCTTCTGCCAATGATGGTGCTTCCCCCGACTCTGTAAGCCTGGTGTAAACCCTTTTCCTCCCTCCTATAAACAGTGTCTGGCTGGATGTTTGTCCCAGCAATGGGGACCTGACTACAACATACACATGTATCCATATACATACAAGCATTTATAAACACATGCACAAATCACACATACACAAATATGGTCAACTTGTGTTTGCACATCCTCAAAATGTTACTGTTCGTTTGCAAGCTTATTTTACATAACTCACTATTTATGTGCCTAAAATATTGATACAGAAGGCCTTAAACATCATTTTAATGTCTCGTCCCTGACACAGTGATGGGACAGAGTAAAACTAAACCCAGCATCTGAATCTCCATGGCTATTCTACAAACACTAATCTCTTTAGAGCATGTTGGCTGTTCTTTGATTGAAGAAGATAATCACACAAGTTCATGGAGGTTTTCTTGTGTTCAACTACAATAGTTGCTCACACCAAGGAACTAAAAACATGAGCCAAATGTCCTCAGGAATAAATCTACAAGTTAATTCAAGAGTAATTATAGAATAGAATATGATTTGATCAATTAAGATTATAACCCTAGTGGTTGAAGTATACATCATTATGACTAAAAAAAAATTACTATAGCTGCAAAGTTACATATAGGGTTATTCCCTGTATTTAAAATTATGTAAAGATATATACATGCATCTACATGCATATTAAGTTCAGAGCAATGTGTGTAATAGTGTTCAAAATGTTTGAGAATGTAATTATGTTAGTGAGATCATCCATACATCTTTAACCTGTTTTTTTAAACTGTGAATTTTCCAAATGTTTATAATGATCAGTTATATCAAATCAAAGCAGTTATTTTATCTTAAAGAAAAATAGCTACTGTGATTTGGCATGCATTCTTTTAACTATCCAGCTTTTGTTATTGTTATTGTTGGCTTTTCTAGTTGGTCTTTTAATTCTTCTGTCTTTATAGGCAGTATCTGACCACACTGGCCAGATTTCTTTTTCTGTTTGTTTTATATCTTCCTAAGAAAATGGAACCCTGGAGTTTATAATCTTTTATTACAGTTAGCAAACAGAGATCTTGGGAGTCATTTTCTTTAAGTTAAAGCACAGTATCTTATAGCCAGGAACACCACTCAATAATCTTCTCTCCCAGGAGAGATGTTTTATCTCCATACCCTTGACTGAAGATGTTCTCTGGTTTTATGACAGTATTATCTGTTTAAATGGATGAACAACTTGGGAGTAATAATGCTTCTCAAGAAACAATGATAATTGTCAAGCTATTCTGCAAGCGGAAATGAGGTCTTAGAATGTTAATTTTAAACACATTTCCTTTGTGTATTTTTATAAATAAAATGCCAGCTTTGGGAGAACATTTCATTTTTCAATGCTAATATGAATGATGGAGACATTCAAATATTTGCTCTAAATTAGTTTTAAGAATGACAACATATGGGAGTATACTAATTGATAGATGCTGTGTAGGTATGACACAAGATTTTAAGAATGGCTCATTATTTTTGCTCCTAGAAATAGATGTATTCATTTCTGTATACTTATGCTACTCCTCACTCTTTATTATGATCCACAGGTAAGAATAAAAACAAGCAGCACCAAGAACTTAATGTACATCCATAAATGTGCTTTTATTTACCTGCATTTTCCTATTAGAGTTCCATAATGATTCTATTATATTATTATATCTATAAAAGTACCTCCATTTTGCAAACAAATTCAGTAAAATTTAGAGAGTCTCACAACTTTTGCTAGGTTAAAAAAGATAACAAAGGGTAGAAGATATACTTGAGTCACATCTACCTGATCACAATATCCAAACACTTATCCCCTGTGTTGTTTTCTAATATGCCCAATTAATAACTTTGGAACTTGCTTTTCTCTTTTTCTCATTTTTTGCTTGTCTTAATTTTAATTGCTAGTTTTAGAAATTCTTGTGAGTATATAGTCATCCCTAAAATAACTTGATAATTTAAATTATCAAGTCTAAAATCTGTGGACTATATTTATCCATTGCTAATTCTTGGATAAACATCGCCTTCCTTTGATAGAAAATTAATTCTTATACTTCTTTTAATTCAGCAATGGAAACTGATTTGCTCATCACTTCCTCCCAATAATACTTGGTTCTATCTATCCTACCAGTATGGACACACCCTAGAGGAAATCCCCAATATAGACAACCAATTAACAAAATAATGTTGACAATCAAAGTCTTTAACATGGTGTGATAGTGAAACCAAATAAGATAGACTTGATAAGACAAATTTAACTTCAACTGAGGAATGCAAGTCTGGCAAGACCTTGCATGCTCACCACGGGCCTTGGCTTCATTCACAGTTGGCCTGGGTAGTTATGGGAAGTAAATGGCCACCTCCCTGTTCTCTCCTATCCTCTGTGCTCCTCTTCTTTTTGTGATGTTCCCTGTCTTCCTGTCAGATCTCCCCAGCCCCGCTGCTTTCTCTGAGTAATTATAGACTGTTCGGTGCCATGGGTTCTGCCAGGTGTTGCTTTTTGATACAGTCCTGGCGGCAATCCTGTAAAGCTCCAAAAGAGTAAATGACTTCCAAGATCACAAGCCTTCAAAAGGGGGCAAAGCAAGATCTTTATTTACAGTTTTCCAATTGCAATGCCCATAGTTTTTATCCCTGTGTAATGTTATCATTTATTAAGCACCTCACCACTAAATACACTCTAAGGTAATAGTTTTGCTCCAAGTTTATGAAATAATGTTATATTGTTGCTTCTGTCATACATACTTGTTTATGTTTGAAGGGTTTATGGGACTAGTGATTATAAATGTGTGTCTTTCTCTGGATATTTTAATCAGTAATTGACAATTGAAGAAATACTTTTGGGTCAGAAGAACCCTTCTGTATTTTAGAAGTAGCCTCAAGTAAGAAAATATTTTACTTATGTGTAAGGGTAACATTTTTAAAATCATAAATGGAAAAAGAAACAGAGAAACAATGTTTGAGAATGTTTCCCTCCAAAATAGATGATGTTCTTATCCTTGAGAAGAGAAAGTTGAGTGTTTCTCAAGAATCCTTCTTGCTGATAAGTAATAGTCAGATGAACCAGGCCATTCCTTCATCTAAGATCTTGCTTCAGCATGCTTGTAAGGTCAAAATAGATATGGAAGGAAGGAAGTTTTGTTTTGCATTTTAAACAATACATGTGGTGTGTGCGTTTATGAATGCATGAGCTGCTCATGTATGTATTAAATAAAATCATGGTTCATGGCTTGCAAGGTGGCAAATATACTTATCACATGTTGGTTAGAAACTGAGAAAAAGACAGAAGCTCACACTGGAGGGAGTTTCATGCCAGCTTTGATTTATCATCGAATCTCTTGCTTACTAAGAAAGAGAGCTGGCTGTGTTTGTTGTGATACTGCCTACATTTGAAGAAAATTACCCAGCACTATCCTAATTGGCATTTCTAAGAAAGTCAGGGACAGTGTGTCATTTGCAATTGTAGTTCCTTTGTTTAAACTATGGGGGGGGCGTCAAATAAAGCTGATGATTAGAGTAAATAAGAAACAAAAACAAAGAAACAAACTTTACATCTAATAAATTATCAGTTATAATGAAGAAAATATTCAATATCTTTGGTGCATGTCTGTAATCCCTGCACTCTGGAGGGTAGGTAGGAGAATTGCTAAGAGTTAAAGAGCAGCTTTATTTCATAATGAGTTTTAGATATGCCTGGGTTACACAGACCTTGAATAAGAAGAAAACTCAAAGAAATAAACATTTCCTTTTCTAAATTGTCATTATTACCAATATTCTACTTCCATAATTGCTTTAAAAATACCCCCTTCCATTCAGGCCCTAATTTTAGACCATTTTCGGTTGCTTCATGGATTTCACCTAATTTCATTTTACACTATTAGCCCCTGGATGTTGACAATGGGGTGAGGGCAGATTTGAGAGCTAACCAGGCTGCTGCCACAGCAGGCTTGGATATATAGCAGGACATTTTGCCAACTCTAATCTTCACACCCTCTGTCCTACCTGTGCAAGGCTGCCAATGGCTTGCCTTGGTGCTCGAGGGCTCCCTGTCATTCTCACAGATGGGCCCAGATGCTGGGGCCAGGATATAACACGTCAGAATCAAATGAAGTCATTAGAAATTACTGCTGACAGCTGTTCATAAGTTCCTGTAAATGAATTGGTCTGCCCATGTGGGTCTCAGAAGATGTTATGGGTCAATATGCTTGAGCTTTTAAGCTATAAGATATAATTTAAGCATTGAAAATATGAATTTCTTCTCAATTAAAAATGAAAGAGTGTCAGGTGTGGATATTACCTCATAGTATGTTTACCAGAAAGATTATTCAAGCCCCTTACGATTTCAACCACTCATTTTGAATAAATTCATTTATCCAAAGAATGATATCCCTTGATACCATATTTGATTTTCATGCTGAGGATATATAAGTTATGAATAAAACTAGAGTCAGTCTTAAAAAATTTTACATGATTTAAAGAAATGTAAGACTTGAGGGTCTCTTTCTGTCTTGGGTAAAGTTTGACTGTGATATAAATGTTTTTAAGAAAGCACATAAAAGTGACAGTGGTGGGGCAGGTATGAAGACCTTTTTTTGAGTGGTCTGACATAAAGAGGCTGATTTTCAGATGGGAACATATAATGGCTAAATTGGAAGGACTAAGGCAGTTCTTTTTTGTAATTAGTAAACCGTGTACAGCCTGACTCTTTAGATACTGCTATGAACAGAGAAAAGAACCACCCTGAACAGTTTCTACAAAGCAGAGAAGGAACAATTGAACCATCTTAAAAAACATGTGATGTCAGACCCAACATCTGTTTTTTCTTTGCCTCTGAGGCATCTAAAGCATAGATGGAAAACAAATAAGTTGATAACCAAGACTTTCCAGGAAATGTAAAATATATTTAACATACATGTAAAATATTTCATACTTTCTCAGAGGTGAAACAACACATAACTTGGTGAATTGTCTCAGTTTGCCAAGAATAATCCCAACAAATGCCTGGCTTAGAAGTGTGCTTTCCCAAACCACTGATTTGAATGGCACATTTACAGCTATTGCATATATAGCTAACAAGATTTTTTTTGTTTTTATTACCTATAAAATACCAAACCAAATGTGGCATCCAGCACATTCTAAGAAGAAATTTGACCAATGAATTAAGAAACTCTATGACTATTCCCTGTGAAATTCTCCTGACAACTCAGATATTTTCACATACTCTAAAGGCAACTAAAATGATACATGCCTTACTGCTTTAGAAAGAGTCAGTGGTGTACAGAAATAAAATGACAATAAAATCCAATTGCTTGTTTAAATGGACCCTCATTTCTGGTACAGAAGATTATGCAATGTATTTAATAGGCCATGGCTAAATATCATGTGGTCATGAACAGAAAATTGCTGAAAACAGCAGACTGGAATATTATTTTTCAGGATCATGAGTCTGTTGCTGCTAGGAAGGATGAGACCAAAAGAAAAGAAAAAAAAGAAAAGAAAAAGAATCCAAATGAGCATTAGGAAAATACTTCATTAAAAAGACTTCAAAGTAATTAAAAGATAGGACTTAAACATAATGCAGACTTTGGTCTCTATCTTATCTTTAAATTAAATAGTTGTATAATGTTTCATCAATTTCAAACCTCAATTTCCTAATCCCTGTAATGAAGGTAATAAATCCACTCATAAAGTTGTCTAAGGATTAAATAAGATTATAGATATGGAGATAGATTGACAAACAGTATAAACTGTCTAATAATGGTTTTCACTGTTTTATAACAACTGTTATTCCTCTGCTACCCATTGAAGTGGTCTCTCACCTCCATTTATTACAATTTACTTTTCTCCTAATTTGGTGTCAACAAAATTTGGACTAAATTCTGGTAAAATGTATTATTCTTTGGTTTCACTTGGCTTTAAAGGACATATGCATTTTTTAATAACTAAACCTGTGCTAATCATATGAATAGATCACAATGCTTTCTTGTCCCTCTGGTGCCTCCATTCAGCAAATTTGCTTGTGTAGTACTCTCACAAATTACTCTTTTGTGGGGATTGCTTTCTGAAATTCTAATTCAGTGTTTTCTTTGGACACAAGCAGGAGAATGCTCTTACATTTCAAAATCCTTTTGCACATTCCTTTAATTCTTATCCTAAAATACATTTCAGACTCCTCTTTGTCCCTCGCACTTGGATTCCATGCCAGCCTACATTGGTAGTTGCTGCTGTAACCACAGCAACTAACTCCAAGCACATTTTCAGAAGATTTTCTTTCTTAATTTCAGAGTTTGTGTGAACTGAATATAGAAACTAGCAGCTCTGCCCCCTCCTGTGAGGATGCTAACTGCCAACAGGTTGGGGAAGATGAAAAGGGGAAAAATGGAAAAGAATTGTCTGAATATCTCAAAAATGAATAAATGCAAACAAAATGGTAGAGAAGGATTGTTTTTAATCTGCTTTGGAATTGAAGAGTGCAAGGCTTTATTGAATCAAAGGGAAATGGAACATGAAACTATTATAATAACATGTAGATAACTAAGCACAATGGACTACTTCTGGTCACAAAATACTTGAAATAAAAATCCATCTGGATGCTTCCAAACTCAGTGTTTTGGACAACCCACCTATCCTCAATGGAATTTTGACTTTCTCATAAATTGTGGATGGTAATTCCTACCATACCAGATCCTTCTGTGCAGTGCAAGAGATAAAATTATACCAGTTACTTTCTTAGTTTTAACAAATGCCTGATCAGAAGTAATTTAAGGAAGAAATGGGGTTTATATTTGGCTCATAGTTTTAATGGGAAGTTCCATGGCAGTAGAGGCATAATGTCCTGAGTGGGGTGCTTTCTTGTCCTATCAGTAGGCAGGAAGCAGAGTGTAGATAGAACGTGGGGCTGGACTACAAAAACCAAAAAAAAAAAAAAAACCTTTAAAGCCCATCACCCAATGACCTACTTCCTCCAGCAAGGCTCCACATCCTAAGGTTCCATAACCTTCCCAAACAGTGGCACCAGCTGAGGATTAAATGTTCAACCATTCGAGCCTATGAATGTCATTTTCACATAAACCACAAAGAAAACATAAGGCATTTAGGAGAGTGTTTGGAACACTGTCAGTGCTCAGTAAGTTTTGGCTGTGATAGAAATATTGTGGAGTATTTTATATTCTAGACACTGTCTGAGGCCACTGTATATTTTTTTCATGATTTTACTTAATATTTTTTATTATTTTTTATTTCTTATTTATTTATTTTAGCGCAATAGAGAGAAAGAGGGAGAGAGAGAGAGACAGAGCACACCAGGACCTCTAGCTACTGAAAATTAACTCCAGATGTATGAGCTACCTTACGCATCTGGCTTATATGGGTAGTGGTGAACTGAACATAGAACCAGGGTCCTTAGGCTTCATAGGCAAGCACTTAATCACTAAGCCATCTCTCCAGCCTGTCATGATTTTATTTAATCTTAATGTAAAATTGTATATGTTTTCAATACCACTATTAAGATAAAACACCTGAAGATTCATATAAATTAAGAAATATAACAGGCTAGAGAGATGCTTAGTGGTTAAGACACTTGCCTGCAAAGCCAAAGGACCCAGGATTGGTTCCTCAGGACCCACATAAGCCAGAAGCACAAGGTGGCACACACATTTGGAGTTCATTTTCAGTAGCTGGAAGCCCTGGCAGGCCTATTCTGTTTCTTTCTCTCTCTGTCTCTCTCAAATAAATAAATAGACATAAAATATTTTAAAATGCTAAGCAATATGGCAAAGGACATATGCCTTGTAAAGAAAATAAAATAAGAAGTACTCTAACTGCTAGCTACAACCAGGTCAAGTGCAAGAATACTAAACTCTACTTGAAATTTGATTGGAATGGTCCTATATTCAATTACTACTTGATAGTTTTTCTTGGGGGATGTCTGAGAAATGACAGAAATCTACAATTATCTTTTAAAAAAATTTATTTATTTGAGACATAGACACCGAAACACATGAGAGAGAGTGAGTGAGAGAGAGAAAGAAAGAGAGAGAGGGGAAGATAAATATGGGTATCTAGGGCCTCTTGCCACCACTGTAAATCAATTCCAGATGCATGTGCTACATTGTACATCTGGTTTTACATGGGTATTTGGGAATCAAACTAGGGCCAGCATGCTTTTCAAGCAAACACATTTAACTGCTGAGCCATTTCCCTTTAATATTATCTTACATTAAAGTTTTTAGGTGAATTATTATTCTAAAGCATTCAGAATTTTTTGCTTTTTATTTTGTCTGAATATCAAAGAGGTGAATATGCCACTTCCCAATCTAAAAATACTTACATTACATAGATACTCTCTATTTTTGTACTTTATTTAAACATAAAATATCCCCACGGTGTCCATAAGCATTGTTTGCTAAATATTTCTTTACAATTTTCAAGTTTACTCAAAATTATTTTATGTAAAATAAAATGTATTGCTCTGGGAACTTGCATAGATATCAGCAAACAAAAATCCCAACAACAAATAAAAAGCAATGCTGAGGCTGGGTGTGGTGACACACTCCTTTAATCCCAGCATTCGGGAGGCAGAGTTAGGAGGATCGCCATGAGTTCAAGGGCACCCTGAAACTACATAGTGAATTCCAGGTCAGCCTGGGCTAGAGCAAGACCCTACCTTAAAACAAAACAAACAAACAAAAACACAATGCTGTTTTTTAACATTATAGTATAATGTTATAAATAATAAAAAATAACCCTTAATGATAACAAAAATTATAGTTGACAGTAAGAAAAAGCCTTATTAGATAGCTATTTTTCCTTCCTAATGATGTAATCAAGGCAGGCCTCATCAAATGTACATATGTGAAAAATTTGAAAGAGGAATCATATATTTGATCTCATAAGCAATATGAAAGATATACCAAAATTATTTTGTCTCCATGATATCTGCCTGGTGGTTGATATTTCCCCCAAATTAATGTCTTCCTTTATGAGTAAGGTCTATTTCTCTACAGCTGAAGTTTGTCATAAGATAGTA
Source organism: Orientallactaga sibirica (assembly GCA_036365145.1). Lineage (NCBI taxonomy): Eukaryota > Metazoa > Chordata > Mammalia > Rodentia > Dipodidae > Orientallactaga > Orientallactaga sibirica. The sequence goes on along the minus strand of JAEOAD010000001.1, from coordinate 100,175,615 downwards.
AGATGTGAGCAGAGCTGGAGGGATTGCTTAGTGGTTAAGCTGCTCACCTGTAAAGGCTAAGGACCCAGGTTTAATTCTCCAGATACCATGTAAGCCAGATGCACATGATGCTGTATGCATCTGGAATTTGTTTGCAGTGACTAGAGGCCCTAGCATGCCAATTCTCTCTCCTTCTTTTTCTTCCTCTCTGTGTCTCTAATAAATAAATAAATAAATACCTTTAAAAGGATAGTAAGATATGAGGAAAGAAGTGATTATTATACTTGCATTTATACATCCTCTACATTTATGTTTATAAATAAACTGAATATAATTTTGTAATAAAAGAAAATGCTACTGGATGTTGTGCTACACTCCTTTCATCCCAGCACTTGGGAGGCAGAGGTAGGAAGATTGCCATGAGTTCAAGGCCACCCTGAGACTACATAGTGAATTCCAGGTCAATCTGGGCTACAGTGAGACCCTAATTCAAATAAAAAAAAAAAAAAAAAGAAGAAAAAAGAAAAAAAGAGAGAAAGAAAGAGAAAAAGAGGAAAGATAAAATGCCTCAATTTCCCTAAAGGTCACTAAGATTTTTCTTCATGGTTTACTACTCCCTTTGCTCCTGATATCCCATGTGGATGGAATGGGAAGGAGAATGAAAACAATTTTACTGGACTGAAAATAATTTTGAGAATGTATTTTACTTGTAAAGTCTTTATAATATTTCACATTAATGTGAAGATTTATTAAAATTCATTTGACTCTTCTCAGAATTTTGGCAAAAAGTTATAAAGCAATTAAATTTACTCATTACCTAGAGGCATTGAAAATTCTGTAAGTTGAAGTAGGTTTTGAGTTGAAGGACAAAGGGACTTTGATGAAACATGTTTCCAGCCACAAATAAACAAGCTCACATCACTGATGTGAAAAATAACCAGTTTATTTAAAGTTAGACTTTGGCTCTATAATCTCTGAAATGTAGGTCACAAATCATAATGAAAGCTCATTGCCAGAAAGAATGAACTAATAGCTCATTAATCTGTTTAATGGTTAGTAAAAAAACCTAATTATATCGTTCATTTTGCTATTGGACATTTGTTCATTTTGGAGTACAATCTAATACAAATAACATTTGATAGAACCTTCTTATATATTTTAGCATACATCTTAGAAAAAGTAATCCTATCACTGCAATTACTTTCACTGACAATGTACAATGCCCTTCTTAAAGGGTTCTCTGTCTTCATCAAAACTTATCAATCTGAGACAATGTGAAATGGACTAAGTATATAACCAATATAGGGTGGTGTTGGATTGATGATACCTTCACCTGATAACCACCTTTTCTTTTTGACTTTGATTAAACTTCCATATGTGTAACTCTATCCAATAAGTAACACACACACACAAACACACACACATACAGAACCCACATTACTACAAACAGATGATAGACAGATAGAGATGTGATCTTTAATAATCTTAACTATTTGATAAAAGCTCTAATCTTTGTATTATTATGTAATAAAGTATTTTAATAATGTATAAGCACTAAATCCCATATATTATGAAAAAGATATTAGTAGACTTCTGAAAGGACATAATACTCTTCTTCATTGTTCATTTGTATATGTTCATTTGTATATGTTCATTTGTATTTGTATATGTGTGTGTGTATGTAAGTTATCCATTCCTTTTTAAAGTTTAGCAAGATGTTGAGATGCTTCTGATTATCAGAATTGCTTAGAAGATCTTTTCTGTAAAAAGAATGAAGTAATTTTATTGTGTTACACACACACACACACATATATACTTCCTCTTTATTCATTTGAGTGTACTGAAGAATAATTTACTTCTGGTACCTTGAGCCTCATAATTATAATGTCATTCCATTGTCCTTTTAAAGGGCCATTTATGCTATCTGCTTTATTTTCTAAACTACTTTCTAAAGCTTTTTTAAAATAAATTCTACTTTCATATTTACTTTAGCCATCATCAACCTCCTTTCATACATCAAAGAAGAACTGCATCACACTGTTCATGACTTTACCTCCAGTGTGGCTCCATCTTTCCTCTCCACACTCTTCCTGCACTGCATGCTCAAACTTCTTTTCCTCTGATAACCTCAGGACTTCATGATGTCCCGACCTTCAGTGATTGCCACTTTCTAACTTATCACTTATTCAACATCATATTTTCTAAGTATGGTTAGGTTCTTTTATATTTGCTTATTGGTTTTATTTCTGCTTTAAAGAAGAACTAGCTATGATTTCTCTTGATTTTGCAGATAGAAATAATGTTCTAGACTTATGTGTAAAGTTGGTGGCATGCTGGCCTCATTAATGCACCTGGAAGATGGTCTATTTTATAGGTGTTACTGCAGATCTATAGTTCTTCTGTGTAGTCACAAACTCCCTTGACAGGCTAGTAGAGCTTCACATATTATGAAATGCCAAAACCATGAGGCAATCCAGTCCTACAACTCAAGTTTTCTTCAAAGCAAGTCAGTCCACATGACAAAGCCCCAAAACAGTGCTTGATGAGGAACTAAATTTCATGTCATAATAAAACAACCTATGAAAATTAGGACCTTATTGCTCTAACCTACTATAGACATAAACTCTTTAATCCATATCATAGAAGAGACACAAAGAGATGACTAAGTAACTATTATAGAATGTGCTCAGTGGTGTTGGCTGGTCCACTTCAATAAGAGATTATTCACATATAGCACACTGCTAGTGATTCATGCTTAGAGTTCTAATCTCCCTTTTTACAGATGTCTCTATGAAAGTCCATTTTGTGGAAAGTTATAGAATAAGGCAGTAACTTTTCCTACAGAACATTCCTTTAGAAATCTGTGAAGAGATACTCTGCCTGTACTAGTCCATGGTTTCCTTAATCAAAATACTTTTTATGTCACACATAAGTTTCTTCCCATGTCCACTTTTCTTGGCTTCTGGATATAATCCAGTTAAGTTCTCTTTCCAATTCACTTAAAATAAGTCATAAAAATTATTCAGGACAGAGCCCTCTCCTATTATATGGCAGTAAGACTACTGAATATTTAAGAACTGTTTTAACTTTGTACCTTAGAGACATCATTGTGTTGACTCTGAACAGAGCAAAGTCAAGAAGACTGAAACGTGAAGAGCTCTGGTGAAGACTTTCCATTGAACTAGTTGTAATAGCCCCCAAATTTACATCTTATATCACTATCACTATGAAGAGAAATCTGCTGGTACTTGAATCCAGTTTCCTTGACCAAATGGTATTGATAATGACTGGTGGCATTGAAAAGTTATTAAAATAATTTATATAAGTTATGATAAGCCAATTTATTTCAAAGCATATGCTACAAGTTTCATGAGAAGTTCACTGAAAATTTAGTATATTAAAAATAAGTCTGGGTTGGAGAGATGGCTTAGTGGTTAAGGTGCCTGCCTGCGAAGCCTAAGAACGCCCATTCAATTCTTCTGGTCCCACATTTAGCCAGATGTAAAAGTGACACAAGCGCATAATGTAGCACATGAGCACAAGGGGGCACACACATCTAGAATTCTTTCACAGCTGCTGAGAGGCCACTGGTGTGCCCATTCTCTCTCTCTCTCTCTCTCTCTCTCTCTCTCTGTCTCTCTCTCTCAAATTAAGAAAAAGTGAATATATGTGTAAAGTTCAAAAATCTGTCATACTTTTGTTTTATGAAGCATTCCAGTAAACAATACAATGCAATTGAGATGAAAACATGTATATGATAGATATTATTAATTAACTACTTAAGGGCCCAACTTCTATATTTAAAAGATGCATGCACTATGTTTTAAAGGGGCTGCCTGGAGAAGAGAACCAAGCTGGGTAAGAAGGCAGGAGAAATATTTGAGCCTTTGTTAGGATTTCTACTGGATTACTGCTGAAGAAATGGTGAGGTGGACTTGTATTCCTTTCTAAGACAGATAATAGAACAAATACATATGACAGACATTTCTGAGTATCTCAATTGTATTTATTAGGAAAATACAACTTAAAGTATGCTGTAACCTCCTACTTATCCAAACTAGCTCTACTGTTTAAGTATAATGATTATAAGTTCTGTTCTACCTTTTTTCTTCAATCCTCCTTGCAATTGATTTTGCTTTCTATTAGATTTTCTAATTATAATCTGGCATAGAGTTTTTCCTCAGGCATCAGTCTTGACGGAGTTCATATAAGTGTCAGATGTTCACATGTCGGCTTGAATCATTAAGAGAGAGGTAAAGGTGCAATTTCTGCAGAAAGGTATTATTTTAAATATTGGAACAGAGAGATATGATGTATGTATAAAACTCAGGTATCCATGAGAAAGGAAGGAACAGACACAGCACAAATGAAGACCTCCTCATCTGCTGCGTAAGTTACTGCAGAATCCTCATGTCTCTTCTCACAATATTTCCTGATCATCTGTTCCACATGATCAATGTCTTATCTATTACAAAAGTTTGGGGGCTGGAGAGATGGATTAGTGGTCAATTATTACCTGCAAAGCCAAAGGACTCACATAAGCCAGTTGCACAAGGTGGCACATATATCTGGAAGTTTTTTGCATGGCTGGAGGCCCTGGAATGCCCATTCTCTCTCTTATCTACCTCCTTCTCTCTCTTAAATAAATAAATAAATTAATTAATTAATTAATGCTTTAAAAATATTTATTAAAAATGTTTTCCTTATATTACTTCCTCTGCAAATAACATTCTTGTGTCTGAAACATGGCATCCCCCAATAACACAAACAAATTCAAGGAGATAATTTGTAGAATTATTATGGTTCATAAACTAAAATTCCATGTTAATTTTACTTGAACAAAAGAAACATAAAACTATTATTGCAATAGCCCATAAAAACAGCATGAGTTGTTTATAATGATAAGCCAGTCACCAGTAACTTACCTTCTCTGTCCCCTTCCATGGTCTTTATTTCTCCACAATTTTCTCACCACGGTTTTGATAGATATTACATCAGTGGTCCATGTTAACCAGGCCTGATGTTTCTGCTTCTTTTGTCAGACTAACTGTTGGTCATATGTTGGTTCAGTTCAGAATAAATTTCCAAGAAACCTTTGTTACAATCAAATTCCAGGGAGAATTCCCTATTATTCTTTAGGCCCAAGTTCTAAACAGCATTTTGTATATTCTAGAAAAGTCAGTGTGGTTTTTGAAAATTATAATTTCATTAAATATGACTAAGCACATTTTCTGAACAAATCTATGATACTTTATTTTCTTCAAAATATGAAGAAAGTTCTTTATTACAAGGGGGACCTGACTCTATCTTAAGGCTAAGAACTATACTTCATTTTTCTCCATGTGTTCAGTTTCATGCAAATGGCCTGGTATGTGCAGAGTGGAACCATGATAAATGTTTCTGAGCATTTAAAGAGTATAATTATTATTTAATAAGATTAAATTTATGTGTGGATATTTATATTGTTCACTGTGGCTCAATATTAACAAGGAATACTTTATATAGCACAAATTATACTCACAATCCCAAAGAGATGTTTTTTTTTGGGGGGAGGTTAAATGGTATAGTACTTGGCTAGAAACATATTCAGAACAGTGACCCCTCTCCTTTGAGGGAGCATGAAATTAACTGCCTTGACTCAATATAGTAGCATAATAGACAATCTCTGTCCATGCTTCTATGAGTCTTGGCTTCATGAATAACCTCAGTCTCCTCACTCCACAACCAAAATGTGAATAGGATTTATTCTTTTAAAAAATGTTGAAGGCATTAAAAAATGAACATACCCATAAAGCAAAATATATCCTTAAAAGGAGGTAGAGGAAGGAAAGAGTGCCAGATAAACAATAGGAGACAGGCAGAGAAGAGAGGAAGACAGAATAAAGAGGGGAAAGAATGAAGAAGGGAAGTAAGGAAGAATTTAATATTAGCACAGTCAGATATTTAAAGAATGCAAAGTTGCTTCCTGTCAAGATGGTATACACCTAACCACACTTCACCTCAAGGGGAAGAAAAATATTGGTGGGATTTTTAGGGTCTACAGATCCTAGCTGACCTCCAGTGGGAGGGTGCAGAGGAGCAAAGTAGGGAGTCCACTTATTCTCTCACTCTTGGGTAGCTCACCAGTCTCCCTAACCCTTCAAGCAGCTGCCCAGCTGTGGGGCCACCAGGTTTCTTCTGCACTACCTGCAGGGCAGCTGGCTCCCATTCCTTCCTACTTTCCTTGGCTCTTTTCCCTGTTTCCACCACCAGGACCTTCGGCTGTCCAGACACTGCCCTGCCATGAATGGACCAGGTCCTTCTGCACTACCTGCAGGCCATGTGATCCCAGGCCAGCAGGCTAGCATTCCCCCCTCCCTCCATCAATTTTCCCCATCCCAGCCACAACTGCTGTCCCAGCTACCCCTTCCCCCGGACCAGGTCCTCCTGCACTACCTGCAGGCTTCATGGACACAGGCCAGCAGGATAGCATCCCCTCCTCCCTTCCTCAGTTTTCCTCCCCCTTCCTGCCACTGGGCCCACTGCCCATGTCCCCCTTCCCCTGCTGTGCCTCCACACCTGACACACAGTAGTCCCATCCCCACCTGCCACATCACAGAACTAAGCAATCTCATCCTCTCTCACCTTGCCACAATACCAGTCTGCTTTGTCCCATTCCTCCCTACCCCAGTCCCATTAGCATCAGGCCAGCTGACAACACAGTCCCATACCCTGAACCACCAACCAACCAGCCCCTTTACCAGGTCTTGGGGCCCCCATCAATGCCTCATGGACTCTCCCACCTGAGCAGACAGACCCCATTGCCATCAGAAGCCTAATCAAAGCAAACATGAAAAGGAATAATCACTGATGACAATTCAAGAGTAAACTACAGTTTCTTCCTAAATTAAATAAGATTCCTACACTGTGATGGGCAGACCACAAAGCAAAAGGAATAACATGAAAAATCAAATGGAAGTTAATCCAACAAGGTTGTCCAATTCCAAAATGGAAGTCTCTAATCAAAACATAAAAGCGACAACAGGGTCAGAACTTCCAAATGAAGACACAAGCTATGCAACCCTGGCCAAGCAATTAGCAGAACTAACAGAAAATCAGCAAAGGGCCAATAATTATATGAATGCTGTCCTCGCTAGATTAGAACTAATAGAAAAGAACCAGGAAGTGTTCCAAAGACAGTTAAATTATCTGAAGTAGAGTGAAAAAAAAATGTGGACCTCAATAATCAGCTGGATAAGTTCTATGAAGACATAAATAAATGCAAGGATGAATTCCAAGAAGCATTAAGAAAATCAGAAAATGACATGAAAAGTAAACTCAACAGAGGGATGGATACTATACATAAAAAGGCAATAGAAAATATAAACCAAATTGAAAAAGTCCAAACCTCTATAGAAGCTCTCAAGAATATAGTCAATTATGTGGGGGATACAAACTCAGAACTGGAAGACAAAACAGAAGAAACAGTTCTTGAGTCCAAAAATTTGAATGTGTTCAAAATTGTTTGTGAGCAGACCATGAGGGAACTATTGGATACCCTTAAATGCCCCAATATTATATCATGGGAATACCAGAAGGGGATTAAATTGAGACCAAAGACATGGAAAACTTATTCAACAAAATTAACTTTCCCACCTGATCAAAAGAAAGTCCCATCAAGTTACAAGAAGCTAACACAACTCCAAACAGACTTGATCTTGGAGTAATCCTCCAAGACATATTATCATTAAACATTGATAACAAAGGGAAAGTCCTAAAATAGCTAGGGAGAAACAACACATTACATATAAATGTAAATCCAACAGAATTACTTCAACCAGCTCAATAGAAACCCCTGAAAGATGGAAGGACCTGGAATGGAACACTGCAAAGTCTAAGAACCTATGGCTTCCAACCCAAAGTAATCTACCCAGCAAAAGTATCCCTTGTAATAGATGGTGAAAAAAATACGTTCTAAGATAAAAGTCAGCTCTACCACTATATGAACACAAACCAAAACTACAGAGAGTATTTCAGGGAATTCTCCACACAGAAGAGTCAAATAACCAACCTCAAATGCCTTTAAGAAGCAGATCATAACCAAACACAAAGAAGGTGCAAAAAACTAAAAAAAAAAAACAAGAAAATACCAAACCACAAAAACCACCACAATATGTCAGGGATTAAATCAAACCTCACAGTTATTAGCCTAACCATTGATGGCCTTAATTCATCCATAAAGAGACATAAGATAAAAGGGTGGATCAGAAAATTATACCCCTCACCACTAAAGACAGACACCTCCTCAGGGTGAAAGAGTGGAAAATGATATCACAAGTAAATGGAAATAAGAAACAAGCATGCATTGCTATACAAATATTGGATAAAATAAACTTCAAACCAAAAGTAATCAAAAAAGACAAAGAAAGCCACTTCTTACTTATCAAGTGAATGATCAAACAAAAGGATGTCACAATCATCAATCTTTATTCACCCAACCCAGGTGCACCACCATTAAGAAAACAAAACCTACTTGACAACACAACAGAAATAAACACCAACACCATCAAAGAGAGGGACTTCAATACTCCACTATCAGCAACAGAGAGATCATCCAAATAGAAAATTAACAGGGAAGTAAGAGGGCTCAATAACACCATAGATCGATTAGACCTAACAGACATCTATAGAACTTTCTACCCCAAATCTACAGAATACTCATTCTTCTCAGCAGCCCATGGAACCTTCTCTAAAATAGATCATATACTGGGCCTTAAAGCCTGCCTCCATATATTTAGGAAAATCAACCTAATTTCCTGCATGATATCAGATTACAATGTTGTAATGCTAGAAATTAACAACAAGAGATGTGCCAGGAATCCCACCAGCTCTGGAAACTGAACAACACACTTTTAAACAATAAATGGGTAGTGGATAAAATAAAAAAAGGAAATTGCAAAATTTCTAGAATTGAATGATAACAAGAATACATCATACCAAAACTTATGGACACAATGAAGGCAGTCCTTTGAGGAAAATTCATAGCACTAAATGCCTTTCTTAACAAGGACAGAGAGATCCCAAATCAACAACCTAACCATCCACCTAAATGCATTGGAAAAACAAGAAGAATCCAACCCCAAAAAAGAAAGAAAGAATCAAGATCAGAGAAGAAATTAATGAATTGCAAATGAATGAAACAATTAAGAAAATTGATGAATCAAAGAACTGGTTCTTTGAAAAAATAAACAAGATTGACAAACCCTTTAGATCAATTAGATCAAGTGAAAAAAGAGATACTTCAAACTAATGAAATTAGAAATGAAAAAGGAGAGATCACAACAGGCATAAGTGAAATTGGAAGAATCATCAGCACTTACTTCAAAAACCTCTACTCCACAAAATTGGATAATATGGAGAAAATGGATGAGTTCCTAGACACACACCACTGACCAAAGCTAAACTCAGAGCAGATTAATCTCCTAAACAAACCTATCACACTGATCAAGATTGAAAAAGTAATTAAAAACCTCCCCCAAAAAACAGCCCAGGACTAGATGGCTTCTCAGCTGGAGGGTGGGATTGGAGGGGAGGGTAAGGTTGGGGGGGGGGCACAAAACTGGACCCGAATGGAAATGGCACCATAAAATCCTATATCCTGAAAGACAAACTAAAATGTTGAACAGTCATCTGGTTCTTAGAGGGAATACCTGAATCAAAGGGCCATGGAAAGGGTATTATGAAGACTAACCTTAATTTTCTCCTTTCTCTCTTTTCTCTTGTTCTCTTTTATATTACCAGTCTTTTTCTTCCTTCTTTTCCTTTGGTTCTGGCTTGTAACTCCCAGTACCAGGATGAAGTTAACATCCACAATGAGCCACTGCAAATGAACTCCAGGTGCCACCTTTTGCATCTAGAGTACTTGGGTACTGGGGAATCACACCTGGATCCTTAAACTTCACTGGCAAGTGTCTTAACTGCTAAACCATTTCTCAAGCCCCATGATGGCTATTCCTTATATTTAAAATTTAAAATATACTCATAGTATTTGAAAACCAGGCATTTGTATTTATATTGCTGACACTTGGGAATCTGAATCAGGATTGACAAATTGAGGCCAGCCTAAACTATATGGTGAGTTTCAGGCCAAACCACAATATCACAATATATAGAGAGACCCATCATAAAAATTAAATATATATATACTTAACTGGAGAGATGGCTTAGCAGTTAAGGCATTTGCCTGAAAAGCCTAAGGACCCAGGTTCAATTCCCCAGTACCCACATAAGCTAGATGCACAAGGTAGCACATGTGTCTGGAGGTCATTTGCAGTGGCTGGAGGCCCTGGCATGCCCATTCTCTTGCTCTCCATCTCTCTTTCTCTCTCTGCCTCTCTTTTTCTCAAATAAATAATTAAATGATTAAAATTAAAAAATATTTATACACACACATATATATTTACATTGTTTTGATATCTACATCATTTGTCAAAAAGCCAAATCCATGAGCTTAAACCCTTTCCCGAACAATTCCATGTCCATTAGTCCTTGACCAGTTTCTCCCTCTCTTCTAATGATTTCCAAACCTGTGTGGTCCAGTGCTTAAAAGCCCTGAAGTTCGTAATGTCTCAATGGACTGACATCCATTTTGAGTGGTCAGTTTCCAAGCCACTCTAACAATGAAAAATTTTGACTCACATAATATCCTTCATGGAATCAGAAAAATGAAGGGCTTTTAGTCTGAATAAATCACCACTGTTAATTGCCACTAGAAAACTTTCTAAACTTCCTCTCGCTTACTTTTAACATGGTACAATGCCATTTCATTCTCTGACTCATTTCCCTCAGCCATGGTTGATTATAATGTTAAAAATAACTAGATTCATTTGTGACTCAGTTACATCTTCTGCATCCCATCACAACTTACATTGAACCCATTTCTACCCATATCCTCTCTTTAGGCATTGTGATCCCCTCTATCTGCTACTTGTGGACATAAATGATCAGCAACTAATTTTGGATTTATTCCAATTTCTCTTTTTCTTTAAACTGTCCCCTACAAACAAACATTAATAAAAAAGAAAACTTAGTTGGGTGTGGTGGCTCACGCCTTTAATCCCAGCACCCAGGAGGCAGAGGTAGGAGGATCACCGTGAGTTCAAGGCCACTCTGAGAATATGTAGTGAATTCCACGTCAGCCTGGACTAGAGTGAAACCCTACCTCGAAAACCAAAAAGAAGAAAGAAAGAAAGAAAGAAAGAAAGAAAGAAAGAAAGAAAGAAAGAAAGAAAGAAAGAAAGAAAGAAAGAAAGAAAAAAGAAAGAAGAAGGAAAGAAAGAAAAAGAAAGAAAGAGAAAAAGAAAGAAAGAGAAAGAAAGAAGAAAGAAAACTGGTGAATATACTTCTATACTGAACAAGATTCTCTCTTGGTGTCTGGAAGCAGAGTCAGAAAGGACGAATGAGTTTTGGTTTAATTCTTCAAATAACACAGTGTAGTCGAAAGTACAAAAGAGGCCTGAACTAAGAGGAATTTTTATTAGCCTTAGCAAACTTCAGGTAGACACTTTGGAACAAGTTTCCATTGATTCATACATCTGCCATAAATCTGTTTAAAATTAATGACCACTGGCTCTGAGTTCATTTAACACTTATTGATCTCGCCAACATGTGTATACTGTAGAGTCTTGAGAGGATCAAGTATAAACGTCAGCCAATAATTGGCCAATTTCTTTCCATTGCTATTTTTTAAGCACTCAATAATTTTTGAAGGTCATTGGAGCAAAGTTTAGGAATTACAACCTGAGGCATGGATTTGACACTTCCTTTTGGGGGTATATCAACTCTGTCAGAGTTTGGATATGTGTCTATACAATATAGATGACCAGCAGTGTCCAGACCCAACTTTCAAAAAAAAAAAAAAAAAAACCTTGTTGAACATAATCTGCTATTACCTCCTAGGCTGTGTCTCCTAGAAGCCTCACATCTCATGATGCAGAGTCCTCCTCTCATGATAAATTTACCCAATACAATTTATATTTCCAACAATGTGAGAGCAAACAATGGTTATATCAGCAGAGTGCTTCCAGACAAGTACCTAAAGACACTGACTATGTTTCTAATATCAGAAATTCAAGCATAATATTTCATTAAATTAAAAGGTACTAGCCATATCATTTAATCTAGTGAATGTTTTCAGAAGAAAATTAAGATCCATTTTAAGTGAAGACATTTATCATATTTGTTATCTATAAAACATAGTCACTAAAAGTGAAGTGAGAGAAATGGTTGCCATGTATCATTAACTCAATTTATGGCTTAATATGGATACTAATATGGACACGTATTAGTGCCTTCTCTGTGTGAATTGTGGTGTTAGGTTTGGAATGCAGAAAGGAATGAACTGCTGCTCTTCTCAAGGAGCTTAGAAATGAACAAGCTCTTATTGATGGTGTATGTCCTAGATCCTAACTCCCTATGTATGTCAGCTCTCACACTGCACATTACCTCCGCACCCCTACTCCAAAACCTTCCTCAAATGCTTCACAAAATATATTAATAACATCTGTTAATTGTGACTTCTGAAAATCTCTAAATTCTAGCACTAGTTTAAACATAATTTCATTTCACCAAAAGAATTTTCACTCAGAATGCCAGAAAATAGCTATAAAAAGAAAGATATATGCTTGATGTATGTAACTTAAAATACTGATATCTTGGAATGCACAGATCCCTTGTGCTTCCACCATTACATATCTCCTTCCTTTATACTTCTCATTTTGTACAGAGGGTGTGTAAAGTAATATTGAGAGAGAGAGAGAGAGAGAGAGAGAGAGAGAGAGAGAGCAAAGGTTAGTAACATAGCAAATAGAATGCTTATCCTGCTCATAGCTTTGAAGATATTTCCATGGAAGCCTTATTTTAGGGTTGTATTCTCTTGAATTTTGATCTTATCCATCTCTTCATTACCAATGCAAGCAGCTGAGCAGTTGCAATTTGGTTGCTTGACTGAATCTCAGCACTGAATGGTATGACATTTAAGAAGCAACAGCAGAGCCCCAAAAGCATACTCTTACTACCAGCAGAAGAAAACGTGATCTTCTCCAGAGTTTAGATTCAAACTGTTCAAATAACACATTTTCCAGTTTCCTCAGCTCTGGTGGAATAACACCTATTTCACCATCCAGGCACAAGCATGAAAGCATTTAAATACCTCCCCCTACTTTTGATTTTGCCTATGACCTATACATCAATTCTCTTTCATGTTAAGGCACTCAATAGACTCTGTCTTTCATTGCCTAATGGAATATGAATGAGAAGGTAGGGTGGCCATTAATGCTGAGCGGGAAAAAAAGCTAAATGTAAGATTGTGTGGAAGTAACCAGCCATGAGATAATTATGCCTTCACAGATAGCAGGCTTAAAGCAGTTTCATTGGAACCATTCAGGCATTACTGTGCAGCATAGTCCTACACTGACAATAGACAGCTGTTGGATCAGGGACTTGTGGTAACGTAATGGTATTTTTCCCCTTTGTTCATTTAAACATCCTCACAATGATAGAAATGGACTGGCTGAATCCACACTAACTCTCACATCTGCAAAAATCATACTATAACTACTGTGAATCTGGCCATTTAAAAGTAATACCTTTAGGACTGTAGAGATGGCTTAATGGCTAAGGCACTTGCCTGTGAAGCCTAAGGACTCAGGTTCAATTCCCAAGTAGCCACGTACAGCCAGATATATAAGGTATTACATATGTCTGGGGTTCGTTTGCAGTGGCTAGAGGTCCTCTAAATCCACCCCCAAAAAAAAAAAAAAAGTAAAACTTTTAGGGGAATTCCCAAACATATCTCCGTTTGAAAAATATATAGTATTAATAAAGATGTACGTATTCCTATTAACTCCTCATCATACAGAATCATGAATAATACTACTATAATATTTAAGGTATAGTTTAATCATTTCCATCATTATAAATATGTATTTTCTTTATTATTAATTTTGAAGAAAATCACTCCAGGAAGTAATTATTATTTTTTTAATTTAAATAGTCAAAAATACATTTAAGAAACACAGGAACAATCAATAGGTTGAACATATATTTTATTTAAGCTATACAATATTTTCAGTAGCATCGATGAAAGAATGAAGTAGAAGAACTGAAACTCATTCTAAAACCTGGTGTTTTCCATAAATCTCATTTGAATGATTAAAAGATTTCACTCAACAAAAATTCCTTTAAAATGCCTCTTGGAGGTCCTCATAACTACCATCTTTCCTTAGTGAATGGTTTCTCTTCTTCCTCTTCCTATACTTTGTGTTATTCTTTTTGATATATTTGTCTTGACAGCAACCCATGTTTCTATCTCAACATATATAATGCCAGATATTTTAAATCAGAAAAAGGCTATATAACTTGCATAAAGAGCTAGAGAGATGGCTTAGCAATTAAAGGTGCTTGCTTGCAAAGCCTAATGGTGTAGGTTAAATTCCCCAGTAATCCTAATGTGCCCATCCCACTCTCTCTCACTATCTCCTTGCAAATGAATAAAAAATATTTTTTAAAAACTTGCACTCTGATTTTACATAGTGAATTCCAGATCAGCCTGGACAAGAGTAAACCCTACCTAGAAAATCAAAAACATGCAGCCATATTGGAAACAGAACTCATCAGCAATGAAAACAGTGGACACTGAAAATTCAAGTTTGGCCAGACAGGCCCAACATCTGAACTGGTGCAATAGTGGCATGACTGCTCTTGGGGAAACCAACTGCTCCCTAATTGGCCTGAAGGCCCACTCTATGGGAGGGAATACATGCCTGGTACTGAAAAAAATAGTCAAAAGTCTATGGCAAGGGAGGTCATGAGCCTGAGGACATAAAGCCTGCTCTTGTCTGGCTAAATGTATACATTATTCCTATCAAACTGCCCTGAAAGCACTACACTTAATGTTCATATTCACATATTAATGCTACTCTCACTTCTGTTTAGAGAAGCCTCTCTTTTCAGATGGAGATGATCACTAGGATGACCCAAAAGGCAACATAGTGCTGAGGAGAAGTGACGGAGGAGTGTCCAGCACTGAAACATCTCTATTGCACCCTGCAAGGCTCAGGGTCCATTGCAGAAAAGGAGGCAAAAAGAATGTAAGAGCCAAAGGAAGGATTTGACTCCTTACAATGCAACTGTCCAGACAGCAATTGGCCTAGCTATCCATGACCTCACAGTGCCTAGCAATATCTTCACAAGACCCTCATAACAAAAGAAAAAGATGATGACATCAAATTAAAAGAGAGACTATTGGAGAGGGAGGGGATATGATGGAGAGTGGAGTTCTGAAGGGGAATGGGGGAGGGGAGGGACATATCATGCTTTATTGTCTGTAAGTACAGAAGTTGTCAATAAAAAATTTTTTAAAAACTTGCATACCTACACTTTGTGTACATAACACACACACACACACACACACACACACACACACACATTTGCCAACAACATTTTAAGACTCTTGAATAGCACTATATCATTTTGACAAAGTTCATCATATTATATCTAAGGACCTAGAAATTTGTAAGCAGGGTTATAAAATATATATGTCCTTGAAACAATGGATTCAACTATTTTTTTAAGTTTGATTTAAGCTCTCATTTCTCAGACACCAAAACAGTCCTAGTATATACAGCTATATATAGGACTATATAGCTGAAACCCACTCTATAGCCTTGAGAGGAAATAAGTCTATTTCCCAATGGAGTTCAGGCAGGGTTAATTGTCACCAGGAACCATCTACTATAAGAGAAGGGAAATATAACTACTAAGAGGAATGTGTAGAAAATTTTAACAACATATTTTATTGAAAATGTGCTTTTCTTATCTCCAACCCTTATCTCACTTGTATGATCTTTTACACTGTGGAGTACAGTGACTAATGAAATTTTAACTGAAAAATGCTAAATTAGAAAAGTGTTACACCTGCTATTAAAATATCATCAAAGCCCAGGTTCCAGCCTTGGTAATTAAACCCTTAATATAGAATATTCATGATAGTAACAGTCCCTTCATTACCCGTGTCTTTGCATCGGAGGAGTTTAGTTTATACCCAGGGGTAGGTTTGAAGCTCATTACAGTGATCTTACATAAAAACAGCATCTATCCAAGGAGTCACTCAGCATGGCAACCACTCCAACCCCATCACTAATCATGAAACTACAGTTTTATGTAACATGAACCCCAAGATGAATTCCTCTGAGTTTCAAGTTATTAGAGTTTAATAATCACTCACTATACACATAAATAATATAAAGAACAATAAAATAATGTGCCTCCACAGGTTATTGTCTCTTATATTTGAAATATTTTACACTTTAAATGGAATAATATAATGGAAAAACATCAAGTATACTATAAAGACTTAATTCACTGACATAATAAAGGATTAGATGTGGAGTACTGTACTTTATTTTATGGATAGTGCTTTACAAATTATCCATCTATTGCTTAGTATACATGTACTTCGTTCCACAACATAAAGGAAATTGTCCTTCTGTGGCAATATCTGAAAAATTGCTGAAAGCCCAGAAATTCACATGAGCCACAGAACTCTTTACTTTTTACTTAACCTAAGGCCAACTTTACTAGCATTAATGTGACTAAACAAGGAAGTGCACATGTAGCAATCTTGCATAATGATGCTCACCAAGAACTTGAAATGATGGACAAAAGTGCTCAGAAATACAAAAATATGGTAATGTATTGGTATGCCTTCTTCATAACATATTTCTGCATAAGTATAAAAAGCCTATCCTTAGGCTTGAGTAAATAATGCATTTCAGATACTGGAAGTTTATTTTTGTCAATGTTGCTTTACTAGTGCCCAATTATGCCAAGATAATGGTGGTACCACTAAGCATACCAAAGTGCAGAGAGCACATGGATATCTATTCCTTAGCTCCGAAGCTGTCTTATTTCTATTCTATCCAAGAATTTTCCTGGACATCCTAAAACTCAAACAAACAGAAACACAGATTTTAACTTTATATGAGATGGGACTAGAAATAAAAAAAGTTATCTGAACAAAATGAGAACTATGATAAGATTTTTGAAATCTATTTCTCATAATCATAAATATATTCCATGCATATGCATTTAATACATACAGATCTATATGTATAGATCCTTTGTGATTGTATTACTGTGTCTCTGACAATGATAATGCAAAGTTTTTCTGCTGATACAAAGGATGTTGAAGAATGAAACTGTTTTGCATTGTGGTTCTTTTTAATTGTCGGAATTGTCCCTGAAGGAAGCCATTAGCATGGGGAAATTGGAGAACATGAAATGCACCATTAGCTGCTAATAATGCATATAGATACAGCTTTAGGACACACAAGGAAGATAAGTACATTTGGTAATTGGTCCCCACTTTTATATTCTGGGCAACATAGCAATACTGCATTGAAACTTATCAACTGAAAGGAAGATTGACTTAGAGAAAAAGGAAAGACTATGCACCTATCACTGTCCATCAGTGTCTCTCAAAAGCTATGGAGATTGTTTGCAACACTGAATAACTTGTACTAGTGGTAGATGTATGCACCATTGCTGCCTTCAAGCCCTGGATCTTTGCTCATTGGGTTAACTCACCAGGTTCTCATCAGTGCCAACTATGGACAATAGGTGGTCTTGATAGAATGATAATATAGAAAATTATTAGACACAATCTTTCAGTAATACTTATGAGGAACCTGACATAGTAGCTGTAGTAGTTGTGTATGTGAGAATGGCAAATAATTATTACTATATTTTCATGAATGTCAACTTAGTAGCTTAGTATGCTTAGTAGCTGGAGTGACAGCCATACATAAATCCTGTACGTTAGCTTTGAGAACTTCACATGCCATGTAAGAAAATTGAACCCTGATTTTCTTTATTTCTTTGAAATTTTATTCCAGCTATTGTCAATGTTAAACTTTCCATATACTTTTGAGAAATGACATTTTTATAAACAGCTAACAAAATTTTTGTGAGATTGTAATCATGACTATATCAAATTTAGGAGAATGGATATGTTAACAATGGATATACTAATCTTATAACAATGGATATAAGAGTGGACGTCCTATGCCTTACAAACCATAAGTTCAGAATGCCCATTCATTTGTCTACAACTTACTTGATTAAAAATATCTATTTCAACAAACAAGTCTTATACCTATTTGATAATATATACAGTTAATAATTTGATGTTTATATTCACATTTTATGTGGTGTTCATTAACTTTAGGTTCTAAATAAGATTGGTACCATATGAAATGCATTAGCTTTGTTTCTATTGATCTATAATCTTCAGTTTTGCTTAAAGAAGCTTACTTGGCTTGAAAATATTTCAATACAACTTCAAGGTAAATATAAATTCTTTAGATTTTTATGTGATCAAGTCCATGACATGTCTTCCTTACTAAACTCTTAGTATTTTATTTGTTTCCTTGCAATATTAGATTATGGTCCCATTTGGATGGAATTGGAGAGTATTAATAAAGGGTCTTTTTTTGTTCTGGTCTTGAACTTAGGAAGACATTTAGCCTTTATCAATAAATGTGATGTATCAGATATTTTTAGATGTCTTTTAGCATATATTTTACCATAAATAGGGTGGTAAAATTCTTTAAATATATTATATTATTTTTGAGATGCTAAAATATTTTTAATTTTTTTATTATATAAGCAATATGTTATAAAATATCAAACCAAAGTGGTACTTCCAGAGGAAATATTATGGTTTATTATGCATTATTTTTATATCTTTTTAAGGGAAGATATTGGTGTGTGATTTTCTTGTCTTACCATGTTTTCTTCTGTTTTAGAGACTGCCCTGCAAAATTAATTGATACTTATTTTTCTAATCTGCTTTCAGGAAGACTTGGTATAGTATTCAGAATCCATATAGGGCTAGATTATTCTTTGTTGAAAAAGTTTATAATATCATACTCAAGTATTTTTAAAAATATTTATTTGTTTATTTATTTATTTATTTTGAGAGTGAGAGAGAGAATATAGAGAGAAACTACAAACGAACTCCAGATGCATGTGCTCCCTTGTGCATCTGGCTTATGTGGGTCCTGAGGAATTAAACCAGATTGTGGGTAAACGCCTTGATTGCTAAGCCATTTCCCCAGCCCATACTCGAGTATTTGTAAATATATATATTTCTTATTTATTTGCAAACAGACTGAAAGAGAAAGAATGAGAAAGAGAGAGAACGGGCACACCAAGGCCTTCTGCCACTGCAAATGAAATCCAGATGCATGTGCCACTTTGTGACTCTGGCTTTATTTACATGGGTACTGAGAATTTGAATCCAGGCTACCAAACTTTAACCTTTGACCCATTAGCTGCTTAGCCTTCTCTCTAGGTCCTTATATTCAAATATTATTCATGAGATACTTTCTTTCACAAATATAAAGGTGGGACTATGTAAATTTTTAGTTATTTCTAGAAGAAATAATTTGTCACATTTTATATGTATATGTTTGTGATATCCCCTCATTTTCTTATCATCTATAAGGCTTATAGTCTTACTCTTTCTTTTAGCTATTATATTGTTGATTTTTTACAGTTAATTTTTTGTTCATTTCTTTGCATGGGTAGGTTATATCTACATTTTGTTATTTGTCCCATGTTTTTATTTATGTATTTTTTTCTTATTTTTATGTTTTATGCTATGTAATTTATTGTGCTTACTTTTAAATTATTTAACGTTATCTCACTGGCTTTGCTTGGTTATTATATTATTTAAAACACATACAAAAAGCTGGGCATGGTGGCACACGCCTTTAATCCCAGCACTGGGGAGGCAGAGGTAGGAGGATTGCCATGAGTTCAAGGCCACCCTGAGACTACATAGTGATTTCCCAGACAGCCTGAGCTAGAGGGAGACCCTACCATGAAAAACCAAAAAAAAAAAAAAAAAAAAAAAAAACAATCACATACACTTAACTATAATCAAACATTAGCAGCAACTCTAAGGTATAAATAATTGTGGTGGTTTGAATCTAAGTGTCCCGCATTATCCTCATGTTTTTGTGATTAAGCTTCATACTTAATCCCAGGCTAGGGCATTCTTTGGGAGATGGAGCTTAGTTAAATATATGTTTTGGTGGGAATGGGCCCTGGGCTGTTATAGCCCAGCTTGATTTAGTGCACTTAACTCAATCTCCCCACTTCCTACATGCTGATGCACAGATGTGATGCTTGCTTTCTTATTCCTCCCAAACTTTCTCTGATATGATGAACCTTCCTCCTGTTACTGTGGGCTTGACATAACCCCTTTCCTTCCATAAACTGCTTCTAGTTGGGTGTGTTGTGCCAGAAGTTATGTAATAATTTCTACAAAATAATTAGTATCAGGAGTGGGGGCATTGTATTATAAACCTTCGTCTGGAAATGGTTTGCATTAAGAATAGGGAAGAATTTGGAACTTTGGGCTATAGAAGCTTTACAATGCTATAAGAAGAGCTTAATGAGAGTTTGAAAGGCCAAAATGCAGAAAAAAGTGTGAGCTCTGGAGGCCCAGCTTCTAAGTTTTCAGAGGTAAAAACAATACTATCAGAAACTAGGCTGTAAATAATTTGTGCAGTAGTATGGCAAAGAGGCTTATTTTCTCTGCCTGTGTGATAATAAATTCAGATAAATTTAATGTAAAAGTAATGGACCTGTGTTGTATATGGAAAACGAGAATACAGAGCATACACTATAGAAAATATAGAGTTTTCTCAGGAATAAAATTTTCAGGAAGAGCAAACCTTTAATCTAAGTACTCAGGAGGCTGAAGTAGGAGGATATTCATGAGTTCAAGGCCATCCTGAGTGTACATAGTGAATTCCATGTCATCCTGGGTAAGCAAGACCCTACCTCAAAAAAAGAAAAAAATAAATAAGACTCCAGACCCAGTGACTGTGACCACTTCAGCTGGAATTGGGATGATAGGAAAGATACCCTCTGCATAAAACACAATCTACTGAAAGTTTGTGCTAATAGGAATGTGAATTATTTTAAGGGAGGACGGTCTGAACGATGAATGCTGAAAGAAATCCCTTCTCCTCAAGGTCATGCTGCATTCCCACTTGGTAGAACAGTTTGGAGGTTTTTCCCACATGGAATGATGATACAGGAAATAGAGGGTGATGGAGTGTGTGTTCTTGGAAGCCACTGAGTTTGGGAAGTGTGAGGCAGGGACAAATCCCTTCCAAGAGGCCCTGTGAGGCCACTGTGTGAAGCTATGATAATGAACTGTAGTTTGCAGTCAAGACTCTAGGGTTTTGTATTTTGCCATGACTATGGGCTGGCTGCCACACAAAGCTGCCAGCTCAGGGTTGATGCCTCCTGGGAGAGGGGCTACAGTCAGCACAGCTAGAAGTGAGGAGTTATGGAAGCCTTTCAGAGGAAGTCCCATGTGTCTGATGTTGAACTTCAAGATTTTATCTATGCCCTGCTGGGTTTTCATTTTGTATTGGTATGGTATCTCCTTGCTATATCTCCATTTCTAATTGTTTCAATGAGAATATTTACTCTAAGCTATTCTTTATTGGGAATATGTAACTTGTGTTTTGATTGTACAGATATCACAGGTCAAAGTTTTAGAGACCTAACTGGTATCGGATGAAACTTTGTTCGCTTCAACAGTATTGGGACTGGCAATGACTATGGGCACTTTTAAAGTTGGATTGTATGCATTTTGTGTCATGATATGACCATTAGTCTATGGAGGCCTGGTTCGGAATGTCATAGTTTGAATATAAAGTGTCCCCCTTAGTCTCATGTGTTTGTGATTAAGCTTCATACTTAATCCCAAGATGATGGAACCTTTGGGGTTTGGAGCCTTGCTAGAGGAGCCATTTCTGGAGGTGGACCTTGCTGTCTTATTACCAAACTACATGCTACATTTAGCTCACTTTTTCCTCCTGCTATTGAGATGTGACACCTGGCTCTCTGCACTTGTCATGCTTTTATTTCCATGATGAAATTTCCTCTTGAAAGTGTAAGCTGAAAATAAATTATTTCTTGCCATGAGCTGCTTCTTTTGGGGTGTTTTATCCCAGCAATGAAAAGATAACTGCTACAATAATCATGTTACAAAAATTTTAACATCATGGTAAATGCACAAAAATATATTTCAGAAACATTGTGATATTTTTATACATGGTTAAGTATGTACATTTCATAGCACATTATTGATATTGTTACCTTAAAATTCTGAACATTTTGTTCTTTTGAAAAAGTAATAATAAAGGTAGAAAAAGCTATTCACTTTTGTATCCACATATTTTACATTTGTAATGTCATTTGTGTAGGTGCAAATTTACCATTTGTTATATTTTGTACTAAAAATTTTCATTTAACATTTTTGACAGTGCATACTTAGTTTTATTAATTCTTCAAACTTTCTTTGGAGTAAAAGTTTTAACTTTTTTAGTTACCTTGTATTTCTACTTGATACAGGATGACAATGTTTATTTTGTTGGTCCATCAATACATTAAGTAAAAATGACTTACAGTTTATATAATTTTTGGAAGTAATTTTGGTTTCATTTTCACTTTTATTCCTTTCTTTATCTTCTTTTTTAACTGAAAAACTTCTTTTGCCTAAAGAATTTCACTTTTGTATTAATTTTTAATAATTAGATAGCAGGGCATGGTTGCGCACATCTTTAATCCCAGCACTTGGGAGGCAGAAGAAGGAGTATTGTTGTGAATTCAAGGCCACCCTGAGAATACATGGTGAATTCCAGGTCAGCCTGAGCTAGAGCAAGACCCTACCTGGAAAAAGCAAAATAATAATAATAATAATTAAATAATATGTTGTCATGTGTTCTAAAATATTTTTGCTTGTGTTTTATTTTTGCCTTTAGATTGGGAAGTTATTGTAGCCATTAGCAAATTACTTTTAGAAAATATTAAGTAGTAATTTTTACAGGTATTACAGCTACATGCATAATGTCTCTATTACATATTTCCCATTGATTTTAACCTTGTCATGATGCAAAATGGATTTACAGCTAAGAAGTCACAAAAGGTTTGTTGTGTGGGATTGGGCCTGTACTTATTGGGTTGATAAATACAGAATTTATTAAAAATATATTTTTTAGTCAAAGCACTGGTGTTATGAAATAAACATCTTTATGTTGATTATATTATTTAAAGATGATAGACTTAAGTTGTAGAAATAAGGTTATTTGACATGATAAAGTCAAACCCTTTAATCTTCATTGTCTGTCTTGTTAGTTTGTTTTAACTCCCAACTGTCAGCTATCACTAAAAATTAATACAAACAAGAAAACTGTATTAATGAACATTTTTAGAAAATGGAAATACCATCTTTGCCTTTTGTAATATATAAGTTTGTCGTTTAATGTATTTTAACTTATATAGTCTTTTAAAACCTTTTCAATTTCTTTCTACAAAAATAAAACTTCCATGGTTACTGCAATCCCTCACATACTCCCATAGAAGATATACTTATTCTGAACCACTGAGTGTTTGCTTATATGGTCATGTCTGATAAATTAATTATCCTCCCAAATAATTGACATGTGACATATGTGTAGGGATAGTGATATATCCAAGCAAAGTTATTATTATTATTTGCTTTTTTTAATAATCATTTATTCTTATATCTGGGTGAGGAGACAATTCTTTTCTGGTTACCACTGTCATCACTTAGTACATTATAGTTTACACTTATGCATCTTTCAACACAGGTTTGAACAATTTAGAAATAATCACAATGTTTCTTTCTTTTGGTATCTTTTATATGGTAACTTATCTAATTACTGCTATATTTAAGAGAGTAATAAAGAGTTGATGAGAGTGAAATAAAGTAGGTAAATATAGAAGGTGTTTAGGAGAGGAATTGGAGGTTTATTAGAAAATACAGGTTAGAAACATGGGAAATAAGCAACTGAAGCCTTAATGAGATTCAGATGTACCTCTCCAACTCATCTATCAACCTCACAGAAATTTATTTCCATAAGGCTACTGGTTTTTCTAGGAAGGGGTCTGGTCTAAGAGAAGAATGACACAATAAAATGTTTTCATTGATGGATAATCTTTAGCAAAGGTGGAATTTGTCACACATTTTTATTCATTCTTCAGGGCCTTAACTTCCAAGTTTAATTCAAATAGATGGGTAATATTAAATTTACTTAGCTTGACTCGTGCCAGAAGGTGCCACATGAGCTACTGGGGGAAAATGGCCAATATCTACCAAGCAACTCATGATCTAAGCTTCTCAGCAGCAAACAACCTGACCTGATGCTCACCCAAGTGCAAAAGGTGCACACAGCCATGGTGGGTAACCAACTGCACTTGAATTGGCTAATGGATCAGCTCAGTAGAACAGAACCATAGCTGGAACTGGTAAACAAGTCAGAATCATCCAAAAAATAAGTTTGCCCTCCAGTATCAAGCTCCCACCTATCTGGAGCTAAAAGAGGGCCTATGCCTATTAAATTATCTCTAAACTAATAATGGTTATCCCATTTATCCAGAGCTGACTTCACTCTCTGTTGGAGAACTTGCTGCTCTTTTTCAGATGGATGCAGAACCAGAGGAGAGAATCAGCCCATCATACTTCACCAGGGCCCCAGCTGAAACCAGAGAGTAATTGGGCAAATGAGCAAGAGTGCTGCTTTCATGGTGAACCTGGTACCAACACAAGGGTGAAGGAGACAGAAACAGAAAACACTCAACTCCTACCAAACCAGATATCCAGAGACACAGAGGCTCCCAAGATCTTATCACTGAAGTAGACATAAAACAAACCCAACATGGTTCAGGTAAATTCTCTGAAGAGGGGGCGGAAAGATTGTTAAAGCCACAAGTTGGGACATTAAGCACAGAGACATTGCCTCTTCCCTGTAATTGATTGCTATCCTCACAATGCATGATCCATAATCTCCATGGGGATAACTGGCATCCCCAAGAAGGAGGGTCCCTTTTGCGGGGGAAGGACAGAGAGAAGTCTAAGGATGGTACCAACATGTGCTGTTTACACACTGAGTATGTACATAACTAACAAAGAAAAAAAAAGATTAAATTCAGAAAATACCACACACACACACACACACACACACACACACACACAAGTCTGAACATGATATATTTCTCCCATTTGGACACAATTTGTTAGAGGTAAAGTCATGGATTGTTGTTAGAGGTAAAATCAAGGATTGTGGATAATTTTCCATCAAATTAAGGAGAATATGTGTGTGTGTGTGCACGTGTGTGTGTGTGTGTGTGTGTGTGTGTGTGTGTGTGATGTGTGATATATATAGTCTGGCGTGCTTGTGTGTGTATTTGTGATATGTATGCATATGTGTGTGTTCATTGAGTGTGGAGATGAGAGAAAAAGTATCTACATATTTCCTTGACCTGGACCAGAGATTCTTAAATCTCTGCTCCCCACAGGACTGGAGTTAGGCATTCAGGACCACTGTCTAGATGTTTACATGGGTGTTGGGCAATTAAAATCAGATGGTGAGTTTCAGTCCATTTCAAGCACCCAGGCTTCTTGACAAGTGCTCTTAACCCTAAGTTGTCTCCCCAGACTGAATCTTTGGGTTTTCAACATGATTTATGTTAAAATTTCAATATCATAAAGAGCATCATGCCTCCATTGTATCAGATATCAGAGGGCATTGCTATTTTGAATAAACATTAAGCCAAATGTCATCATCTCTGTTATGGGGGGATTCACAAGGTGCCTTGTATGGATCCATGATAATCTTGAGTGATCTTTGGCATGTTTGTAAGCACAAATTAAACATCCCTCCAAAGCCTTCTATAACCTTCTGCACACATTGTTTAAATAAAAATAACCATAAATAAAAATAACAATTGTTTACTGAGTATTAAAGGTGGAACCAAATATGTGAATCATTTTTATGATGATGCCATATGCATCTACAACTCAATTAAACATTAAGACAACTAAACTTAAAGTTCTTGAGGGTATACTGATATCCTTTTAGAAATGTTTGTTAACATACAGGACAAATGAAATTCATTTCTATATAGTATTTATGGATTCTGAGAATAGAGACAATTAGAAAGGGTGGTTTCAAGGTTTTAATTATGCCATTTGTCCTGAATTATTATCTCATTTATTCCTGGCCTCATTCAAAACAGCTAATATGTACATTCTTGGATATGTTTTATAGCACTGAATTATTCCCAAGATAGATTTTTTTCCTAACACTTTCAGGTGGAGTATATAGAAAAATATATTGGGGCATCATATTATCCTTAACAACTCATCCATTCCTTAATATGGAAAGAACAAGACTCAGTGATTAAATGTTCATGCCTTTTCAAGCATAAACTTGGAGAACTCATCAAATTCAATAACTTTTTTTAATTTTTTTAATTTTTTTGGTTTTTAAAGGTAGGGTTTCACTCTACCCCAAGCTGACCTGGAATTCACTCTGTATTCTCAGGGTGACCTTGAACTCACAGCAATCATCCTACTTCTACTTCCCTAGTGCTGGGATTAAAGGCATGCACCTGGCTCTCAATATCATTTTTACATTGCATCTGGAGATAAAAAAATCAAATATTTAATTGTTAAAAATATTTAATATTGGGAGCTGGAGGGATGGCTTAGCAGTTAAAGCGTTTGCCTGCAAAGCCAAAGGACTCAAGTTCGATTCCCTAGGACTCACATTAGCCAGATGCACAAGGGGGTGCACACAACTGGAGTTCATTTGCAGCAGCTCGATGCCCTGGCATGCCCATTCTCTCTCTCTCTCTCTTTCTCTGTAAAATAAATAAAAATAAAATATTTTTAAAATATTTAATATTGGAGTGTAGAGATTGGCTTAGTGGGTAAGGTGCTTGCCTGCAAAGCCTAAGAACCCATGTTTTACACTCCAAGTCCCAGTAAGCTAGATACACATGGTGACACAAGTGCACAAGAGCTTGCACATGTGCACAATGTGGTTCATACATATGGAGTTTGATTTCAGGGGATGAAGACCCTGGTGTGTCAATTCTCTCTCTCTCTCTTTTTTCTCTATTTCATAAAAAAGGCCAGTCTATTGGGCT
This sequence comes from Orientallactaga sibirica, assembly GCA_036365145.1. Classification (NCBI taxonomy): domain Eukaryota; kingdom Metazoa; phylum Chordata; class Mammalia; order Rodentia; family Dipodidae; genus Orientallactaga; species Orientallactaga sibirica. The sequence goes on along the minus strand of JAEOAD010000001.1, from coordinate 100,148,555 downwards.
TGCCTAAAGAAAATTAATATTAAGAAGAGTGGATAATACTGCTCTCATAGTGGAACGATTGTAAGAGCCTGAGGATGGGTAGGAATAGCCCACACCCCTGTTCTTACTCTCCAAAATGAACGCCAATAACTTCACTGAAGACCGTCAGCAGAATTAGGGCTGGGCAAAGGGGGTCTAATAGTAAAACCTTTCTATTAAAAACTCAATAAATAATAAAAAGTATTTTTCGGAACTCAAGTTGCTCTTAATAGCAGTTGAGAACTGATAGTTCCTGTCTTAGAATCTTGAAAAATTAACATAAACTTTATCAGGGTTAATATCAGCCACTATAAAATATGTGGAAATTTTTACTTTTATCACACAGGATATTTGGTAATGCAATAAAGTATTATGTTAATATATAAGTATATATAATAATATTGAAATCAGTCTTTTTGAGGACTCTTGCTCTGCTTCAGTTCCCTGGCTGTAGCACATTGTGGGTATATCCATAGTCCTTGGAGTTATTCCTCAGAGAGCTTCATGATGACTGTTGAGTATGCATACAAGCTTCTCCATTCCTGTTAGGAGATAGTAACTATCATTCCTTACATTTCTCAACTAATGTCCTAAAAGCAATCAGGAACTGCTTTTAGGTTATACTAAAAACTTGGTATCAGATCAATATACTTGAACAACAGTTTAGTTTATAAAATGGGGAATTTATTTGGAAGAAGAAAATATAGTGGTCACTAAAACACTTCATAAGAATATGAGATTAAACAATATTATATTGAAATTTATGTCTACAGCTTTAAGTAAACACTACTGCAAAGAAACACTACTCTTGAATTTTCCTCATACAGTTTATCTTGTGTAATATGCTACGTAAATTCCCCATTATCCCCTTCATCACCTTATATTAACTATCCCTGCGTTTCAATGTTTCTTTAGTTTCTTATCTTTATGTGTCTTCTACTATTCCAGAGACATTTCCTTTGAATTTTCCTCTGCTCTTTCTTTGACTTTGATCATAAATCCCTTCTATTCCCTTCCTGAGATTCAAGTTGTACTCATTATTTGAAAAGTTAAGAAATGCCAGATATGACACCCAAACAGTTGTGCCCATTGCAACTTGTTCTGGTGGATATTGTGTTTGTCTTCTGAGTCCTAGGCAACCAGGTAATGTTATGTGCTGATTGAGTGTATATTCTTGTATTTGGAGCCTTCATTCTGTGTACTTCACAGTATATAAAAACAAATGACTTTCCATTTACATTGTTTTTCTTTACCTCATAGAGTATTTAATTAGTGAAAATCCTTGACCTCAGCTCAGAGATGAGTATTAGTCATGAACAGACTCAGTGAATTGCTACTTGTATTATTTAATAATGATAATAACAATAGTAGTGATAATAATAGTAATAGTAATTATAACAACATTGCTATAAACAGTTACATACAAGGCACTAAAAGTAACAGTATACAACTGTAATTTGATTTTTCACTATTAAAATACAGAGCTATGTAATTGTATCCATGAGGTAATCTATATTTCTAAGGATTTATGTTTTTCTCAGTCATAATGGCTTCTTCTATGTGGCAGCATGATAGCTCTTTTTAAGACTGGTAGGTTCTTATTTTCTTTTTTCATTTTTACAAGTTTTGAATTCAGACACAATTATATAATTTAATAATATGAAGACCACAAAGAAGTTTTGTTGATATTGTTGATATATTAAGCAATATTCTGTTTTAGTTTTTTATTGATTTATTTATTTGCAAACAGAGAGAGAGAGAGAGAGAGATAGAAGAGAGGCAGACAGAGAGAATGGGCACACCAGAGCCTCCAGCCACTGCAAACAAGCTCCAGATGCATGTGTCCCTTGTGCATCTGGCTTATGTAGGTCCTGGAGAATCAAACCGGGATCCTGTAGCTTTGTAGGCAAATGCCTTAACTGGTAAGACATTTCTCTAGCCCTCTATTTTAAACATGAAAAATGAGAAAAAAATCTAAATACCATTTATTGAATTATTTTAAAATAGGGATAAGCCAGTGTATTTATTTTCAAAGGTAGATTTTTCTTTTTTGTTTTTTTTGAGCTAGTGTTTCACACTAGTCCAGTCTGACCTGGAATTCACTCTGTAGTCTCAGGGTGGCCTCAAACTCATGGTGATCCTCCTACCTCGGCCTCCCAAGTGCTTGGATTAAAGGTGTGCACCACCACGCCAGGCTGTTTTTTCTTTTTTAAAATTATTTTTATTGAGCTGGAGAGATGGTTTACCAGTTAAGGCTCCTGCCTTGGAAGCCTAAGGATTCAGGTTCGACTCCCCAGCTCCCATGTAAGCCAGACACACAAGATGGTGCATGTTTCTGGGCTTCATTTGCAGTGACTAACGGTGCCTGGCATGCCCATTCTCTCTCTCTCTCTTCCTTTCTCTCTCTCTCTCTCTCTCTCTCTCTATTTCTGTGTGTGTGTGTGTGTGTGTGTGTGTGTGTGTGTCTGTTGAAAAAGTCTGGAGATGATTTAGCAACAGAGATATGGAATTTATATCTTTATCCATTTTATAAATAAATGACTCAAGTTTATTATCCATTTATCCATTCATCAGATGAGCTATATTGAGGTTGATTCCATTTTATTATCAATTATTATTATTATTATTAATTATTATTTGAGAGAGAGACAGAGAGAATGGGCTCTCCAGTGGCCTCTCAGCGTGCACCCCCTTGTGGGAAAGTGAGGCATTGTGCCCTTGCATCCCCTTTTTTTTGTTGTTTTGTTTTGTTTTGTTTTTTGCGTCTGGCTAAATATGGGACCTAGAGATCAAATGGGTGTTCTTAGACTTGGCAGGCAGGCGCTTTGACCTCTAAGCCATCTCTCCAGCCCGTGATTCCATTTCTTAAAATGTCTGTCAACTTGGTGTACTTTTTATGAATATATATTTCACACTAAAAAAGAGATGAATTTTCTTAATGTTGCTTTTGTCTTGTTTTAGCTAAACTTCAACAGCTTCAACAGAAGAAAGTATAAACTTTAATAGATCCCCAGCTAGTATGTTTGGAACAACTCGACTAGGTAAACAAGACATTCGGAGATTTGGAACTCTGAAGAATCAAGCAAATTGTTCCCCTGGAGGAAACCAGTATCTAGAAGGAGACAGAGATCATTTTTGTTGTAAATAATTTAAAAATATGAATAAAAAAACAAAAAGTAAAAGATCAAAGATGAGATATGTTATGGTTTCTATGCTGTTATCTGCAAGTATAAAAAATATATATTGTACGCTCCCACCACAGGGACTACTATGTATTAATAATCCCATGGTGAATACCAATAATCCTGTTGAGGAAGGCCCTCAGTGGAATGAGGGCAGGGAAGACGGGGTAGAAGAGAGGATACACACGGGGAATGGGACCAACATGAAATGTCCTCACTCAGTAAAGTACATAATTAGTAAAAACAAACAAACAAAAAAAAAACTTAAAAATGATTCATTAAGAAGCACACTCGGGAACAGAAAAAACATTTAGCTATTGGATAGTAACAACACACAGTGCTTTCTCAGACGGCACTCTTTCCTTCCTCTCCCTACAAAAGAAAGGGCATCAGGTGTCACAATGTGCTCAGTAATAGGGTGTAGAAGATCAAGTGATAACGATAGAGAAAGAGCTGATTGCTGTATTACTGTTAGTCTGCCTGAATCAGTGAGCAATAATATTTTGTGATTTGGAGAGATCCAGGAGAAAAATATTATATAAATTCAGCACTGTGTATGGGTTAGGGGGACAAAGAGTGGTTCACTAAGAAGAATGTTCTACCACTATATGTTGCTTTGTTTCTCATTTTTACAGTACTGAGGATTGAAGCTAGGCCCTCTTCTATGGTAGATATGACATGCCAGGTACTTTATTTCTTGTAAGCTTTCTAATAGTTTATTACAAGAATATATACATTAATGTAAATCTTAACTCTTAAAATATTAAATATAAACACAGGATTTTTAGCTCTGATATAGGCTGAATGTTTAAATTTATAATAGTTTTAATGTTCTTCTCACTCCTTTTCCAACTTAAACACAAATTTGACCTAACTGTACCATATCCCAAGGAAAAATGCACACCCTTCCTTTGTCCTCCACTGTGAAAGCTGTAAAAGGGTATGAATCAAATCATGTTAAATACACATGGAATACACAAGCTTCAGTAAATTTACTTTTATTCATCAACTGTGTCAATTGCTTAGAACTTAACCAGCTCGTGAAAATATGGAAATGACATGCATCAGATTATTGTCTGAACTGAAAATTCCTTTTAAATGTTCCACCTATCCCTGGATAGAGATTTAGAGGTAAGTAGTGACAAACTTTTCAGTTATATACACGTCTGTCTGAGGAGAAGTTTTAAGCCTTGTTACTGCTGTAGTGGAGCACTGTACCTATAAGCTTACATGGGCCTCTTAAAGTTTATTATGTGAGAAATCATCTTGTGTTACGGCTTTGTAAGCTCTGTTAGCCGCAACAATGCATCTTCTTTCTTTAGCAATCAAAGATAATTTCCATGATTGTAGATTCAACTAAATTTTATGCTTTTTTATTGCTTTTGCTTTAGTCTTCATTGCTGGAGCCACACACTGACAATTTAACACAAATGTAATTTTTCTTTACTTTTCTCAAGGAAATGAATGATATTTTCTACTGCTGTTTTCTCCGTCCACCATAGAAGAAGGAAATGAAAAACAGTCTGATACCATGCTATTATAGGGACATTCCAGATTGTGTTAATCATTCATACAGGCACAAGCCATTTATCAAAAGTACTTTTAGTTGAATAAAATTTTCTTTGCATGCAGGGGGGAGCTGGATATATATGTAGTTCTTACTCAGTAATTTATCTGATTTGTTTAAAATGTAATAAAAACAGCCCATAAAAAATTAAGTAAACATTTCCATACTTGGAAATAGTATATTGGATGAAACATGCAGCTTATTACAAAATCACAACACCATTACCCAGATTTGCATAGTAGGTATAGTTTTACATTTGATTTTAGCATAATATTATTCTACTTTTGATTTTTAAATAGTTGGTATTTTTTACTTCTCACTTTTCTATTATGCTACCTATTCCATATCTTTTTTTCTTATTGTTAAATCAGAGATGATGAGAAAATAATACTAAATTCATGTGCTAAATGTAGAGGTGTTGGTTTTTCTCTAGGTCCAAATTTATCTGCAGTACCTGAAGAAGTGTTTTAGAAACACTAGTAGATGAAGGAAAAGATGCTCTTGTTACTTATAAAACTTAATAGCATTCTTGGATTTCTAAAGAAAATACTTATTTTAGTAAATAAAAATAATTGGTAGATAGATGGATATTCTTTCAAACCGATGTAGCGCAGTGTTAAATCCTACACCTGGTCTGGAGAGATGGCTTACTGACTAAGGCACTTGCCTGTGAAGCCTAAGGACTGAGTTTTGATTTCCTAGTGTCCACGTAAGCCAAATAGATGCACAAGGTGGCTCATGTGTCTAAAGTTCCTTTACAATGGCAAGAGGCCCTGCCACACCCATTCTCTTTCTCTCTCTCCCTCTCTCTTTATCTGTCTTTTCCTCTCTCTCAAATAAATAAACAAAAAAAGAAAAAAATACTTCTTAAAAAAAGAAAGGGTGACTTCCTCTAGAGGGAGGAGATATGATGGAGATTGGAGTTCTAAAATGGAATGGGGGAGGGGAGGGAAATATCATGTGTTTGTTGTATGTAAGTATAGAAGTTGTCAATAAAAATAATAATTAAAAAAAAAGAAATCTCTACAACCTAAGGTCTAAACATATAGGTTCTGCAACTTTATGAAAGACAGAGGCAGGCAGAAAGACAGTGAGCATAGGCATGCCAGGGCTTCCTGCCACAGCAAACAAGCCTCAGACGCATGCATTATTTTGTGCATATGGTTTTAGTGGGTACAGGGAAATTTAACTATGACTATTAGGCTTTACCAGCAAGAGCCTTTAACTACTGAGAAATCTCTCCATCTCTTGTTTTAATTTTTGATAGTACCTAAGGATCCATGTTAGATTCCCCAGTACCCACATGTGGTAGTTTGAATATATGTCCCCCAATATATTCAGTTTTTTTTTTTTTTTATAGTTTGCATCTGCAATCACCTTGCTAGAGGCAAGGTCACTGGGGGCCCTGGTCTTAAGGTATGGTGATGGTTTGAGATTCCATTGTAAAGATATGCAAATGTGCCTAGCAGGAGTTCCTGAAGTGTGCTGTGTGACCTTTTGGCTGTAGTTTTGCTCTGTGTGCTGTGGTGGCTGGTTGGTTTCTTTCTCTCTCTGCTTGGCCCTGTGGAGATCAGGCCACTTCTTCTGCCATTATGGAACTTCCCCTGGATCTGTAAGCTTCAATAAATAATATCCCTTCCTCCATAACTGTGCCTGGTCTGGAAGTTCATCTCAGCGAACCTGAAGCTGTCTGCTACAGTAAAGTGGTACCGAGGAGTGTGGGGTGAGATGAACCAGATCGTGTGGATGTTCTTCTTCTGGAACCTTTGTTTTGGAGGAATGGGCATGGACTTGGTGCTTGCAACTGAAGATGCCTTCTGGAATGGTAAGCCAAGTTTTATGGACTATTCTGATGAGAGTTTGAGAATGCTAAGTGCAGATAGTACTGAACTTCGAGGCTTGGCTTATGAGCTTTCTAAGGGGAAGGAAAGACTGCAGAGGACTTTGTTGGAACTGGGCTACTGGTATAAGGGATGGCTACATTCTGCTATCCAGGCCCAGAAAGTTTGATCAAAGTTAAATTTGTAATGGACTGATGTGCTTGGCTAAAGATATCGGACTGAGATTTTAAGATTTTAAGTTGGAAAAACTGAAGCAAGTTAAAAGCAGAGGCACTGAGGCTGGTTTTAGGTTACTGGAGCTGCTATTGTCAACGCATTAGCAATCTTAAGGAAGGTGGAAGGAAGGTGGCCTGACTTGATTTACATTAAAACAATGGAGAGGATGCCTGAGGAAAGACTGTTAGAAATGCAAACTCTTGGAAAGAGCTGACTGGAGAAGGAACCTGCTATTCAAGGCTGTGATTTATTTCATCCCGGGATTAAGAATATGTCTGTGTCCTGCACACCTGGTATTAGTTCTGGAAGCATGAAAAATGCATGGAGTGGTCATGAGTTGCACACGGTTCCAGGAGCCGCTGCTGAGATGCAGCATGAAGGCAGGGCATGAAGTCCCTGAGGAATAGGCTGGAATAGCCTTTTGGAAGATGGACCGTGGTTTGCATGGAGACCTGAAGATGTTTTGGATATACCAGGACTGTGCAAAAGGGCTACCATGGAGTGCAGTGTTGGCATGGGATGAAAGTTTTCCTTGGCGACTCTGCCCAGCTGGAGGGGCGGAATTGGAAAACCTGGAGACTGTCAGTCTCTGGTTATATTGAACTTGAACTGCAGAAGTTTGATGACGGCTGATGGTGGTTGAGTTTGCATGTTATAGTCTCTCCTTGCTATGCCTTATACCACTTAAAAATGTTTACTCTGTGCCTTTACATGTTGAAAGTATTTAACTTGTTTGATTTTACAGGACTCACTATCTTAAGTTGATCAAGACTGTGAGAACCTTTGAAATTGGACTGAGTACAATTTACAATGTGTGATAGTTATAAATCTATTGGGGGCCAGGAGCTAAATATATTGGGGGCCAGGGGCGGAATGTGGTAGTTTGAATATATGTCCCCCAATATATTCAGTTTTTTTTTTTAGTTATAGTTTGCATCTGCAATCACCTTGCTAGAGGCAAGGTCACTGGGGGCCCTGGTCTTAAGGTGTGGTGATGGTTTGAGATTCCATTGTAAAGATATGCAAATGTGCCTAGCAGGAGTTCCTGAAGTGTGCTGTGTGACCTTTTGACTGTAGTTTTGCTCTGTGTGCTGTGGTGGCTGGTTGGTTTCTCTCTCTCTCTGCTTGGCCCTGTGGAGATCAGGCCACTTCTTCTGCCATTATGGAACTTCCCCTGGATCTGTAAGCTTCAATAAATAATATCCCTTCCTCCATAACTGTGCCTGGTCTGGAAGTTCATCTCAGCGAACCTGAAGCTGTCTGCAACACCACATAAAGCCAGATGCCCAAGGTGGTACATTCATCTGAGTTCCTTTGCAGTACAGGCCCATTTTCTCCTTCTCTCCTCCTCTCTCTCTCCTTCTCAAATAAATAAAAACAAATAAAATATTTAAAAGGTGATGGAATAAGAATGACTGAAGAATGAGAGCGATACTGAGTCTCTTCACTATGCAGTTTTCAGGTTCATATATACAAGTTTCCTAATAGTAAGCCGTGTGTGGGAAAATACCATGGAGAAGAACATACAAAGCTGAGATATGAACTGTACATGGTTTGAGCTTCATTTCAGTTGCTATCATGAAGATCTGGTGGAGAATGGTTGACTGTGTGCCACTTAATAACACTGATCCTTTTTTATCTCTTTGAATTAATCTGCTTAATCTCTGCTAATTCTAACACAAGCAGACAAAGCTCATAATTTTCCTGAAGTATAACATGCGTCCTTGTGAGGCCTCCGCAGTGACAAAGTGACATAAACTAATGTGGAAGTCACCCTTTTAATAGGAAATCTCTACTGTCAAGCTCTCCTAGAAGAAAGGAACAGAAAAACTTGCGTATACCTGAATGTGGTGTCCAAGTTTTTCCTTTTATAGCACTCTGACAAAAAGTACCATGTAAAAAAAGAGGAAAGCAAATAGTAGATATTATCATCAAAATTCATAAGGTTTTCTCTATTTTGTGTTTATTTATTTTTTGTGTATTTTTTGTTTCTCTCATGTTTATACATGTATACAATTCATTTGGTTCCCACTCCTCCCAGTTACACTCTCTTTTCCTCTTATATCAGAACTAACAGCTGGGCGAGGGGGAGTCATGTCCTGGAGTGGTGTAGCCACTGGTAGGATGTCCACTCATAGAATAGAGTGGAATAGAGATGGATTCTCCAACCCTCATCTATTTGTGAGTCATCTATGGAACACTGTGTGCCCTTGTTAATAGAAGCGCTGTCATAAATACTTGGAATTATGTTTAAGTCATTTGCAGAACAGATATCCTGGGACATTTTATTAATTCCATGGAAACTTCTTTGTCCAGTGATGGGCCAATTTTAGACTGTAAAATTATATCTCCTTCACCATCTACAGAGAAATTTATATTAAAACTGTTAGTGAATAATAATTGGTCCATGTTTCAGTGCCTTAAGGCAATTGGTATTGGAAGCTTATCTCTCAGAGTCATAGGGTCTGGGCTGGTACTGTTACTTGCATGATCAATGGGTAATATGGTAAAGACAATATTGTGTGCCATTGGGCTTCAATGTTAAGAATCCATGATGATGTGCAGCTATCAACTTTTTGAAATCCTGAGATCACCCCACTATAAAAAGGCCTGTGTAGATATAGTCATAATATTGATCTGAAAAAATAAAGTGTCTAAGCAAACAGTAAACTAAGATTTGATATTCCTGTTTTCTTTTTCAATTTTTATCTACATCTTTCTTGATAACAAAATGTCTTCTTTACAAGCCTTACTTGTGTTCCATGATTTTCATTTGCTGTCAACAGATCCATATTCAGAAAATCTGACCTCAGAGGATAAAATAGAAACTCAATCAAGTTAAATGATTTATTTTCCTGGTTTAGGGCTGGTGTTACTGCCCTTTGCCTGAGCCTATGATTGTTTCTGCTGTGATTCAGTGACAAAAATTGTCTCAAGTCATTATCTAACTTCCCAAAAGTGGACCAGTGTCTAAAACAACAGAACTCATGGTCTTCCTAAAAATCTCACTGGGATACTATGTTTCTTGATGTCCCCATACAACTGGAGTGAGCATAACTTGAATCAGGCTCATGTATGATTCCCAGCATTTCACTGAGGACATCAATTTATTTGTCATAATAATTACACAGCAGAGTATGTTGATCTTAACTTCCTTTCTCTTTTGAGTATAGTGCACACCCATTGGGTTCAATTGTGGTGTCATTATAGCTCAAAGAAATATCACATAATCATTGGTACAGAACACACATTCATTTCAAGGACAAAAGTTCCAGTGATAAAGGGTCTCCTGATCAGGCATATCTGTAACTATTTAATCAGAGCTTGAGATATGATGTAAATACTTGAAGGAATATGGTGATAATATGGGACTCTAGTTAACATGAATTTGAATAAGTTCTCTGCTATTTATGGACCATTTGACCTTGGAAAATCTTCAGTTTAATTTTTTGGTTTAATAGTCACAAGACAATTAATAAGTAAATTTTTTTCTCCTTTTCAAAACTTCTTTGGAATTAATGTTTTACTCATCAAGTCCATTCTGACAGCAAATAAGACCTGTAATCTATTAAAACACAATGATTCTTTTAGAAGATGTGACCTTTTGAAAGCAATAGCTAGTGCATATAATTCTAGTTCAGCCTTCAGTATGGACCTTCTTCCCAATGGCCCCAGCAGCTCAGTCCTCAGGCATTAGTCAACCTTGTCTGAGGAGATTCTGTTACCATTCATGGAGATTCAGCTTCTCCATAGCAAAAGTTAGCATGGGCCCCATGGCCTTACTTCCTTCTCCAGGACAAAAGTCTACTCCACAAAGGACAGTCTAGTTAGTCCTCCTTGTTCATCAGCAATGGCTGGTGCTGAAATAAAGAGGCTTTATCATTTGAAGGCAAAGGTGACAAAGGTGATATTGTTGTTGTTGATTATGATGATAAATGTGATATAGTCATGACAAGGGTAATCAAAGTTTGACTTAAGAGGGCTTTTCTTGGGGCATTGCAGAATTTAGTAAAACCATTCTTCTAGTCTCAAAGTAAAATGTTAGATAGGGCTGGAGAGATGGCTTAGCCATTAAGATACTTGCCTGCAAAGCCTAGGGAACCAAGTTCAATTCCTCAGTACTTATGTACAGCCAGATGCATCTGGAGTTTGTTTGCAGTGGATAGAGGCCCTGGCATACCAATTCTCTCTCTTTCTCTCTCTAATAAATAAAATAAAATATTAAAAAAGAAAAATGATAGATAGTTCTTTATGTTTTATTTCATAAAAAGCTCTACACTTCATATCCAGTAATACACTAAACAAAACCATCCTATAATATTACATTAATCTGCATCTCTTTTGAGTCTGGGCTAATAGTTATTTTACCTATACCTTTAAAAGGTGTATTTAATTATTAAATAATTTTAATGATGAATTTATTTTAATTTCAGTTAAATAATTAGTAAAATGATCTAACTACTTTTAACTTGTCTTCTCCCTATCAGTCATGGATTAGGACTGAATAAATTATGAAACTGACAACTACTTTCATCAAGTTCTTAAACAAAACTAAAAATCACTGAGAAATAAAGATATAAGAATATAAAACAATAGGAAAAACTGATACCTATAATTTGCTCTTTATTTCATGTGGCATCTATGTAAAACATAAACTCTGGGATATAGAAAATTAACTCACTGGATACTTACACCCATCAATAGGTCTTGTGGGAGACACATATCACATATAAGTACAATACATCCTCCTTTAGCAGAGAAAGAATGTGCTTTCAACAAGGCTAAATAACTTGCCATGGTCACATATGCCACAGCCAAGTATCCAAAGCACACATTCTCAACCACTATGGAACTCCAAACTTCTCACCCATCTCACACAGTGCTTAGGATGATGGAGAACCTTTGTGCGCACTGAGGGGTTGGCTTCATGAAACACCCGACCCTAGACTATCTGTTTTCCTGCCCACTTCTTCCTTGACCAAACAGACTATGTAAGGCTTTAGCACTTGTCTCCTCAGCAGAAGTAAAGGTTGTATGTATTTTTATTAGTATGAGCAAAACCAGTGAAAGCACCAAGTCTGGGGCTTTAGGCTTCACATATTCATGAGTCATTTGCCTTTCCTTTTCTTCTGAGATGAGTGCTGTCAGGCAGATAGACTCTTCTGGATCTGTTCTTGAATGATAAAGTTCAATTTGAAGAATTGTTGGGGCCATTGAGAGAGTTTCTGCCTCAGCATGTTTTCCCTTGCAGACCTTGCTTTTTGGCCATCTTTTTCTCCTTTTCTTGTGTTCAATGCGTTTGAGATTGTCCAATCTTTTCTCCATCAAGGACCCAAATTCCTTTGCCAGTTCTTGGCTGCAGGTTAGCTTATCTTGAATAATGATGATACAGTGGTAATCTCTACTGTGAGGCTTTGTTTGTCATGTCTATTTCCTTTTAGATGGAGTATATGTTAATATTATTTATTATTTGTTATGTACAAAATTAAATTTGTATATCCATTTTCATATATTTCTCATGTAACTTTATGAGGTTAGCATTTTTTATTACGTTTCTAAGATGGTGTGACCTGGGGAGATGTTAAGCAGTCAAAAGATGCTTGCTTGTTAAGCCTGCCAGCTTGGGTTTGATTCCCCAGTCCCTAGTAATGCCAGAGGCAGAAGGTGATGCATGCATCTAGAGTTTGATGCATCTAGAGTTTGTTTGCAGTGACAAGAGATACTGGCATATTCTCTCTCTCTCTCTCTCTCTCTCTCTCTCTCTCTCTCTCTTTCTCTCTCTTCTTCCTCTGTATAATTGCCCTTGCAAATAAATAAATAAATAAATAAATAAATAAATAAATAAATAAAGGTGCTGAGGCTTAATGTGGGAAAAATCTTTACCTACAGCAACAGGTGGACAGTACCAAAAGTAGTATCTAATATTAGGCAATTAATTACAACATAAAATTCAAAAGATTTTCCATTAAACTAGAATATCTTGGAAATCATTTTTTGGTAACTAGTAGACTTTTTTAAACTAAGTTTTTGGGTTTTTTTTTGTTCTTTTTTCTTTCTTTTATTTGTTTATTCTTTGGTTTGTTTGTTTCAGACAGGGTCTCAGAAAGTTCAGACTGGTCTCAAACTCACTTTGTACCTCAGGCTGGCCTGAACTCCTGATCTTCCTGACTCCCTATTCCTTCCAAATGTTAGAATGACAGGTGTGTGCTCCAAGTTCAGAAGTTTTCTTGTTTGGAAACTTAAAATAAAAAAGCTGTTTTTAAGACATGTATCTAATGACCAGAAAACTGGCTTTTGTTTTCCTTTATGTCTTTTCCTTAAAAGAATAATGACTATCTGATTTTGTGATTTTTTTCCTTTTCTATTCAATTTATAAAGTTTCCTTTTCCTATTAGCATACCATGGACTTCACATGTTTTTATTTTCAGGAAAATTAGATTGGACAAAATTTGAGAGTTGGTAAATTATATAAAAGTTGACAAAGTATGTCACAGGACATTACAAACTATTGTTTGTTACCCCTTACTCTCATCAATCATTTGGCAAAATAATTTATTATGCTATTGATAATGGTCAACATATAACTTGCAGTGTAATTTCTAGAGTATATGGATTTAAAAGGAACATCTGGGTAAGGAGGGAAAAGGCTAACCTTAACAAAATGCAATTTAAAACATAATGCTTTGTTTGAGCCAATTGTTTTTCAGAGACAAAGATTTAAGAGGAGGGGATGGATTTTTAGCTGTTGCATATAGTCATGGAAGTGAGAAGTGCTCTTGCAACAGAACTATGTCATAGTGCCCAGTCCAAAGATCTATGAAGTAAGAAACCTGTAGTGTGTTTTCCCTTGTAAAACCAGAGAGGTGTTCTCACGTGAAGATAATCAGACACAAGAGAAAATTATTTCTGGCTTAAGCTGTTATAGCATTGAGACTATGAAAGGATGTGACCCGTTCACAATAAAGAAAGCTGCTGCATTTACTTACAAGTTCAAATGTTAATATCATCTATGAATACTCTCATGGACACTCTTAGAAATAATGTAATGTTTAAGCATAGAACAGGGGACCCATGGCCCGGTTAAATTTAGGTGATTTATCAGAACTAATTTATTATGCATACATTGTGGCCAGTAAACTTGTCCTTAGCTATACCAAACATGTTGATTCCTATTTCACTTAAAACAAATAAGGGAAAAGCAACAAACAATAACCATTCCATTTCAGACAAGCTACTTCGTTCTTATAACCTGCTTATTAAGAGGGCTACACATTGCATTCAACCCAACCATTGCACTGTATCTACATAAGGAACACAGCATTTGAAGAAGTACTTATGAGTGATGACCAGCTAGAAGTGCTAATTAAAATTCGTAGAATGTTTATTTGACTGTTAAGCAAAAGGTAAATACACTTCCTAACTTTGACTTCTGCTGAGGAACATTTTTCACTCAAGGGCCAGTTTCCCTTGGACATATTTATTGCCCTCTCCTTCACTGCACTCAGTTGTAACAGCTGAGGAAGGAGGATCAGAGGGCTTCTCACACAAGGGCGGAAGAACTTTTGTACAACATTCATTTAGTACCAGGTACGAAGCTGAGAACTTTCCGTCAAATATGTTTCACACACAGCACAATCTGTGGTTGCCTTGATCAGGGTTTGATGTCTAATTACTGTGAAGAAGGATCAGCTGGATGAAAAACACATCCTTGATTACTCAGTCTTGTTGAATCAAACATTGTCACTCCTCTAAGAGTTTGCATATGAATAACAAAATGCAGGGTATTAGAAAAAGCTGACCCAAAGTGGCTCATCTTCATACTTCAGAATTCTGAGAGAGAAGAAACTAACTCTGCCTGAGTGAAGCCCAGTGATGTCCTGTGGCATACTGAGTAGCCTTAAAAATATGATCCCATGATTCTAAGAGGCTTCTTTTGGTTTTATTGAGACCTATACAATCACATGGATCCGAGTTTTTTGTTTTGTTTTGTTTGTTTGTTGGGTGCTAACAATAAAGTGAGGTGAAGATGGAGCATGATGTGCTGAGCTGTTTCTTTCACTAATTTTTTAAATTTATTTTATTTAGTTGAGAGAGAGAGATAGAGAGAGAAAGACAGAGAGAATAATGGGCAAGCCAGAGCCTTTAGCCAGTGTAAATGCACTCCAGACACATGCGCTACCTTGTGTATCTGGCTTACATGGGTCCTAGGGAATTGAACCTGGGTCCTTTAGCTTCATAGGCACATACCTTAACCACTAAACCATCTCTCCAGTCCTGGGCTGAGCTGTTTTCAATGTGCCCTGAGGTTTGTGTCACTTGGCATAGAAGATGAAGTCCTTAAAGACAAGGAATGCACATTTCTGAGTTATTTCTTCTTGGAACATGGAACCCATATGGCTGCAAGGGTGTCTAGCATCAGATGCCACAAAAGGAATAGTGAGCCACCTTCCACACCTGACACAAATTCTTGGTCTTCCAGTGACTGATTGGTGAGTCACATTTGATGTTTCTCCCTGGCAGTTAAAGTACAGAGGGACCTGGGGAAAGAATGTCTAACAAGCCTGGGGATAAACTGTTTTCTAAGGGAAGTGAGTGGAAATGTTTCAGAGGAAAATCGTTTAACAGGCTAAAGCACATCACTATATCTGCAAACTGCTCTGTGTGTACATGAATTTACCCAAGTCTTTTTTTTCAAACTGTTTTTATTGACAATTTCCATAATTATAGAAAATAAACGATGATAATTCCTTCCTCTCCCCCACTTTACCCTTCACAAATCCACTCTCCATCATATCATCTCCTCCCTTTCTCCATTAGTCTTTTTTTTTTTTTTTTTTGAGGGAGGATCTCATTTTGGCCCAGGCTGACCTGGCATTCACCATGTAGCCTCAGGCTGGCCTTGAACTCACAGCAATCCACCTACCTCTGCCTCCAGAGTGCTGGGATTAAAGGCATGTGCCACCATACCCAGCCTAATTAGTCTTTGTTTTATTTTGATGTCAATATCTTTTCCTCCTATTATGAAGGTTTTCTGTAGGTAGGATTTTTAGACACTGTGTGGTCATTGTTATTGAGGCCAACTCCTGTCTGAACGATTGCATTGTCAGCAGTCCTACCCTTCCTTTGGCTCTTACATTATTTCTGCCACATCTTCCACAATGGGCCCTGAGCCTTGGAAGGTGTGATAGAGATGTTTCAGTGATGAATACTTTTCTGTCATTTCTTCTCAAGACTATGGTACCTTTTGAGTCATCCCAGTGGACACCACCATCTGAATAAAGAAGCTTCTCTAAGCAAAAGTGAGAGTGGCATTACTATATTAAGAAATGTGTTACTGGGCAGTTTAGTGAGCATAATATACACCATTAGCCAGACTCCAGCAGGCGTTACACCCCTAAGGCTCATCACCATAGGCTTTGGTTAGGTTTTCAGTACCAATCATACATTCCCTCCCATGGAGCAGTCCTCCAGTGCAATTAGAGAGCTGTTGGTTTCCCCCATAACAGACATGCCACTATTATACCGTTCAGTCATTTGGCCTGGCTGGCCAAACTTCAGGCCTCTAGTGTCTATTGTTTTCATTGCTGATGGCTTCTCTCTCAAATAGGGCTGCATGCAGTGCAGTTTTTTTTCCGCTTTCTGTCATCTGGTCTATAGGGAGAAGGTTTTCTGCTCAGCTCCAGCTTTTTTCTCAGTGGCCTTGCAGCCAATGCATATGTAGTCATCCACAATATGGTCTTACCATCTATTCCTGGCAGGAAAGCAAGAGCCTTGGCAATGGCCTTTATGGCTTGGGGAAACAAGGATCTCCCTGGCTAACAACTCACTGGGAGGTATCTCATACATGGTACTGAAATTTTTCTAGTAGCAGTCAATGGATTTTGGATGCACTGTAATCCAAAGAGTAAGTTTCCATATGGCTTATTTATAACATCTTGAATTTTTTAAAGAAATTGTTTATGTATTTATTTTTTTATTTGAGAGTGACAGACAGAGAGAGAAAGAGGCAGAGAGAGAGAGAGAGAGAGAGAGAATGGGTGCACCAGGGCCTCCAGCCACTGCAAACAAACTCCAGATGAATGCGCTAGCTTGTGCATCGGACTTATGTGGGTCCTGGCGAATCGAGCCTCAAACCAGGGTCCTTAGGCTTCACAGGCAAGTGCTTAACCGCTAAGCCATCTCTTCAGGCCCAAAATCTTGAATTTGATTAAAATTCCCCCAATCTTCTTTAACTCTATCTCCTTATGTGATCTCGTTTAGGCCATTGCACCCCCAGTAATCTGTTCATCTACTTAAATATATGGAATACCATCTCCTTAAGACCTCCCCTCTCCCCCTCCATTATAGCCCCTTTCTAGCTGAGTTCTGCTACCAATTTTTACTCCAACTCACATTTAAGTCTAGACATTTGTAACTAAGATCCATATAAGAGAGAGAACATGTGATGTTTGGCTTTATGGGCTTGGGTTACCTCACAGTAAAATCCTTTCCAGATTCATCTATTTTGTGGCAAATTTCATAATTTCTTTTCTTTTTAAATTTTTAATAGAACTCCATTGTATAAATAAACCACATAGTCATTATCCATTCATTAGGTGAGGGACATCTAGGCTGGTTACATTTCCTAGCTATTGTGAATAGAGTGGCAATAAACATGGGTGAGCAAGTATGTATAAGGTAGTGAGAAGAGTCCTTAGGCTATATGCCAAGGAGTGGTATAGCTGGTTCATATGGTAAGTCTATTTTATTAGCTGTCTCAGAAACCTCCACACTGATTTCCACAATGTCTGTACCAGTCTACATTCACATCATCTTTGCAGAAGGGTTTCTCCTTATCAAAATCTTCACTAGCATTTATTGTCATTTGTTTTCTTGAAGATAGTCATTCTGACAGAAGTGAAAGGAATCTCAAAGCAGTTTTCAATTGTATTTCCCTGACAGCTAAAGTTATAAAACATATTTTAGTTGTTTATATGCCATCTGTATTTCTTCTTTTAATTACTCTCTATTTAGTTCCATAGCCAATTTTAATAGAGTTATTTGATGTCTTATTAGTTTTTTTTTCAGTTCTTTGTATATACTGGATATTAATCCTCTACCAGATGTATAGCTTGCAAAGATTTTCTCCCATTCTGTAGGTTGCATCTTGGCTCTATTCAGAGTGTCCTTTGCTGTACTAAAGCTTTTTAATTTCCTGAGCAACTAGGGTTGTATTCAGAAATTCATTGCCCATGGCAATATGTTTAAATGTTTCCTCTAATTTTTCCTCTAGAAGTTTCAGAGTTTAAGGAATAATATTAAGGACTTGATTCTTGTGTATGAGAGAGTTAAGGATCTATTTTCTTTTATTTTATTGACAACTTCCATAATTGTAGACACTATCCCATGGTAATTCCCTCCCTCACCCCACTTTCTCCTTTGAAACTCCACTCTCTATCATATCCCCCTCTCAGTCAGTCTCTCTTTTATTTTGATGTCATCATCTTTTCCTCCTATTATGATTGCCTTGTGTTGGTAGTGCCAGGCACTGTGAGGTCATGGATATCTGGGCCATTTTATGTCTGGAGGAGCATGTTGTAAGGAGTCTTACCCTTCCTTCGGCTCTTACATTCTTTCTGCCACCTCTTCCGCAATGGACCCTGAGCCTTGGAAGGTGTGTTAGAGATATTTCAGTGCTGAGTACTCCTTTGTCACTTCTTCTCAGCACCATGGTGCCTTCTGAGTCATCCCAAAGTCACTTCCATCTGAAAAGCAAAGCTTCTCTAACCAAAAATGAGAATAGCATTAATATATGGGTATGAACATTAAGAGAAGTGCTTACTGGGCAGTTTGGTGAACACAGGATATACATTTAGCCGGACACCAGCAGACATTACAACCCTAGGGCTCATGACTTCCCATGTTGAAGGTTTTCAGTATCAGGTATGTATTCCCTCCCATGGAGCAGGCCTCCAGTCCAATTAGACAAAGGGTGGTTTCCCCCATAATAGAAATGCCATTGTTGCATCCATTCACTCATTTGGCCTGGCTGGCCAAATTTAAGGCTTTCAGTGTCCACTGTTGAGTATCTTCACTGGTGATTTCTCTCTCTCCCATTGAATTGCATGCAGTGTAGCTTTTTCAGCTTTTTCCAGATTTCTGTCAGCTGGTCCACATAGAGGTGGCTTTCAGCTCAGATCTAGTAGGACTTCTCAGTGACCTTGCAGTTCAAGTATGTGCAGTCTTAAGCAATAGAGTCTTACCATCTGTTCCTGGTGGGAAACCAAGGGCCTCTACAATGGCTTGTAATTTTCTGGGAGCATCAGTGACCACCCTAGCCAACAACTCACTGGAAGTTGATCCCTGGCACTGATCTATTAAAAAATGGTTTACCTCAACTTGGTTTAATTTCTTAGGTCATATAAGTCAAAGAAATCATCCATTATCTTCTGATTTTCAAATTTAGTGGAATGTACATACATAAGTGTGTCCCTATGATTTTCTGAATTTCTTTGGTATCTGTTGTAATGGTGTCTTTTTTATCTCTAATTTTATTACTTTGTATCTCTTCTCTATTCTTTTGGTCAGGTTTGCTAAGGGTTTATCAATATTATTTATCTTTTCCAAGGTCTATTTTTTCATTGATTCTTTATATTATTTTTATTTTTTTATTTTCTTTTTAAATTTATTCTAATTTTACATTCGTGTTGGTGCCTCCAGTAGCCTCCTCCCTGTCCTCCCCACCTCCGAAGGAACCCTCCTCATTGGGGAATGTGGGTCTTGTATTATGGGGGTAGCCAACAGTTATGGGGGAGAGGCAAAGTCTCTGTGCATAACAATCCAACTTGTGTCTCTAACACTCTTTCCACCCCCTCTTCCATGAATTTCCCTGAGCCATGTTGGGTTCATTTTAATTATACTTCAGTGTTAAGGTCTTGGAAGCCTCTGTGTCTCTGGATATCTGGCTTAGTAGGAGTTGAATGTTCTCTGTGTTTATCTCCTTCAGCCTTGTTCTGGTGTCAGGTTCACCAAGAAAGCTCCACTCTTGCCCCATTCCCCCGTTACTCTATGGGGCCCTGGTGAGGTGTGATAGGCCAATCCTCCCTTCAGGTTCAGCATCCATCTGAAAAAGAGAAGCAAATTCTCCCATGGATAGAGAAGTCAGTACTGGATAGTTGGGATGGCCATTGTTATTTTAGAGAGAATTTTATATGTGTAGATCTCTTCTATCCCACAATTGGTGGGAGCTTTGATATTAGAGAATGGGCTCATTTTTGGGACATGGTTTTGACTTGTTTCTTAGTTCCAGTTATGAGTTCCATTCCACTGAGAGGATCTGTTAGCCAAATCAAGAGCAGTTGGTTACCCGCCATGGCTGTGTGCCACTTTTGCACTTGTTTGAGCATCACGTCAGGTTGTTTGCTGCTGAGTAGCTTAGACTATGAGTTGTTTGGACAGATGTCAGTTATTTTCCCACAGTCACTCGTGTAGCACCCTCTGGCACTAGAAGTGCTGTCTGGAGACTGACATCTCTCAGATTCCAATCAGGTCACTCCATGTTTCATCTGAACAGCATATGGTGTCTTTGGCAGTAGGATCTTACCATTAACGTTTGGTGGGTCATCAAGAACTCTGACAGAAATCTGTCTTCTTATGGGAAACCTTGTAGGTCTCTCTGATCAACAGCTCATTGTGAAAGTTAACTGCATACTGGTACTGGGAATAACAAGTCAGAATCAAGGAAGATGAAGGAAGAAAAAGACAGGTAATATAAAAGAGAAAGAGAGCATAGAGAGAAGAGGGAGAGAGAGGGGAGGGAGGGAGAGAGAGAGAGAGAGAGAGAGAGAGAGAGAGAGAGAGAAATAGGAAAATATTAAAGTTAGTCTTCATGATGTCCCTGTGGTTCATGTATTCCCTCTATGGGCCTGCTGAAGGATCAGTGTTTTAGCCTGTTGTTCAGAAAATAGGATTTTATGGTTCCATTTCATTTGGATCCCTATTTGTGTCCCCCCACCCTTACCCTCCCTTCCACCCTTATGCTCTGTGATGGTTAAGTTTGTGTCAACTTGGTTTGTTTAGGAATCCACAGACATTCCTCATAAGTGTGTCTCTGAGGCTGCCTCTAGGAAGAACTAATTAAAGGAAGAATCCTTCCTCCAGGAGGAAGCCCTTCCCCCAGAGTGGGTGGCCCAGAGTGTGCGGCCCCTCTTGGAGGAGGGGGCTGGTTGATAAAAAGAAGCTCTGGGAAGAAAGGCTCTCTCCCCCACCTGGCTGCCAGTGCTGCTCGCTGTTTTCCACTTGGTACTTGCTGCTTGGTGTTGCTGATTTCCAGTGTGGACTGAAGACCCGGGTGGACTGAAGAGCAGCATCTCTCCAGGAAGCCTCCAGGCCTTCAGTGCCGGATTGGGACTGCTGAGGCCTCCAGCCTCGTGGACTGAGCAGCTAACAGGTTTCTTGACTCTCAGGCCTGCAACCTGCTATTGCTGGACTGTGTAAGCTAATCCAATAAATTCCCTTTTAATACAATTCATTCTATCCATTCTGTTCCTCTAGAGAACCCTGACTATTAATACATGCTCCCTCGCTACCCTTACCCCCCCCCATCCCACCCTCACTATTGTCTGGTCCTTAATGTACTTATTAGGTATGACAGCATCTTGGGTGGATTCAGGTTAGGAGCCACAGATGAGTGAGACCATAAGGTGATTATCTTTCTGTGATTGGGTGAGCTCACTGAGAATGATCTGTTCCATGTTCGACCATTTTTCCTCAAATTCATTGTTTCATTTTTCCTTACTGCTGCATAGAATTCGATAGTGTAGATATACCAGATCTTTGTTATCCATTCATCTAATGATGGATATCTGGGTTGATTCCAGGTCTTAGCTATTATGAATTAAGCAGCTATAAACATGGTTGAGCAAATCTCCCTGATCCGGGGTTTGGAGATTTTTGGGTAAACGCCCAGTAAGGGAATAACTGAATCTGTTGGTAAGTCTATAGTCATCCTTTTCAAGAGTCTCCATATTGCTTTCCATAGTGGTTGTACCATTTTACATTCCCACCAACAGTGAAAGACTGTTCTATTTCTCCACAGCCTCACCAGCATTTGTTTTCATTAGGGTTTTTTTTTTTTTTTTTTTTTTATGTAGGGTCTCACTGTAGCTCAGGCTGACCTGGAATTCACTATGTAGTCTCAGGGTGGACTCAAACTCACGTCAATCCTCAACCTCTGCCTCCCGAGTGCTGGGATTAAAGGCATGCACCACCATGCCCGGCTTGTTTTCATTAGTTTTTTTTAACGTTAACTATACTTACTGGTATAGCATTCATAGATTTTTATTTATTTACCTTGATTAGACCTTTTAAATTTCTTTTCCATTTGTTTATTTGGTTCTATTTTATCTATAAATTTCTTCCTATCTTTTTAATTGACTGCTTCTTTATATAAAACATTGGGTCCCCAAATAAATTTTGGTTATGTTTTTGGGTCCCAAAGGTTTTGTCATTATCATTTGACTCTATGGATATTTTACTTCCTTTTTGATTTCTTCAATGACCCACTTAACATTCAGTAGTGTACAGTTTAGTTTCCATATTTTGTGTATTCTCTATGGTTTTTCTTGCTGTTGATTTGTAGTTTAATCTCATTGTGATCAGATATAGTGCAAAGAAATATTTCAGTTTTCCTGCATTTGTTAAGATTTGCTTTGGGTCATAATATATGGTCAATTTTAGAGACTGTTCTATGTGAAGTAGAGAAGAATGTATATTTTGCAGCATTTGGGTGGAATGTTCTGTATCTATTAGGTCCATTTGTCCTATGACATCCTTTAATCTAGATGTCCCTCTGCTTATTTTTTTCTTATTATTTTTTGCCAGAATGATTTTTCAGTTAATGAGTGGGGTACTGAAGACACCAACTGCAACTGTGTTTGGTGTTATCTGTAACCTTAAGTGTAATAGTGTCTGATGAAATTAGGAGTAGCCATGTTAGGGGTATATATGTTTAGAATTGTAATGTCTTCCTCTTGAATGTTCCTTTAATAAATATAAAGTGACCTTCTTTATCTTTCTTAATTAATATTGGTTCAAAGTCTATCCTGTCAGATATTAGGATACCAACACCTGCTTGATTTCTAGGCCCATTTGCTTGAAATATTGTTTTGTATGCTTTTACCCTATGATAGTGTCTGTCATTTATGGAAAGGTAAGTTTCTTGTAACCAACAAACAGAAGGATTCTGCCTTTTAATCCAGTCTGCAAGCCTGTAACTTCTGGTTGGGGCATTGAGGCCATTGATAGTAAGAGTTATTTTTGAAAGGTATGTATTTATTCTTGCCATCCCTCATGTTTTGTAATGCTTCCTATTTTTTCTTTGCTCTCTTATATTAATTATTATTTGAGTATGGTTTATTTTTTTCTGTTTCCTCATGAGTATGCTTTGCTTTTTGTTCAGCATAAAGGATCCCTTCAAGTATTTTCTGTAGAACTGGCTTCATTGTCAAAACTTTAGTCTAGCTGGGTGTGGTGGTGCACACCTTTAATCCCAGCACTCAGGAGGCACAGTTATGATAATTGCCATGATTTAAATGCCACCTTGAGCCTACATAGTGAATTCCAGGTCAGCCTGGGCCAGAATGAGACCCTACCTCAAAACCCACCCCAAAACAAACAAACAAATGGACAAACAAAAACTTTAGTCTGTTTTTGTTGTGGAATGTCCTTACTTCTCCATCAATTTGGTGGATAGCTTTGCTGGATAATCTTGGTTGACAGTTGTTATCCTTCAGAACTTGGAGTACATCATTTCAAGCCCTTCTGGCTTTTAAAGTTTGTGTTGAATAATCTGCTCTTATCCTGATGGGCTTGCATTTAGAAGTGACTTGCTGTTTCTCTCTAACTGCTTTCAAAATATTTTCTTTGGTTTGTGTGTTTAGTAGTTTAATTATAATATGATGAGTAAAAGTTTTGTCTATTTGGTTCTAAAAGCTACCTGTATCTATACTGGCATCTTTTCCCCTATTTGATAGAAATTTTCTTCTATGATTTTGTTGAAAACACCTACTATGCCTGTGGAGTGAATTTCTTCTCTTTCTATTATACCCTGAATTCTTATGTTTGATTTAATCATACTGTACTAAATGGCTTGAAATTCCAATTTATACTTCACTATTAGTTTGTCTTTCTCTTTGTTGTACTGTTTTAGATCTGTTACCTGGTCTTCAGTTTGATATTCTGTTCTCTCCTTCATCCATTATATATATTGGTGAGACTTTCTACTGAGTTTTTATTTTTTTATTTTTTATTTTTACTTACTGTGTTTTACATTTCTTGTACTTCTGATTGATGTTCTTCAGTATATATATTTCCTTACTCATGTCTTGCATTGACCTCCTTATTAAATTAAGTTGGTTTCCTGTGTTCTCCTTCAGGAGATTGTTTTCTTCATATATATATATATATATATATATATGAGAGAGAGAGAGAGAGCAAGAGAGAATTTGCACTATATGAGAGAGAGAGAGAGAGAGAGAGAGAGAGAGAGAGAGAGCAAGAGAGAATTTGCACTCCAGGGTCTCAGCCACTAGAATTAAACTTCAGACACTTATGCCACCTAGTGAACATATGCAACCTTGAACTTGCCTCACCTTTGTGCATCTGGCTTATGTGGGATCTGGAGAGTAGAACATGGGTCCTTAGGCTTTGCAGGTAAGTGATTTAACTACTAAGCCATCTCTCCATCCCTGTTTTTTTCTTTGATTCATTTGATTTCTTCATTGATTGCTTTGAATGTAGTGATAGTAATTCTTTTGAAATCTTTGTCAGGCATTTCATCTAAAAAAGTCTCACTGGAGGTCATATCCTATGGATTTGTAACTTTTGGTGAAATTATATGTTCTTGAATTATTTGTGTATCTTGTATTATAATGGAGAGATTTTTGCATCTTGGGTTAATTTGATGCTTAGGTTTTCTAATTACCTTCAGTATTCTTAGAAGTGTAAATCTGACATCATATATCTTCAGGGTAGGAGCTTAATGTGCCCCTTGTGGCTCTTATATTACTCCCAGGATAACAGCAGAAGTGACCCTAGGTGTTGGATTTGCCTGCTATGCAGATATTCTAGTAGGCTGGGTGGAGCAAAATATAGGAAAATTCTTATATTCAACTAAGCAATATACATATTCAATCAAAACCAGCATGGAGTATTTATGCAAGAGTGGATAGCTAAAACAGGTAATCTAACAAAGTCAACGTTCCTAAGGGTGTGTTTTGCCCCATACACTTAATCCTATCAACTGGGAGGCTGAGATTTCTGGTCTTTAAAGTGTTCCAGATTAGCCTGGGGCTGAGTGAGACCCTGCCCCCAAGAATGACAGAAAAAGAAGAAGACAAAGGCAGAATAAATAAGGAAGCAAAAAAGGACAATTTATTTAAAAATGACAAGGTCTGGAGAGATGGCTTAGTAGTTAAGGCATTTGCCTGCAAAGCCAAAGGATCCCAGTTTGATACTTCAGGACCCACGTAAACAAGACGCACAATGGGAGTATCCCCCTTGTGCATCTGGAGTTAATTTGCAGTGGCTGGAGGCTCTGGCACATTCTCTCTCTCTCTCTCTCTCTCTCTCTCCTTCTTTCTCTCTCTCAAATCAATAAATAAAATATATATTTTTTTAATGACAAAACTGCTGGGCATGGTGGTTCATGCCTCTAGTCCCAGCACTCGGGAGTCAGAGGTAGGACGATGCTATGAGTATGAGGCTACCCTGAGATTACATAGTGAATTCCACGTCAGCCAGGGCCACAGCAAGTTCCTAGCTTGAAAAACAAATACAAAAATAATGGCACATACGACCGTCAATCACATCTAACACATAACCTGCCCTGACATGGAAGGTGTGATTAGCACTTCCAATGCAGGCCTATATACCAGGCTTTGTGGTAGATACTGACCCAGTGTAAGTAGGCACTGTTACCTTTTAGGATGGCTTTGGTAGGTTCCTCTGTTCTGCTATGAGCTCAGTCAGTCTTGCCGGGTCAGTGTGTCTGGTGCTCTGATCATCTGTGTTGGGTGCTGTGTAACCAAGTCTTTTTAATATTATTTTGACTTGTGCACTCCACAGTATAAGTTTATCAACTACTTCTTTTTTATTAGCCAAACATTTGGAACACAAGAATGGATTTCATTTTTACATCAGTTTGCTTCTGATTCACAGGTTACAGTGACATAGTACTAAATATTATGTTTAACATGAGCTGTTATATAAGTGCAAATTATTTTCCATTATGCTCATGGTGATGTAATAATTGGTTCCATTGACAACACAGTATATTGTATTGATTTTTTTAACTCAAGGTCTACTGTACTGTTTTTGCCTATATCAACTATCTTTCTGTCTTGTGTACTAAAAATAATTTCTCAGAAAAACTCATGTTAATTGCAACTGAAGGCCCTTACATCTATAAATTTCTATCTTAGGACTGCCTTCATTGGGTCCCAAAGGTTTTGGTATGTTTTGTTGTCATTATCATTTGACTCTATGGATATTTTACTTCCTTTTGATTTCTTCAATGACCCACTTAACATTCAGCAGTGTACAGTTTAGTTTCCATATTTTGTGTATTCTCTATGGTTTTTCTTGCTGTTGATTTGTAGTTTAATCTCATTGTGATCAGATATAGTGCAAAGAAATATTTCAGTTTTCCTGCATTTGTTAAGATTTGCAGAGAAGAATGTATATTTTGCAGCATTTGGGTGGAATGTTCTGTATCTATTAGGTCCATTTGTCCTATGACATCCTTTAATCTAGATGTCCCTCTGCTTATTTTTTTCTTATTATTTTTTGCCAGAATGATTTTTCAGTTAATGAGAGTGGGGTACTGAAGACACCAACTGCAACTGTGTTTGGTGTTATCTGTAACCTTAAGTGTAATAGTGTCTGATGAAATTAGGAGTAGCCATGTTAGGGGTATATATGTTTAGAATTGTAATGTCTTCCTCTTGAATGTTCCTTTAATAAATATAAAGTGACCTTCTTTATCTTTCTTAATTAATATTGGTTCAAAGTCTATCCTGTCAGATATTAGGATACCAACACCTGCTTGTTTTCTAGGCCCATTTGCTTGAAATATTGTTTTGTATGCTTTTACCCTATGATAGTGTCTGTCATTTATGGAAAGGTAAGTTTCTTGTAACCAACAAACAGAAGGATTCTGCCTTTTAATCCAGTCTGCAAGCCTGTAACTTTTGTTTGGGGCATTCAGGCCATTGATAGTAAGAGTTATTTTTGAAAGGTATGTATTTATTCTTGCCATCCCTCATGTTTTGTAATGCTTCCTATTTTTTCTTTGCTCTCTTATATTAATTATTATTTGAGTATGGTTTATCTTTTTCTGTTTCCTCATGAGTGTGCTTTGCTTTTTGTTCAACATAAAGGATCCCTTCAAGTATTTTCTGTAGAACTGGCTTCATGGTCAAATCTTTAGTCTAGCTGGGTGTGGTGGTGCACACCTTTAATCCCAGCACTCAGGAGGCACAGTTAGGATAATTGCCATGAGTTAAATGCCACCTTGAGCCTACATAGTGAATTCCAGGTCAGCCTGGGCCAGAATGAGACCCTACCTCAAAACCCACCCCAAAACAAACAAACAAATGGACAAACAAACAAAAACTTTAGTCTGTTTTTGTTGTGGAATGTCCTTACTTCTCAATCAATTTGGATGGATAGCTTTGCTGGATAATCTTGGTTGACAGTTGTTATCCTTCAGAACTTGGAGTACATCATTTCAAGCCCTTCTGGCTTTTAAAGTTTGTGTTGAATAATCTGCTCTTATCCTGATGGGCTTGCATTTAGAAGTGACTTGCTGCTTCTCTCTAACTGCTTTCAAAATATTTTCTTTGGTTTGTGTGTTTAGTAGTTTAATTATAATATGATGAGTAAAAGTTTTGTCTATTTGGTTCTAAAAGCTTCCTGTATCTATACTTGCATCTTTTCCCCTATTTGGTAGAAATTTTCTTCTATGATTTTGTTGAAAACACCTACTATGCCTGTGGAGTGAATTTCTTCTCTTTCTATTATACCCTGAATTCTTATGTTTGATTTCATCATACTGTACTAAATGGCTTGAAATTCCGATTTATACTTTACTATTAGTTTGTCTTTCTCTTTGTTGTACTGTTTTAGATCTGTTACCTGGTCTTCAGTTTGATATTCTGTTTTCTCCTTCATCCATTATATATATTGGTGAGACTTTCTACAGAGTTTTTATTTTTTTTATTTTTTATTTTTACTTACTATGTTTTACATTTCTTGTACTTCTGATTGGTTTTCTTCAGTATATATATTTCCTTACTCATGTCTTGCATTGACCTCCTTATTAAATTAAGTTGGTTTCCTGTGTTCTCCTTCAGGAGATTGTTTTCTTCATATATATATATGAGAGAGAGAGAGAGAGAGCAAGAGAGAATTTGCACTATATGAGAGAGAAAGAGAGAGAGCAAGAGAGAATTTGCACTCCAGGGTCTCAGCCACTAGAATTAAACTCCAGACACTTATGCCACCTAGTGAACATATGCAACCTTGAACTTGCCTCACCTTTGTGCATCTGGCTTATGTGGGATCTGGAGAGTAGAACATGGGTCCTTAGGCTTTGCAGGTAAGTGATTTAACTACTAAGCCATCTCTCCATCCCTGTTTTTTTTCTTTGATTCATTTGATTTCTTCATTGATTGCTTTGAATGTAGTGATAGTAATTCTTTTGAAATCTTTGTCAGGCATTTCATCTAAAAAAGTCTCACTGGAGGTCATATCCTATGGATTTGTAACTTTTGGTGAAATTATATGTTCTTGAATTATTTGTGTATCTTGTATTATAATGGAGAGATTTTTGCATCTTGGGTTAATTTGATGCTTAGGTTTTCTAATTACCTTCAGTATTCTTAGAAGTGTAAATCTGACATCATATATCTTCAGGGTAGGAGCTTAATGTGCCCCTTGTGGCTCTTATATTACTCCCAGGATAATAGCAGAAGTGACCCTAGGTGTTGGATTTGCCTGCTATGCAGATATTCTAGTAGGCTGGGTGGAGCAAAATATAGGAAAATTATTATATTCAACTAAGCAATATACATATTCAATCAAAACCATCATGGAGTATTTATGCAAGATTGGATAGCTAAAACAAACAGGTAATCTAACAAAGTCAAAGTTCCTAAGGGTGTGTTTTGCCCCATACACTTAATCCTATCAACTGGGAGGCTGAGATTTCTGGTCTTTAAAGTGTTCCAGATCAGCCTGGGGCTGAGTGAGACCCTGCCCCCAAGAATGACAGAAAAAGAAGAAGACAAAGGCAGAATAAATAAGGAAGCAACAAAGGACAACTTATTTAAGAATGACAAGGACTGGAGAGATGGCTTAGTAGTTAAGGCATTTGCCTGCAAAGCCAAAGGATCCCAGTTTGATACTTCAGGACCCACGTAAACAAGACACACAATGGGGGTACCCCCCTTGTGCATCTGGAGTTAATTTGCAGGGGCCGGAGGCCCTGGCACATCCTCTCTCTCTCTCTCTCTCTCTCTCTCTCCTTCTTTCTCTCTCTCAAATCAATAAATAAAATATATTTTTTTTAATGACAAAACTGCTGGGCATGGTGGTTCATGCCTCTAGTCCCAGCACTCAGGAGTCAGAGGTAGGAAGATGCTATGAGTATGAGGCTACCCTGAGATTACATAGTGAATTCAACGTCAGCCAGGGCCACAGCAAGATCCTAGCTTGAAAAACAAATACAAAAATAATGGCACATACGACCGTCAATCAAATCTAACACATAACCTGCCCTGACATGGAAGGTGTGATTAGCACTTCCAATGCAGGCCTATATACCAGGCTTTGTGGTAGATACTGACCCAGTGTAAGTAGGCACTGTTACCTTTTAGGATAGCTTTGGTAGGTTCCTCTGTTCTGCTATGAGCTCAGTCAGTCTTGCCGGGTCAGTGTGTCTGGTGCTCTGATCATCTGTGTTGGGTGCTGTGTAACCAAGTCTTTTTAATATTATTTTGACTTGTGCACTCCACAGTATAAGTTTATCAACTACTTCTTTTTTATTAGCCAAACATTTGGAAGACAAGAATGAATTTCATTTTTACATCAGTTTGCTTCTGATTCACAGGTTACAGTGACATAGTACTAAATATTATGTTTAACATGAGCTGTTATGTAAGTGCAAATTATTTTCCATTATGCTCATGGTGATGTAATAATTGGTTCTATTGACAACACAGTATATTATATTGATTTTTTTATTTAACTCAAGGTCTACTGTACTGTTTTTGCCTATATCAACTATCTTTCTGTCTTGTGTACTAAAAATAATTTCTCAGAAAAACTCATGTTAATTGCAACTGACAAATACTTGCTTTTTTTTTGGGGGGGGGCTTTTCTAGGTAGGGTCTCACTCTAGTCCAGGCTGACCTGGAATTCACTATGTAGTTTCAGGGTGGCCTGGAACTCACGGGGATTCTCCTACCTCTGCCTCCTGAGTGCTGGGATTAAAGGTGTGCACCATCACGCCCGGCTTGACAAATACTTGCTTTTGTAAAAATATATTTATGAGAGATATAGTATGGGAAGATGTTCCAGGACCTCTTTCAGCTGCAAGCAAACTCCAGACACATTTTCTACCATGTGCCTGGCTTTATATGATTGCTGGGGAATTAAACCTAGGCTGACAGGCTTTGCAAACAAGTACCTTTAAACACTGGGCAATATCTTTAGCCCCAACAAACTGCTCTTTGGTTTATTGAGGTTCAAACCCAGGAGCATCTGTATATAAATCCAGTGTGATAGCCGGACCCCTGTCATATTTTAGCTAGTAACATTATCCTTATTTTACAGATAGCCAAATTATGTTTTAGTTAAGCAGCACATACAAGGAAACATAGCTACATACAGCCAACATGTATTGAAACCCTATTAAATCTGACTTTACAATTTATGTTCTTATGTATTTAATATACTTGCTACTGACAAAATATAGACCTATACCATATAAATGTTTGCATTTTTTAGCAAACAATGTGCCTGCTTTTCCAATTATTGTAAGTATTTATGACTTCTTTCTTTTTCTAAATTACAAACGTCTATGGGCAGAAATTGCCTAATGTTTTCTCCCCAATACTATACTATTTCCTTATGCTTATTTTAAGATGAACCTTCCAAAGATTCAAAAAAAAAAAAAGAAAGAAAGTCATTTTTATGAGCAAGTAGCAATGATAAGAACTAGTATCATTATAACAAGTTTATTCTTAAGTGACTACTACTGTTGTAAACAAAAGATGTGACTATCTGATCACTGATTTTGTTTTTCTGGCCTTTGTCTCATCTATGATTTAGTCTGAAGAGACAAAGCTTTTCTGCACAGTTCTCCGTAGGATCCTAATCCCAATCTAGGTTTTCCTAGAAAACAATGAGTGGAAAAAAACAGAGCAATACTTCCACACATAAAACCTAACCTTTTAGCTCATCTCCATTCGAGATAGCCTGAGAGAATATTCCATCATGATTGGTCAAAAAAAAAAAATATGGGTGGGGCTCTATCCTCTGCTAACATCTTGCTCCTGCCTCATCATCTTCTTATACATAGGATCCTATGTATAAAATTGAAAAGGCTGTTTTCAAGGAGATCACAGACTCCAAATATCATTGAACCCAGATGTTATTTTTGTTTGTGTCTGTGATGCTAAACTACTCCTTCCCAAGATGGAATTGAACTGAGGTCCCTGGGCAGTGTCCCTGACATTCATTAACCTGGGTTGGTTAAAAAGAAAAGGTTCGCTGGGTATGGTGGCGCACGCCTTTAATCCCAGCACTTGGGAGGCAGAGGTAGGAAGATCGCCAAGAGTTTGAGGCCACCCTGAGACTACATAGTGAATTCCAGGTCAGCCTGGACCAGAGTGAGACCCTACCTTGCAAAACCAAAAAAAAGAAAAAGAAAAAGAAAAAGAAAAAGGTTCCAGTGGTCAAGATCATAGTGGGAAAGACCTTGAGCTTTTTGATTTAGGCAGATTCTGGAACTTAAGATACAAAGCCATTTGGCCTTAGAGAAATTGCTTTACCATTTTGACAGTTTCTTTAACTCTGAAATCCAAAATAGAGAAGGTTATAATTTCCAAATTCAAAGAGAATTGTTGAGATTTGAGTGACATGTACATTAACCCTATGGCCTGGTGCAGATGGGCTCCTAAACTGAAACTGTAGTTACACCATCATTATTTTATCAGCATTGATAATGTTTATCTAAAAATGGTTAAAACCTTTCTTCATAGAAGATATGCAATTATTCTTCATGATTTTAAAAATATTTTATTTATTTATTTTATATTTATTTGCGACAGTGAGAGAAAGAGGCAGAGAGAGAGAGAGAGAGAGAGAGAGATCCTCTAGCCATAAAAATGAACTCCAGACATTTGTGCAACCTTGTGCATCTGGGGAATAGAACCTAGGTCCTTAGGCTTTGTAGGGAAGTCCCTTAACCACTAAGTGATCTCTCCAGCCCATTCCTCATGTTTTATCTGCCTCCATTCCTTTCTTTGACTTCTCCCACAATGCTGGGATGAAGTAGGGCTTCCCTTAGCGTTCCTGAAGGCCAGAATCCACCCTGTAGAGTGCTGCATCCCTTCATTAGTCAGGCTGAATACAATGACTTCTTAATTGAATCAGATTATAGTCTGCATTATGAAGGCCACATTTGATTGTCTTCCAGCTTAGCCTGCTTAGGGCTGCACAGAGCACTGTGGCTAGCTGATCCCTGATTGCAGAGGGCACATCTTGTTGTTTTCACAAGCGGGTCATTCATAATTTAAAGTAACCGAAGACATCTCCATCTACCACCTTAATTTAATGAAATATCTTGTTAACTAAAACAGTGGTGCCTGAAATAGCTATTGATTTCATCTTTCACTTAGGGGTAAGATAATTTCCTATGGCCAGGGATGGGAGGGTGCACCAAACCACACTGACAAGATGAGATGTATGCCTAAGTACTATCTCTCCCGGTCCCTCCTTAGCCACTAATAAAAGCAGCCAGACACTGACATCATGAGTAATAAAAACAAGAAAAAAGATGCTATAAAATCATAGCATAGGAGGAATCTGGGCAACCTCCAAAGCTTATGGCTCCTTTAAATACCCATATCTTTCCATTCTTTCACAAAATTAGTATTTATGGTTAAGCATAAAAATAAAGTAGCAAGATTTGTTTGCATTCTTTATTCAACATTTGAAATGCTTTCTGGCAGAGTCAAGGAGAAGTAGTACATTAACTCAAGTGGAATTAAGCCAGTCAGCCTGAGATAGAGCTCATAGGATGGTCCAAGATCCTTGGTGCAGTTTAAGCTGTGGCAGAGAACATGCTGAGAAGCATCCTTGGCAGACGATGCTCAGTGTTCCTGATGATTTCAACTTGGAGAACTATCCAAATAAATTACATTCAGCCTACTTAAGGAGTATATCAGCTTCTAAATGTGGACTTAGTAAAACGTCCCTACTTTAATAGAGTCATGCAGTATTAATTTATTCTCTCACAATTCTGGTGGAGAGAATTCCAAAATCAGTATGTAGGAGGAGTTGAATCATTTTGAAGTTGACAGGGATGAATTGTTCTATTCCTCTCTCACTTGTTTTTTTGTTGTTGTTGTTATGGATAACAATATTTGTTATTCCTTGCTTTGCACCTCCATTTTCTTATGTGATGTTCCCTGTCTATCTGTGTTCTTGTCATTTTGTGTAGGACCACCTCTCTGTCTAATTTTCCACCTTAAAGGATTCTAGTCATACTAACTCACTGAAATGACTTCACAGTGATCTGACAGCATCTACAGTTACTTTGTTTTCAAATAACTTACTTTCTGAAGTACTGGAGAGTTAGGATTTTGAGAGGACAATATTTCTACCATAATAAGGAGCCATAATACATTTCCCATACTAAACAAACTGACTGGACTTTGTAAAGAAAAAAATAAAGCGGGCTGGAGAGATGGCTTAGCTGTTAAGGCGATTTGCCTCCTAAGTCTAAGAACGCTGGTTCCTATCTCCAGTGATTCCAATCTCCAGGTCCCACGTTTAGTCAGATGCAAAGTGACTCAAAGGCGCAATGCCACACTGGATCACAAGGGGGAGCACACATCTGGATTTTGTTCGCAGCTGCTGAGCGACTGCTGGCCCGCCCATCTCTATCTGTCTTTCTCTCCCTCTCTCTCTGTATGTCTCTCTCCAAAAATAAAATTAAAATAAAATAATAAAATTAATAAAATAATGAATATAAAATAAAATAAACTAATAAAATATAAGATAAAATAAACATAAAATAAAATGCAACTTTTCCTCCATAAACATATAATCAAGTGGCAACTAGAATATGAACACAATCATAATTTACAGAAGGACAAGGCTCAGTATTTGTAGTACTGTAGTTCATAAGTCAGCTGCAATCACATCTTCCATGTGAAATGAATTGGAAAATCTTTAAAGTCTAGGTATATTAGAAGCACTCCAAAATTTCTCAAGAAAAGAATAGTCAAAGGATGTATCTTTTCCCATCGTATTTAACCCACTTTGCATGGATAGTTTTGAATAGCATCCTGAGAGATGTTTGTGTGCAGGGTTTTTGTTGTTTGTTTTATAGTGGTGTGCTAGAGATTAACAGTCATTTTTTTATCTGTCCTTAATGGAGAAACCTCTGCCATTTCTTTTGCCAATTCTCCCTCCATCAGACAATTCTCCCTGTTATTTCCAGTCTTTGCCAGTGTTCATTGCTTAGGAATTTATTTATTCTCTAGCATAGACAAGCCCATTTATCCTTTAGGCAGGGGCACATTTTCTCTTTTCAGTTGTCCTTAAGGTATTTATCAAAGGACATCACTGAAAGCTTCACCTCCCTCCAGCCACTCAGGAAAATCTCAGGTTCCTCAAGCCATAGGACACATTCTAGCTCAGAGGAGGCTTTGCTGGCAAGGCTTAGTGGAAATGGCTGTGAGTCCTGCAGTTATTTTTCTTTTAGCCAGCCAAATAATTGTTTCTTCAATGCACTCTCCTTATCTTGTTCATGCATCTATATTGACAATAGTTTTCTGTTGCCTTAAGGGAGTACTTGATATTTTTCTTGCCAGTCAGTAACTGTGAGGTCCTTCAATGTAGAAATCCTATACTATGAATTTGCTTTGTGTAGTATAGAGTCTAGAGTAGCACCAGATTTGGTATGTATATAACAAAGTAGGATTAGAATAATTTTGTAGTACAAATAATACATATTAGTATGGAAATTTCTGGAAATCCCTCTTCTTAGATAAGTGGAGTCAGGGGATCCAGATGAAGAAAAATAGGAAGTGAGAGGAGCATGAATAAACTATATGGAAACCTAGTTCTTTGTTAGTTAATTAAAATACATATGCAGTGGGGCATGGTGGCAGCACTCGGGAGGCAGAGGTAGGAGGATCATCATGAGTTTGAGGCCACCCCAGACTACATAGTGAATTCCAGGTCAGCCTGAGCTAGAGTGAGACCTTACCTCAAATATATATATATGCAAGTTACAAAAGAGAGTTTGGGCAGAAGTATCCTATGGAGGTGCAAATACTGTGCCTAGAAGACATATGTTGTTACAGAAAAGTTTCAGTGCCATATTGGGAATATTTCCCAGTCAACTGTTGGACAAAGAGGATCCAGACGACCTTAAAACAATACAGATCATTGTCAAGGCTCTTTATTGCCCACCGGAGCTAGTTGTAAAACTCACTTGCTGAAGATATCTCATGCTTTAGTTGTAGGACTCTGAGAAATGAAGATGGGACTGAACTGGAAGCCTCTTCCCTGACAACTAGCAGTCATAGTACTGTAAATTTCTACCCAGCCTAGTGTATAAGAACAGTCACGAGCAGTTTTAGTCAGAATTGTATTCTACAATCTCTATAACCATCTAGGTAAAATGTGCTTACCAGTGTAGTAGTGATATGTTTGTGATGGGTATAACCAACTGTTCTTTCAATGGATTTGAGTTCTGCACCACAGGAAGGAATTTATTCCTTATACTGAAAACCTATCCATAAGCCTACGGCTGGGAAGGTCATAAGCCCTCCCAGGGAAGTTACTACTGTTGTTCAACTGCATGGACATATTATGTGTACCAAAGTGCCCTCTAAATACTTATGTGTATTCATTAGTGCTGCTCTTTTGGTTAGAGAATTTTCTCTTGTCAAAGAGGAGTGACTTTTGGGGAAATTCAAAATTCGTCAAGGGACTGAGAAGACTTTGTGACAGTTGAGTGTTCAGCATTTAATGACAAATCTCTGTCACAGCCTATAGACTCAGGACTATAGCAGAAGAATGTTAGAGCCAAAGGTTGTGGAGGTGTTCTTGGGAACACTGTCTTCCAGACACAAAGTGGTAGGTGTATTCATGACCTTACAGCAGCTATGTTTACCTGCGTAGTACTGGCCTCTTTGACCAACAATAGACTGGGAGGTATCCCAAACATGGCACTGAAACTTTTCTGTAACAACATATATCTCTAGGTACAGTATTTGCACATCTGTAGGATACTTCTGCCCAAACTGTCTCTCTTTTTAACTTGAATATGTATTTTAATTAACTATCAAAGAAGTAAGTTTTCATATAGTTTATTCATACTCCTTTCACTTCCTTCTTTTCATCATCCTCATCCCCTGACTCAATCAACAGATTGTCATGACGAAAGATGGGACCAAGATAAAAGACATCAATATAGAAAAGGGAAACGTAAAAGAGAGGTTTCAGTGGAAGGAGATCAGAAGGAGTTTATGGTGGATGGTTTAGGAAATTATATAATTTTTTATTAAAGTATTTTATTTTGATACTATTAAAAATTCTGAAAATTGAAACATATAAGAAGGAACATTATGAATATAAACCAACTCACTTTATCATATCTTTAAATCCATGTGAAGTAAATAATAGCAGGTATAAAATTTTATATGTAATTTAATGCATTTCATAATGTTAATATGTAAAAATTTATGCCATGGAATTACACATATAAAATGTAAATCTTTTCATGGGCTTATTATTATCAATAACATGAATGCTATCATTACCATGTTTTCAATGTTATCAATGTTATTTGGAATGAAATTAAAACAAACTTCACTCTTTGTGAATAACTTTCTGAGGTTTATTTTATTTTTCAAATTATGAAGTTGATTTTAAAATTTCCTAAAATGGCAATAGAATTATTATATCAAGGATGATTTTATAGCACATAGTTGTGTTAGTAAATATTAGTACAAGCTTATTTTCCCAAATACAGAAGAAGAGATTATTTATCATCACAATCAAATATATGCATATGTAATTGCTCTCTGTAGATACATAGACATTTTAAAATTGCAAGTCATAGAACTCTGCATTTTGATTCAGTGTGCAGTGTATAATGATGGGCCCTCACAAGTTCTTCTGTAGTAGTGATGGGAGGAAGGAGATTTAAGGTTGAACCTTTTTCTTTCTTGACAAAGTTTGAAAACAAGTCAGTCAGGGATGCTCAGGCATCAGGAACCAGTAATAATTTCTTCTACAGTAGTAAAAGCATGCCTAGTTTTTTTTTCTCCAGCCCTACAACCTGCTCCTGAGTTTATACACTCCTTCCTCTCCTATCACTCACCTAACCTCCTCTTTCTATACACTCCTTCCTCTCCATCACACACCTACCCTCCCCTTTCTATATACTCCTTCCTCTCCATCACACACCTATCCTCCCCTTTTCTACATACTCCTTCCTCTCCATCTCACACCTATCCTCACCTTTCTATACACTCCTTCCTCTCCATCTCACACCTATCCTCCCCTTTTCTACATACTCCTTCCTCTCCATCACACACCTATCCTCCCCTTTCTCTATACTCCTTCCTCTCCATCACACACCTATCCTCCACTTTCTATACACTCCTTCCTCTCCATCACACACCTATCCTCCCCTTTCTATACTCCTTCCTCTCCATCACACACCTATCCTCCACTTTCTATATACTCCTTCCTCTCCATCACACACCTATCCTCCACTTTCTATACACTCCTTCCTCTCCATCACACACCTATCCTCCCCTTTCTATATACTCCTTCCTTTCCTATCACACACCTATCCTCCCCTTTTCTACATACTCCTTC
This sequence comes from Orientallactaga sibirica, assembly GCA_036365145.1. Classification (NCBI taxonomy): domain Eukaryota; kingdom Metazoa; phylum Chordata; class Mammalia; order Rodentia; family Dipodidae; genus Orientallactaga; species Orientallactaga sibirica. Next base: position 100,110,561 of record JAEOAD010000001.1, on the reverse strand, counting down.
CTCTCCATCACACACCTATCCTCCCCTTTCTCTATACTCCTTCCTCTCCATCACACACCTATCCTCCCCTTTTGCTATACTCCATCTTCTCCCATCACACACCTATCCTCCCCTTTCTCTATACTCCTTCCTCTCCTATCACACACCTATCCTCCACTTTCTATACACTCCTTCCTCTCCATCACACACCTATCCTCCCCTTTCTATATACTCCTTCCTCTCCTATCACACAACTATCCTCCCCTTTCTATATACTCCTTCTTCTCCTATCACACAACTATCCTCCCCTTTCTCTATACTCCTTCCTATCGCATCACACACCTATCCTCCCCTTTCTATATACTCCTTCCTCTCCTATAACACACCTATCCTCCCCTTTCTCTATACTCCTTCCTCTCCCATCACACATCTATCCTCCCCTTTCTATACACTCCTTCCTCTCCCATCAGACACCTATTCCCCCTTTCTATACACTCCTTCCTCTCTTATCACAAACCTATCCTCCCCTTTCTATATACTCCTTCTTCTCCCATCACACACCTATCATCCCCTTTCTATATACTCCTTCCTCTCCCATTACACACCTATCCTCCCCTTTCTAGATACACCTTCCTATCCTATCACACACCTATCGTCCCCTTTCTAACTCCATTTTCCTCTTCCTCTCCTCTTCGTTCTTTGAAAATCCAATACCAATAAACACACTCAGAAGGGCCTTCCATGGAAAGGATATGTGTGTAACCTGAAGAGAATATTGTCAAAGTGCTATTTGTTTCATTTGTTAAAGTAAAAATCATCAATAAAAAGTCTCACAGCCTTTAAATGATTCACCTCTGCTAAGTAACTTCAGTCTCTTAATTTCTTGTTTATCAACTTTTCCAGCTTTGACTTTATAGCAGTTATTTATTTACTTTGCACATGTGTGCATGTGTGTGCATATGTGTGCATGTGCGTGCATGCATGTGAAAGTTAGAAGACAACTTTGGGTGTTATTCTCAGAAATGACTTCCACCTCTCTACTTCTGTATTAGGTGCAATGACTGGGACAAAATAGTCAATGAAAGCAACTTAAGTAAGTAAGATTTATTTTTGGATCAAAGTCCCATAGGCTCACAACCATCATAATGCATTCTATTAAATTTTAAAAGTCCCCACAGTCTTTAATCACTCTAACTGTTTTCAAAAGTTTAAGTGCAAAGTCTTTTTTGAGACTCATACAAACTCTTGAATATAAATACCTATAAAATAAAATAAAAATGTTACATTCTTCCAACATACAATGGCACATAGTAAACACAATGATTTGCAAAGAGAGAAATGGGGGCCTAACAAGAAGAGGTCAGACCATAGCAATAGCAAACCCAGCAAGGAAAGCAAAATCTTGTAGATCCATGCCTATAATCTGGCCTCCAATGAGATTGCTATTCTCATTCTTATAGCTCTGCTGACTGCAGCAGAATAGCCTTCTATCTTGGGTCAGCTCAACTCCTTGCCCTAGGTTTCCTTGACAGATGCTCCAGGGTTCTGGCATCTTCAGCATCTTGAGTTTTCTGTTGCAATTTATGGTTCACCTTCATCACTTCATGCCATATATTCTCAACATCTCCTTGCAGGAACTCCAGCTAGTCACACATTGGCAGGCCTCTGTAGCTCTCTGGAATCACAGAGAAAGACTCCGTGGCACACTCAATCATCATCTTCTTCTTTTTCTTCTTCTTCTTCTTCTTCTTCTTCTTCTTCTTCTTATTATTATTATTATTATTATTATTATTATTATCATTTTTTGCCAAATCTAGTACCAAGTGGATAACACTGCTGTATTCTGCCCCCAGCTTGGATATAGACTACTCCTCCATCAGACCACAGCTATAGAGGCCTCTGTATTTCTTCCATGGTAACCTCAAAATACTCCCCCAGGTCATTGTGTTCTAACAAACAACCTTCAATATAAGCTGTCTTCTTTCAAATGAATTTGGCTTATCACCAAATGGTATCTCCAGTGAGTGGGCTTTTGATCTCAGGGCATCTTTCCTATTGTCCTAGTTGTCCTAATGCAGCACAGGTGGTTTTTCTTCAATGATACTGATTTTTTTTAATTTTTTTATTTATTATTTTATTTATTTTTGGAGAGAGACACACAGAGAGAGACAGACAGAGAGGGAGAGGGAGACAGAGATGGGCACGCCAGCAATCTCTCAGCTGCCTTGAACGAAATCCAGATGTATGCGCCCCCTTGTGGTCAAGTGAGGCATTGCACCCTTGCATCACTTTGCATCTGGCTAAACATGGGACCTGGAGATTGGAACCAGGTTCTTAGGCTTAGCAGGCAGGCACCTTAACGGCTATGCCATCTCTCCAGCCCTGATTTTTTTTTGTGTGTGTGTGGCTTTTTGAGGAAAGGACTCACTGTAGCCCAGGCTGACCTGGAATTCACTCTGTATTCTCAGAGTGGCCTCAAACTCATGGTAATCTTCCTACCTCTGCCTTCTGAGTACTGGGATTAAAGACATGCTCCACCATGCCCGGCTGATCTTTATAAAAATGAAGGCTGTATTCTCAGCACTAGTGTGAGTGCTATCCTCTCTTGAGATTTCTTCTGCCAAACAAATTAGTTCATTACTTTCGAATTCAGCCTCATTCAGTCTGTCAATATGCAAGCAGAATGCAGCCACTTTCTTTGCCAGAATATAATTGTCTCGAGCCGAGTTCTTGACACAGTCCTTGTTTTCTCTAAAACTTTAAGAGCCAGTCTCTTCTGTCTGCATCTCTCTTCCTCTTCTGGTCATCTAAACTGCTACTAGACTATTCAGTGGAGCTCTACCTTCAGCATTCTATGACTTTTCCAGCCCAAAGTTTGATATTCTTCCACATTTCTCCCATAATCCAGTTTCAAAGGCCTACAAACCCGTTGGTCAGGTTTATCACAGCAACAACACCACTTTTTGAAACCAATGATTTTTGGTTGTTTGTTTGTTTTTGAGGTATAGTCTTGCTCTAGCCCAGGCTGCTGACCTGAAATTCACTATGTAGTCCAGGGTGGCCTTGAAGTCACAGCAATCCTCCTACCTCTGTCTCCCAAGTGCTGGGATTAAAGGTATATGCCACTATGCTGGCTCTTCTCTTTTTTTGTTTTTTCAAGGTAGGGGCTTGCCATAGCCCAAGCTGACCTGGAATTCACTGTGTGGTCTCAGCCTACCTCAACTCACAGCTATCAATCCTCCTACATTAGCCTCCCCAGAGTGCTGGGATTACTCAGCTTGGCACCAATTTTTTAATACTATGTCTGCATTTATTTCTGAGACAACATATTTGATAAAAGTAACAAGGAATTTAGGATTTAATGTTGCTCACAGGGTATGGTGAGGGTATAGTCCACCATGTCATAGAAGTCATGGTGGCAAGAACTTCAGCCATCTGGAACATTGCATCCACAGTCAGGAAGTAGAAGGTGATGAGTGCTGCTGCCCAGCAGGCTTTCTCTTTACATGCAGACCTGTGCAATGGTACCACACAGAATGAAGGTGGTTCTTGCTACCTCATTTAGTACAATCTAGAGTATCACTCAATAGATATACCCTAACATCTCGTTGAATGGTAATTCTAACATCTGTCAAGTTGACAACCAAAACTGACCATCACAATTTTCTTGGAGACAGTATTTTTCATTGACTCGGAGCTCACCAAAAGTACTACTATACTGGCTGGCCAGTGATTCCCAAGGGTCCTCCTTTATCCTTCTCCTCTGTGTTTAGATTCTAGACACAAGCTACCATTCCCCACATGTTCACTGGTACTGGTCATCAAACTCAGCTCTTGTGATTTTGAAGCAAGCACTTTACCGACTTAGCGATCTCCTTAGTCTGGCATTTACTTTTGAAAGGGTTATAAGAAGTAAGGCTAAAATATGCTCCAACCCCGGAGCCTAGATTTAAAGTTAGTCCATCATTTGACTGAGATGAAACAGTGGCAATGTTTCTTAACTTATGTCCCAGTTTCCTCATAGTAAAGTCAGCTAATAGTGGGACATGACAAGGGTGCAGAATAATATCATCATATTTACTTCAGTGTAGCAATGGGCAAATAGTGCTTTTTTGCCTAGAGTTTAATAGGAGTGTATCTTTTTTTTTTTTTTTTGTATTCTTCTTAGACACAGTGCTTCACTCTGTCACATGAACCAGCCTGAAACTCTATGTAGCCCAAGATGGTTTTAAACATGATAAGCCTTCCACCTTAGCTTCTTGAGTGTTAGGATTATTGGCATGAGCCACCATTTCTAGCTTCATTAATTAAGTTTTGAAAGCAAAAAAATTGTGGATCTATTTTTATTCTTAGAGATTTGCAGAAGAATCTAAATAAGTACCAGTTAAGAGAGGAAATGCCTATGAACATCAATAACTGACATAAGCAACTAATTTGATGCCTCGCTTCCCTTTTAATTTTTTCATTCAGTGTACATTTACAGAGAATTCATTTACTATTTTCCAGATATGGGAACATAAATGGTGTAATTTTCCTATACAAACCTATGTAAATAAAACAATGAAAAGACATGATGATAACAGGGCTTTGAGAATACAGACTAAACACAGCAAGCATGAGAATCAAAGAGGAAGTGCCTACCCCAGATAACTCTGAGGACAGTGGTATTATATAATGCCGGAGACAAGCACACAGTTGTTGAAGCATTTCCTTCAAGGTAGATAACTTTAATACAAAGACAAAGATGAAAGCTGAACTAGAATGACCTAAAGGTTTCCTTGAAAACTTAGTTAAATATCATGCTAAAGAGAAGACCAAGACATAAATTGTATTTTTTATAAAAGTGTATTAGAAGAGCTCAGATTTACCTAGTTAATTATACTCCTGTATTTCACTTAATACTAACTCACATAGAAACAAGTAGCAAGAACAAAAATATGCAAACCCATGTTTTCATTTGTAGTTTTATGCCCAACCATGACTACCCCGTGAGTATCATGTATATACTCATACACATATATTAGTATATTATATGTATATATATATATATCATATTTGTATGCATATTACTAACCATATAATCCAAGTCAATGACATATTTGTTGTCCACCTAGAAATAAGCCAGTCATGGAACAAAATAGCCTTAATTGCAGCATGATATTTATAAAATCCAATTAAATTGATTAGTGTTGAGATAGTTTATTAATGAAATTCCAAGATGTTCATTTATGTTCTATCATTCATTATTTCCAGTCTGGCCTGGTGTGTGCACCATTACCTTGTAAAACACAAAGTCATTAACTGGTAGTTCTACTTCTGTCACATTACTAGATTGTGTGATTGTGTTTTGTTCCACTCTGTTTGGTATAACATCATTAAACTCTTTTGGGTCATTTATCTGTAGCTCTCAATTCCTTTGTGGTCATCAAAAGATTCTTTTCACTACTAATTAAGCAGGTGTGACCCAGACAGAAAGCAGTTGGCTTTCATTGCACATCTGGTAAAGAAGCAAAACTGAGCCAATCTCCTGTAGTTCTCTTACTTGTTCACGTTTGATTTTTATTTTTTTTTATTTTATTTTTTATTTTTTTTTTTTTTTTTTTCAAGGTAGGGTTTCACTCTGGTCCAGGCTGACCTGGAATTCACTATGTAGTCTCAGGGTGGCCTCGAACTCTTGGCAATCCTCCTACCTCTGCCTCCCGAGTGCTGGGATTAAAGGCGTGCGCCACCACGCCCGGCTACGTTTGATTTTTATTATTAATGAGTTAATAAGCCAAATGTATTATCTACATCTTCTAGAGAATCCCAATGTTGGGGGTCTTAATAGAGAGTACTTACCACAAAATAAAGTATATATAGTTGACTTCAGCAACCAACTCGGGATGCTGAGAAGCCACTTACCCATCTCCTTATTCTGGTGCATTGGGTAAAAGAGTGGGTAATTCAATATAAACATGTCTGCAAGTACTGTTGAGTGACTAACAGGTGCCCCAGTAGGAAGCGATTCTTCTTACGGAGTTTGCTTCACAGGCACAGTAGTGAGTACTGAGCTAGTGCTTTCATGACCATGGTCTAGTCAAAGTCTCCAACAACTGAGCAGTGTATTCCCTACAAAGATGAGCTGAGATTTAGAGAGTTCACACACAGTCATTTAGTTGAGATTTAAAACCCTGTGTATTGGTTGTCCACTCTTTCAAATAACCACAGTCACAGTCTCGGTATCCTTAAAGCATCTCCACTGAGTGATCTGATAAGTGGACTCTTGATTATATGGAAGCTTATTTACTTGTCTGAGAATTAAGCATGTGTCTCGTTCTCCTCTCTTCATGATCTATTATTAACCACTTATTAATTGCTAAAATAGCACACACAAGAAAAAATAAAATAACTATGATCTAATTTTAACTATTGATTACTCTTAGCATTCATGGAAATGTGTGTGTGTGTGTGTGTGTGTGTGTGTGTGTGTGCATTCTGAAAAGGTAAGTGGTTATACATGAACATAGTGCCCATATGTCACTATCTGGATTCTGTCTGATAATCTTTGCTCCTGCTTCCTGCCCCTAGATTTCTCTTTTGTATAACAGGTTAGGACCAAACTTCTTAGCACACTTCCAACAGGTATCAGGTCTTACTGTGGTGAGTCCTAATTTTTGATGCTTATAGTTAATCACACTCCCTGGGACAGGAACTGAGTACATGGTTAAGTTTGAACAGGACATCAAAGCATCTGTCATGAGTGAGAGGCTTTTGCTCCCAGTGAATATTAGTGGTGAACTATTCACAACCTAATTGCATGAATGTGTTCCTGAATAGTAGGATGGTCAAGAAACATGGGAATCAGGCTGGGGAGATTGTTCAGTGTTAACGTCCATTGCTGCACAAGCATGAGAAACTGAATTTGACCCCTATGTACAGGTAAATCTGAGCCTGGTTATGCAGGACTATACCCATAGCCTTGAGGACAATGGTGACAATAAGATTTCTGTGGCTCACTGCTCAGTCAGTATAACTCAAAAAACCACACAAGCTCCAGGTGCAGTGAGAGACTCTGTCTCAGAGAAAAAATCTTGGAAGACTGACAAAGGAAGTCACTCAATGTCCTCTGACATATGCATTAGCAGGTAGGAAGAAACAGAGATTTAATAATGGAAGACAGAGGAAAGTCATTTTACTTCTCTACTTGATTTCATCTTTTGTCCATGTATCTCTTCTTTCCTAAGATTAACTATCCATCTCTTTCTTTGAAAAGGATTAAGGAGAAAGAATCAATGTCTGTCTTCTGATTAACCAGTTTTAAGATAGGAAATTAAAGCTCAAAATGATTTGCAGTTTGACTATGGTTATGTCATGTATTAGTGTTAGGGTCAAGACTCTAGTCTCTAAAGCCAGGTGTGGTGGCATATGCCTTTAATACCAGCACTCAGAAGGTTGAGGTAAGAGGATCCCCATAAGTTCAAGGGCAGACGGGGGCTGCAGAGTGAGTTCCATGCCATCATGTCCTAGAATGAGACCTTGTAAAAATAAAATAAATAAAAATAAAAAAAGAAGCCATAGAAACAAACAAAATAAACAACAGGGCTGGATGTCTTAGTGGTTTAAGGCATTTGCTGCAAAGCCAAAGAACACAGGTTCAATTTCCCAAAACCCACACAAACATCTGGAGTTTGTTTGCAATGGCTAGAGACCCTGGCACACCCATTCTCTTTCTTTCTCTCCAATAAATAAATAAATGAAAAATATAAAAACAACCTCCATTTCATGTGCATCTCTATAGATTCCAAGCCATCTTTGTTCTCAAAGAGAACTCCTGCCCCTCTCTCTCAAACAGAAGGATTGCATACTTGAGCACATGGCAACCTTTTGGGTTCTTAATGTTTTAAATAATAGGAACATCCCCAGTTCTGCCTTAACTCCTCAGTAAAGAAATCATAGTGGATATTATATTTAACTCATAGTGGATATTATATTTTTATTTGTCTCACCTAGGAATATAACTAAGAATAATGGAATAAGAACACAACTATATTTATATAACTTTATGGTCCAGGAATGTAGTTGTTTTACTAGGGAAGAATTTTTCTGGGAATCAGATGAAAACCATGCCCATGAAATTTACTTTGAAAATGTGAGGAAGGATGATTTAGTCATTCAGGTTGGGTTATTTTCCTTACTGATTTAAAGAATGGAGGGATCCTGCAAAAAAAGGACTAGTGTCGAAATATTGTTCCTGTACTTGGGCAGTTTACTTGCTTTTTTTGCTTTAATTTATTTTACAAATAATGATACATAAAAATAGATATTATAAAATTAAAAAAATAAAATTATATGCCCTAACACTTTGATAATTTTTTAAATATTTCTACTCACCTTTTATGCTTCTGATAAGAAATATGTCAAGGTTTCTCTTTTGGTTATATGAAATAATTTTCTTCACATTTATCTATTCTGAGGGCAGCTTACTAGAGGTCAGCTACTCCAGTTGTTTGCAAGGATGTAGGATATATTTAGCTCTGACATCAGCTGTCAAGAAGCACCCATTCCTTGGTTAAGAGTCACTCTGAGCCAACAACATACAATTTTAGGGGAAAAATAGCCTTTTAGTCTTTTAGGGATGGCGGACCATGTGTCTTTCAGAGGTAAGTAAGGCAGTCCTGTATGGTTGGAGAATATGTAGGAGATGATGGCAGATTGATGTGAAGATATCCTAGCTCAGTCATGAAAGAAAGCCATTTCTATGAAAGAAGTTAACCATCTTATAGACTATTTTTTGAAAGCTTTAATACCTTTGGCCACATATTATATGAAATTATATAGTATAATAATTAAAAATATAAATTTCATCTTTGAAATAATGTGGAATTTGTCCTGGGAACACTTAGGTATTTTTCTAGGCATTTAGGATATGTAGTGATAGAAACTATTGACTGAGCCCAGGCCAGAAGCCCATCAAAGGTTTTCAGTTAAGTTTCTTGATAATGATATCTAACTGTCAAGGAAAGTGGTGATTTTCAAAAGGAAAAGCTGGAAGTAATTCACTAGCAAGAAATGGTAGGTGTGAATGATAGAAGGACTCAATGACAACATTTAGCAAGGATATAATTTTCTGTATCCAAAAAACTGAAAAGAATCAAAGACAAGGTACTGTACTTCACAGTATCAGAGAGCAATATGAGTTTGCAATTTCAAGCTGGCTACAATAGAGCTTGTGTACCAAGGTATTAACACATACTTGAGGAAAAAAATGAGGAAAAAGAAGACATCACTTGGTAATAGGGATGAGGAATATATACATATATGTACACACACACACACACACACACACACACACACACACACATAATTGAGAGAGAGAAAGAGGCAGAAAGAGAATAGGCATGCCAGAGCCTTGTGCTTCCTTGTGCATCTGGCTTATGTGGGTCCTGGAGAGTCAAACTGGTATCCTTTGGATTTGCAGGCAAACACCTTAACCACAAAGCCATCTCTCCAGCCCCAATTTTTTTGGAGGTAATTTTATTGATATGGATGGGTCTCTGAAGTCCCCTATACAAAGCTTAAGCTGGGCTCTAAACAATGTCCTAGTCCTTTCAGATAAAGGGTAATGTTGTCCTACATTTCTCCCCCTGCCCATTGCATCTGCCTGAAGAGGATTCAAAAACCACTCACTTGTAAGAAAACATGTTACTGCTTCCTTCTTCTGAGGATATGATCCTAATTTGATATTTTCCATCTTTCCTTCCTTCTTTCCTTCATTCCATCATTTTTTGCAAGTGCATGTGAGTGTGTTTATTCATATTCATATGTGTATGGTTTCACATATGTGTATGTGTGAATGTGTATGGAGACCACAGGTCTACTTTGAATATTGTCCTTAATCTCTCTACACCTTTCTTTTTTCAATATTTTATTTATTTATTTATTTATTTATTTATTTATTTATTTATTTATTTATTTATCTAAGAGACAGAGGCAAGGGAGAATGGGCATGCCCAGGCCTCTAGCCACTGCAAATAAACTGCAGATGCATGTGCCACCTTGTGCATCTGGTTTACGTGAGTACAGAAGAATCACACCTGGGTCCTTAGCCTTCACAGGCAAATGCCTTAACTGCTAAGCCATCTCTCCAGCCCTACACCTTTCTTTGTGTACAGTGTTGCTCACTGAACACAGAGTACACTGATTGAGATGTATAAGCTAGCCAGTAAGCTTCAGGGATTCACATGTTTCTGCCTCTTCAGCAGTGAGACTATTCTGCTTTTCTTCCTTGGATCTGGACCAGTAATCTGACCAGGGATGTTCAGGCCTTGCTTCTAAGGGTCTGTTGTGGGGGGATGGGCTGTGTGAGAAGCTGAATTTGGAGAAAGGATATTCTAGTGACTGATAATACTTTAAAAAGGTGAAATACTTAATGCCTTGCAAAGTTGGAAAGTACTAGGAAAAGCAGTACTCATATGCTGTGAAGAGGGTGATTATTACCTTGCTGAATGTGAGAATCTGTATGAAGTGAATCTGTATGAAGTGCTGGGAATGCAGGGGTAGATGGAAGAACAATAGATGAAAAAAGTTAAAAATGCACTGATCCTGGAAGAGTCAGGCAGAAAACCACCTGGTAGCTATGTTCTTTATAAGACTTTGAGTCTCGTATTACCAAGACAATGAGGAATAAGCTGAGAGTGGCACCATGATCATTCAAAAGTTCAAAATAGAAATGGTCTTGCTGATAGCAATGGTATAATAGAACTGTGATATAAATAGTAAAGAGTAGGAGTGAGGTAGTAACATTCAAGTGTCAGCCAAGCCAAGTCAAGTCATCCTGATGAGTAATAGTCATAGTCAGAACAGCCATGTGGTAGCAACTATTAAGATGGCTATTAGGATTCTGTACACAAATAACAAAATAAGACTGATTTTTGGAAGCTTGATATTCAATGCCTCCCAAAAAGAGAGTTTTAATTCCTTGTCTATTTATTTATTTATTAACATTGAAAAGATAATTATTGTAAATTTTTCTCCTATGACATGAGATTGTTTAGTTTTCCTAGTACTCCAAATGACACACTTGCAGAACCTCGTTCAGCTGGTCTTGCCTGAGAATCACGTTATGTCCATCCTATCATGTGGTAGATCTGGTATGTGGCAGGTACCAAACCATCCTCATTTCTTTACATTTCTCTGTAAACTGGTGTAGCTGCTAGCATTGTGTCTCAGTGTGGCAGGCCTTTTCTATTCCAAGAACAGATGTTCTCACCCATACCTGAAAATGGACTTGTACGTAAGTCTTCCATCAACTCAAACATTCCTGTGTAGTTCACTTGTATTTCATCCACATCCACAGTCAGTGTATTAAAACCAGCTTTCCCAAGCAGATGTCCTGGGTCATTGACAGCAGTGAAAGGAGAAATATGTGGAGAAAATCCTCCTTCCCTTTGTTTCTGCTAACTGCAACACCAAAGTTCATAGAATGTGCCACGTCCAAATACTGTGCCAACAAACACTCCAGATTTTTGTTTGTTTGTTTGTTTTGTTTTTCGAGGTAGGGTCTCACTGTGTTACAGGTTGACCTGGAATTCACTATGTAGTCTCAGGGTGGCCTCGAACTCACAGTGATCCTCTTACCTCTGCCTCCCAAGTGCTGGGATTAAAGGCATATGCCACCATACTCGGCTTCATAGGGTTTTAAGACATAATGCATCTGTTCAAGTACTCTAGGAAGATCATGAGCCCAATGAAAACTTAAGCTGCTAACCACCAGGTCAAATGGATTTTCTCAGAAGGGAAGGAATTCTTCATCAGCTAAAACACTCATGGTAAGAATATCTGTTTCTAAGGAATTTTTTTGGTAGGCAGAGGTAGGAGGGTTTCCATGGGATGGAGGCCAGCCTGGGGCTTCTGAGTTAGTTACAGATCAGCCAGGCTGAATGAGACTTAAAGCATTTTCTGTTTGGAATGTCTGTTTGGAAAAACTTTCCAGTAGTTTCCTTATTCAAATGAATGTACTATGTAGCCTTTTCTACATCCAACATCCAGAGCAAGGGGTAAAATTTCTGGCTATGTCATATACAAGATCTGCAGTCTAAGCCAGGTGTGGTGGTGCACACACTTTAATCCTAGCACTTGGGAGGCAGAGGTAGGAGGATTGCTGTGAGTTCAAGGCTACCCTGAGACTACATAGTGAATTCTAGGTCAGCCTGGGCTAGAGTGAGACTCTACCTCAAAAATCAAAAACCATATATATCTGCAGTCTAAATTCCAATCTCCTCCTTCAGGTAATGAAACTTCAAACTTGACTTGGGCTGCCCAGTTCTTCTGTTTCCTCTTCAAGTCCCAGTCAAAGATACTTAGGGTTCTGGGAGGGATGCTGCCAAGAGGAGGGGCTCCAGAAGCAACATTTCTGTGACTACTCTTTCCAACAGGGCCCCATGGTGTCCTCAGCCATTGCCACAGGGACCAGATGCCCTGTCTGGTTTTAAATTATCATTTACCCAATTAACCATACACTAAGGAGGGAGTGATTTCCAAAATTTAGCATCGTGTCCCACACTTGTTTCCTTGTATTTTGAATAACAACTATTGTAATGGTAAATCCTAGGGTTAGCCCTTTAAATTTACCATAACATTTTATCAAGACTTAAAAATGCAAACAAAATATAGAATGGAGTGTCATGTGTTAGAGCTACACTTAAACATTTAAAAAGGATAGTCATGTCTTCCATTATATCTTCATGTGTTCCACCAGTCCAACTAAAACAGAAGCCACATGTTATATGGGTGGAAAAAATGATAGGTCACCATAAACTTGAGCAAGGTGTCTTCAATTCCATTTGTAGCATAATATGGTATCCTTGCTAGAGCGTGTTAACATAACTTCAGGCCAAATACAATGGTTGTTAATTTGCAGAATATATCCTTTCCATCCCTCTCAGAAAGGAAACTCAGGAACAATCATCATTCATGGAAAATTAACAAGGGGACTGATTTCTGATCTTCCTTAAGGGATATGTTAACCTTCCTGCTCTGTCATTATATAGTCCCAAAAGACGCAGGTCATTTGATCATAACCAGGCCAGTAACACTGGTTTGCTGTATTGATAGTATCACATTATCATCCTAGATATGCAAGAGGTAGCAATAGATTAGAGACCTTAGTAATTTACATATACTGCAAAAGAAGAGAAATAAACTAAATATATTGATGGACATTCCATGTCAATGAAATTTTAAGAGCCCAACACTTGGTGATGAGCTAGGACATTCCTTCTAAATTAAGGATACTTTATGGCATCTCTCCATTTCTCTCACAACAAGAAGCACAGTATCTTGTAAAACTCTTCCAAGTTTTGTATATTTATGTGTATGTGTTAACATGTGTGTGGAGGCCAAAGGTAATTATCAAATATCTTTCTATATCTTATGTTTTAATACAGTCTCTCTCTGAATCTTGAGCTCACTGATTCAGTTAGTCTTGTTCTTCAGCAAGTACCAGGATCTTCCTTTGTCTGTCTCCCTAACACTGGGGTTCCAACCATGTGCCAGCAAGCCTGGTTTTTCAAATGGGTGCTGGGGTGTGAACTTTGGTCCCTCCTACTTGTGCAATGTTCAACATGCACCTTACCAATGGAGCATCTACCTAATCTTCTTCCTGTTATGGAAGCAGTAAATGTCATTCTTCAAAAACTGAACCAGTGTATACATCAGGTAACCCCAAAGTAATTAGCTGTGGAGAAGGGCAAAGAACAAAACATTATGAAATAGAATTAGCTGCAGTCCAAGCAATCTTGCCATTTATACCATTTAGCAAGGCATGACAGCAATTTGTGTGCAATATTTTAATTATTATTGTTATTATTATTGTTGTTGTTGTTGTTTTTGTTTATTTGAGCATGTGCTGTGTATGTGCTGTGTGAGTGCCAGAGAATCAAACAACCCACTCACAAAGTGGAGCAGAGAACTGCACAGGGAGTTCTCAGAGGAAGAAATACAAATAGCAAATGCACATTTAAGAAAATGTTCAACATCCCTAATCATCAGGGAAATGCAAATTAAAACAACTATGAGATTCCACCTTACCCCAGTAAGGATGGCTAGCATTAAAAAAAAATAATGAAAACAAATGCTGGCGAGGCTGTGGAGAAATAGGAACTGTAAGACCAAATGCTGGACTCCCCCGAGCTCTGTCTCAACCACTATGGCACCCTAAATCACCCAGAGAAGGATCTTGATGGAAATAGCAATGGACTTTTATTTCCTTGCTGGGCATATACCCTAAAGGCCCCAAGCCTCAGACTGGGACATTTGCAGAACCAAGGCAGCTTTTCAAGTTTAGACAAAGAAAAGGAAAAATCAACATGATTGGTTAAAAGCTAGCAAAAGATGAATGGAATAAGCTCATTGGTTATTTATTGCTTTACTTTGAAATATTTTTTCTATATTAGTAAGGTCACAGATGTAAATGTTTGCTGAGTTTGTTTTGATGGCTCATTTCATGGATTACTTTGAATACTTATCAGTTTGGAGTTTTTCAGCAACTGCAAAAAAGATAATCAGCTCCTTCTGGAAATAGAAACTTATCCTGTCTATTCTGAAAGCCTGTCAACCATGTTTAGTCTGGCCAAACCAAATTCTATAACAATTTCTTTTATTCCTACAGAACAACCTTTCACTGCTGGGAGGAATGTAAAATGGTTCAACCACTATGGAAAGCTATATGGAGACTCCTGAAAAGGATGACCATAGGGGGATACCAATGGGACCCAAAATTCCCTTATTGGGCAAAACCCTTTATTCCCCAACAACAGATTAAAACATTTGCTCAACCATGTTTATAGCTGCTCAATTCATAATAGCAAAGAACCTGGAATCAACATGTCCATCACCAGATGAATGGATAACAAAGATGTCTCTATATCTATACTATGGAATTCTCCATCCCCAGTAAGGAAAGATGAAATAAGGAAATTTGAAAAAAAAGGTCAAACATGGAACAGATCATCCTCATAACTCCCCCAGTGCACAAAAAGATAAACTTCGCATGGTCTCTGTTGATCTGTCGCTCCTAAACCTGAAACCATGTTTCAAAATAGAAACCAAATAAACACTCAGAGTTCCAGACAAAAGGGAGGGTGGGAGGGAGGGAGGGGTAAGGGTGGGAGGGAACAGAGGGTGGGAGGGATAACAAGGGGGATTGAAATTGGGACCCAAAAGGAAAAGATGTTTTAAAACCCTATATTTTGAACAACAGGTTAAAACATTGATCCTTCAGGCAGGTCACTGGGGGAACACCTTAACCACAGGAACCTGGAGAGATTCATTGTAAAGATAACCTTAATCTTGTCCTGCTTCTCTCTGAAGTGTGCTCTCTCTCCTTTTGTTCTCTCTTTTGCTCTCTATACTCACTTTCTCCTCTATAATATCTTTTTCTTCCCTTACCTTCCTAGGTGCAGACTTATAACTTTCCAGTGCCAGCATGGAACTTCCACAATAAGCTGTTGATCTGAAACACCTACATCCCTTCCCAAAATAGACAGACTTCTGTCAGAGTTCTTGGTGACCCACCAAAGGTTAATGGCAAGACCCTACTGTTGAAGACAGCTCTGCTGTGTGAGACCAAACATGGAGAGATATGTTCAGAATCTGGAAGAGGGTCAGTCCCCAGACAGTTAGCTAGTCTAGTACCAGAGGGCACTATAGAAGCAACTGGGGAAAATGACCGACATCTGTCCAAATAACTGGCAGTCTAAGATACCCAGCAGGAAACAACTTGATGTAATGCTCATACAAGTGCAGTAGTGGCAATCAGCCATGGTGGGTAACCAACTGCTCTTGATTTGGCTAATAGATCCACTCAGTGGAATGGAACTCATTGCTGGAACTGGGAAATAAGTCAAAACCAGGTACAAAAAATGAGCTCAGTCTCCAAGATCAAGATACCACCAAATGTGGGCTAGAAGAGAGCCAACACATATAAATTTCCCTCCAAAACATAGATGGTCATCCCTTCTACCTAGTACTAACTTTTCTCTCCGATGGAGAATTTGCTTATCTTTTTCAGGTGGACATCGAACCTAAAGGGAGGATCAGCTAAACACACCTCACCAGGGCCCCAGCTGAAACCATAGAACAATGCAGGGGAAGGGCAAGAGTTCAGTGTTCATGGTGATCATGACACCAGCAAAAGGCCGTAGGAGATAAACACAGAGAACATCCAACTCCAACTAAGCCAGATATCCAGAGACACAGAGGCTCCCGAAACCGCATCACTGAAGCAGAACTAAAATGACCCCAATGTGGCTCAGGGAAACTTGCGGAAGAGGGGGCAGAAAGATTGTTAGAGTCATAGTTGGGGCATTATGCACAGAGACTGGGGCCAAGCCCCCAGAACTCTTAACTAACCTCACAGTGCTTGACCCACATTCCCCATTGACAAGGGTCCCTTTGAAAGAGGGAGGACAGGGAGGAGGACAATGGAACCTTTACTATGAATGTAAAATCAAAATAATATAAATAAATATATATATATATATTAAAAAAAAAACCAAAAAAAAAAAACCAAATGCCAGAGGCTTGTCATTTTTTTTTTAACATATGGCTTTATGTGGGTGCTGTGGAATTGAACCTGGCTTAATAAACACTTTTAACTGCGGAGCAATCTCCCCAACCCTGCAACTTACAGTTTCTTACAAGCTCCAACACAGACTCATGATAGGGATTTCTAGACTTCTGGAATAAGGGTAAGCCTACTAAAATTCTGAACTGTGGAAATTCTTGAAAAGTGTGTTTCTTGACTCTGGGAAAATAGAGTAACATGAGACGTGCTCTACCTTACCTTCTGAGCTTTGAGAAATGGAAAGACCAGCTTACATTTATTGTGAATTGAAAGTGTCATATCCAGAACTAGGCCTAAATAAGTTGTACAACCAGAAATCCCTGACCCTAATGTCATTCAGTACATTTATACCTGAGCCTTTATCTGAGTTCATACATAGGCTTTCACTGGGGAGAAGTGTTGTATTATTCAGGGTTCTTTAGAATAACAGAACTGATAGAATGAATTGTATTAAAAGAGAATATTATTGGATTAGTTTACAACAGTCCAGCAATAGCAGGTTGCAGGCCCGAAAGTCAAGAAACCCAGTAGCTGCTCAGTCCAAGAGGCTGGATGCCTCAGCAGTCCTGATCCTGCATGAAAGGCCTAGAGGCATCCTTGAGAGATGCTGCTCTTCAGTCCATGCTGGAAAGCAGCAAGCATAAAGCAGCAAGCAGAGAGCAGAGAGCAGTGAGCAGCACCGGCAGCCAGGTGGGAGGAGAGGAGACTTCTCTTCCAGAGCTTCTTTAGATAAACCAGCTCCCTCCTCCCAGAGAGGGGCCACCCGCTCTGGGGGAAGGGCTCACCCTGGGGGAAGGATTCTTCCTTTAGTTAATCCTTCCTAAAGGCAACCTCAGAGACACACTTATGAGGAATGTCTGTGGATTCCTAAAGAGATCAAGTTGACACAAACTTAACCATCACAAGTACATTCTACTTCCCACTAAGAAAGAAAATCCCCACTTCTTCAACATGAAAATTAACTCCTATACTATTACAGAGATAATAAAATAATAAAAGTTCAAATAATATGGATCATCTATTGCTGAGTTTGTTTATTTAGCAGCTGACTGGATCTTTTCTTACAGTTTAAAATATTTTCTTCATATATTTTTTTCTTGAATTAGTTGCATTGGTTTCTTTTTCCTGTTGTACAAAAACACACCAAAAATTATGAATTAATTTTTGTAGCTGATG
The DNA here is from genome assembly GCA_036365145.1 of Orientallactaga sibirica. NCBI lineage: Eukaryota > Metazoa > Chordata > Mammalia > Rodentia > Dipodidae > Orientallactaga > Orientallactaga sibirica. The sequence goes on along the minus strand of JAEOAD010000001.1, from coordinate 100,092,803 downwards.
GGTATAGGACCAAATGAAGATATTCTCCCAATCTATTCTATATCCCAGGCTCACTCTTTAAGTAGAATTCTCATGTGTTCTAAGTCCTCTCCTACACTTTGGTATCATGACTTTATATTGTTAGCACTTCCACTCATGGAGAAGTATCTTAATTTTCCCTAATTTAATGCTTTTAAAAGACAAAAGCATACATTAGTACTATAATTAGCATCATAATTTTCTTTTAAAGCAATAAAAATCAGCGTCTGCATGAACCATGTTACATTTGCTTTCTCATTTGATTTGCTTTTGTATATCTTGCAATGATGGCTGGCTTTTATTGAGGTTTTTACTTTCCATTGAAAGTGCACAGTCTGCCCTTGATTCTTGTTGTGGTTTTGTTCAGTATTGATTGAACCACCAGGATTTCAGAGAACTTAAGGATTGTGTCCTCCATGGCCTTTGCTTGCTGAGAGATTTTCAGTTTATCGTGGTTAGAATAAAATGGCATTCAAATGCTGACATTGTTGATCACTTTGCACTTCCTCCTCAAAAAGCTCTTTAGGCCACCCAAAGTTAATGGACAGAAAGATTCTTTAGCTAAATTCCCAGAGAGTTTTACCAGCCCATTCACTTAGCAACCTCTACTACCCATGAGCATCTGGAACTGTATATACTCCAAATACTTTTCCATTTGCACATCTCCAAAGAGGCTGAATGCATATGTCGGTTTCATTGATAGCAGCATCATATTCTGTCATGTCCCTGTCCCTAACCCCCACTGGAAAGGAAAGGAATGAAGGCTAGGAAATTCTATATTTAGGGAGGGAGAACACATGCAACAGATCATTTCTTCTCAGGACCTTGAGGTATGTGTGGTAGTTTGAATATATGACCCCCGATATATTCAATGTTTTACTAGTTTATAGTTTGCATCTGTGGTCACCTTGCTAGAGGCAATGTCACTGGGTGGTTCTTAAGGTGTGGTGGTTGGTTTGAGATTCCATGGTAAAGATATACAAAGTGTGCCCAGTAGTTCCTGAAGTGTGCTGTGACTTTTGGCTGTAGCTTTGCTCTTTGTGCTGTGTAGCTGGTTGGCTTTTCTCTCTCTTGCCTGGTCCTGTGAAGAGCAGGCCACTTCTCCTGCCATTTGGAACTTCCCCTGGATCTGTAAGCTTCAATAAATAATATCCCTTCCTCCATAACTGTGCCTGGTCTGGAAGTTCATCTCAGCAAACCTGAAGCTGTCTGCTACAGTGTGCTAGGTGAACAATCTATAGTAGAATGTGGCTGAAGCCCTCCTGGTCAGTGTGTAGATAGTTGGCTCCACATACATGAGCTGTATTTAGAGTAATGGATTGGCTCCAACCTCATTCTGAATTTCCAGTGTATTGTGCTTTGTTTCCACTTTGCTTTTAGGAGAATATTTAATATTCTCTCTTCTGCTAGTTTTCAAAGGATATTCAATAAACTTATCAGCCTAAGGAAAAAACAATACTATGTACAATTACAACACATTTGACTAAGAAACATTGATATTCATGCAACAAATAGTCATGGCAAACATTCTGCATTATGAGAAAATGCAGAGAAGACAAAAGTGTGCAGCCCAACAGAATCCCTGTCCAGAAATGGATCAATTAAGCAGCTCTTTAGAGTAGAGACAAAAGTTGGAGAAGTACAATACAGAGAACATAGCTGGGAGGCCCTGAAGAAGCTCTAGAAGAAAATTAATTGTGCAGCCAAAACAGAAATTAGTAAGAATAGCAGCAAAGGAAAGGATCAGAGAGTGCAACCTACATGTGAGAAGATGAGTGGTGAGAGAAGTTTTGTCAATGGGAAACACTTGGTTTCCACATGTCAAGATGAATGAGCTAATGATTGCAAATGCATGTGCAGGCCACGTGACAGAAGCAATGCTCTCAATGCTTATGGTCTAGAGCAATGCTATCTCCACCCCCACCATGGGAACCTGATAGGTAGAGGTCTGGGTGGTTCAGATGCCTCTGCTGTTTTCCCCACAAAATCCTACCAGCAGTAGTGGTAGCTTCTCCTTCAACCTCAATCTCTGTGGAAACCTGGAAAGCTCTAATATAAGCAGCTGCTTCCTTGGAACTCCTGCATGACAGCACTGGTTTATCCAAATGTAAGTGGACATTATAAGGAGACTCTTCTCTAGCCAGAGCTAACCTAAGACCCTAAAGAGACATTCAGCTTCACCACTTCTGCAGTGTTTCAGCAAGGCATTGTAGCTGTCTGTGCTGCTCTGGAGACGGTTGCTTCTCTTCCAGAGGTCACTGCTCTGACACACAGCTTTGGAGATTCCCCTTAGCCATGGGGGCACCAGATGCCTTTTAATGTCTTCAGGAGATTTTGCATCAGCTATAAGAGCTTCAGACTACCCCTAGCTCCCCAGAGGACTTTGACCCATGGCTACTCCAGAGGTCTCTACCTACTTTGCAGGTGTCATCACCATGGTGGCTAGGTGGACTTGCCTCACCAGTGCCAGCCAGAAACTGAGTCAGCAGACGAGCATGGGTAAGCAAAAAATCTGTGGTTAATAGATAGGACATGTGTTGTCTTGCCCTTCTTTGGCTATCTATAATCAGTCCTTCTCTCAGTCAGTCTCAGGTTTCCACACTGAGTTGCAGCACAGACCTGAGAATGAAATCTCTTTCGGATGGCTTTAATGCCTACTAGGCATTTTTGTCTGAGAGAGTCTCCTGAAGGGATTGGGCTAAGAACAGACATCATCAAGAATTGGTAGCCTTGAGCACACCTTGCAGGCAAAAGTTATGAACAAGCTTCAGAGTATCCATGAGAGCCGAGAGCTGTGGAAATCAGAGAGATATCTAGTATGGAAAGCTGTGAAGAACAACAGAAGAGCCCATGGGGACTACCCACCCCCCACCCCTGCCCACCCAGCCACAGGAAGAGTTCCTGAGAGCTTCTGGAAGAACTACTTACAGCTGCAGAGGCACTGCCTGGAGCAGCCAGGAGAGCTGGTAAATCCAGCTGCTAGGATTTGCACTGCTGGTACTCAGGGCCTGGGGTTACACTGAGGACCATGAGCCAATGCTGTACTAATCTGAGTGCCGCTGGTGCCCAAAGCTCCAGCTGCCATTTCTCAAGAGGCTGTCATTCACCTATTCTTGATTTCTCTTCAAATGGAACAAATGAGCTCTCTGCTGGTTATGTATTATTATACAGATAATATCAATGAAATGCCAGTAAATTCACTCATGTTCCACCTTCTGCCAGTGTGGAAATAGAGCAAGTTGATCTATGGCACCCATTTTCAATACAGGAAACTCCCAACCATTAAGAATGTAGAGAGCCGGGTGTGGTGGCGCACGCCTTTAATCCCAGCACTCGGGAGGCAGAGGTAGGAGGATCACCATGAGTTCGAGGCCACCCTGAGAATACAGGGTGAATTCCAGGTCAGCCTAAGCTAGAGTGAGACCCTACCTTGAAAAACCAAACCAAAATAAAACAAACAAACAACAAAAAAAAGTAGAGGACCTGCAGATTCTGCAACAGTTTTAAGAGTTGGAGAAATTTTGTTTTGTTTTGTGTTTAAATACCAGTCAGATATGATCTGGGGACCCACATTGTGTATATATACAAACTATTAATTTTTTAAGATACACATGGAAATGACAAGAAAATAATCTTAAGTAAGGTCCCAAGATAGGATTTAAAATAGGAAAAGAGAGGACTTTAACATTTTGAAAAGATAGCCAGTGTTCTCAAGGGCCATAATATTTAAGTCAATGATCTACATGTCCATTTTCATAAGTGAAAATATGAAATGTATCTGTGAGAAGACATTCAATGCATAGTACATATGTATGTTGCATGTTTCAGGACATTAGAAGTTGGTAGACACATAAGAAAGATTCACATTCCTGAAAATTCATATATTCCACTACAAAGAAAAAATATATTATTAGAAGAAGCTATCTATTAGGAAAGAGCTAAATAAAAAAAAAATAAATAAATAAAATAAAATTATAAATCTGAACCCATCCTCTAATGCTTGAGACAAACATATTCTTCATGTTTGGGAGATATCTATTAAAACTTCTATAGCATGACCATTGTTTACACATCTTTCACCTGTATTTTCCTGAACTGTATCCTTATTTTATCCTATTTGGCAACCAGTAAGGAAGAATAAATCACTATTAAGTAAGCACGTTGAAAATCAAAGCCTAAATATTCATTTTAGTATGAGAGAGACTTAGGGAGACTTAGAGAGAAACATAGAGTGCCTGTGAAAGTGAGAGAGTACATTTTTGGGCATCATTTTTTAAATTCTACCTCATCTGAGGCAGTGTTTCTTGTATGATTCTGTACTTTGAATAGCTGGCCCACAAGCTTCTGGGGATTTTCCAGCCTCTGCCCTCCATCTTGCCATTGGAGCACTGGGATGATAGACAGGTGTCCTACTAAACTTGGCTTGATTTGGGTTCTGGGGAGCTGAATGAAGATACGCTTGTTCATCAAGTGTTGTACAGGCTGAGCCACCTCTCCAGCTGTCATTCTCACAGTGAAACATACATGTGCATGCATGCACCCACACACACACCACAATTTGAAAGAGTGTACATAGCAGTTTGATTTGCATAACAGGCCATGGGATTTCAGACAATTGTTGGTGGCTACTCTTCCCTGTCTACTTAGCTTCCCATGCTAATATTGATGTATTGATTCTAAGTCATTAAGGAACCAGAGGACTGACTACCAGTGTGCTCAAACAGGGAAGATCCACTAAATCATCTTCTTTTCTAAACCATTCTTACCTTAGGCTCCTTCAAAGTTAAATCCCCTTTAACTTTCCATCATGAGAAGTCTTGCTTTTCATTTTCAGAATAATATCTAGATCCTCACTGTATTCTTAAGAGGTATATAAAGGAGGGAAAGGGAGAGAGATAGGGAGGAAGGGAAGGAACAGAGAGAGAAAATGTTATGATACTAAGTTCTAAGGCAGCCACTGACTGAAGGTTTCAAATAAAGTTTGATAAGCAAAGGTGAATTGTGAAAACAAGTAACTCCAGATTAACTAGAACAGTGTTTTGTACAAGGTACAATGTAGTGGACACTTCAACTTTTGTGGGCAAAGGTTCACAGTCAATATTTGGCTTTACAACTCAGTTACAATTAATTGGTTTTATTTATGAAATGTTACTGTTAATCACAGGCTTATAGTTAAAAGCAAATAATGTAATTTACATTACTCTTCATATGGTGGATTCTTTTCATTTGCATTATGAGAATCATTGTTTGAAATTTAATATAGCTATTATAAAGAAAATCAGGCCTAAGAAGTCTATGAAGGGTTTTTTTGTTTGTTTGTTTGCATAAGTTAAATTACTCCAAACCAGGAAAAGATGATGGGAAAAAGGGATAGAACTAACCATATTATTTTAAAATCAATAACAGATTGAATCAATTTGATCCATCATTGAAGAGAAGCTGGATTTCTCTTAGAAATATTTACAATTCACAAGTAATCTTTTCCTGCTAATATGCATTCAACTTCCTCCAAAGGTGCATGAGTTGTTATGTATAAGGAGATGTGAATGTTATTAATGGAATGGAGATTTTAGTAATAACAGTTAGTGTGTGAGGAATTCTCCATAGTTCTTGTTTTCCCAAATAAAATAATCCAACTGGGAGTCACAGAAAGTTTAAACAGTTTATTAAGCAAAGCAAAGAGCACTCCAGAGAAACACTGTGATGACCTGACAGAGGAGAAGCAGTTCACTGGGTTATTCACTATGAAAACTGAAGAAGTTTTCTTAAGAAGTTGCATATCTATGATATGAAGAGGGTGCATAGGTATTGTGTGATCCTTTCTTCCTCCAAAATCATGGTGGAGCTGATCTTTCTCTTAGGGTATTTCTTCCCATGATTCTCTTAGAAAGTTTAAAGGACAAATGACATTATACTGAAGCTGAAGCCTCTGGGAGATGCAGACCCTTTATTACTGCACATGTGTTTCAGTTGGGAATGATCCCCAGCACTTGAATTTCTGATACAGTGGGAGGAATCTAACTGTAGGCCCATGGATGTTTCAGACAAAGGGGCATACTTGACCATTTGGAAGCACAGCAACCAAGACATAGCTGGAGTTGTCTAGTTGCTTCCTAACTTCTTGACTACTGGTCTTTATACATTAGTCTTTGTAGTTAAGGTCCTTTTATATGCTATTGTAGCAAGCATTCTACATTCATGATCTCATTGTATCTTTAAAAAACATCTCTTTATGAGTTAGTCAAGCAATGCTTAGAAAAGTGAAACATTTGTGTTTGCAGAGATGATTCATCTTCGATAGACTAAACACTAGGATCATTTCATGCTAATCGTGCTATTATCCATCTTATTGCCTTAACTATTCACCTCAGGGAAACAGTCTATTTTAATAGAAAATAAACCTGAATTCTGATTATTCAAACACAAAGAATCTAACAGTAATTCTGGGAAAGACATGTTTGGGCTCAAAGTTTTTTTTTTTTTTTTAATAAAAGATTAGACAATTTAATTTTAATTTTAACAGATTAATATTGTGTTTGATCAATATGAGAAAACAAGCCACATTAATACCAACACAGCTTTTAGTTCTTACTCTTCTGTTGACCTAAGACTACTGTTATTTTTTAATTTAAACTTTGTGAGCAATTAACCACTAGTGAGTTAACCACTAGTTGGCTCGTAGACATACTACAAATAAGACGTAAAATGCACCTTCTCAACTGGAGTGTATGAGTCCTTCAAGGCCACCTAGTGAACTTGTGTGATAACTGAAGATAGAATTTTTCTTTCTTAACATCCCAAACTACCTGGAATTGATGACATGTTGTGTTTTAATTTAGTTTCTTTCACATTACTATTTTGCTTGTTATCTTATAAAAATCAATATTTTACTTATATTCAGACCAAGAATCACTAGAAATGTTCTCTACTGATAAAATTCCAATACTTTATATACAAATACGTGTTTATAAACAACATTCAACAGCCAGTTCCTACACTCTCATCTGAAGGGAGTGGACCCAGACCTTGATTCTGTCCCCTGAGCTACTGAGACTAATAGGCTACAGCTTCAATGCCTAAGAGTTCAGCATCTTCCAGCTCTTTGAATTCAATATAATAGAAAAACACATTCATGGGTTCATTTACAAACTTTCTTGCATGATACTTTTCATACTATAAAAGGCTTCCTTGGCCTAAGTTTGTCCACTCCAATGAAACATATTATATGTACTTATTGTGAATTTTAATGACAGGGTTTTTTCTATGTCTTTTTATTTTGTATAGCAGAATATTAAGACATCTGAAAACACATTACAAACCTGTTTATATGCTTTCAGTGTGTTGGATTTAAGATTTAACTGAGCCAAAAGTTTTCTCTACCTATTTTTAGCAGATATATTATGTGGGGAAAAATCACCAGTGTCAAAGTAAATGGCCTCTGTTCCCATTCCTGAGCAGCTGAATGGGGTAGATAATTTTCTGTCCTGGTTGCAGGAGGCCTAGGTTTTTATGTAGGTCTACCATTAACTCCAAAGGAAAATTTAATTCCAAAGTAGCTAGCTTCAATGTTGATTTCAAATATATGAAATACTACTAAAATTAATATTTCTTTCTATTTATAACACTGTCTTGAAGAATTACTTCTCTCTATTTAATAATTTATACTACCTTATCTGGTAGTCTTCTTACTCAAGTGTTTAAAATTTTAATATTTTTATTCTCTTCCAGCAAATGCTAGAAGAGAGAGGAGAGGGGAGAGAGAGAGAGAGAGGAAAGAATAGGCATGCCAGGTCTGTGGCCACTGAAAATCAACTCCAGATGCATGACTACAGATGAATTCCAGATGCAGGAGCGACTTTGTGCATCTGGCATTATGTAGGTGTGGCAAGTGCATTAAATAATGTGCCATCTCTTCAGGACATTCATATACAAATTTTGTTAAATGTGAATCAAAGGAAATAACATTGTAGAAATATTTCTCATCTTGGGGTAGTCTACATACAGGAAATGAATATAAACAATAGAAACAGAGACTTTGGATTTAAATTGAGCTGAATCAATAGTATTTTATTAAGAAAACAACATCTGTGATATATTTGAGTTTTGAAGAAAAAAATTTATGAAGAAATTTCATTGTAAGAGCTAATTTTCATTTAGAGTTAAAAAAAATAAAATGAGTTAAAGTTAGCAATGATCCAATAGACTGCAGGAGAATAAAAATGAAGATCAGCAATGGTGATCTGCTTCTTTTTGGTGTTTTTAGCAGTGTGAACTTGGGTCAACATTTAACAACATTTGGTCTCAATTCCTCATAAAATAAAATAAGTGGATATAAAATCCATTTGGAACTTGACAAGTGATAAATTTATGATTCTAAAATGTCATTTCCATATCCTTGATACTGATTGCAATTAACACTTCACAGTGTACAAATTGGAGTCTAAATCCAAGAGCTGCCTCAATTATTGACCATTGGTTCATCCACTCTTTAGTTTTTCTTTTTTCTTTCTCTCTTTCTTTCTTTCTTTCTTTCTTTCTTTCTTTCTTTCTTTCTTTCTTTCTTTCTTTTTTGCTGAAATATACTTGTGTTGGTGGCCACCTGCTCAGTACTCTAATAAAAGGATTTCTAGGGGAACACTCAGCATCAAGTAATATTCTTCCCAGTGCTCCTTCTCTTCCCAGGGGATGTTGTTATTTTTCTGTCCCTTAGAGTTAATCATTTGAAGATTCTTTGTAATCCTAGAGATCAGGAAATATCAACAATAAAAAACAACCCAAACTAAAACCACAACAAGAAACAAACACAGTTCTCTTTCACTCAGAATGCAAGACTTAATTTATCTTTTGTTCTGAATAGTTCTCTACGGTATGGGAACAAAACTAGGAAAAAATTGATAGAGGATTTTTAATTTAATACACAAACTCACTTTTCCTATTATTTGACGATCTTTACTTGGGCAGAAAATAGTCACTTTTCTTCCTTAAAGAAGGGTTGGAGGCCTGGCTGGCAGAGGAAAGAGATACTTTTGCACTGTTCAGGAAAAGCTGAAGCTTGAATCCACCACTGTGGTGGATTACAGAGGCCAGGCTGTTTGCCTCTCTGCCTGCTACTCAGGGCCATGTGAAATAAAATTCCCAGAAAACAGCTCTATCTGCTGCACCTCTTTCCAGCAAGGCTGAATGGCCTGATAAAGCTCCTGTGATCAAAGAGTGATGGAATGTTGCAAATCAGAGCCAAATTACCTTGGGCTACCTTTAGCCCCTTAATAGCCATTTATTGCCCACCTCTGTGTCTGAACTAATCTCCAGGTGACTATCAGTTGATCAGGCATAATCCTTGTGGGAATTCAAGAACAAGACCATAGCTTCCACCAACCCAAGGGCTAAGAATGTCATCCCTCACATCTGAGGCCTATGGTAGAGCTTTCCCCTGCCCTCTGCTATAACCCCTCCCCATCCCAATCTGATGGTCAGCCAATGTATTTGAAAAGTGCCTTGTTTATGACTTTCTTTTGTTCTATAAAACCTTCATAAAATTAGCACATTGGAACATGGAATTTGGGGTAACCTAAATCTGTGTTCCCATGCTTTGTTCACTCATGTCCAGCTCCAGAATAAACTATCTCTTATCCCCTTTGAGGTGAGAGCTGTATCTCTTGCATCCACAGGCCCTTGTGGAAGGAGATCAAGTAACTGGGGAGAACTGGATCAGTATGTTAAGCAGTGGCAGCAGCTTACAGTCAAGGCATGAAGATAGACATGTCTAGATAACCAAGTGAGAAGTGAGGAGCAGAGTCCCAATCCTGGGGCCAACATCTGAGCACCGGCATCTCACTGGGGCTGCACTCTGATGATAATGAACTAATTAAAATTTAATTTCTGTCACCTGTAGAAACAATTAAAGAATTCTAACATAACCATCCATTATTATGAGTCATTTCTGAAAGTAGAACTCAAAATGCAAATATATTCAGTCCTTCTACTGACCAGGATAGCCTTAAATGTTCCCTTAGCTTGAGAAAATTTTAGACAGTCTCCTAAAGTCTTTCTTAGAACATTTAATTAAGAGAACTAAAATTATTCACTCTTTCTCTGTCCCTTTGAGATGCAAACCTCTTGTAAACCAATACTGACTACCCTTTTCAAGAATCTAGGAGACATCTCTTTGAAATTTAATTTTGGAAAAGGAGAACATACCTGTCTCCCAGTTTCCAGGACAGAATAGGAGTCCAAGTTCATACCTATCAATCAGCCAACAGAGATGCCCAAACCACTGACCAACTTCCTACTTCAAGTCATTAACTTCATTACACTTTCATTTCCTCATCCGTGAAATGGGAGCCTTAAGGGTTTTTGAGACCCTTATAGAGGATGGAAAATGTAGACAGTATTGTAAATACAAAGCAACTCTGCCTATATATTGATATCAAAGAAATATTGACAGATATGAATATACTGAAAAATATATCAAAGGCACTACATAAACAAAACTTAATCTTAAGTGAGGTGGATGTTATCTGGAATACATAATGGACTATATACATCAATGTTACTTAAGTAGAAGTTGTTATAGAGAGTGCCATTGATTTATGGATGCACAAATAGAAAAGATCAATGAACAAATGAAAAAAATCTCTATATTATAAAGAATCAGTTTAATTGCCCTGTACAATGGATTGGAGTAATTGTTCTACAATGGGAAGAAAATTTCTGCATGTTTAACCTAATTGTAATTTATATCTTAGCACAAATAATCCCTGTATTCACTCTCTGAGGTTGCTTTAAGGTTTTGAGACTAGTGTTCATTATGTGGATCATACTCATTATAACAAGGAGAAATTTTGACCTTGAAAGCAACAATAAACAATGGAAATATGAGTTTCATAGTAGACAGGTTAGATTTGAATTTTGAACTTTGTCTTACATTTTCAGTGTGTATATGTGTTAAATAAGAAAATTATTGATGTCTATGAAGTTGAACTAATATTTGATTGGATTTTTCTAGTAATGGGTATGGGTGTTTGATTCATTCCCACTCCATCAGAGTTATCATCATGCTGTCACAGCCTAGACAAACCAGCATAAGCTGAAGAGGGACACTGTCTGAACAAGGTGGCTAACTTAAATTGTTCACATCAGTATTCATTAATATTACTAACTTTAAAAGCATTCTTATTTTTCTACAGAATTAGAACTAATGTCATTTATACATGAATAAATGTCACAGGCAAGAAAGTTTCCAGGCAAAATGATTCTAGATCTGTCAGCTTTCATAAAATGATAGTAATGATATTTAAATCAACTCTCTTTATCCTCCTTTTTTTTTAACCTTTTTATTTATTTATGTATTGAGAGACAGAGAGAGAGAGAAAGAGAGAGAATTGGTACACCAGGGTTTCAACCACTGCAATAAAATTCCAGGCCATGTAGTCTCAGGATGGCCTCATACTCATGGCTATCCTCCTAACTCTGCCTCCCAAATGCTGGGATTAAAGGTGTGCACCAGCATGCCTGACTAAAAATTTGTAACTTTTGACCAAGGTTTGCCCAACTCAAACACACTAAGATAATTTCTCACATGCATGTCCAGAGGCTCATTTCCTAGGTAATTCTAAATCCTTGAGTCCTAATCCAATAATAGAAATAGAAAATGCTAGATAAAACATTTGTGGATTGTTCTGATAATCTGAAGTTTTAAGAGAAGAAAAGAAAGGATTGGGATGAAATAAATTACCTATGTTCATGCCTGTTAAAGAAAGAATTTGAGCTAGGTGTGGCAGTGCATAACTTAATCCCAGCACTCAGGAGGCAGAGATAGGAGGATTACTGTGTGTGAGTTCAAGGCCACCCTGAGACTACATGGTGAATTCCAGGTCACCCTGGGCTTCAATATGATCTTATCTTGAAAAGCCAAAAACAGTGTTACAAATTTTCATTATAATAATGAATTTTTATTATAAGAACAGAATCTGGGTAGGTAATGCATAACATGGGAGATAATGGGCTAATTTGATCATGAAAATCATATATAATGGACTTGTATAGCAAATCATATTGCGTGCATTTAAAATATAAATATTTGACTAATATTAGAAAAGATAAATAAAAATAATTTTAATTTATTAATCATAAATCAGGGGTCACATATTGCATTTCTTTTTTTTCTTTTTTAATTTTTATTTATTTATTTGCAGGCAGAGAGAGATAGAAGAGAAGAGATAGAAGAGGGGCAGACAGAGAGAGAATGGGCATTCCAGGGCCTCTAGACACTGCAACCAAACTCCAGATGCATGTTCCCCTTGTGCATCTGGCTTACGTGGGTCCTGGAGAATCAAACCGGGATCCTTTGGCTTTGCAGGCAAACACCTGAACCACTAAGCCATCTCTCCAGCCCAATTGCACTTCTTTATAAAACAAAGAGAAATTAGTTTTCAAGTTTTCTCCATGACTTCTCAATTATTGTACTATGTAGTACTTTTTAGATACATTTCCTTAATTTTAAATAAGCTTACAAGAGTGAATATTCTATCAAATCAACTCTAATTGCCTCCCAATAAAATCTGATGACCTCATTTTGCTTGTATTGTTAGAGGAGTTAATTAGAACTGCACAGCCACCAGCTAAATATACTGGTTTATGCAAACAGTAAATCCAATTTCCTCTATAAACATATTTCTGCTGGATGAGCACAGAGGGGCAAAATAGAGGATGTTGAATACAACCTCAAAATATAAATTAAGTCTAATTATATGACCTCATTTAAAGAGGAAAGATGTTATCATTAATTTATGTAAATAAATATAAATAGCTGTACATAGATAATAAAATATATATAATTTGTATGATAATTATACCATGTATATGTTTATATACAACATTCACAAATTTATATGTTCATATACATACACAAAGGTGTACAGCTATATATTTAATTTAAATATATATATATTTAATTTAAATATATATATATATATATATATATATATATATATATATATATTGTATATTTAATTTCATCTCATATATCACTAATTTCTGATAGCAACATGTCAAGGACATATAAGATATATATCACAACTGATTGTAGCCCAAATCAGCAATGATGGGCTTTTCTCAAGTCTATGCATCCTATAATTGTCTCTCAAAATTTCAGAAACTAGTCTAGGTGAGCTTTAGCCTGCTTAAGCTGCTATAACAAAACACATGTTGAGTCATTTATAAGCCATAGACACTCATTTGGCTTGAGGCTTGAAAGGTAGGAAAGTCCAAGATCATTGGGCTGCACCTAATGAAGGTGGTTTGATGGCTCAGGTTATGGCATTACAAGAGGACACATCATAGTGATGAGAGGACTAAGCTCATGTCATATAAAGCTCAACATTATGATAAAATAAATAGTATCAATCTATTCATGAAGGTAGAGCCTTCAAACATAATCATATTGGGTATGCAACTAAGCTGTAGAGCACTTGCAACATATATTCCACAAACAAGACAAAAAGACACAATCACCACTAAAGATTAAATTTTTAGCACATAAACTTTGAAACTCATATTCAGAGCATAATAAGGTGTGGAGAGTTTGATGTGCTCTGTAAATAGTTTCCCTACAGTTGTATCAAAGAGTATTCTTAAAATTTGTGACATAAGGCTACCGGTAAATTGGTGTTATGATTTGCATCTAAAATGTCCATCAACACTCATTATTGTGGGCTTGGTCTTCAGTTGATCTGGAAATGGTAGAAACTTCATGTTGTTCGACCTACTTAGAGGAAGTATGTCATTAGGAGTCTGGTGTATTAGTCACCAGAGCCTGATTATATAAAGTCCCCCTCTGAGAGGGGCCTCCCACTCTGGGGAAAGGCTCACTATGGGGAAAGCACTTCCTTCTTCAGTTAATCCTTCCTGGAAGCAACCTTGGAAACCCATCCTAAAGGGATTTCTGCAGGTTACTAAACAAATCAAGTTGACAACACCTTAACTATCACAAGTCCACCCCTTGTCAACTGAACACCAAACCTTATCTCCTTACATCATACTTAATTTCCAAATGAAAACAGTAACAAGCTCATAATTCTGCCTAACATGGTGTAACTACCCCATGAGCATCAGGAAATACAAAATCCACCCCCCCCAACACAAAGCAAGGTTCCTTCAGGAAACTTAGTTTCTAATATAATTGGTCTAATATAAATTCAATAACAGCTAGCTAGTGATAATGGTATAGATATATACACTCTGTATCAGGGTGGGACAGAAAGATGGCAATAACAGTCCTCATTTTTGTAACTGGTCGCATCGCCTTAGCTGGTATTTGTAACTGCCTTCTTCTACTACCCATTCTGTATTTCCTCCACCTTTAGCAGGCACCTCAGCAGATCTTAGTTCTTTACCTGAAGGGTTGACCCATACCTTCATTCCTGAAGGATCTGGACCATTTATCACACTGCCTTGATTGGGTTGTTGCAGTTGTCCATTGGCTTTGATAACAGGGCAAGTTAACACCAAGAGATGCCCTAAAGTATCTCTTGCACTCCAGACATACTCTTCCCTACCTCCATTGTGGAGGAGCAGTCCAATTTCTCCCTAGTGGTCTGGATCAATCACCCTGCTACCACTGCAACACCTTTGATAGCCTGTTGACTGGAGGGCATCAAGAGCCCCAAATGGCCAGGGGGAAGTCTTAGCTTCCAGTTCAATGGAATATTCTTGGACACCAAGACTTTTAGGCCAGCAGAGCAAAAAGTTGTGGCAACAGGAAGCAAAAATTTGGCTAATGGGTCACTTGGGGTGATGGTAAGTACCATCCTATTTCCACCCCTTGATTCCTGGACCCATGAATCCAGGCTATAGGAGAAATAGCACCATATATAGGATGTTGATTCAGAGCATTTACGGCCTGCTGGAGGACACTCCCCGAGCCCTCCAAGCTATTGCCACCTACTTGGCACTATCTTTTCTTTTCTTTTCTTTTCTTTTCTTTTCTTTTCTTTTCTTTTCTTTTCTTTTCTCTTCTCTTCTCTTCTCTTCTTTTTTCTTTTCTTTTCTTTTCTTTTCTTTTTTTTTTCTTTTCTCTTCTTTTCTCTTTTCTTTCTTTTTTATTTTTATTTATTTATTTATTGGTTTTTCAAAGTAGTATCTCATTCTACCTCAGGCTGACCTGTAATTCACTATGTAGTCTCAGAATGGCCTTGAACTCATGACAATCCTCCTACCTCTGACCCCTGGGTGCTGGGATTAAAGGTATATGCCACCACACCTGGTTTGTAACTGTTTCTTTAAAAGGCTATTCCACCATTCTATCAAGCCATCTACTTCAGGGTGGTGGGGCACATGGTAAGACCAGTGAATTCCATGATCATGAGCCCACTGATGTACTTCCTTGGCTGTGAAGTGAGTTCCTTGGTCAGAAGCAATGCCATGTGGAATACCATGACAGTGGATAAGGCATTCTGTAAACCCACAGATGGCAGTTTTGGCAGAAGCACTACGTGCAGGAAAGACAAATACATACCCAGAGTAAGTGTCTATTCCAGTTAGGACAAAACACTGCCCTTTCCATGATGGAAGTGGTCCAGTGTAGTCAACCTGCCACCAAGTTGCTGGCTGGTCACTCAAGGAATGCTACCATATTGGGGGCTCAGAGTTGCTCTCTGCTACTAGCAAATTTGTCACTCAGCAGCAGCTGTAGCCAGGTCAGCCTTAGTTAGTGGAAGTCCATGTTGTTGGGCCCATGCATAACCTGCATCCCTGCCATCATGGCCATTTTGTTCATGTATCCATTGGACAATGACAGAAGTGGCTGAGGAAAGAGGTTGACCACTATCCATCAAATGGGTCAGCTTATCTACTTGATTATTAAAGTCATCTTGTGATGAGGTCACCTTCTGATGGGCATTAACATGGGACCCAAGTATCTTTATATCCTTTTCCCATTCAGAGAGCTCTATCCACATACACCTTCATCAAATGTCCTTCTCACCAGTTTGCAAATTGTGTTCCTTCCAAGTCCCAGACCATCCAGCCAAACCATTGACCCCAGCCCATGAATCAGTGTATCAATCTGGCCATTTTTCTTTCCGATCAAAATGCACAACTATGTGTACTGCCTGAAGTTCTGCCCATTGTGAAGACTTCCCTTCACCACAGTCCTTCAGAGTTGTCCCAGAAAGAGCCTGTAATGCCTCAGGTTGTCCACTTCTGGGAGGTGCCTGAATAACGTCCTCCAGGCCCTTGTCCTCTCTTTCTTGGGCAGTTGATCATAGGGCTCACCTCATGACACCATAGGTACATACTTGGGGACAGAAGGCATTGCAACACGAGTAGAAACCATAGGCATTTTGGCCTTACTTGTGCCTTCAGGCCTCCTTGAGCCCAGTCACATATAAATCACTGCCATTTGATGATGGACTGCTGCTGTGCATGTCCAACTTTATGGCCTGGTGAGTCAGATAACACCTAGATCATAATGGGCAGCTCTGTTCACATAGTAACTTGATGGCCCATTGTCAAAGGTTCAGTTTCCACTAAGGCCCAATAGCAGGCCAAGTACTGTCTCTCAAAGGGAGAGTAATTGTCTGCAGATGATGGCAGGGCCTTGTTCCAAAATCCCAAGGGCCTCTGCTGTAATTAATTCATGGGGGCTTGCTAAAGGCTCCAAATGACATTTCTATCGTCCACCTACATTTTGTGTACCATTGGATCTGCTGCATCATATTGCCCAAGGAGCAGAGCAGCCTGCATAGCAGCCTGGACCTGTTGAAGAGCCTTCTTTTGTTCTGGGCCCCACCGAAAACTAGTAGCCTTCTGAGTCACTTGGTATATGGGACAGAATATGACACCCAAAAGAAGAATGTGTGCTTTTCAACATCCAAATAGGCCCACTAGACATTGTGCTTCTTTCTTAGTGGTGGGAGGGGCCAGGTGCAACAACTTATCCTTCACCTTAGAAGGAATATCCCTGCATGCCCCACACGACTGAACTCCTAGAAATTTCACTGAGGTGGAAGGTCCTTGAATTTTGGAAGGATTTATTTCCCATCCCCTGATATGCATATGCTGTACCAGCAACACCAGAGTGGTTGCCACCTCCTGCTCATTTGATACAACCATCTATATAATGGACCAACATGACAACTTGTGGAAGGGACAGGTGATCAAGATCCCTGTGAACCTATTTACTGATTCAGGAGGTCCTGAAAGATCTGATTATTTCCTTTTCCCCAGTGTACAGTTACCCTAGCAAAAGGCCACAGGTCCCTCTAAGGAAGGATAGGAGTAAGTTTAATATTGAAACTTTGGGGGGGTTGTAGGAGGGTCCTTCCTCAGTGGGACCTGGCCACCCCTTCAATCAAGGAGCTCAGGATCTGCAAACTGGCTCAAATCTGGAAACTGATTAAGAGGCCTTGTTTCTGTGTTGCTATAATTCAAAGTGGTGTTGTGTTCCTTCTGGAACTTTTTTGCTTATACAAATCAAGCAGGAACTCAGTAGGTTTCTTATTTATTTGGCTTCTGGGAACACCATGATTAATCAGCCAGTGCCAAAGGTCCATAGGAGTCATAACTTTATGTGCATTATTTTGACTACACTGTCTATTATGACAAACATGCTCACCTCAATTCAGCACTGCCACTTGGCCCTTGATACCCTGACATCCAGTTAGACCCATTGTATCTAAATCATCTAATGTAACAACTGCAGCTCCCACTGTGATGTGTTCTTAATGTAAAGACCAATGATTGGAAACTTTAAGTATGCTGGTGCTCCCTTCACATATCTGTTTCTTATAGTCTTAGTGAAGGGCACATCTTCATTGTGGGAGCAAAAATGTGTTTACATGGCAAATCAACTCCAGCATTCCAAGTTCTCTGAGCCCTTTAGTTCCTTCATCAACATTAAGACAAGGGTGACCAGGCACCTTGAGCTCATTCACAGTAGGCCATCTTTGGATCCATACTTCAGCAAATCAAACAAATACATTCTTGGCACCTACCTCTTCCAACTGCATGAGCTGCAGTGTTAATACTAAAAGCTGTGTTTAATGAGCTCATTTCAATAAATTCAATCTTATCCAATCTTATAGTCCTTCCTCCATCAACACACACCCTTAAAATTCACTCCCACACATATTTCCCATGCTTCTGCCTATACAAGTTACAAAACTTCTGAAGTTCTTTCGGGGGAATTGAGCCTCAAACCAGGGTCCTTAGGCTTCATAGGCAAGCACTTATCCACTAATCCATCTCTCCAGCCCCTTGTGTCACACTTTCTATGTCACTTTTAGGGGCGTCTCTAGCCTTATATCTGGTTATAGGCCTAGAGGCAAAGATGGGTGGGCACTGAGAAGCATCAGCACCTCCTGTTGATTCCTCAGACAAAGAAGAACTAATTCCCTCAGGCAAGGGTGGAGAGGGTAATACTTCAGGGTGTGGAGGTGGGGATATAACTGCTGCTAAGGGAGAAGAGGCCACATTTTCATGTAATATAACTTGTTCATAATCTGAGAGTTCAATGTCCCCAGATTCTTCAGGGTTTTCCCACACATCATCACCCCAAATCATAAGATTCCACTCTTTTCCATCAGTGTTCCCACTTTAACTTCGGATAGCTAGTGAGGCTGGGATTTGAGTTCACATTGCAAGTTAGCCAATCTTACAGTGAGAGTTTGGGTTTGGTTTTCTGCAATTTGAACCCAGTTCTGACTAGGGAGGAGACTCTCCTCCAGGGCACCCTTAGAAATCTTCAGATCATCTATGTGGATCTTAAGCTTGGAAGTTTCCTTTCTGAGCTTTGGTTGTTCCCTCAATAGCTTGTCCAGAGATGTTAGAAGCAACCATCCAGCCTCATCATTTATCTTACTCTTCCTCAAACATTCAAATGTTTTAAATACAGAGTCACTAAATTCCTTGCTCATCACAAGACAAGTCAGGATCACAAAATACATCTATCACATGGAGTTCTTTAAATAGTTCACACAATGGATTATTAGTGTTCTCCTTATTACCAGCAAAAGCACTCTCCTTATTACCAGTAGGGCCTTTAGTAGCACTGACCTTGGAGAGCCAACCCCAGATAGCACCAAGCCCACTGTTTCTCTAGAACCACTTTTGGTACCAAAATCTATATTAGTCAGAGTTCTCTAGAAGAACCAAACCGCTAGTATGAAATATGTTAAAAAGGGAATTTATTGGATTAGTCTTCAGTCCTCACTGGTTTTCAATCCACGCTGGAAGGCAGCAAGCAGCTCCGGCAGCCATGCGGAAGGAAGGGGCTCTTTATACCCAGAGCTTCCTTACATAAATTCCCCCCCTCTGAGAGGGGCTGCCAGCTTTGGGGGAAGGGCTCACTCTGGGAGAAGGAATTCCTCCTTCAATGAATCCTTCCTGGAAGCATCCCCAGAGACCCACCCAAAAGGGATTTCTGTGGATGACTAAAAAGATCAAGTTGACAACACCTTAACCATCCCAGGCAGCCTTGAAGGGAATGTTGACACCTAGCCTACATCCCTCTCTCCCTTCCCTCCTTTCTTCCCTCTCTTACTTCCCTCTCCTGTCAGACACCATGAACTACACAGCTTTCCTCTTTCTATTCTTATGTTCTTTCTATTATGTTCTACTTTACCACAGACTCAGAAAAAAAAAAAAAAATGGAGCTAAACTGCCATCAATTAAAACCTCTAAAGCTAAGAAACAAAAATAATGTTTTCCTCCTTTAAGTTGTTTTTCTCAGATATTTTGTCACAGTGATGGAAAGCTATGTAACATTACGTATATGAGAAGGAACTGGTTCTCTGCTGCTTCCTGAACCCAGGCCATAACTCATTCTTTCTAGATCATGATAAAGTTATGACTTGTCTTCAAGTTGAATATTATTTTGTTTGTAAAAGCCTAACAAAGGCACTTTTACTTGCTTTATGCAGTGTTTAAAGGAGAAGGCACTTTTGAATTGCTAAAAGAAGGAATCATGTTGAGGTTAAGTTGAACAAAGGTAATGCAACAAAATATAAAGGAATTCAGTGTTTGATTTTAGAGAGAAAGCTATTTCCTAGCATTCTGGGAACATTGTTGGCACCTTAACAATAAATATGCTAATGACAAATCATGAAGTGTTCACAAAACAAGGTGCTCTCTGTAGGAAATTTTATTGCACCATTTTGTTAATCAGATTCTAGTCATTGTGCTTTTTAAATATCCCTCAAAAATTGTTTTGCTCCAATTTAAATTGATTGTCACCTTAATTATTCCAAAATAGAGAGCTGGTTTTCTAATCATTTTCACCACTTGATTAAACAAGCTTAACATCTGGAAATCTATGTTGAATCACAAGTACATGCTGGAAAACCAAAACATAAAAAAAATACTTCTGTACATTTTCTGAACTTTCTCTTTCCATAAAGTGTGACTTAAAGTAGAGAATTTAAAAGGTGAGGTGGTGGTGTTTTTTACTTCATGCATAGCCCTTCTGAGGAGCAAAACCGTACAATTGATATACACACTCTCTGTCTTCCAGCTTGAAATCAGTATCTAGTCTTTCACTGAGTCTAAGTAGCTAAAGGTGATGGTTTGTTCATGGGGTCAACTTCAGAGGTAAGTATTTTGATAGCTGATAAAACCATATCTGAGCATAACTGTGCACGTATTTCTGGAGATTACATTACTGTTCGTCTACTCAGTCAGTCTTTCCAGCAGCATTACTCCTTCCATTCTAAGACTGTTCATAGATACACTTTTATAAGTACATGCAGTACTGTGATTCAACATTGAGTAATAAAAAGCAGGTTACTGTCAACTAATAGTCCTGTGCATTACAATTATGATGACAGTTCCAAGGAACTTAAAATAAGATCAAGTACTATCAAGGGTGAATCATATGTAAAACAAGAATTGGACAGAAGAAAAAATATAATACTGGGAAAATAATTTCTAGAGGAAAAGATAGGCATTGATTCTTGGGGGGGGTAATAGTTTAGACAAAATAAAATGCAATGCAGCTGTCCATGTTTGAATTGAAGGGGGGAAACCTAAGAGTTTAGGCTCAGTATGTATATGTCACTTTTTATTATTTGGAGGGAGTTTAACCCAAATCTGTGCTATCAACTTGCTTTTACATGTGGATAATACAGGAATTTTAATTACTCAGAATTACCTTCCAGTACCCTTTGGAAACATGTATTTCTCTTTTTCTCAAAAAAAAAAAAAAAAAAAAAAAAAAAAACAGTCCTCCTTCAAGCCCCTTTGGCGTCTATGTATTTTCTAGAAAAATTACAACTTGCTGGGACTCAGTCCTCCTGAGTTCCTGATCCTCTGAGCCAAGCTGGGGAAAGGAGTCTCTTCTCTTAGATGTTTACACTGGACAATGGGAATTATCATTATGATTAGTCTTTCTTCAAGACTAAATCCACCACTGATAAAGTAAGAGGATATTGAAAGTCATTTGGTGCTGTGGGAGAAGCTGCTTTGAGGTAAGAGGTAAGAATTAAGAATTAAACTTACACAGGAGAAACGACCACAATGATTTTTGTTCTGAAGAAGTCTAGCTTACAAAATTGTCCTCAGAATCTTGATTCCAAATGCCATTTATGTTTGGACAGACATAAAACATCTTTGAATGGTTACCAATACATTTTTTGTTGATTACATAAATAATAATACACAAGCTGGAGATGTTTGGTGAAGGGCAAAGGACAGAGCCAGGGAGGACAAGAACTTACTTGTCTTAGCTCTTGACCTTTGAATCTTCTGAATACAAAACATGTAAGTGGATTCCAGGCTCGTTACACCTTTTTCTATTTCCATTGTGCTGGGACACTAAATAATTTTCCCAAAGAAAATGTTAACTAGTATGTACAAATTGAATTACCCATGTAAATGAAGCTATAATGTAAAAAGCTCACATCAGGAAAAGCTGTGTTTCAACCCCTCTGGCTTTGCCTTATGGTTTGCATAAGCATGGCTCTACCCATAGAGGGAGCTGTTTCTTCAGCCAGGATATCTGGGTTTCTGAGAAAGCTGTCCACAAATTAGCCAAAACATAATTTCCTCTCATTCTTAGGGAGATGGCTTGTAGGTGGACGAGGGATCTTTGGTTATATATACATATAAAATTTTTCAGGATATATATATCGTCCTTGTGAATTCTTCACTAACATTTCAAGACACAGTTGGTCACTCTGTTCTCTAAGCTTCTTTACTACATTGCTTATAAAAGTATTTAACAAATTGTATGCTAGTTATGATTATTGGCTTGTTTCTTTGATGAAGTAAGGGCTGTATGGTTCCTATCCCTTTTTGATTAATTCCTGTTGTTTTAGTACATAGGGTAGCTATTAAAGAGATGTATCTAGGGCTGCAGAGATGGCTCAGTGGTTAAGAGGTGGTTTGCAAAGCCAAAGGACCCAGGTTCAATTCCTCAGTACCCATGTCAGCTAGATGCAGAAGGTGGCACATGTGTCTGGAGTTTGTTTGCAATAGCTGGAGGCCCTGGAACACCCATTTGCTCACTCTATCTGCTCTTTCCCCCCAAATATATTGGTATTTCGAGGTAAGGTCTCATTCTAGCCCAGGCTGACCTGGCATTCATTCACTCTGTAGGCTTAGGGTGGTCTTGAACTCACAGCAATCTTCCTACCTCTGCCTCCCAAGTGCTGGGATTAAAGGCATGTGCCACTACACCTGGCTAAAAATATTTTTTTAAGTAGATGTGTTTATTCAATGAAGGACTAAACTGACAAGGGAAGAAACAAAGCTGATGTGCTTTTAACTCATCTGAAGATAATTGGTGTGGCATACGTGCGTCAAGTCAAGGCTTGAAGTATATTTTCCAGAATTCCTTCTCCTGTAAAGGTGTACATAGAGGCACAGGAAATATCCGTTCTTAGTTTTAGAAATTAAAGCCACCAGAAACAGCCGTTCAGTCTGTATTTGAGCTCAGAACCAGTGCCTAAGTACGTTTTCTGCTCCTGCGTGTTGTGCTTTGTTGGCTTAACCAGTAGGAATGGGACTGCTAATCTGCAACTTCCTCAGTTGCCATTAGATCACCACTTTCAAGTTATTGGTTCCTGGGCCAGGAACTATGTAGTTTTGTAATGAAAGATACCATCTTGTCCTCTAGTACAGCATGTCTCACAAGGTAGTAATAAGAGAACAAGAGTCAGACCCATGGTCCATTGCACTGTGGGCACTACTCCTGCCTCATAAGCTCTTCTTTGAGTTTTGCTCAGTCAAGTTTTGCCCACTCAACTCTGAAGATTTCCCTTTCTCATACCTTACACAGAAATCACCACTTTTGGCTGGAGAAAATGGCTTAGCAATTAAGGTGTTTGCCTGCAAAGCCAAAGAATCCCCTTTCGATTCTCCAAGACTTAGGTAAGCCAGATGCACAAGGGGGCACATATATCTGGAGTTCTTTGCTGGAGGCCTTGTTGTGCCCATTTTCTCTCTCTCTCTCTCCCCCTTTCTCGCTTTCAAATAAATAAACAAATAAAACTTATTTTTTTAAAAAAAGAAATCACCACCTTACAAAGAATGTTAACTGGCTTTCATTGTTATTTATGGTCAAAACTCATGACAAATGTAAAACGTTTGTGTGTGTGTATGTGTGTGTGTATGATCCATGTTTCATGTCTCCCTGTGATCATTCTTTAATTTGCCAATCTCTCATGATACAACTAACAATCTGTGTATCTGTAGACTCTTAGCTTCTACTTTCAATGGCATGGAATTTCACAGAAAGCGAGAAAATTCTCTGTATCAATGCTTTGAGGCAGGTTTCTTGAAGAGAGAGAATTCTTGCTTTGGGACTTGAAATATGTGATAGAATTAAGTAAGAATAGAGTCAAGTGGTATCACAAATCATTCATAAGTAAATATTAATTTTACTACATATTATAGACTGAATTTTGTCTCCACCTCCATTTCAAACGCAAAAGATAACTTAAAGATACAACTCCCAGGACATCAGATTGTGAACTTATTTGGAAATTGGGCCAATGCAGATGTGATGAGTAAACATGATGTAGTGGAACAAAGTGAAACCCTAATCCAATATGACTTGTCTCCTGTTAAGAAGACCATGTGAATATAAAGGCATGGCAAAGGGAATATTATATCCAAAAGGTCAAAGATTGTACTCATAGAAGCTTCTACCCAAAGATTACTCAGAATTTCCAGTCAACAATTACAGATTATAAAGCATCAGTTTTATACAGCTTTCACAGGTGCATGGTCCTCCCAAAACATGGATTTCATAGTCCTGCTTTCTGGAAATGTAAAATATTCTGCAATTATACTCATCCGATGTGTGGCACTTTTTTGTAACAGGCCCAAGGAATTAATTTAATAATAGAGAGAAAAAAATTAATTATGTAGTGTTGGGGCAGGCTGAGTACAATAAGTTCAAAACATGTTCAAAGGATCCATATTTTGTAATTTATTGTATTTATGTACAAATCTTGAAACAATTCTAAAATGATGTTTTATTATCACATTATTATAATGACCCAGTGACTCAGAAAGGTTAAATAATTTACTCTAGATATCGAAATGTTTTTTTCCTGGCTTTAAAGCTCACATTATTTACTAAAAACCCTGACTGATTCTTTTTACATGTCAGTCAAGAGGTTATATAAATATTATATTGTAATTTTAAGTCTTCTTGGGTTACCATGTACATGCAACTTATAGCAGATACTTTCTCACTGCTTGGGCATAATGCCCGACAAGAGCCAATTTATAAAAGGAAAAGGGATTATTCTGGTTTACAGCTCCAGGGTGTAGAGTCTATCTTGTCACTGAAAACATGGTAGGAGCAAGAAACTTATGTCACATTGTCACAGAAGCAGTGAGGAAGGGGAGAAGGAAGAAGGGAGGGAGGGAGAAAGGGTGAGAGACAGAGAGAGAGAAGAAACAGCAAGAAGGGCCATTCTCCAACACTTCTAGGTTGGCCCCCCAGTGAAGTACTTCCTCCAGCAGGGTCCACCTTTTAAAGGTTCCACAACTTTCCAGAGCAATGCCACTTTGCTACAGACCAAATGTTCAAACACATGAGACTATGGGAAACATTATTTTCAAACTACCACAGAACTGCATATTTTTACCAAAAAGACCTGATGTTGAATTGAAGACCGGGACTCATATATGTCAGCATCACAGAGGCGGAGGGCTTCTGAAAGTGAAAGTTCTTCTTTTGTATATCTATTAGACCTACTTAGTAATGAGTGACCTGTGACACTTATGTAGCTGGCACAAGATATCAGCATCCAGACAGGAGACAGGAAGCCAGTAACACAGGAGGCCAGTAAATAAAATTTAGATTTTAATGTTTTAATGTTTGTGTTAAAGATGTATATCTTTCTCTCTCTCTCTCTCTCTCTACACACACACACACACACACACACACACACACACGACACACATTGTGATAAGTTAATTAAATTGGCATGGAATGTTCACTATTTAACTTTGAATTTCATTACTGAAACAATATCTCCATGTTTCACTTTTTAAATAATAAATTGTATTAGTTCTGAAACAATCTATTTAATAGAGCTATTATATGGCAATTTGTGGGTACGTAAACCAAATTATTTGTTAAATATGAACACCTAAATAAGTCATGATATTTGAGTCCTATCTGGATTGACACCAATTAATTTCAATATTTTGAGATTCACAAACTGTTGAGAGAGTCCAACTTTTCTACAACTACCAATAAATCATAGCTGGTCTTCAAAATGTGTGACGATATTGAAGATTTTATTTCTGTGATCTTTCTGTCAAGTGCAGAGGCTGTCTGGGAACCACAGACATAGCAGAGCTGTTAGAGGAGCCAGGGCACTGGTCACACAGCTTGTGTTTTCAGTGAGGAGATTTTTTTTTTTTTTTAATGTAAACCAGGAATCTGAAACAAAATCTGAGTTGCACCAAAAGCCAGGGTCACAGCTAGGAAGGAGAGGCAGGGCATAGCTAACCTTGTAATAACAGTGGTGGCACCTGCCCCTTCCAAGGCTTCCTGGTGGCAATTAGTGGAGGGGATGGTGATATATCTTTTCATGCTCATATTTCTCCTGCTGTGTCTGTTCAGTATGTCACGGGTTTTATATTTCTCTCTCACACAGGGGTCATGGAAGCTAGTTCATACTATCCTCACCTTGAAAACCTGGAACTGAAGCTCTGAAAGAGCTAAGATCCTTGCTGAGTGATCTGGATTTAAATGGCAGAGTCATGATTCGAAACAAAACTTAGAAGTCCTCCTTCTGCTTTTGGCCTAGTTATGTTTGGTGGTTGTTAATCATGATACAGAAATCTAGACTCAGATTAGGGTTTAAGTGGCAGGGAAGGTGGGAGGCTGAGAAGAAAGAAGAAAGAAAGAGAGAGAGACAGAGAGAGAAAGAAAGAAAGAAAGAAAGAAAGAAAGAAAGAAAGAAAGAAAGAAAGAAAGAAAGAAAGAAAGAAGGAAGGAAGGAAGGAAGGAAGGAAGGAAGGAAGGAAGGAAGGAAGGAAGAAAGAAAGAAAGAAAGAAAGAAAAAGAAAGAAAGAAAGAAAGAAAGAAAGAAAGAAAAAGAAAGAAAGAAGCAAGCGATGGGGACTGTGGGCTAGAGGAGAGCTAAATGCAAGGGGAGTGGAAGATAGGGTCAGTGATAGACCGGCTTGATTCACCTTTGCCTCCTGCTCTGCCCCAAGCAGAAGTATAATCTCCTGCAGGACCACTTGTTTGTTACCTACATTCTGCCCAGTATTGTCATGGCAACCCTTCTCAGGCACTAAGTGGCGGAGGTTCACAAGTGAGAGTGGGCGTCAAAGAAATAAGCATATGTGGAGACACAGGCAAGAGGAATATATTTTTGCCTGTTAAAATTTAACTTAAATAATAACTGGATATGGCTGTGGGGTTCAGTGTTCTGTTTTAAAATATGTATGTTCCACGGACTGATCATATTGTTCGGGAGAGAGATTGAATTCCTCTGCACTGAAACAAATATGAGAAGGAAAGATGTTATGCTCTGAGGTGAGCTAGCGGGAAAGGACAGGAAGGCGTGGGGGCGGGAAGGAGGCTGGTCCCTGTGATCAGAACACTATGTTTGCTCAATCGTCTTTATCCAGGACAGGCTTCTACCTTCCTCACAAGTGGGAGAAAAGGTGTCATTGTGCCTGAATACCACATTTTCAAAACAATGGCTGCCAGGTCTTTGATGAAGGTGTTCCTGGCTTATGAAATCCTATAGGTGGTGTGAGAAAAATTTAAATCTCACCATGCAAGCAAAGAATTGGAGATCATAAATTTTGTAAAGTAAGCACTCTGAGGAGATGGGAGACAGAGGTCAGATGAGCAGGAAGAAAGCAGTCTAAAAGTTCATCAAGCTGAGGAGATTGTGAAGGCTGTTTGATCACTGTCTCCAGGACAAAATTTCTTTCTTATCTTGAAGACTGGAAGGACAGATGATATCAAAGAGAAATTTTATTATTATTTTTATTTTTGGTTTTTCAAGGTAGGGTCTCACTCTAGCTCAGGCTGACCTGGAATTCACTATGTAGTCTCAGGGTGGCCTTGAACTCATGGCAATCCTCCTACCTCTGCCTCCTGAGTGCTGGGAAGCACCTTACCTTCTCAAGCATTCTCATCTGCATGCTTCTACATTTTAATCAATAGTTTATTATCTATTTATTTATTTATTTATTTATTTATTTATTTATTTATTTAGGAGAGAGCGAAAGAGAAAGGAAGAGGCAGAGAGAAAGAGAGAATGGGTGTGCCAGGGCCTCCAGCCACTGCAAACAAACTCCAGATGCATGGGCCCCCTTGTGCATCTGGCTTACATGGGTCCTGGGTAATCTAACCAGAGTCGTTAGCCTTTGCAGGAAAACGTCTTAACCACTAAGCCATTCCCCAGCCCAGAGAAATTTTATTTTAGATAGTGTTGTGGGAAATAGTTTAATGACTCAGAATGGGCTGTCTCTAGGGAACCATGTGGTATGGGAGAGGTGGAGGTAAATGTGGCTCAGTTGGTTATTAATATTGCTAAAATTAGAAAAACTTGAAATCTTAAAGTGATTGCTTGATATAATTTGATAAAATTATAATAGCAATGTAATAATAAATCAATAATGGCTAGACAGTTAAAAATGAATATCAACAATTGGCATTGATAGCTGACTGCTCCTGCCTCTAGACCTGTTAGCCTCCCTTTCACAGTCAAAGCCCAGTGTGTACTGACCTCCTATATGTGTCCATAGGAAGGGTCAGCTCTTAGCAGACAGTAGATTCAAAATACATGTTAGGTTGCTATTTTTCCCTCCTTGCCATAGTTTCCAAGTGTGCCCCCCCCCCACAAGCACTCAATAAGTTTTTGGTCAAACATCAGCTAGTTCCATCAATATGGATGCTGACAATAAGAAAACATTCTCCATTTATTGTAGTGCAATATAATTAGGGAAGCAATTTTTCTATATATAAAATCATCTAAAAGTCAAATGAGGCCAGGGTTATCTTTTTTTTTTTTTTTTTTTTTTTTTTTTTGATCTGACCATTTCCAAAAAAGTAAGCATGTGCTCTGAGTTCTTCTTTGGTGGGCTTGGAGTCAGTAGGTCAAGAGCTCCCTTATACCCTGGGAAAAGAAAGTGGTGCAGGAGACTATCAGCCTGGGTATAGGTGAGTCATGTGAGATGGCATCATCAACTTGGAACCCGTCACCTGAGTATCTTAGTTATTTCATTGCTTAGTTAAATAAAAGCATGTCTAATAAAAAGAAAAGTCAGTGTTTGGCAATTATGGAAGATGAGAAGAGCACTGTCAGGAGAACTGATGTGCGAGGCAGGCAGGTGTCAGAAGAGATCCAATAAAGGGTTACTGTATGGTGGGGTCAAGAAGTAGGAGCGTGCCGGGCATGGTGGCGCATGCCTTTAGTCCCAGCACTCAGGAGGCAGAGGCAGGAGGATCACCATGAGTTCGAGGCCACCCTGAAACTACATAGTGAATTTGAATTCCAGGTCAGGATGGGCTAGAGCCAGACTCTACCTCAATAAATAAATAAATTAATTAATTAATTAATAAATAAATAAACAAACAAACAAACTATTGATTAAAATGTAGAAGCACGCAGATGAGAATGCTTGAGAAGGTAAGGTGCTTCGCAATGAAGTATGCTTGTAGAAAGAACAAAGCGAGTCAGCATCAATTAAACACTGTCACCATTGGCTGAAGTGAGACAGAAAGGGAACAAAATCAAACAAGGTCATCATCTTTATCATTTACGTTTATATGCATCTATTTTTACATGTGGTCACACATTCTTATGCTATTTCTAGCTTCAATTTCACTATTCAATTCCTTTATGAGAAGTCTTCCATTTGCTTGTATTTTTGTTAATATGCACATTCATGTGGAAGGAAAAAGATATAACATTATTTAAATAACTTGGCCCATAAATTAGGGACATTTTTTTCATATTAATTTAATTTTAGGTTAATTTTCAAAGTTTGAACATCTTATACTCTTTACCATTGTATATCCCTTACTTTGAAAAATGAAAACATTTTTTTAAAAATTCAAACATGGGGTAGGGATTCTCAGTTATGTGTGGATTAAGAGTGGAAAAGAGCCAGGTGCAGTGGTACATGCCTTTATTCTGAGTCTCCAGAGGTAGAGGTAGAGGTAGAGGTAGAGGTAGAGGTAGAGGTAGAGGTAGAGGTAGAGGTAGAGGTAGAGGTAGAGGTAGAGGTAGAGGTAGGAGGATTGCTGTGAGAGGCGATCCTGGGACTACAGATGAGTTAGTTCTAAGCAGCCTGGGCTAGAATGAGATCCTATCTTGAAAAACAACAAACACAAAAAGAGTAGGAAAGAAAGGATTCTGGAGCATAAAAGAGGCCATTTCAAACTGAGACTTTCTAATGTCAGTTCATGAAAATCAATTGACCATTGATCATATAAACTGGATAGGTAGATGCCACAAAAGCGACCACACTATAGTCAAGTTCCCCACCAGGATAATAATGATGGTTCCTCTTCTTTAAGGATTGCTGAGTTATTGCACTCATGTTTAGGGGGGTTAATAAATATATAATTATTACTTTTAAACACTAAGGTGATGATATTCAGAGTAACAACATGATCACAGTATAAAGAACAACCGTGAGGGATTCAAAGGAAGTGCACAACGGGGTTTCCTTATTTCCCTTTACCAGCTTAAATACTGCTTAAATAATGAAAAGCTTCTTCTTTCCTCTCCTTTATCCTCTTCCTTTCTTAATCCCTCTCTATCTCTTTCTTTGCCTTTATCCTCAAAATAAACTTTTGTGGGGAAATTCATATATATATATATATATTTCCACTTACTCATAAAGGTTAAATGTTTGATTTTCTTGTAACATCTCCTGATGTGATCTCCTTGCCTCTGCTAGTCTCAGTTTTCTCTATTTGTCTATTAGTTGCTGAGAAAATGAACAAAGTGATAATTGCATAGCATTTAGCAGAGTGAATTCAACTTTTCAGACATCCATTGGGGTTAGAAACTGTGCCTGGTAGATATTTCCATTGAGAGAAGCTATTGTGTTGACTGGTGTCTTTAACCTATGATCTCTTCCTCTTTTTTACTTGTGTGCTTCACTGAATCTCTGGGTCTGGCTGACACAAAATTTCATAAGAATTGTCGAAACATCAGGTGCTGTTCATTTATCTTGAGACTTTCTGCTTGTGGACTTTGCTGGTGTCTACTTAACACTTACAGAGTTAAATTTTAGGAACTCATCTATCTGTTCTCAGACCATGTATCATATTGAATGTGGTTCTCTTCTTCTCTGACCTGGCCTATTGGAAAAATGATGCAATGGCTAGGAAATAAATCTGACAGAAGTCCCTGTGGGTATTTCATAATGCCAAATGATCCTATTTTGTTGTGGTTAATGATCTGCATTCTCTTCCCTTGGTGAAGAGTCTAGAGGACCAGAGTGACAAGCTGAAAAGCTGGGGGAAACAGGACTGAGTGTGTGCAGAAGTTGGAACGTTCTCTTGTGCTCTAATCTAATACCCCGTTGGGGTAAATGGTATTACCTTGAAACTTACATTGGAAGATAGATTTTTGGAAAATGAAGATGCTATAAGAATTTGAATAGTGAAATGAACTTAGGTATTACAGAAAAATTAGAGGAGGGAGAAATCTCAGCATCTGGGGAGCCTACACTGGTCTGTCAGGAGGCAGTGCTGTCCATCTTGGTATGTTAAGCACAGTGTAAATAGTGAAATATTTGTGCATGCAGGGAAGCAGAACTGCAGCCTGGGGTTCTCGTTTGCATGTGTACCATGCAAATAGGATGAAAGAAGTGGGAAAGGGTAAACTTAAGGACAAGTTTGCATGCTCACATAATTTCTTACCTGTGTTGGTAAAATTTCACTTATAACATGATAACATTAGAAAATAATAGTATTTTTTTCATACGTGCAGTTCAGTGTGAAACTTTGGAGACCACACATAATCTTAATCCAATATTCTTGAGAATTCTGCCTCCCAGAAATAGGGCTACATGACATTTACTGGCACATCAATGATGGTCCTCTTAGTGTTTAACTCCTTGAAAGAAGAACTGAGGTGTTCCAGAAACACATGGCTGAAGTTTCAGTAACAGCCCATGGTGTGATGATTTCTGCTTTCTCCGTTTTGTGCTGAAAAGCAAGAATCCAGTTAGAATTACATTTGCAATACACCTTGACTGCAGTCAAGTCAAATGAGACACCTTGCTCACAAAAGTGGGGCACGTTAAATGTAGAAGTCCTTTCCCCCTAAATAAGATAAAGGAAAAATGTCCTTGAGTTTATATGGAGGAGTCAGTATTTTACCCCCATTATCTCTTGTTCTCATGACTAGAGGTGTGGATATTGTTACCAGATGCAGAAACACATGGCCTGGTGTTGCAGATACCTTGCAGTTGCTGATTCAAAGCATCCCACCAAAAGCGGCTTGTGAGAAGAAATGCTTACAGACTTGAAGGGAAGCTCCGTGATGTCAGAGGAAAAGATGGTATGAACAGAGGCTGGACATCACCTCTGCCCCAGCAGGTGGAACTTCACAGCATGAGAGTGAGCCCAACTCTATCAAGGAGGAGCTGGCTAGAACACCCCTAAGTCTGCCCCCAAGAACACATGTCCTCCAGGCAAGGCTCCACCTACCAAATTGCCATCATTTGGGGACTGTGATGGTTTGAATCAGGTGTACCCCATAAACTTGGATGTTCTGAAAGCTAGGTTCCCAGCTGATGGAGATTGGGGAATTAACACCTGCTGGAAGGCAGTGTATTGTTGGGGTGGGCTTATGGGTATTATAGCCACTGTCCCCTTGCCAGTGTTTGGCACACTCTTCTGTTGCTATTGTCCACCTTATGTTGGCCAGGAGGTGATGTCCACCCTCTGCTCATGCCATTGTTTTCCCCTGCCATCATAGAACACCCCCTCAAGTCTATGAGCCAAAATAAACCCTTTTATCCCAAAAGCTGCTCTTGGTCATGTGATTTCTTCCAGCAATGAGAACCTGTCTGCAACAAGGATCAAGCATTCAGAACACATGATTTTATGGGGTCACCTAATTCAAACTACCATGAGATCTGCTTTTTCCTTATCTCTTCTTCCTTAAGAGAGTTCCCCTTCCTTAAAATGCTGACAAGAAGATGTAAATAAGATAACCAAGACACCTGGCATGGGAACTGAACTGACCACCTCAGCCCCTGTGGTAGTTTAATTCAAATGTCTCCCATAAACTTATGTCTTCTAAATTCTAGGTCCCCCGGTGCTGGCAATTGGGGAATTGGATTCTCTAGGAGGCAGTGCATTGCTGGGGTGTGTTATGGGTGTTATAGTCAGCTTCCACTTGCCAGTGTTTGGCACACTCTCCTGCTGCTGTTGTCCACCTGATGTTGGCCAGGAGGTGATGTCCACCCACTGCTCATGCCATCGTTTCCCCTGCCATCATGGAGCTTCCCCTTGAGTATATAAGCCAAAAGAAACCCTTTTCTCCCACTAGCTACTGTTGTTGGGGGTGCTTTCTGCCAGCAACAATAAGAGAAGTGTAGTCATTGTTGCTAGAATGTGGGGCCTTTGGCTTTTTGGAACTGATATATGGGAGGAATATGGATAGATTTGAAATCTTGACCTAAGAGACTCCTTGAAGTGCTGTAAGTAAAGCTTGATGGATTATTCTGGTCAGGGTTGAAAGACCCAAAAGAAGTACAAACTATGGCCTATGATGTTTGGTTTATGAGGAGATGAAAGATCTTTGCCTAACTAATCTTTGTGTGCCTTGCTGTTAAGTCCTTTGTGTGAGACTTTGTGGGTTGCAATTGGACTGTTATGTCCTTGTCCTGTTCAGCTGCAACTTTTGACATCCATTGGGTTGTAGTTTGCATAGAACTGGACTGGGGTGAGCAGTGGCATATGGCACAGATAGAAATGAAATCTTTGGGCTGAAACTGTTACCTGTTCAGCTGCAATTGTTTGGCTTTCTCTCTCTGCTTGACCCTGTGAAGAGCAGGCTGCTTTTCCTGCCTTTATGGAACTTCCCTGCATCCATTGTTCATCTGGGCCAGCAATTTCTTTTGTGAATTAAGCAGCCTAAATGCTGAAGGAGTGTCCTGTTCTTCAAAATTGATAGCCCATCTGGTACTGTGAAGTATAACAAATGCAGGGTCATTGAATTTGCAACACAGTTTTGTATTTTGGAAATGGCCATGGGCAGTGTGAAGCAGGCTTGTTGGATTACCTATGTCAAGGTTCAATGAAGCCATGAGGATGAACTGTGGGTTGCAGGAGACACCCAATGGAAATGCCAAAACTTTGGGATACCTGCCAAGGACAGCTGTTGGCACCAGATGTAGTTTTCCTTGACTATAAGTAGCCTAGCTGGAGGGGCAGAATTGGAACTCAAGAATATTGTCATTGGTTAGAATTATCAGACTTTGAGACTTGTCACTGACTAAAGTTGTCAGACTTGGAGCTACAGAGTTTGATGTTTTCCCTGTTTATTTTAAATGTTGTATTGGTTGAATATTTCTTTGCTATGCCCAATGCCATTTTTGCACTGTGAATGTTTATATTCTGTGCCATATTTTTCTTTGGTATTATGGCTCAGTTAAAAGACCTTGGACTATGGGGATGTTTAAATATCATTGGGACTGGTAAAAACCATTGAGATTTTTCAGTGAGACTAAATGCATTGCATTTTACAACATGGATGGTTATCAGTTTATGGGGATAGGGGCAGAATGTGATGATTTGATTCAGGTGTTCCCCATAAACTTATGTTTCTGAATGCTAGGTTCTAAGCTGGTAGCAATTTTGGAATTGGAGCCTCCTGGAAGCAGTGTTTTGTTGGGGGTAGGCTTATGGGTGTTATAGCCAGGTTCTCATTTGGAAGTTCTTGGCAAACATTTCTGCTGTTATTGTCCACCTGATGTTGGCCAGGAGGTCACCCTGTGGTCACCTGCCATCATGGAGCTTCCCCTCGAGTCTGTAACCCAAAATAAACCCTTTCCTCCCACAAGCTGCTCTTGGTCAGGTGTTTTCTGCCAGCATCGTGAAGCTGACTGCAACAGCCTCCATCCAATGTATTCTCATAAAAATCCCCAATCATGGTTTTCCCATTTCTTGGAGGAGCTCTAGCTGCTTTTCTTTTTCCATCTCTGTAATAAAATCTTTCTAAACTTTATCCTCTATGGTCTGTGGATTTTATGCATCAAAATCCATAAGTTGAGAACCTGGAGGATACTGATTCAATGTAAGTTTTCTGTGACTGGTAGCATCCAGCACCCTAACTCCTGAGTTACAGCCCAATTACAAGCTGATAAAAGCTACATTGCTCTCAAAGATATTCCACATTCTCACATCTAAAGTAGATCAAGCAATGCTATGAGGAAACGCTAGTGACAGGACAGCCTTTAGATTCCTTGGGCCTGAGGTCATCTGTTCACTCACCCTCTGTGCTCCGCTCTACTTTGTCTGTGTTAGAACTAATGTTAAGTATGTTTCTTGCCTGATTCACATGAAGAGAAATTTTGGTACAAAGCAATGTAAAGAGACAGAGAATTATGCAAAAGCATTATGAAGCCGATGATTAAATCCACCCTGCACTGTGTTACTGAAAATGGACATGGAGTTTTCAAAGATTAAACTTGTATGGATAGATTATTTGGACTGGTATAAAGCTAAAAGCATATTTAATAATAATATAGAAGTAGTACAAGCTGCATTCTGTTGATTTACTTTTTCATTGTATAATTGGGCTATTCCAATTATCTTCAATGACATTAATTAAATGTGAGACTATCACGTTCATCATTAAATTAGGTATTTTCAAACTCATACCTTGGCTAATGTCTGTGGGAGGGAAAAACAATTACTTGATAAATTAAAAATCACTAAAGGATAATATCCTTTAGTTTGAACTGTGAGCCTGATCCTGCTTCCTTGTGTGTGTGTATTCATGTGTGAGGTTGCATGTGTATATGGAGGTATGTATATACATGTGTACATATGTGAGTGTGGAGGTTAGAGAGCAACCATGGATGACATTCTTCAGGAACCTCATATCTTTTTTGATGTGGGGTTTCTAATTGGCCCTGACTTCACAAGAAAGCCCCTTTGGCTGGTCCCTGAACCCTACTGATTCTCCTTTCCCTGCCTGCTCATTGTTGGGATTACAAACAGAGCACTATCCTTGGCTTCTCTGTGTAGATTCTGGGGATTGAACTCAGGTCCTCATGCTTACATAGCAAGTATATTACTGAATGAGTTATCTTCCCAGTCCAGATTGCTTCTTATTTCCATAGATGCAAACAAAGAAATGCTATCAAACAACCAGCAAATACCAAAAACCATGAACAGCCAGACCTCCAAACCACTCTCCACACACGTTAGAGCTGGACTTAAAAACCCGAGTCTATGGGGTCACACATTCAAACTATCACCTCCAATCTACCAAAACTGGTATTGTAACCCAAGCATCATTACACTCCATGGTAATTTTTTTCCAGATTAAGATTAGGCAATATATGATACAGACACAACTGTGTTCATGTGGGTAGCTGCACACACGCACACACGCACAGATTTTAATTTAGCAGTGCAGTGTCCTTTGTATTTGCATCTTCTGTGGCTTTGGGGTATCATTGCAGCATTTATTAGAAATGTCCTTTTGTCCCACCTCAGTATTACAAGTAGCCAATGAGGCATGGGTAAGGCTAGCTGAAGCAGATTGTTGAAACCATTGGTTGTGTGAATTGTAATCTGTCTCTGCTACATGATCAGCTGGTTCGTCAAACCACAAAAATGTGTAAAATCTCATTACTGTGGCTGAGTCTAAGAATTCTTGTTAGCATTTATTTTTCTCCCAATCAACTTAATGTTTTGTGATCTGCTTCTAGCATTCACTTTAACTATAAGAATAGCTAGTTCTGAAAAAATGATTTTTCTCTATAGTGCTTTCACATAGATTTTTCTGAGAAACTAAGACCAAAACACATATAAGGTTTGAGGAAGGTTTTGATGGTGGCATATGTTAAGACAATTGGATTTCCAAATCAAGCCTTAATGCTAACCTTGGACATGCATCAGATTGGGGAACAAGCATTGTTCAGAGTTGTGACATCCATTGGGTCTATGGGGTCATACATTCAAACTATCACATCCAAGCTAGTCACATGCAATTTGTAGCTCACTTGAGAAAGTTTCATTATCCAGTTGTGGGGTTGTATCAATACACTGAGATGGAGCACATCCTGAAGAGGGCCAAGATTGTCAAAACATGTTACTAGAAAGACATCAGGTGATTAAATTTTTAGAAATGTTAAGAAAAGCTTGGCCTTGATAATAGCATTTATTTATTTTTACAATGTTATTCTATCACTAAATAGTAAATAAGCTAATAATTTTTCCTCAGGACAATACTATTACTGTTACCAACTGCTGTCCTCTTATGGATTGTAAGAGAGATGACAGAAGAAAGAGAGTGTACAAAAGAAAGATATTGGCAAAGGACAGGCCCTATTGACAATTTATTTCTGCATAATAAGATGTATTTCTACCAAGGAGAAATGACATGTAGGATTTAGAAGATACAAAAGCATCAGTGCTCCTTTCAGAGATCTTTGCCTTAGAAACAATGGGGCTTTTATTTGTTTCTTCATGGAGGTGACCTGAGACTAGGACTCAGAAGAGACAGTGTGGAGCCACTTCTGATTTCAAGTACTCAGGAACAGTTTCCCCTCAAGGATGCTTATAGCTGTGGAACATTGCACTCCAGGAAGGACATCAATATTGTTATCTAAAATCAGAGCAGATAATCCACAACGAGACCCTGAGACTGGACCAATCAACATTCTTCTCACTAAGGATATATAAGTAGCTTAAAATTCACTGGTGGAGGGAGATGACTCCCGGGTAGTATAACTACCAGCTCTTCAGTAACTCTTCACCCAAGCTGATGAAAGTAACTGAAATAAATGGTATTAATTCACCAAGCTGGAATTGGTTGTGATTGTTTATTTGGCCTATCACTGCCTTCTCTACCTAGTGTGAATAGAAATAGATTTTCCAGGAAAAAAAAAGTCACACAATACTAATGCACACACTATTAAAGACCTCAGGATTTTGCATTAATTTTGAGTTCCCAAGGTAGGTATCAGTTAGAATTCTTTGGGTACAAGCAATTCAAACTGGCTATTATTGACAAAGAGGAAATGATGATAAGAAATAAAGAATATCATAAGTATAGAAGAAAAAGCTCAAAGCACTACTTGAAATGGGCAGGATAGAAGAGGCAGGGGCAGGCAGGCACTGATCTTGTCAGAAATCACCCAGTGACACTCAAACCAACCCTTGGCACCCTTGGAAATTAGTGCCATACTTCCTACATGTCCTGTTATTCACTCATCTCTCTATATCTCTCTATATTTTTATCACCCTTATTATACAGATCTGCCCAAAATAATTGGTAATTCATCTTTGCTAGTGTATTTCAGTGAAATTTCAGTTGAACAAAATAACCCATTTATCTTTATGAAGCTAGCCAGGTCTCATTACTGGGATTTATTCATAGATAGAAATGATAATCTGAAAGTATAAATAAAGTATAAATAATGTGTCCCTAATAGTGTAATGCACAAGAGATCACATCAGGACTGAAACAAATAGTCTGATTCCAAAGCTTGTTTTTTTAAGGTAGTGAGTTTCAGAGAATTCTATAGTCCCCTTTTTGGAGGATCATTTAAAATATTATAAGTACACACTAAAGATAGTTAAAAGGATAATAAAGATGTGGTAAATTTACTCAGTGGTAAAGAAAAATGAAATTATGAAATTTGTAGGGAAATGGATGGATTTGGAAAGGATTATACTAAGTGAGGTAACCCAGGCTCAGAAAGCCAAACGTCACATGTTCTCTCTCATATGTGGATCCTAGCTACAAATGTATAGACTTGTGTGTGAACTGGAACCAAAAATAGGTACCAGACACCAGTAAGCTGGTAAAAGACTATAAGGGAGGGAGGAAAGGGAAGGACTTAAGTGTATGGTAATGCACATATGTAAGTAGAAGAACTGATTACAGGGAGGGGAATGGCCTAAGTGAGGCCATGGGAAGAGAATGCATAAAAGAAGGGCAGGGGGAGGGTTAATCTAAATTCAAGATATTGTGAATAAGACTTATGTAAAATTACTTTTTTGAATAATGGCACATCTAGAAGCTGTAGACTGTTACTTGAAAATTTTCAGTGCCTGGGATGGGATACCTTCCAGTGAGTTGTTGGCCAAGGAGGTCCCGGTAGTCTCCAAAACATTAAAGGCTTTTGCCAAAGCCCTTGGTTTCCCTTGAGAAACAGATAGTAAGACCCTATTGCTGAAGACATCTCTTGCCTGAGAGGCAAGGTCACTGAGAAAGCAAGCTGGTGCTGAGCAGAAAACCTTCCCCCTGTAGACCAGCCAACTGAAAGCTGGAAAAAGCTGTACTGCATGCAGAGTATGGGAGACAGAAGTCATCAGCAGTGAAAACAGTGGACGCTGAATATTCAAATTTGGCCAGACAGCCCCAGGACTGAACGAGTGCAACAGTGGCATGTCTACTCTTGGGGAAATCAGCTGCTCCATAATTGGACTGAAGGCCCTCTTTACAGGAGGGAATACATACCTGGTACTGAAAAACCTAAGCAAAAGTCTATGGTAGGTGAGGTCATGAGCCTTAGGGGTATAAAGCCTGCTCTTGTCTGACTAAATGTATATATTATTCCCACCAAGCTGCCCTGAAAATACTACACTTAATGCTCATATTCACATATTTACGCTACTCTCACTTCTGGTTAGAGAAGCTTCTCTTTTCAGATGGCGATGGCCACTGGGATGACCCAAAAGGCAACATAGTGCTGAGAAGAAGGGATGGAGGAGTGCCCAGCACTGAAACACCTCTGTCACACCCTCCAAGGCTCAGGGACCATTGCAGAAGAGGGGGCGGTTTGAATGGAAGAGCCAGAGGAAGGGTACGACTCCTTACAATGCAACTGCCCAGACAGAAATTGGCCTCGATATCCATGACCTTGCTGTGTCTAGCAATACCTTCGCAAGACCCTCAAAATAGAAGAAAAATATGATGACATCAAATTAAAAGAGAGACTAATGGAGAGAGGGAGGGGATATGATGGAGATTGGAATTCTAAAGGGGAATGGGGGGAGAGGAGGGAAATACCATGCACTTATCTCACGTTAGAAAAACTCTTCATATACTATTATGCATTTAAAATGAATGTATTGATTCAGTTCTTCAATAAATATTTATTACAAAACATACATGTGACAGAAACATTTCTGGGATGCAAGACTAAAATAATAACAATTCCTCATTCCAGTCCATACTTGCTAACACAGGAGAAACCTACTGGGCTATATGCATGCATTGTTACATGAGAAGCAAGAAGGAACAACTGTGTAAACAAATACACTATGTTTGAATAGCAGTCAGTGCTACAGAGGAAAATAAGTTGTCCTTGCTGTTGAAAGAGGAAGAATGATGCTTTGTTTTATAAGAAAGTGGGAGAAGGCACTGTTGTACAAGTGACATGTAAGTTGATACCTACATGTAGAGAAAGGATGCACCATGGGAAAATGTGGAAGGAAATAGGAAGAGATGAGATTAGGCCTTGGAGTAAAATGATGAAGGGAGCTAACTCTCTGAGTAGTTGTGATAATCTTCACTATTTGGATAACTATATATCTATTAAAGGACCAAGGTAAGTGTTTGTCTCTTAAAGAATGACCTTCTCCTAAGGTTATTTTATAATAAAAACAAAAATTAAGACTAGGAGATGGCTTGGCAGTTAAGGCACTTGTCTGCAATGACTAACAACCCGAGTTTTGTTCCCCAGTACCCAAGTAAAGTCAGACACACAAAGTAGCACATGCATCGGGAGTTTGTTTGCAGCTGCTGGAGGCCCTGTTGTGTTCATTCTGTCTGTCTTGCTTCTCTCTATCTCTCTTTACTTGCAAACAAATAAATAAAAGTAAAAATAAATTTTAAAACAAAACTGAGAAAAAACAAGAATAAAAGTAACACAAAAAGTTGCTTTGCTTTCAAGGAATATTAGACTTGAGTCTCCTTGTTCTATTTTCTGCTCTCTAAAGAGGATTAATTACTGGGCAAGATAGCTCTTCTCTAATCTCTAGAACTAATTAACCTTTCAAAATTATACTGAAGGATAAATGATGTCATAATAAATTTTGGAAGAAAATAAGCAGTATTTTATTTCAACTTTTGTATTATATCAATGAAATGAGATCTAGAGGCAGGCTCTTGTGTAGGTAAGACTCTGTGTCTGAGTCTCAGTAGCAGGCCAGACAAATTTTCTTAGATTCTAAACTCTAAGCAGCCTACTTTTCTTTGTAGAAAAGAAAAAAAAAAAGATTTCTAAATAATTGCTTGAAAAATCAGAAAAAGTGGAGGTTGGGAGATGATTGAGTGGATAAAATTCTTACTCTGTAAGGACCCCCAGGTCCACTGTAAACCTTCCAGTACGACTGATGATGCCAGTGGTCAGAGCACCAGTGAGGCAGACACGGGAGGGCTCCCTGGGGCTGCTTCACTGAGA
Source organism: Orientallactaga sibirica (assembly GCA_036365145.1). Taxonomy (NCBI): domain Eukaryota; kingdom Metazoa; phylum Chordata; class Mammalia; order Rodentia; family Dipodidae; genus Orientallactaga; species Orientallactaga sibirica. Next base: position 100,051,682 of record JAEOAD010000001.1, on the reverse strand, counting down.
AACCCTGTCTCAAAGAATAAGGTGAACAACAACTGAGGAAGACACCCAATGGCAATCACTGGTTTGCACATGCATGTACACACATGTACACACACACATGTACACACACACACACACACACACACACACACACAGGAATAAAATCCTGAAAGACATTCCACTGGTGAAAACCACAAAAAATTGATAAAATAATTTTAGTATTGAATTAAGATGAAAAGAAAAAAATAAATATCACTGAATCTATATCATATAATAATAGGAGAGAATGAATATCAAACTTGCATAATTTATTCATGTAGAAAAATGAATAAAATAGAATTATAATTGTTTCAGTCAAAGTCCTACCATGCAAATAAAACATTTGGCTAAAAAAAATTAGAGAAATAGGATATTTGTATAATCTCACAGTATTTTCATCAGTACTGCCAAGGGAATTATGTTAACTTGATAACAAACCAAGCCAAACAACAAAACATAACTTCCCTAATGAGAAGGTGTCGATACCATGTGCTTCATGACAAAATACACAAAGACCACATCACCTCTATGATGTTCACACAAAATGAATCAAATCCACTTAATATGAGAAATCCACCAGATCAACACAAGAGGTACATTTCAGTGTGGATATGGATAAGGAACTACTGAGGAAGTGTCACAGCTTTTTAATTAATTTATTTATTTGAGAGACAGAAAGAGGTAGACAGAGAGAAGAATGGTCATGCCAGGGCCTCCTGCCACTACAAACAAACTCCAGAGGCATGTGCTACTTTGTGCATCTCCTTTATGTGGCCCCTGGGGAACCATAGCCAGGCCATCAGGCTTTTCAATTAAGGGCCCTTAACAGCAGAGCCAGATCCCCATCCCACAGATTTAAGACACTAAGGGAATATCATCACTGAGTGGAAAGTGGAATGTTGGGTCAAATTGTCTAGGTTATGATTTAAAAAAGAAAAAGAAAGAGAGACAGCTTGAGAGAAAGAAAGAGACAAAGAACAGGAGGGAGGATGGAAGAGGGGGAGGAGGAAAAGCAGGAGGAGTGGGGAAGGAGAGGGAAGGAAAGGAGAGGCAGAAAAAGAAGGGAGGGAAGAGAGAAAAAAGAACAAAATTCATAGTTTAGTTAATAATATGTCACTACTGTCGATTTTTCGTGTTGATAGTTGTCGATTATGAGATGATAGGATTAGAAGAAGCTTGGTAAAGGGTATTTCAAAGCCTAATAATGATATCTGCATCTCTTATAATTTTAAAATACCATAATTGAAAAAGAAAGTACATAATATTTATGGGAAATAGCTACATTTTCTTTTAAAACAAAGTGAAGTTGGACAGCTCATATATAACAAAGGGCCTGACAAGGGAAATATGAAAAGGTAGCAGAGGAAGTGAAATAAAATGAGACCCAGGAGATTCCAAATCGGAAGCCGAGGACAATGGTCCTTGAGAAAGCAACTGCACTAGGCTGTGGGACCTCCTGTTGGTGCCTTTATAGGAGCTCTTCAAGATACGGAAGAAGAAAGAGGCTAGCATCATGAATTATGCCGGAAGGTCCATCATGGAATTAAATCTTATCTCCATACAATACTAACTGCGCCAAGGTAAATAACTGGTTTTTGAAATGTAACCTGGCATTGTGTCAAGCTGAAATTGTATGAGATTCTTATAATGGATCTGTGCTTCCCTTGAGTTCTAGAACCTATTTACCTTTTGCTGGAGCCTTCGAATCACTCTCTGATAGAGATTAAAGTACAGAATAACCCCTTTCTACTGGACAGAGGGAAACTTGGTGGTTAAAACACTATTTCAGCTATTTTTCCTGAAGTTAGGGAAAATGCAGAGGTCCTCAAACAGGACCAAGATGAGTTTATTCTGTTTACTTTCCTTCTTTATGTGTTAGGCATTCTCATCCCAGGACTGAATTCAAAGGTTTAGGAGTCACTTATGTGCATAATGAAACATTTAAGCCATTAGATGAGTGCTGATCACCAAAGTACCCAATAAACTTTGAAATACAGAAATCATATGAGCTGAAGAGATGGCTTAACTGTGGAAGAAGTTGAATATTAATTAGGAATTAATTCTGTGCAGAAGATCACAGATGCTGAAGCTGGGACAAGGAACTCTATGGCCAGAGGTTTTTTTTTGTTTGTTTGTTTTTTTGTTTTTTAATATATTTTATTTATTTATTTGAGAGAGAGAGAAAATGGGCACACCAGGGCCTCCAGCCATTGCAAATGAACTCCAGATGCATGCGCTCCCTTGTGGGTCCTGGAGAGTGAAACTGGGATCCTTTGGTTTTGCAGGCAAACGCCTTAACCACTAAGCCATCTCTCTAGCCCGTATAGCCAGAGTTCTTAATCTGTCTGGGTTGTAGGTCAGCTGAATTTTCAGAATGCTAAGCTATAGTGCATATTCAACCCAAAGGAAATGTGTTCTTGAGTAAAATAAAATTCTAGCATTTTCAGGGAAAAATAAGCAATATGTGATTGAGTACTTTCATATATGTCAGTATGAATTTAAGTCATGGGGAAAATAATTTGAAAGTACATCTCTCCAGCCCTAAGTTTTACTCTTTTTAATATTTATTTGACCTGGTATGTGTATGAGTGTATATGCATGGGTGCACTTGTACCATGGTGTTTGTGTGTGAAGGTCAGAAGGCAACCACAGGGTGTCATCCCTCACCTTATACTTTGTTTAAGACAGTGACTCTTGCTCTTGTCCTTTCAAGCTTTGGGATTCTTCTGAGACTGACTTTCCTTTCTATAGGGACTTTGTGATTTATAGAAGTGCCCTCCAAATGTAAGGATTTGTGTCTGTTCTGGAGCTCCGAACCCAGTGGTTAGGCTCAAACAGCAAGTGCTTTTATCTACTGAGCCATTTCCTAAGTCTCACAACCATTATTACTCTTTTAGACAAAGGAAATACATAAAAAGAAAATGGTAGATGAAAGCATAATTAACATTTAAGAAAGATATTTTCAAAATATATTAGCATATCACATCAAGAATCAAGTAAAAAGGCTGGAGAGATGGATTAGCAGTTAAGGTGCTTGCCTGCAAAGCCTAAAGATCTGGGTTCTATTTCCTAGTACCAGCATAATGGCAGATGCATCTGGAGTTTGGAGTTCGTTTGTAGTAGCTGGAGGACTTGGTGTAACCACTGTCTTTCTCTCTATCCCTCCCTCAATCTCCTTGCAAATAAGGAAACAAACAAATAAATATAATATTTTTTAAAGAATCAAGCAGAAATAATGATATGTAAGTATCCAATAGATTATATTCCAGAACCACAAGTTTAGTTTAAAAATTAGAAATTAACCAATATTTTTTTTCTTCCAGTAGTAGCAGAGTTTCTGGTTTTATATTAAGGTCTTTGATCCATCTGGACTTGATTTTTGTGCATGGTGAGATGTGTGGATTGAGTTTCATTTTTCTACATATGGTTATCCAATTTGTCCAGCACCATTTGTTGAAGATGCTGTCTTTTATTCCATTCTGCATTGGTAGGGCCTTTGTCAAATATTAAGTAGCTGTAGTTACTTGACCCAAAGTCCGGGTCCTCTATTCTGTTCCATTGATCTATATTTCTGTTTATATGCCAGTACCATGCTGTTTTTATTACAATGGCTTTGTAGTAGAGCTTTATATCAGGTGTGGTGATGCCTCCAGAGGTGTTTCTTTTGCTGAGGACATGCTTGGATATCCAAGGCCTTCTGCCTTTCCCTATGAATTTTGAGATAGATTTTTCTATCTCAGTGAAGAAAGAAGTTGGGATTTTTATCAGCATTGCATTAAATCTATATAGTGCTTTTGGTAAGATTGCCATTTTCACGATGTTAATTCTACCTATCCAGGAGCATGGGAGGTCTTTCCATTTTGGTAGGACCTCCTCAATTTCTTTCTTGAGTGTTTTTATGTTTTCATTGTATAAGTCTTTCACTTGCTTGGTTAATGTTATTCCACGGTATTTTATTTTCTTTGTTGCTATTGAAAATGGGACAATGTCGGTTATTTATTTTTCTGTATCTTTGTCTTTTGTACACCAAAAGGCTACATGAGCAACTGGGGGAAAATGGCCAACATCTGTCCAAACAATTCACAGTCTAAACTACCCAGCAGTAAACAACCTGACGTAATGCTCAAATAAGTGCAGTAGTGGCACACAGCCATGGTGGGTTACCACCTGCTCTTTATTTGGCTAATAGATCCACTCAGTGGAATGGAACTCATTGCTAGAACTGGGAAATAACTCAAAACCATGTACAAAAATGAGCTCAGCCTCCAAGATCAAGACACCACCAAATGTGGGTGAGAAGAGGGCCTATGGATATAAAGGTCCCTCTGAAAATATCTATGGCCATCCCATCTATCTAGTACTAACTTCTCTCTCCGTTGGAGAATTTGCTTTTCTTTTTCAGATGGACAATGAACCTGAAGGGAGGACCAACCAATCACACCTCACCAGGGCCCTAGCTGAAACCATAGAGTAATGTGGGGGAAGGGCAAGAGTACCGCATTCTTGGTGATCATGACACCAGAAAAAGGCTGAAGGAAATAAACATAGAGAACATCCAACTCCTTCTAAGCCAGATATCCAGAGACACAGAGGCTCCCAAGACCTCATCACTGAAGTAGAACTAAAATGACCCCAATGTGGCTCAGGAAAATTTGCAGAAGAGGGTGCAGAAAGAATGTTAGAGACACAAGTTGGGGCATTATGCACAGATACTTGGCTAACCCCCATAACTCTTGACTACCCCCACAATGCCTGACCCACAATCCCCATTGATGAGGGTCCCTTTGGAAGAGGGAGGACAGGGAGGAGGATAATGGAGTCACCATTATGAATGTAAAATTGGAATAATATAAATTAAAAAAAATTTTAAAAAAAGAAATTAATCAATATAATTTCACCGTAATAAAAATGAAAAATGATGAGGATTGGTTCAAATTCAAACAGATTATTCAGAAATACTCAACTTCTTTTAAAAAAATTATTTATTTATTTGAGAGAGAGAGAGAGAGAGAGAGAGAGCATAATAGGCACTCCAGGGCCTCTTTTACTACAGTCAAACTCTGGATATGTGTACTACAATGTGCATCTTGCTTACATGGGTTTTGGGGAATCATACTTGTGCAAGAGCCTTAAGTGATAAGCCATCTCTCCAACCCTCAACTTGCAATAATAATGAAAACTAAACTGACTACAACTTATACATCAAATAGCAGGCACCCATAAAAAATTCTCAGCTATTGTATTTAATAGTAAGACATAAAATGGTTTTCTGACAGAATTAAAAGCAAGACAATGGTATTTGTTCTCATTGTTCCTATTATAATATTTTTGAAGATACTCCTAAGTTAATAAAATGAAGAAAAATTAAGTACTGTATCAAAAAGAGTACAATGCAGCATTTTTTCCTAAGTGTAATCATCATATGGTTAGAAAATCATATGAGATATTCAAAACAAGTAGTAGAAGCAGTGTAGCAATTTACTGATGTCATTCAAAGTAAGTCAAGAATTCATTGTGGGGCTCGAGAGAGGAATTAGAGGCTAAGGCGCTTGCCTACGAGGTCTAAGGACCTAGGTTTGATTCCCCAGAACCCAATTAAGCCAGGTGCCCATGATGGCACATGCATCTGGAGTTTGTTTGTTTGTTTGTTTGATTTTTTCAGTGGCTACAGGCCCTTGCACACCCATTCTCTCCTCTCTCTCTCTCTCAAATACATAAATAACAATGAAGTACTTAAAAAAATTCTTTGTAGAACTGGGTGTAGTGATGCATGGCTGTAATTCCAGATCTTGGGTGGTGGAGGCAGGATGACACTAAAGTTGAAGATAGTTGAGTTATGAATAAAATCAAACATATTTCCACATACTATGAAGAAACATCCTGGAAATATTTTTAAATATATTATTGTGAATTACAAATAGAAAAGTTTATGCATAAATCTAACCAAACAGCAAACATACATTGAAAATAAATCACAAATCACAAAACATGAAAAAATAAACTTGGAGGAAAAATGAATAAAAGACTAAGTTGTATTTGTAGTAATGGTTTTTATAGTGAATAATTAAATTGGGGAAAAATACTTGAAAGATAATTTAGTATCTTTACTAAAGATAGAAATAGAAATAGAAGTCCAAACCACATTGAGGTGCCTTTCCCCACTCTCCAGAATGCCAAATTTGAATGGCAAAAATTTGATGAGAACATATATCAGACTCTGATAGCTGCAAAGAATAGTGCAGTCAATATCCCAGGTTCTTATAAAGCTAAGACATTACTATGTTGTTTAATAATCCAAGGCAGACCTCTGTATTTTCTGAAGATAATTGAAAAACTACATTAACATGACATAAGAATAGGATTGTTACTTTCTAGCTATGGTGAATTAGTTACAAGACACCTGCATAGAAAGTAAATTCCACCAATTCTAAAGTCCCTTTCATAAATTGGCACAACATCTGCATATGATCCCTATATATTCTTGGACACTTTAAATCATCTCTCTGTTGCTTAGAGTACTCAATATAATGCAGATGCCAGGCAGATAGTTTCTATACTAAACTGTGTAGGGACTAGCACTAAGAAAAAAAGTTTATAAATGTGCAAAAGAGAGAAAATATTTATTCAATATTTTGTAATTATTCATGCAATTTATTAACATTTTTTTTATTTTTAAATATGTTGTATTTATCTATTTATTTGCAAGAGAAAGAGACAGAGAGAGAGAGAGAAAGAGAGTGAGAGAATGAGTGCGGCAAGACCTCCAGACAGTGCAAACAAACTCCAGATGCATGCACCACCTTGTGCATCTGGCTTATGTGGGTCCTGGGGAATTGAACCATGGTCCTTTGGCTTTGCAGGCAAATGCCTTAACCACTAAACCATCTCTTCAGCCCAATTTATTAACTTTTTAAAGTTTCATTATTCTTAGAACAAGTTACATCAAAAGTTTAATTAAGTCTTATTATAGATACTTCCTCAATATTTCTAATAAAAATTTGGGTGAATTTGTAAATGAAGATTCTGTAGATATGAAGATCCAACTGATGGCCACTGAACACAGAAGGGAATATACATTTTATTTGTTTTTTTTTTTTTTTATTTGGAGAAAGAGAGGATATTAATGGGCCTGCAATGGCCTCTTGCCACTACAAATGAACTCCAGATACTTGTGCCACTGTGCGTAATTGGCTTTATGTAAATACTGGGGAATCATACCCAAACTTCGAAATTCAGTGATTTTAACCTCTCAGGAATGTTTTCAACCCAGAAAATACATTTTCAAAATGTATATAATAATATGGATTAATCCTAAAAGAATCATCCTAACTAAGTCAAACTTAACAGAGTGCATTCCATATGACTTTAAGTCAATTTCCTAGAAATTCTAGAAAAGACAGTAATATATAATGGCATGGAAAGAAAAATGCTAGTTTCCAAGAACTTGAGGCATCAACATTTAATTGACTACCAAAGGCATAAAAAATATTTTCAGAAAATTAAAATAAAATAATATGCATGCCTGTGATTACGGTTACATGAACATATACAGATTTTATAACCAATCAACAATTTTGCTCTTCAATTTAGTTAGCTTAAGATACTAAAAACAGAGTTATGGAGATGATTCAGAGGTTTGAGGCACTTACTTACAGGCCTGTCTGCCTGGGTTTGATTCCCAAATACCAAATACCCACATGGAGCCAAATACACATGGTGACACATGTGTCAGGAGTTCATTTGCAGTGGCACAAGGCCCTGGCACTCTCATTCTCATTGTCTCCCTTTTCTTCCTCTCCTTGCCTCTACTCTCCTCTCTTTTCCACAGCTCCTCTCCCCTCCCATTCTCTTTCTCTCTCTCTCCTTGCTTGCATGTGAATAAATAAAAATATTAAAAAATATATTAAAATATAACATTATATATTATTAAATATAACTCAGAATTTTGAGGAAAAATGAAATAGTCAGAAAAAACCAATGTTTAGTTAATTTTAGGACTAATTTGAACAATATGTGCTAGCCTACCTCTTACTCCTTTATTCTAAACCTAGTGGTTCTTATTGATTGAATATAACTATTCATATTTGTTTATTTATTACATTTATAAATAAAATTTCAGGGCTGGAAAGATTGCTCAGTGGTGATAGGTACTTACTTGCAAAGCCTGATGGCCTGGGTTTGATTTCCCAGTTCCCATGTCAAGCCCTATGCAAAAAAGGGCTCATGTATCTGGAGTTCCTTTGCATTGGCAGGGAAGCCCTGACATGCCCATTTTCACTCTGTATGTCTGCCTTTTTGTTCCTACCAAAATAAAACAAAAATATTAAAAAACTATTATTCTGTTAGATTAGATATTATTGATAAATATTAATATAGACAGATATATAGATATTTCAGTACCATTTGCTATTCTGAGTACAGACTATGGGAACAACAACATTCCCAAGTTCTATATATTGCTTGTGAAAGGATATATTTGTACAATACTATGATATCACACAATGAGACACAAAACAATTAAAATTACATTTTTAACATTTTTAATTATTTTTTAATTTATTTTTGGAGAAAGACACAGAGAGAGACAGAGAGGGAAAGGAAGACAGATAGAGATGGGCGCGCCAGCAGTCTCTCAGCTGCTGTGAATGAAATCCAGATGTGTGCACCCCCTTGTGGTCAAGTGCGGCATTGCGCCCTTGCATCACTTTGCATCTGGCTAAACGTGGGACCTGGAGATTGGAACCGGGTTCTTAGGCTTAGCAGGCAGGTGCCTTAAAGGCTAAACCATCTCTCCAGCCCATGCAATTATATTTTTACATAGTGATTTAAAGTCTATTAATTTGCCCTGAAAATATACTTGCAACAATTCAATAGACACATGCATAAACATATAGTTACCAATGGAAATATGGCTTGCAAATAAAGGAAATATTATAATAGTATGCAGGAGTCTACTGTAATGGTTAAAGCAGATATGCCCAGTGGGATAGGAATGAGAGACACAAAACAAAATGAAAGTCTCCATGACCTTAGGAGGGCTTGTTTCCTAGATGTAGTTCTGATTATTAAAAATAGAGTGTAAGGACATAGCCATAATTGTGTGTGTAAAAGTTAAGATGAAACAAAGTGTACATATGTCTACAATTTTAAACAAAGAGAAATGCAGGAAGTTCATGTAAGCAATGCATGAGGTTGGCTTCCTGCTGTGCATGTAGCATCAGATGAAAGAGTGAATGTCTGCAAACATGGAGGGAGGCAAGGATGCAGGACAGGATTGAGAGGAGAAGTGAGACTTAATGAAAACAGAAAACTTCTGTGAGTATACTATTGTTAAGATAGTTTTCCTTTTTGTCTCATATTGTACTTTACATCTTGATGAAAGTAAATAATTGCACTGGGGTTGTAAATAGCTCAGTGAGAGTTTCCTTGTCTAGCATGCATCAGGTCCTGGATTTTATCCCCAGTACTGCCAAAGGGGAAAAAAAAAGAAGGAAAGATAGGAAGGAAGGGACAGAAAAGAAAAAGAAAAAGAAAAAGAAAAAGAAAAAGAAAAAGAAAGAAAGAAAGAAAGAAAGAAAGAAAGAAAGAAAGAAAGAAAGAAAGAGAAAGAAAGAAAAATATAAGGAAGGTAATGAAAGAGGGATTAAGGAAAGAAAGTTTATATTAAGTGAAATGAACCAGGAAGGGAGAAGTAGAAAATGAACACAAACTTGTAAATATAATAGTATTTCAAATCAATAATATAAACAAATGTGTGATAGGAAATAATTCTTTAGCACAACATTTTGATTCTATGTCCTCAGGCTAAAGACAAAATGAATTATTTAAAAATAATGACTTTCTTAGTGTGTTTTTCATTAAGGGTGTGGGTTAGACATTCTGAAATGCACAGCATGCTTTAGTTGTGTTTGAGAACTTAACACATAAGTGATTGAATTGTGAATAGTCTTTATCTTATTTAATTATTAATTTATCTTATTTAATTTTATGAAGTAGGAGACACAGAAGTAAATATTTCTGGCACATATGTATCTTATTTCATTTTTTGTTGTTCAGTGTCACCAAAACACTTTACACATTTCTATCCCTCCACTCACTTCTTGACCTCAAATTCTTTTTTGGATTCTTTTCCTGAAACTCCCCTTTAATTTCTCTGAATTGCAAATTTAACAGTTCTTATATAATAGCTTTAATGGTCAGAAGACACACAGTGAAAATTTATATATTCATAAAAATTAACAGGTAAGGCAGAGGGAAATGCAGAGGATATTCAGCAAGTAAAACATCTCCCTCAAACATTAATCAATAGGTGGTTTACTGTTACATGGGCCTGAGGCCAGAGGAGAGGGAAGCAGGGAAGGAACAGAGAGCCAGATACAAGGAAGCATTTGATGGACTGCGTGATAACCAGTTAAATGGGGATTGTTGAGCTGTGAATGCACGAGGTTTGGAGGGACACAGTATGCTTCCTTGGAGCATCCCTAATGTTATTTTATTCTTATTATTTGGAAGGTCATATGCAAGACTGTAATCAACCAATAATGGTTTTCTCATTTTTTTCCTATAAATACTTGGGAAGTTAAGCATTTAACAAAATGCCAACACAGGCATTCAGAGTTTGTAATTTTCAAAAGCAATAACAAAGATATGTTCAGCAAGAGGTTTTGAATAAGAATGAAAAATTTGAAGAAAATTCCCTGTTTCCGATAGGCTAAATATTATTGACATTTAAAAAAAATGATAAAACACAAGACCCAGACAGGGCAAAACCAAACTACATTTTGCATGTCAACAACTTATTGACAACAAATTTGTTTAGTTTGCTTCTTTAAATTTTGTATCTTGGAACAAGTTTAAGGTTATTGAAAATGAAATAAATGTGTATGATATGATGAGAAAGTCGATATTCCCAACCAGATTCTGAGAAAGAAAAAAAAATGTTTATGCAATAAATTACTCTGTTTTTGCTTAATGAATGCAGTTTTTCTTGAACAGAAAAAAGACATCAAACTATCTATTCATTTGCTTTTATATAATCCATACTTTTTTTGCAGTTCATGCCATTAAAGGAACACATGCTGTTTCTTAACCTATTCAGATTTTCTAACTTGTCACTTTTTTTTTAACTTTTCATAAGAAAAACACAATGATTTAAGTTCCCTAAAATTTAAATGTATGGTAATTTATTAACAAATTGTTAAATCCTTCTACTGAGGAAAGAAGTAAGGAGAGGTTTCGCATAAAATGGGTCCCCTAGATCAGAGATTACAGTTCAAAAACTTCATTAATGGAATCGTAGCTGACTTGAAAGAATATATTTTCAAGACATTTTTTAAAGTATAATGAAAGATTAACCTTCATATACAGTTATGAATAGTTTATATAAATTATGTGCCTTTTTGTATAGATAATGGGCAAGATGGAAAATATATTTCATTGACGTTTCCCAGTTAATTTTATTCTTTAAGAAGAATCTTTGAGTGCAATGTAATTGTTATTCAAAGTGTTATTTATACTTAATAAGAGTGTATGACCTTTTGAGAAAACAATCCAACTAGTTGTGATACACTGAAGAAATGAAACTGTTTTCATGAGACTGCACCACACAGGAATATTACTGAGTTACACCAACTCATGTTACATTCAAAACTGATACCCTCGTGAATAGCAATATATGTTTGCTTATGTCCATAGATTTTAACATGCTTTCCCATCAATTGATGACTGAATTATTTTAAAGTGAGTATATAAATTGATTTCTTCACTGTGAAGTTAGGTAACATTTTTTAATATTTTCTTGGATATATTCTTGGCTTCTATTAATCACTTTATGTAGCCTTCATGCAGATCCATTGTATTAGTTTCCACTTGGGTATTCTGCCTAGATTCTGGTTCTAGCTTCAGGGTCTACCTTTTTTTTTTTTTTTTTTTCTTTCAGGAAAACAGCCTATTCCTACCCTCCAACTTACTCACAGAAAAAGGGTAAGAAAAAGTCTCATGCTCAAACTTGTAAGACTTAAATGAAATCTGCATGCCATAAAGACTGATGCATAGAAATCTATGATGTTAGCTGTTGTCACTACAATTTTTTTCTTAAGATATTTTCAACCTCAAACAAAATCATGGTTTAGCAGGTAAACATTTCTAAACATACCTCTTCAGGGCAAATAATGGTATCACCCAGGCCCACTCATCATTTTTAACTTTTTCTATTGGGTATCAGCAAACCAAAATTTGTAGAATGACATTATTTGAGTTATTTGGTGGTAATTTGTTTTGACTAGAGGAAAAATAAAACATACTGACTTTAGTCTACATATATACTTTCATATATAAAAAACTATGTAAAATATGCTCACAGAATTACTACATAATATTAGAAAATTCTAAATCAGTGTTTCAGGCTGTGTTAGGTAATGTTCAGCATCAGTTTTTGTCCTCAAAATCTGCATTATTAAAGGAGATTTACTATATAAAATATTGAATATGCTGGGCATGCTGGCTCATGCCTTTAATACCAGCACTCAGGAGGCAAAGGTAGAAGGATCACTGTGAGTTCAAGGCCGCTCTGAGACTACATAGTGAATTCCAGTCAGCCTGGGCTACAGTGAGACTCTACCTAGAAAAAACAAACAAACAAACAAAACACAAAACAAAACAAACAAACGACAAAGCAAAACAAAACAAAAAAACACTCTCCATTAAATACTAAATATTAAATAAATATTTTACATTATATTAATTGGTAATCAAAAATCACCCTCAAAGGGAAATAGAGACAGAAAGAGAATGGGCACACCAGGGCCCCTAGCCACTGTAAACAAACTCCAGATGCATGTGCCACCATGTACATCTGGCTTACAATGGGATCTGGAGAATTGAACCTGGGTCATTAGGCTTCTCAGGTATGTGCCTTAACTGCTAAGTCACCTCTCTAGCCCAAGAAATTATTGATTTAATGATCATTGGGCCATTGATGGTAAAGATTATACCTTATATCACTTCATGTAAATAAATGTATATAAATATGTTAATTATTAATGTTTCAAAGAATAATTGGAAATATCTGTATAAGAAATCTTTCAATTATTTACATTCTTTGATGCAAGGTTAGGAGGTTACAGGCTTTGTGTGGCCAGTACCATGTTGAGTTATTAACCTGAAGCATACTAAATACTTAAAGTTTGCTTTTCATGCTTGAATTAATAACTGTGGTATGCACAATCTGCCAAAAGAAAACCTCAAATAAGATACGTTTACTTCAGATGCTGAAAAGTCTTGTCCTATAGCATCTTAACTAAATTTGATATGTAAGATGCTAGTGTATATACCAATGAAAGTATTAGAAATTAAAAGGAAGAAACACTAAAATAAGGATGAATGTTTTAGTGTGGTTGCTTAATTTCATTATTTACACTTTCTGAGGTCTTGAAGTTCTAGATCAATACACACATGTGAATAACAGGGAAGTTCAAGATGAACATACATCTCTAAACAACGGAGAAATTCCAGATCTATATGCACATTTAAACAGTAGGGTAGTTCCAGATCAATAGTACCTCTAAACAGCAGGGAAGTTCTAGATTGACATGCACGTTGTAGCAGACAGCTTCAGGTTCGCTGAGATGAACTTCCAGACCAGACACAGTTATGGAGGAAGGGATATTATTTATTGAAGCTTACAGATCCAGGGGAAGTTCCATAAAGGCAGGAAAAGCAGCCTGCTTTCTTAGGGCCAAGCAGAGAGAGAGAAAGCCAACCAGCCACCACAGCACACAGAGCAAAACTACAGCCAAAAGGTCACACAGCATACTTCAGGAACTCCTGCTAGGCACATTTGCATATCTTTACAATGGAATCTCAAACCATCACCACACTTTAAGACTGGGGCCCCCAGTGACCTTGCCTCTAGCAAGGTGATTGCAGATGCAAAGTATAACTAGTAAAACACTGAATATATTGGGGGACATATATTCAAACTATCACATTCCGCCCCTGGCCCCCAATATATTTAGCTCTTGGCCCCCAATAGATTTATAACTATCACACATTGTAAATTGTATTCAGTCCAGTTTCAAAGGTTCTCACAATCTTGATCAACTTAAGATAGTGAGTCCTGTAAAATCAAACAAGTTAAATCTTTCAACATGTAAAGGCACAGAGTAAAACATTTTTAACTGGTATAAGGCATAGCAAGGAGAAACTAAAACAATGCAAACTCAACCACCATCAGCAGTCATCAAACTTCTGCAGTTCAAGTTCAAAATAACCAGAGACTAAGAGTCTCCAGGTTTTCCAATTCCACCCCTCCAGCTGGGCAGAGTCGCCAGGGAAAACTTTCATCCTATGCCAACACTGCACTCCATGGTAGCCCTTTTTCACAGTCCTGGTATATCCAAAACATCTTCAGGTCTCCATGCAAACCACGGTCCATCTTCCAAAAGGCTCTTCCAGCCTATTCCTCAGCCCTGCCTTCATGCTGCATCTCAGCAGCGGCTCCTGGAACCCTGTGCAACTCATGACCACTCCATGCATTTTTCATGCTTCCAAAACTAATACCAGGTGTGCAGGACACAGCCATATTCTTAATCCAGGGACAAAATAAACCATAGCCTTGAAAAGCAGGTTCCTTCTCCAGTCAGCTCTTTCCAAGAATTTGCATTTTTAACAGTCTTTCCTCAGGCATCCTCTCCATTGTTTTAATGTAAATCAGTCGTCAGGCCACCTTCCTTCCACCTTCCTTAAGATTGCTAATGTGTTGACAATAGCAGCTAAACCAGTCTTAATGCCTCTACTTTTAACTTGCTTCAGGTTTTCCAACTTAAAATCTTAAAATCTCAGTCAGATATCTTTAGCCAAGCACATCAGTCCATTACAAATTTAACCTTGATCAAACACTCTGGACCTGGATAGCAGAATGTAGCCATCCCTTATGCCAGTAGCCCAGTTCCAACAAAGTCCTCTGCAGTCCTTCCTTCCCTTAGAAAGCTCATAAGCCAAGCCTCGAAGTTCAATACAGTCTGCACTCAGCATTCTCAAACTCTCATCAGAATAGTCCATAAAACTTGGCTTACCACTCCAGAAGGCATCTTCAGTTGCAAGCACCAAGTCCATGCCCATTCCTCCAAAACAAAGGTTCCAAAAGACGAATATCCACACGGTCTGGTTCATCTCACCCCACACTCCTCGGTACCACTTTATTGTAGCAGACAGCTTCAGGTTCGCTGAGATGAACTTCCAGACCAGACACAGTTAGGAAAAGCAGCCTGCTTTCTTAGGGCC
Organism: Orientallactaga sibirica; assembly: GCA_036365145.1. NCBI lineage: Eukaryota > Metazoa > Chordata > Mammalia > Rodentia > Dipodidae > Orientallactaga > Orientallactaga sibirica. The sequence goes on along the minus strand of JAEOAD010000001.1, from coordinate 100,036,382 downwards.
AAGCAGAGAGAGAAAAGCCAACCAGCCACCACAGCACACAAAGCAAAACTACAGCCAAAAGGTCACACAGCACACTTCAGGAACTCCTGCTAGGCACATTTGCATATCTTTACAATGGAATCTCAAACCATCACCACACCTTAAGACTGGGGCCCCCAGTGACCTTGCCTCTAGCAAGGTGATTGCAGATGCAAAGTATAACTAGTAAAACACTGAATATATTGGGGACATATATTCAAACTATCACATTCCGCCCCTGGCCCCCAATATATTTAGCTCTTGGCCCCCAATAGATTTATAACTATCACACATTGTAAATTGTATTCAGTCCAGTTTCAAAGGTTCTCACAATCTTGATCAACTTAAGATAGTGAGTCCTGTAAAATCAAACAAGTTAAATCTTTCAACATGTAAGGCACAGAGTAAAACATTTTTAACTGGTATAAGGCATAGCAAGGAGAAACTAAAACAATGCAAACTCAACCACCATCAGCAGTCATCAAACTTCTGCAGTTCAAGTTCAAAATAACCAGAGACTAAGAGTCTCCAGGTTTTCCAATTCCACCCCTCCAGCTGGGCAGAGTCGCCAGGGAAAACTTTCATCCTATGCCAACACTGCACTCCATGGTAGCCCTTTTTCACAGTCCTGGTATATCCAAAACATCTTCAGGTCTCCATGCAAACCACGGTCCATCTTCCAAAAGGCTCTTCCAGCCTATTCCTCAGCCCTGCCTTCATGCTGCATCTCAGCAGCGGCTCCTGGAACCCTGTGCAACTCATGACCACTCCATGCATTTTTCATGCTTCCAAAACTAATACCAGGTGTGCAGGACACAGCCATATTCTTAATCCAGGGACAAAATAAACCATAGCCTTGAAAAGCAGGTTCCTTCTCCAGTCAGCTCTTTCCAAGAATTTGCATTTTTAACAGTCTTTCCTCAGGCATCCTCTCCATTGTTTTAATGTAAATCAGTCGTCAGGCCACCTTCCTTCCACCTTCCTTAAGATTGCTAATGTGTTGACAATAGCAGCTAAACCAGTCTTAATGCCTCTACTTTTAACTTGCTTCAGGTTTTCCAACTTAAAATCTTAAAATCTCAGTCAGATATCTTTAGCCAAGCACATCAGTCCATTACAAATTTAACCTTGATCAAACACTCTGGACCTGGATAGCAGAATGTAGCCATCCCTTATGCCAGTAGCCCAGTTCCAACGAAGTCCTCTGCAGTCCTTCCTTCCCCTTAGAAAGCTCATAAGCCAAGCCTCGAAGTTCAATACAGTCTGCACTCAGCATTCTCAAACTCTCATCAGAATAGTCCATAAAACTTGGCTTACCACTCCAGAAGGCATCTTCAGTTGCAAGCACCAAGTCCATGCCCATTCCTCCAAAACAAAGGTTCCAAAAGACGAATATCCACACGGTCTGGTTCATCTCACCCCACACTCCTCGGTACCACTTTATTGTAGCAGACAGCTTCAGGTTCGCTGAGATGAACTTCCAGACCAGACACAGTTATGGAGGAAGGGATATTATTTATTGAAGCTTACAGATCCAGGGGAAGTTCCATAAAGGCAGGAAAAGCAGCCTGCTTTCTTAGGGCCAAGCAGAGAGAGAGAAAGCCAACCAGCCACCACAGCACACAGAGCAAAACTACAGCCAAAAGGTCACACAGCACACTTCAGGAACTCCTGCTAGGCACATTTGCATATCTTTACAATGGAATCTCAAACCATCACCACACCTTAAGACTGGGGCCCCCAGTGACCTTGCCTCTAGCAAGGTGATTGCAGATGCAAAGTATAACTAGTAAAACACTGAATATATTGGGGGACATATATTCAAACTACCACACACGTGTAAACAACAAGGAAGTTCCAGATCAATATAGACATGTAAATAATAGGGAAGTACATTCCTGCTGTGCAAAGGAGAGGAGGTAATAAGAGTCTAATTTCTTCAGCATCATACACATGAATTCCAGTCTCCTAGAATCCCATATTTGGTGAACATATATAGTATGCAATGTACGTAATAATGCCTTTCGTGTAGTTATAAAGGGAATCTAACCAAAAACTAATTCTGAAATACATATTCCTTGTCTTTTTGTATATGATGCCTTTTGACTTTGAGTCATGGGTAAAACAAGATTTAGAGAGACCAGGTAATACTGTAATCATTTCATTTTCCAAATCAACATCTCTTGATTGTTCTCTTTTACACTTGACTTGATGAAGGAGCAGCTCTTTTTTCTTGTGCTAAGACCTTCTCTATGCAGAAAGACAGATCAATAATATGTTTCTCCTGAATGATGTCAAGTTATAAAACTCATTAGGCATTTATCAGAGAGTCTAGTATACACTCAGTGTAATGTAGGTGATTATGTGGTCAGTAAGGTGAGCTTCTGGGTGTCAGGCAAATGTAAATGCTTCTCTAATTTGCATGTGAACTGCTGCATATGAACATTTCACTGGAATCTGCTGAGACAAATTTTTTTATTGCCTGCCTAGTGGGTCCCTAAAGAGCTTTTGGTTTGGGAATGCCACAGTAGGCCAGGAGTACATTTTATTGTGTAGAAAGATTTCTACATTTTGGTTTGAGAGACTGTTTTATTATAGGTGTTTTGTTCTTATTTAGAAATGCTTCTGCTGAGGTTGTTTAGCCTGCCTGGGAGCCAGTATTTGCCTATTCACTTCTCTCACGTAGTAATGCAATATTTATTGCCTGTATCTATTCTTTTTTTAAATTTTTTATTGTTATTTATTTATTAGAGACACAGAGAGAGAGAGAGAGAGGAGAATGGGCATGCCAGGCCTCTAGCCACTGCAAACGAACTCCAGATGCATGTGCCACCATGTGCATCTGGCTTATGTGGGACCTGGAGAATTGAACCGGGATCCTTAGCCTTCTCAGGCAAATGCCTTAATCGCTAAGCCAAGCCATCCCTCCAGCCCTGCATCTAATCTTGTTTTAAATATTTTCATTTATTTATTTATTTATTTGAGAGAGAGATACAGAAATAGGCAGGTAGAGAGAGAGAGAGAGAGAGAGAATGGGCACTCCAGGGCCTCCAGACACTGCAAATGAACTCCAGATGCATGCACCACATTGTGCATCTGACTTATGTGGGACCTGGGGAATTGAACCCTGGTCCTTTGGCTTTGCAGACAAGCACCTTAACTGCTAAGCCATCCCTCCAGCCCTGCATCTATTATTTTTTAAATATTTTTAATTTATTTATTTGCAAGGAAAGAGAGAGATGGACAAAGAAAGGAGAAACAGAAACAGAGAGAGAATGAGAATGGGCAAGCCAGGGTATCTTGCCATTCATTGCAAAAGAATTCCAGGCACATGTGCCACCTTGTGCATCTGGCTTACATGAGTACTGGGAAATCAAACCTGGGTCCATAGGCTTCATAAGCAAGTGCCTTAACTGCTAAGCCACCTCTCCAACCTGCCTGCATCTATTCTTAACTTAAAACATTTAATGGGGTTTGGAAGCAAGTATAAATAAACATTTTCAGGAAACAATAAAGGCAGAAAGAGAAAAGGCATTCAAGCAGAGTATTAAATGACAGAAAATAAAGCTGTAGCTGAAAGAACCCTAGGAAGACATCATGGAAAATTTTACACTTTCTCAGAGGGAAGTAAAACATAACAAAGCAATAATCAGTTGCATTTGTAAGCCTATTTCTCACATTTAACCTGTATTCTGGAGATGGATTGAGCATTTATAATAATGGATCTATTTGGCAGATGTGTCGATTGAGGCAGACTTAGTCAATGAGCCCCATTACAGTGATGCTGTCTTTTAAAGTCATACAACATAAAATACATAGGTGATAAATATGAGATTTGATGAATGTTAAAAAGTGTATATACTCATATGTTCTCCTCAGTCCATGAAGAACATTTGCATCACCCCACCACATTTTGTTTTACCCATTTAATGTTAGTCTCCATATGCCTACAAGGCAAGTGCTGCTTTGGGGTCTCTTGCCATACATTAATTTATAAGCTAATTACATCATGCAGCCCAAGGCTCTTTTTGTGACTGGATTTTTTCCCCCATGAGTTAAAATGCATAAGGCTGTGTTTATTAGTAGTGCATTCTTTATATTAATAAATCTTTACATATGTATGCCAAAACATGCTTATTAATTCTATGGTTATTAGTTCTTTGAAAGTATTCTATTCTAGAAAATTTAAATAAAATGATATTAAAATTCTCATACAATTAGTGCAGACACCACATATTTTCAATTCTTTCTCTAAGCTCATAACAATGGGTCATAAATTAGGACTATGTTTAACAAAAGAAAATAATGAGCAATTTTCTAAGGTGATTTATATATCAATTTTAATTTTTCTTCATTCTTATCAGTGTATGCTCTTGTGATGTTGTTTAATTTCCTCTTGTGTGAAGGCACCATTCTTACATTTGGAGGGTATTAGCCATTGAGTTATTTGCCATTTTATTACAGTAGTTCATGTATTGTAGGTATAAGCCCTTTTGCAAATGTGTGAAATGCAACAATTTCTTATACTGCATCTTATTTTTGCTCTGGCTAATATTATTGAGGAGCTAAGTTTTCAATGTGGCTAGATTTACCTTTTATCCCAAATCTATTCTTGTTTTTTTTTTTTGAGAGAGAAACACAGAGAGAGAAGAGAGGAAGACAGGTAGAGATGGGCGCGCCAGCAGCCTCTCAGCTGTTGTGAACGAAATCCAGATGTGTGCGCCCCCTTGTGGTCAAGTGTGGCATTGTGCCCTTGTGTCACTTTGCATCTGGCTAAACGTGGGACCTGGAGATTGGAACCGCTGGAGATTGGAACCAGCGTTCTTAGGCTTAGGAGACAGGCACATTAACCACTAAGTCATCTCTCCAGCCCCCAAATTTATTCTTAATGGAAATAATTTATCATGGATAACATATATTAAAACATGGAGTCATTGAACAAAGATAATTTGACCATACAAGGATTGAGCTAATGATATTTACATTAATTTACATAATTTTTTCAGGTCCTTGGAGCCCACTTTGTTAATAATTTTCAACACTACAATGCATTATTTATCTGTAGCCACTATGTTATATTATTCATCACTTGCAATTATCTTTTCTATTTTTTTAAATTATGGACATACTTTGTGTGGCTACACCATGTGTTGGTAACATCCTTTCCCTCATCCTTGCCCCCATTCCTCTGGAGGCCCTCGTCAGTGGGGTTGCAGGCCCTCCAGCAGGGTTGTGGGTTATGCCTTGTGAGAGCAACAGTTACTGGGTGGGGGGCAATGCCTCTGGGCATGAGGTCCCAACCTGTGGTTCTTACAATCTTTCAGCCCCATCTTCCACAAAATTCCCTTACCTGTGGTGGGTGTGTGTTAAGTCATTTTAGTGATGAGCTCTTAGAAGCCTCTGGATCTCTGCATTGGTAGGTGCTCAGTATCTGCAGCATCTGTCTCCTTCACCTGGAACTTACTGTCAGGCTCACCATGGAAGCTCTACTCCTGCTGGTCTACTCAATTCCTCTGTGGTTTCAGCTGGGGCTTGGCTGAAGTGCAAGTGGCAGTTTATCTCTGAAAAATAAAAACAGATTCTCCAATGAAGAGTAAAGTCAGCATAGGTTAAATGAGATAAGCATTATTAATTTAGGGAGAATTTGATGGATGTATCCCCCCCTCTTTTAGCCAAGGATTAGTGAGAGTTTGACACTGGAGAGTATAATGTTTGTCTCCATAGGATTCTGATCATGTTCCCAATTCCAGATATATGTTCCTTCCCACTGAACAGGTTTCTTAGCCACTCAGAAAGCTATTAGTTAACCACCAAATCTGACTGCCAGTATTGCACTGGAGTGTACATCTTGCCATTTTCACAATATTATGGGAGGTCTTTCCATCTTTCCATCTTCTCAAGTTCTCTTCAATTTATTTCTTGAGTGTTTTTATGTTTTCATTATATAAGTCTTTAACATCCTTGGTCAGTGTGATTCAATGGTATTTAATTATTTGTTGTTATGGAAAAGGGGACAGCCTCACTAATTTCTTTCTCTGTACATTTGTCCTATGCGTATAGAAAGGCTACTGACTTGTGTGTATTGATTTTGTATCCTTCCACTTTGCTGAAGGATTTAATCACTTTTAGAACTTTTGAGATGGAGATATTTGGGTCACTTATGTACAGGATTATGCCATCTGGAATTAGGGCTAACTTGACTTCTTCCTTCTCAGTTTGTATCTCTTTTGTTTATTTCTATTGTCCTATTAATTGTGCTAGGATTTCTAGTAGTATGTTGAAGAGCCATGGTAAGAGTGGGCACCTGTATTTTGTTCCCAATCTCAATGGGAGCTCCTTGAGTCTTTCCCCATTAAGTACTACTTGGGCTTTAGGTGCTTTACATACAGTCTTTATTGTGTTGGACTTAAAACCCTCCATGTCTATTTTCTCCAATGTTTAGATGGTGAAGTGATATTGTATTTTGTTGAAGGCCTTTTCTGCATCTATTGTAATGATTATGTGGGTTTTGTGGTTAACTTTATTTATGTGGTTATTACATTGATCAATTTCCATGTGTTGAACCATCCTTGCATCCCGGTGTTGAAGCCTATTTGGTTAAGGTGGATAATGCTGTTGAGGTATTGTTGAATTCAGTTTGCAAGGATTTTCTTCAGGATTTTTACATCTAAGTTAATCAGGAATATAGGTTTATAGTTTTCTTTTCTTGTATCCCTGTCTAGTTTTGGTATCAGCATGATGCCAGCTTCATAAAAGGAGTTGGGGAGCATTTCCTTTTCTCCAATTATGTGGAACAGTTTGAAAGAACTGGTTTCAGTTCTTCAATGAAGGTTTGATAAAATTTTTCATAGAAGCTATTTGATCCTGGACTTTTCATTTTGGGAGGTTTTTGGTTATCTTTTCAATCTCCATGGATGTGATAGGTTTGTTTGGGAAATAAACCTGTTCTGAGTTTAATTTTGGTACATGGCTTTTGTATAGAAATTCATCCATTTCTTCCAGATTATCCATTTTTATGGAGTAGAGGTTTTGGAAATAAGTCTTGATGATTCCTCAATTTCCTTGATATCCATTGTGACCTCTCCTTTTTCATTTGTGATTTTGTTCATTTGAGCCTTCTGTCTTTTTGCTTGATCAAATTGGCCAGGGGTTAATCAATCTTATTTTTTTTTTTTTTTCAAACAACCAGCTCTGCATTTCATGAATGTTTTTTCTTAGTTTCCAAGTCTTTAATTTCTTCTCTGCTCATGATTATTTCTTTCCTTCTGGAGCTCTTTGGGTTGGAGTCTTCTTGTTTTTCTAATGTCTCTAGGTGGATGTTTAGGTTATTAATTTGAGATCTCTCTGTCTTTGTTATGAAGGCATTTAGGGGGAAGTAAGAGGCTTGCATTGTCATCAGGGAGTGTTCCATTTTTTATGCTAATGATGGCTTTGTATTTTGGTATGTGCAGGTTGTGGAGGGTGTAAGACCACTAGCCACTCTGGGCTTCTGTTTACTACCAAAGGTGGGATTGGAGGTCTGGGCTTCCTTTCAGTTTGTCTCAGCTATGTCTTGCCGGTGGCTCTAGGGCCTTAGCACTTGCCCTTGCTCTCCTATGGAACCCAGATGGGCAGTTTATGGAGGACTCGCTGGTTCATGTGGAAGGTGATGGCCTGATTTTCCTGTGTTACCCTGCTGGTGCTGCTGTGATGCCTCAAGTAATCACTGGGTGTGGGCCAGGCCATTGGAGAGATAGTGGTCATTACTGGGTTCCACATTCCATTCTGGATCAATGAGTTGGCTTATGTGTGAGAGAAAGGAGCAGTGGCCCAGGAGGGCACAAAATGGCACCTGTAGGTAACACAGGGTGTTAAGGGTCTGTGATCAGGGTAGTGAAGGCAGCCTTCATGCCAGCCATCCAAGGATGCAATACAAGACAGTAAGACAGTAGATGGAAGCACAGGTGGGTTGTGGTCTCAGTTGGTGCAGCCTGAAGAAGCCACTGCAGATGCAGTGTGGGGGGGGTGCTCTGAAAATCAGAGAAGTGCAAGCATGAGAGCCACTGACAGACTCACAGAGACAGGAGGTGTGTGCAGTCCACCAACCCTCACAGTGGGGGGAGCCTCTGGGAGACAGGGAAGGTACACAGGCCACTGACAGAAGCTGTGTATGTGGGCCAACAGATGTTGTGGGGCCAAGGCCTCCAGGAGACAGGGAAGTGTGTGGACTGCCAACAGACAATGATAGGCATGGTCACCAACAGACACAGTGGGACAGAGAGCCTCTGGCAGACAGGGATGGCATGCAGGTCACCAACCAAAGCATTGGTGGGGGCCTCTGGGAGACAGGGAAGGGGCATGGGCCACAGGCCCAGGAGCCTGCATGTAGTGCAGCAGAGAACCTGGTCAGGTAGTCAGGGGTTCTGTGGCTGAGGTGAGTGTTTGAGGAGACCTGAGAGGTTAGTGGGTTACCTGAGAGCAGGGGAATCAGGAGATTCTTGACAGTGCTGCCTTCATGCCCTCCCACTGGAGGTCTGCTAAGACCTACTCAAACTGAAGTCTCACAAATCTTGCCTGATGTTACCCTGGGAGCTGAAGCATGTTTAGGAGGACTCCATCTTCAAACTTATCTTTTTATATATTTTATTTTAGAGAGAGAGAGAGAGAGAGAAGAGAGAGAAAGAATTGGTACAACAGGGCACCAGCCACTGAAATTGAACTCCAGACGCTTGCACCACCTAGTGGGCATGTGAGAGCTTGTGCTTGCACCTCTGAGCATCTGGTTTCCGTGGTACCTGGAGAATCAAACCTGGTCTTTAAGCTTCACAGGCAAGTGCCTTAACAGCCAAGCATCTCTCCAGCCCTGAAATTAATGTTTATGTCTAACTTAATCTGTATCTTTTGTCCAACATCTTCCTCCTGTCCCAAACTGTATTATCCACTGTCTACTACTTTAAGACTTCTACTTTCTATGTCCCATATATGTGAGAATAGATGACATTGGTCTTTCTGTATATGTACTAGTCACTTAATAAATTCCATCCCATAGTTTTCAGTTTCACCTTCTTAAAATTATTATATTTTTTTCTTATTTGTATCTTCTTTGAGAATGTAATTTGTATAGATGATAACTTGGGGTAGCACCCAGGGTTTCACACATGCTAGGTAATGCTCTAACATTAAACTATACCCTGTTTTTTTTTAATATTTCATTTTTTATTTATTCAACGGAGAAAGAGGAAGGGAGAGAGAGAATGGGTGCGCCAGGGCCTCCAGCCACTGTAAAGGAACTCCAGATGCATGTGCCCTCTTGTGTATCTGGTTTACTTGGGTCCTGGGGAATCAAACCTGCATTCTTTAGCTTTGCAATCCTTCTAGCCCCCACCCTATTGTTTTATTGTGAGCATTTTATAGTTTTAGAATTAATATTGACAATTTAGATTGACCTTAATTAATATAATTAATACATAAAATGGGTCTACACTTTCCTTTTTAAAGAACTTTTTGTATTGACATCTTCCATAAAAGTAAACAATACACCATGATAATAATTTTCTCCTACTGTCCTCTCTTTCCCCTCTCCCACATTTCTCCTCCACTGAATCCCCTCTTTCCAACCAGTTGGTCTTCTAGTGTGATATCATCATTTCTTCCTTCTTATTCTGCAGGTCTTGTGAAAGTAGTTCCAGCTACTGCAATATCATGTATGTAATGACCAATTTGTATGTGGAAGACAATATTGTAAGTACTCCTCTGCCTCCCTTAGCTCTTACATTCTTTCTTCCATCTATGCAACAACAGTCCCTGAGTCTTGGAGGATATGATAAAGATGTCTTATTTAGTGTTCACGACTCAACTGTTACTTTTCAGAATTTTTAAAAAATAATTTTTGAATTTGAAAAACAGAGAGAGAGAGACTGAGAAGCAGATAGGGAGACTGAGAAAGAAAGAGAATGAACATTGCAGGGCCTCTAGCAACTGCAAACAAAATCCAGATGCATGTGCCAACTTGTGCATCTGGCTTTATGTGGGCACTGGAGAATCGAACCCTTGTCCTTAGGCTCTGAAGACAATTACCTTAACTACTGAGCCATCTCTCAAACCCCAGCTTCTCATCATTTTGGTGAATGTTGAGTCACCCCAGTAATCACTGCCATCTGAAAGGAAAATCATCTCTAATCAAAGTTGAGGGTAGCATTAATATATGGACATAAACATGAGTATTTAGAAGGCAGTTTGATTATAATATATCCATTTAGTCAGACAACTATAGTAGTTTCCCCACTAGAGCTTATTATTTCCAAGCCAAAGGCATTTCCTAAGGTTTTCAGAACCAATAGAGGAGGGATGGGAGGAGGGTTAACCAATTGTTAAGATATAAACCATGTGTAGTGTCACATGCCTTCAATCCTAGCACTCAGGAGACAGAGGATGGAGGATTGCATTGAGTTCAAGGTTAGCATGGAATACAGAGAGAGTTACATGTCATCCTGGATTAGAGTGAGACTCTACCTCAAAAATACAAAAATATCAACATTTATGAATAAGCCATATAGAAATCTGCTTTGCTAGTTAATAAAATATATGTTATAAAAAAAGAAAGTTTGGAGAGAAGTATCTTGTGGATGTAGAAGATGTTATATACAGAAGCCATAGGTTACTAGAAAAATGTCAATGCCAGGGGATGGATACTTCCAACAAGTGGCCAGCAAGGTCCCTGATGATCCCTAAACCTTACATGCTATCCCACCAAGGTTTTTGGTTGTCCACCAGTATGAGATGTTAAGACCCTATTGCTGAAGACTCCATATTCTTGGGCTGCAGGTCACTGAGAAATCAAGAAGGAGCTGAGCTGGAAGTCTCAGCTTGGAAATCCTTGAAAAATGTAAAATAATTATTGTTAATTATCTTTCATTGTCATATGCTACCTCAATGTGAGATAATAGGGAAATGTGCCAGCTAGTGAAATGGTGTCATGTTTGTTTTGGTTAAATCTACTATTCTCTGATTGGATTTGAGGCCCGTTCCATGAGCAGGATCTATACATTTCTAATATATGTTCTTCTACTTGCTGGTCTCAAGATTTTTTGTTGTTGTTTGTACAAATTAGCAAATTGTGTGGGGAGCTTATTTCTACTATCTATAGCTAACTTTAAGCTCACCATCTCAGTCCTATTCTTCTTAATGTTTATTGTTTATGACTATGTGTAATTGACTAAAGAGCCATGAGAAGCTTTAGGGAAGCTGAGAGATATGAAAGAAACATGAATAAAAAGGAGTAGCGATATCAAAATGGTTTTGATGCCAACCACACAATCCTGTTTAAAGTACAGTGTATTTTCATTAAAAGTGACATTGCGAGCTGGGTGTGGTGGCATTCCCAGCACTCAGGAGGCAGAGGCAAAAGGATTGCCATGAGTTCAAGGCTACCTTGAGACTACATAGTAAATTCCAGGTCAGGCTGGGCTAGAGTGAGACCCCATCTCAGAAAACCAAACCAAACAAAACAAAAAGTGACATTGTTAGAATTTACTTCCTGTAATGTAAAAGAAATACTGCATGATTTGATTTCAATTTAAAGCCTGTAAAATAGACAAAACCAAGGTGCAAGCAATTATTTATTTGATGGATTATTAGTCTGTTTGCTATTATGCTGTTGTTACATAGAGAAATTGCAGATAAACATGTCTATGTAAATAAAATATATTACTAAAGGTATTTTAATGTTGAATTAACATCCTTGGTTTTCTCAAAATGTTAGTAATATTTTGCTGAATGAGTTACTGAAGGAAAGGAAAAACTTCTTGAACAGTAAAGTTTAAGATAAGATCCTTGAAATACAGAAAATAATTTTTGTTAGTTGTCTTCCAGTGCCATATGCTACCTCAATGTGAGATAATTAGAATAAGTCATGGGAGAAATTTTATACAATTACGTTTAATTAGTTCTAAAAGCTATTGTCTATCTCACCATTCATTTCTGAGCAACATTAACACAGAGATTTTTTCTGGAGATGCACCTGTGCAAATTTCAACCACTCATTGGGAATTGATAAAAGATAACATATTAGAGATGGTTCCATATACTATTTTGACAGACTGTCAAATACTAGTAAAACTAAACCACAATAGTATAGGCAAGATAAAATGAAAACTATTAATAAGGAGAGAGAGCTCATCATAAGCACTAGAATTATAAGTATTGGTCATAGCTTCACAAGATTGTATTGCAAGACAAATCACTTTTCCCTGAAAGTTTTGTTAGTAAGTGAGTAGTATTTTTAAAAGGTTTCTGTTCCTAAGTTATGAATATTAATATAACATGGAGATTACATGGAATAAAATAACCATTCAATTGATCCATCAATTACAAATGGCATTCCAGGTTAAAAAGTTGAAATTCATTTATCAACTTTTTATAATTTTATTTATTTTAAGTAAATAAATAATTATCTTGCTAGAGAAACTTTAAAAAATATTTTATTTTTATTTATATTTGAGACAAAGAGAGGAAGAGAGAGAGAAACAGAGAAAGATGACAATGGGTGCACCAGGGCCTCTAACCACTGCAAACAAACTCCAGACACAGGTGCCACCATGTGCATCTGGCTAATGTGGGACCTGGAGAATTGAACAGGGGTCCTTAGGCTTCGCAGGCATGTGCCTTAACCAGTAAGCCATCTCTCAAGCCAGAAACTCTTTTTTTAAACAGCAAACAACACCAATAAAAACACCTGAACTCTGTATGTGGGAAATAAAAGCGAGTGAGGAACAATCCTGAGTGTAACTGAGGAGTTACCTGTGTGATGTGGAAGCTGAAGCCCGAAAGATGGTCAGAGCAATGAGTTGCATGTGGCTTCAGTAATGACTGGGAATGTTACACTCTCAGTGGTCCACTAATCATAAAAACAGATTTGGAATTCATGTTTCCCAGCACCAAATATATGCTATAAATTATCTTCAATAAATGTGTGTAATACAATTTGTTACTTCCATTGCAAACTCTGCCTGGAATTGGCAATGCAATAGGTGCCGAAAGGTGTTAGTCAGAATCCAAACTCTGGTCCTCATTTAATTAGAAATGTGTTTCATTCTTAGAAAACTGTTGGTATACTACATATTTCCCAAACCCTCTCATTCTAAGAGTTGGTGGTCAGGCTACTTCAGACACACATCCCTTGATTCTGATTACTTCTGTAGCACAGCATCATAGCACATATGTTTACTCAACCAATTCTAGTGTTTTCATGGCTATTGGAGCCCTCTTCTTTCCTTCTCTTTCTGTCCTCTTTTTCACCCTCATATGACCCTCTTTTTTGTTAAAATAAAATATGCTTTATTTGTTTGAGATAGAGCAAGAGAGTGAGAAAGAGTGACAGAGAGAGAGCGAGAGGCAGAGAGAGTGCATATATGGGCATGCTAGAGTGTCCTGCCACTGCAAGCATACTCCAGATGCACACATCACTTTGTGCATCTGGCTTTACATGGGTACTGATGAAACAAACACAGGCTGTCAAGCTTTTAATGCAAGTGCTTTAACTGATGAACCATTGTTCCAGCCCCATATGAACCTCTTTTATTCAATAGTTCTGTCTCTAGAATCTTCTACATCACTGAAATGTAATAACATGGTAGAGCATAATTTTATGTTATACTATTATTTGTTTAGATAAAAAATCATCTACCATGTAACTCTGAAGTTGTAACTTTCCCAGAACTAAGATGAATTCTGGTATGTATGTAACAAGGCAGTTGATTTAAAAAAAGTTATTATTTTTAATCAGAGAGAAGGGGAGAGAGAGAGAGAGAGAGAGAGAGAGAAATTTGTGTGCCAGGGCCTCTAGCACTGCAGTTGACCTCCAGAAGTGTGCACTGTCTTATGAGCATGTGATACCTTGTACCCTTGTGTCACCTTGTGCATCTGGCTTATGTGGGATCTGGAGAGTCAAACATGGGTCCTTAGGCTTTGCAGACAAGTGCCTTAACCACTAAGCCATCTTTCCAGCCTGGCAATTGGCTGTTACCAAGATATTCCAGAGGCAATTTTCCCTTCTCCTATGAAAAGGTTACATGGAAGATCCTCTGTGAAATTGTCACAGGAGATGAGCCAAGTGTGTCAACACAGAAACAATAATTGCCCTAATATATGTACCAGAATTTCAGTTTAAAAGTAAACATATTTGAATAAATTCCTTGGTAATAATTTATGATCTAAGATTTTAGCAGCAGATAATTTAAACACACTATGATTCCTGAGTGGACATACATGGAAAAGAAAAGGAAAAAAGAAAGAAAATGTCAGAAAAAGAAAAAGGACCAAGCTGGGCCTTGTGTGAGTGAATAACTGAAAAGGGTTGGTGGAAAAGTATCTAGAATGTTTTTGAAAAATTATAAAAATATAGTTAGCATCATATTTTAATATAGTATTTGAATATAATTCATACATTCTGAAATACTTACCTCTTAATTATATATTTTAATGACTTTGGTAATTCAATATATCACAGAGCCCTGGTACATATGGGTGGATATGTATTTATGTATGTATGTATATCAGATTCATATGCTTATATTATTGAATCAGGGTTCTTTAAAGAAACAGAACCAATCAAATGAATATATATTACATAGCAGAGGTAGTAGATTGGCTCACATAATTCAGGCTGGACAGTCTAACAATGGCTGCCTGCAGGCTAGAGAGTCTGAGAACCCATTAGCTGCTCAGTTCATGATGCTGGATGCCTCAGTATTTCCAATCTGACAATGAAGGCTTTGAGGATTCCTGGAGAGCAGCTTGTTTTCAGTCCATGTTGGAAGGACAGATAAGCTGGTTTCAAGAAGCTATGTTCCTATGTTGGCAAAGACTGGCAGCAGCAATGCAGGAGGTACACCCACCAGCAAGGAGCTAAGGCAGGAAGAACAAAGGAGCCCTGATTCCCCTCAGTCCTCTTTGTATTTGGCATCCGTAATATGCTGCCCACTCAGCCAAAGATTTTTTTTCCCCACTCAGTTAATCCTTTCATGACATATACTCTCAGACCTGCCCTGTGTTGTGTCTCTTATTTGATTCCTAATTCAATCAAAGTGACTTGAAATTAAACATCACAAATTTTACAGCATTTTCTTCTGAAATAAACATTTATGTACCCAGATTTTCTACAATCATCAACCAAGTTGCTTCTTACAAATTTCTACTAGTTTTTTTTTTTTCTGTGTGACCTGAGTTTCTCTTAGTTATTGATTTTAAATTTGCTAATGCTATGTTGTGATTACAAACTGTATGATTTCAATATTCAGAGACATGTTAATCCCTGCATATGGTCTTACATGAGAAATGGTCCATGTCTACTTGGGGAAAGTATGCTATAGAAGAAATGTGGTTGATATTGTTCTCAAATCTATTTACTGATTGACTTTCTGTCTCCTGTTTTTATGAATGACTGAGAAAGGAATCTGTAAGTAATCCAACTGTATAATTTTGTGTCATCTATTATAAAGCCATTCCATTTGTAGATCATTTATTCATAATTGTTATATCTCCTGCTTTATGTACCATTTTATGGTTTGGAAATTTTTGGTCATTTTTGGAAATATTCCTTGTATCATTCTCTGTCTGATCTCAGTGTCACTTGTCAATGCTTTATCCTTACTATTCACATATTACATCCCCTTATTCAATCCCCTTAATTTCAATATAGCTTCCTTTTTTGTACTAACTTTTTGTGTACCTCTTTCCACACTACATGGGCTGCCTGGGGACAAGATCTCTTGAGGATTCCAGACAGGTCTCTGTTCTGTGTAATCAGTTTATGATGTCTTCAGCAATAGGATCTTACCTTTTACCTCAGGCATATAATCAAGTGCTTTTACAGAAGCCTGTCTTGTTTTGAGGACCTTGTGGGACTCTGTTCAACAGACCATTGTGTGTATCAACCAAATTCTGGTACTGGAAGTTTCAGGACAAATACTTTTTTTTTTTTAGTTTTTATTTGTTTTTATTCTTTCTTATTATATTTTTTATTGACAACTTCCTTAAGTATAGACAATATCCCATGGTCCTTCCCTCCCTCCCCCCACTTTCCCCTTTGAAACTCCACTCTCCATCATATCCCTTCCCCCTCTCAATCAGTCTCTCTTTTCATTCTGACGCCATCATCTTTTCCTCCTATTATGATGGTCTTCTGTACATAGTGTCAGGCACTGTGAGGTCATGGATATCCATGCCATTTTGTGTCTGGAGGAGCATGTTGTAAGGAATCCTACTCTTCCTTTGGCTCTTACATTCTTTCCACCCCTTCTTCCGCAATGGGCCCTGAGCCTTGGAAGGTGTGTTAGAGATGTTTCAGTGATGAGCACTGCTCTGTCCCTTCTTCTCCTTACCATGGTGCCTTCTGAGTCATCCCAAGGTCGCCACCATCTGAAAAGAGAAGCTTCTCTAACCTGTATAATAATTATTTGAATCTTAATACCTAAAATATACATTAACAGATAAAATGTCAATTGAGTTTTGATTTCAGACACAGGTTATATTCAAAGCATTTGTTGTTGTGAAGCATTATTTAGTTACTATTGTTGAGACACAGATTCTTAAACTCAACCAAGAATACCCAGATTGAATGAAATCTATATTCCCCACAATGTTTCTCGTCTTATTCGTAGAGTACTTACAATTCTCAAATCTATTCGAGTTGTGGGATTATTTTGTGCCTATTTATCTCATCAAACTGGTAAATTCCCTGAAGTATTTTTTTTTTCTCAGTAGTGCTCATGTCTACCTGTGTCAGTAGTATCTTCAGTGTTGTCTTTGTCTTTTAAGAAACACTTAATGAGTAGGAAAGAAAGTTCTGACATTAAACAATCAAATAGAAATAGTACAGTTTGGTGAACCTAGTATATACATTTAATCAAACACCAGCAGACGTTACACCCCTAGGGCTCATGACTACCCCTGTTGTAGGCTTTCTGTATCAGGAATGTATTCCCTCTCATGGAGCAGGCCTCCAATTAGTCCAATTAGAGAGAGGTTGGTTTCCCCATAACAGACATGCCACTATTGCACCTGTTGGCTCATTTGGCCTGGCTCATCAAATTTAAGGATTGTAATGTCCACTACTGAGTATCTCCACTGGTGTTTTCTCTCTCCCATTGAACTGCAAGCAGCATAGCTTTTTCCAGATTTCTGTCAGCTGGTCTACATGGAGGAGGTTTTCAGTTCAGCTCCAGCAGGATTTCTCAGTGACCTTGCAGCCTACTATGTGGAATTTTCAGCAATAGGGTCTTACCATCTATTCCTGGTGGGAAACCAAGAAGAGCCTCAGCAATGGCTTGTAATGTTTTGGGGGTATCAGTGACCTCCATGGCCAACAACTCACTGAAAGGTATCCCATCCCTGGCACTGAAAATTTTCTAGTAACAATCTATGGCCTCTGAGTGTTCCATTGTCCAAAAAAGTAGGTTTCCATATGATTTATTTATATACTCTTGGATTTTGATTAGCCCTCCCTCCACTTTTCCTTTACTCAGTCTCTTCCCCAAACCTCAGTAAGCACTTCTCTTAATGTTCATACACATATATTAATGTTACTCTCACTTTTGGTTAGAGAAGCTTCTCTTTTCAGATGGTGGTGACCTTGTAATGACTCAGAAGGCACCATGGTGCTGAGAAGAAGGGACAGAGAAGTGCTCAGCACTGAAACATCTCTATCACACCCTCTAAAACTCAGGGTCCATTGGAGAAGAGGTGGCAGAAAGAATGTGAGAGCTAAAGGAAGGGTAGGACTCCTTACAACACTCTCCTCCAGACACAAAATGGCCTGGATATCCATGGCCTCACAGTGCCTGACACTACCTACACAAGACCATCATAATAGGAGGAAAAGATCATGACATCAAACTCAAAAGAGAGACTGATTGAGGGGGGAAGGGATATGATGGAGAGTGAAGTTTCAAAGGGAAAAGTGGGGGGAGGGAGGAAAGTACCATGGGATATTGTCTACAATTATGGAATACTCAATAAAAAAAAATAAATAAATAAAAGAAATAGCACAATTATTTTGACCTGGTTGAAACCACATTGCATATTTGTCTAATGTTTGGTAGTTTAGAAAGTACCTTAAATAGATTGCCCACAAGGCAGAAGTGACTTTTATTTCTTAGATAGACATGGAAAACAAGGAGAAGGGAAGTCAAATTATTTGTTACTAAGGATAAAACTTGATTTAAAATAGGCTTCTTCTCATTTTTTTTTTTAGTAATCTTCCTTTTTGTCATCAATACTTGTGGTTCCTGGGGTCCCTGTGGCTGAAGTTCCTGGAGACGTCCAGGCAACTGTGGAGCAGGCTCTTGAGTGGCCTGTGAGTGCAACGAGAAGAAACACCCGGGAGGCAGCATCAGAGGGCAGCTCACTTATTGTCAGGGGAACAGGTTTATATGCATTAGTGAAAGAGTGGGAAGAGGTAAGGGTCCTAAGGGGATTGGTTAGTACAGAGGTCCTGCTGATGACTATTTAGTATATAGTGACTTTGGGTGAGAGGAAAGGGTCACATGGTCTCAGTAGTGGTGGGAAAAGGTTATAGGGTACGGGTCATAGTGGAATTGGCTGTGTGAAGGCTGCTGGCTGATACCTCATTTACATATAGGGACTTAAGTGGACCAAGGTCACAAGGCTCTGGGGAAAGTGAAACCTAAGTCTTATCAAGATGTCCAGGTGCCCTGGGCTGTGGGGAGGAAGTGGCCTCACTCCTGCTGGTGTCCAGGTGAGATTGTTGGGTCTAGGCTCTCTGCAACCTCCAGGTCTGGGGCCTTCAGTCATGCCTGACAGCTCAGGTCTGCCTAAACCTCCAGTAGCCCAAGGGCCTTCAACCATGTCCTACAAATACTTAGGTGTAACTCAAGTAGAGATAGGATTAGATACTAGATATTAACATTTTATTAAAGATAATAGTCTTGGGGCTGGGGAAATGGCTTAGCAGTTAAGGCATTTGCCTACGAAGCCTAAGGACCCTGGTTCAATTCCCCAGGACCCATGTAAGCCAGATGCTGTAGGGTACACATGCATCTGGAGTTCATTTGTAGTGGCTGGAGGCCCTGGCACACCCATTCTCTCTTTCTATCTGCCTCTTCCTCTCTCTCTCTCTCTCAAATAAATAAATAGATAAATATTTTTTAAAAAGATAATAGTCTTGATGGGTAGGTTAGACTTGTTTGCTATATAAGTAAAATCACTGCATTTATACAAATAACCTGTTATTCCCTACAATATATTGGGCAGACTTGGTCATTTTTTATGACAACTGCTTTTTGAGTCATTACATATTTAGTTATGGGGTCAGTTAAAAAATCCTTTTTCTCTTCTAATTGTGAACTTATTCATCCTCCTTTCTAAGGAACTTTAATAAAAATATCTTTTAATAACAATCATATGATTTTATTGATATAATTAGCATCCTGTTTATAAGCCACAGAGGCCTGGTAGAGGTGCCGAGGCACCTGCCTTCTTTAAAAATCATGACTTTTTTTGTTTTTATTTTTTGTCTTATGTTTTTTGAGGTAGGCTGACCTGGAATTCACTATGTAGTCTCAGGGTGGCCTTGAACTCACAGCAATCCTCCTACCTCTGCCTCCCAAGTGCTGGGACTAAAGGCACATGCCACCCCACCCGGTGACAAAAATCATGACTTATTTATCACTATGATAAGAATGAAAACAATGTTCGATGACTTTTCCTTACCTGGTTTTATGCTCACATTCCTGACAGGAAGAAGAAGAATCAAAGAGAATGAGGGCATGTGACCATTAGTAACAGGAATAGCTTTCTAAAAGCATACAACTGGCTTCAACTTGAGAAGTCTTGGTCATTATTGTATAGGTGGCCTATTTTAGCCAGGAGGGAAAGTATTAAATTGATCAAACAGTTTGGCTATCATTGCCCACATAAAATTAGGCTTCTATTAGGACAGAAGTAAAGAAAGATGGATGCTCAATAATTAATATATGTTATCTCACCAGCTTTTTCTTTTGTGTTTACTATGATCTTCATGATACCAGTCTCTCGTGAAGAGAAGACTTAATTCATAAGGCAGTAACTATTAACTAATCTGTTCATTTATTTGTCTAATAAACCTGAGTTGGACAGTTGGAATGGGAGAGAACACAGGAGAGTTAAGCACCTTGCAAGCATTTTGGGTGTGATGGTTGAGTGGAGACATTTGGCTGCTAGTCAAGAGTACAGTTATGTGAGAAGTACGGAATGCTGCTAGGGAAAGTGGAAGAACATCAGCAATAAGGACTCGCCAAAAGAGGTGACAAATGCTTTAAGGTCTTGCTAGTGAAATTTATACTAGAAAATTCTAGAGCACCTGGTGATTTGGGGCCATCACTTACTACATAGTCTTGAGTAAAGGACTTATTCTTTCTAACCTTCATCTCTGCTGCTCTATGAAATGATAATAAATTAATGTAGTGCTATTTTGGGAATTAAATCCTAAAACAAATAAGGCCCTTGGACAACGTATGGAACATAATGTTAAATAGTAGGCATTTTTTTCAACACTGATTCAGCCCTTGAATGCATATTGCAGCTACTGTCATCCACTATTTTTCAAGGAAGGAAAATGAAGCTCAGAGAATTTAAGAAAGTCATCAAGTGACTCGGTGAGAAGTTGGCAGAACTGGTTTTCCGATGGTGGCCACCCAAGCCCAAAGCCAACAAACAACCAACTTTTCTGTTTTAGGTGTTAAAATATTCCAAACAATATAGCAGTGTCTCTGTGCTGTCCCTATAACAATGTTCATCCTTCATAATCTCTCCCTTCTCCATGCACTAGTAGAATAAAGAGTTTTTTAGTCTAGTGATTGTACATTACCTATGTTGAAAGCACTACACTATAATAGGCACTTGGCAAGATGAAACAAATTGTATCCAGTGGTATCTCCAACAATCTAACATCATGGTCTGTGTGATTTCTTTCCTAGGGATTTATAGGTATTTATTAATATTATTTATTTTTCAAGTTTTCAGAAAGGAATAGAGGGAACCTAACTAAAATGTAGAGATAGCAAAGCATAACAAAGCTTACACAGATCAATAACAATAACAAATACTCTAAGAAAAAGTGAAAATCAAGGTAAGAATAACATGAGCTGTTATGGAGGTTGTTATTAAGAGAACAGAAGTTGGGATTGGTCCCAATTAGGACTTAGGAGCTTAGTGCAGAAATTCAAGAAGGAAAAACATTATTTTCCACCAAACTTCTAGCCATGAAGTGTTGGAACCTGACACAATAGAGTTTATGCCCTGTAACTCCAGCCTCTGCTAGGGACCAGACACTGACCTATCAGGACTGCTCATGTTTGCATGGTAGAGATTGCATAGGTGGAAATTTCATGTTCAGCAGCTCACACAGACTTCTGAGTTTTGTTCACTGATCAATGGGGGCTGCTGTCCTTCACATGGAGGGAATTACATGGTAGAAAATGCTGTCTAAAAGAACTCACTCTGACTGAACAAGTACTTCTCCAAAATGGAATACCACTGCAGTTCACTGACTCACTCGGCAGTTAGTACTCATGTTTTAGCCCAGCCCACTACCCCTTGCAATGTACTTAATAAACCTGTTTCCTTTATATTCTGGTCTAAAGGGTAAGTTAGGTCACTCCCAATCACCAATACTACACACCAATTAGAGGAGAAAGTCAAAATAATATGAGTATGTCACAAAATCCAGATTTGTGGAAGGTTTTATTATGGGACATAAAACTACACTGTGAGCCATCTAAAAACCAGTAGAGAAGATGACAGTGTACCCCACATATATGCCATTATTTATAGTAATTTAGTCCCTGTTTGAACTGCATTTGAAAGTACATTGGGAAAAATGACATGGCATTAGGCAGCCTAAATGTTATATTTTGTAGTATAGATTTATTCATAATTCAAATATTTAACAGATCTATAAAACTCAAGAATAATAACATGTTTATGAAAATCCAGGAAAAATAGATAGCAGAAGGAAAGCTTTGAACATATATGTATATGTATATAGAGTTATGTATATAGAGTTACTCCAAGGAGAAATGTGAGGCTTAAATGATGTATGATTTTATGAAAAGAAACTGAACAAAATATATCAAAATAAAATAGACATGTATGCATTGATGGAGAAGGATTATACATGTATGAAACACTTCTAAGAAGTCTAATGTGGTTAGTAAGTAAAGACATAAAAGTGTAAAAAGACTAGAGAAATGAGCAATCTTTATCAAATTAAAAGAAACAAATAAATAATGATAGTATTTTTAATGTTTTGATTTTAATAATATTTATTATTTCAGTAATCTTTATTACTTTTTAACCAAGAAATTAAAATTTTGGATTTAATTTATATCAAGATTATAAAAAAGTAACTTGGTCTAAGGAATAAAATTTTCATGCTATGATAGATAATTTCTTTCAATGGTATATGGTTTGTTCTAGCTCTAGAAATATGATGTTGTCATTTCCCTATTCAGCTTTGTGCCAGGAAAAAAATAAATATTTTCTGGGCAAGAGCTAAGATAGTTAAGTAATATGAAATATTATTAACAAATAATATGAAATATTATTAACAAATATACTTATCTGATACTTATGGCTCTCTGAGAAGCCAAGCTTTTTTGGTAGCAACTATATTATATTGAGGGTTGACAATGCACTACAAACCTATGATATATGATCAGAATTGTTTCCACATATTGCTTTCTTTAACAGTCTCTGTTCTTTGTAACAGTGTATCTTCAAAGTTCACATTCAATTTACTAGGTCTCAGGGAGGTGATTGCCAAATGCACTGTCTCGTCTGAAAAGAACAATACTGAAGCAGGAGGATAGAGTGGAGAATGAGATCCAGCAGGTCTTATGAAAAGGCTGCAAAGTTAACATATATCAGAACAGTTGGAAAAACTTTAAAGAATAAAGTTGGCGCCCCTGGCTGAAGCTAACTAAATCTGGCCATGGGAAAAGCACAGAGATATACACCAGAGTATTTGGAGGAGACTTGTAACTCATTATATGAAAACACATATCCCTAGGTGATTTAAGATGCTCCTGTGACCTGTGATGCATGAAGTTGTATATAGAACTACATGTTACATGTACAGCAGGCTCAAAAAAAAAAAAATGATCTATCAAATTTCCCAAAATCCCTTCATCCTTTGTACAGCATTTAACTTGGGAAACTAAAATTTTCTCTCCTTGCTCTGGGGTCAGCTTCCTGCCATAGAAGTGACTTGCTTTCCTGATGAACTCTCCATGATTCATCTATGCTTGTGTGTCTCTACTTAATTCTCTGCTCCAAACTGCAGGATCCTGGAATTCCTCAAAGCTGTGCCTCTCAAATACTAGTAATGAATGATATCAATGCTGTGAGTCAAAGAAAAACTCTAGGGGGCTGGAGAGATGACTTAGCAGTCAAGGTGCTTGCCTGCAAAGCCTAAGGGTCCATGTTTGACTCTCCAGGTCCCAAATAAGCCAGACACACAAGGTAATGCACATGCACAGAAGGTGGCATATGTGTCTGGAGTCAAATGCAGCAGTTAGAGGCCATGATGTGCCAATTCTCGCTCTCTTTCTCTCTCATAAAAAAGGCCAGTCTGTTGGGCTTGCTTCAAAAAAAATTTAAAAAAGAAAAACCTTGGGAATTTGGGTGTGATTGAGTATATAGTTTGCATATTCATATATGTGGTTTGCAAAGTTATGCAAAAATATGGCAGCAGAACAATTATTCATATATTTATAGGAGAGAATTGAGAAGATTTAGAGCAACCTTGTTTGTACATTAAAATTAGGCATAGAGAATCAGAAAATTTATATTTTCATTAAATAGTCTAACAAACAATCTTCTTTAGCAGTTATATAGTTTCTGACTCTTTATTTATTTAATTATTGATTTATTTTTCAGTTACTTTCTCATCCTTGGGAAAAATGCCAGACCAGTTAGTAGGAACTTGAGAATAAAAAAAAAAAAAAATGGCCACCCTGAGACTATTTTTTCCAGGTCAGCCTGGACCAGAGTGAATTATGTTTTTCCAAAAAAAAAAAAAAATGTTTGTTATTTTTACTTTTTAATGAATTATGTTTTTCATTTATTTTTATCATTTATTTTTTATTAAATGGAAATAAAATATTACTGTATGGACAAATCCTGTGTTGGTCCCACTCCCTAATATTATTATCCTTTTATGTCTCCCACCCCCACCTCCATTCCACTGAGGGGTCTTCTCAGTGGAGTTACTGGTGTTTACCATAGAGTATGTTGACAGACACTGAGGACATATCAAAGCAGAAAAATAAAAGCTGCTGAGAGCACAACACTAAAATACTTTTATAATACACATACCAAGGCTCAGGAAACATGGAAGAAGGGAATGGGAAGATAGTAAGGGATAATTTTGACTTCTGTTTTTATTTTATTTTATTTTTGAGAGAGAGAAAGAGGCAAAGAAAGAGAGGAAATGGGCATGCCAGGCCTTTCAGCCACTGGGAATGAACTCCATACACACGCTGTGCCCCCTTGTGTGCATGTGCGACAGTGCATGCTTCCATCACTTTGCTTCTTGTTATGTGAGACCTACGGATTCAAATGAGTTCTTGGGCTTCACAGGTAAGTGCTTTAACCACTAAGTCATCTCCCAGCTATAGTAGGAAAAAGAGCTGGAATCCTATATCACACCAAGAGAAAGGAAGGAGAGAGAGAAAAACAGATATATAGGGAGAATAGAAGGTGGGGCCATGTTATAAAACATTAAGGATGCCCCCAGTGACATACTTCCTTCAGTGATCCTCTATCTGCTAAAGTTTTACCAACCTTCCAGAACAGTATTACAAATGTGGGATTAAATTTTGCAACAAATGAGTCTATAGAGAACATTCAAATAACCATAATCAATTAATGTAGGGAAGAAATCTCACTTAAACATGGAAAGTTTTCTATGGCAGCTGGCCTTGTGATTTGCATGCACATTTTAGGAAATCTATTCATATTCAGAAATGTTATTAGAAAGTCACAGAAACTAGAGGCAAAATTACTATTTTTTACCAACTAGAAGTGAATGTAGAGACTTCTTTTAAACTAAAGAGTAAGTAGAGGAGAGACTGCAATGTGCCTACAGATTACAAATCATAGGCTACCTTGGTTCTAGTTTAGGCTTCTATTTCTCAAGCCATTACTTCTTGGGATCTATATCTTCTCACTGAAAAAACTCTCTAACCTTATTTCCTACTCCATATAGATATTAATCACCTCTGATTTCTTTTTTTAAATATATATATTTTTATTTATTTAAGAGACAGAAAGAGGCAGAGTGAGAGAATGGGTGCACCAGGGCCTCCAGCCACTGCAAAGGAACTCCAGATGAATGCACCCTGTTGTGCTTCTGGCTTACATAGGTCCTAGAATGTTGAAGTGGGATCCTTTGGCTTTGCAGGCAAATGCCTTAACTACTAAGCCATCTCTCCAGCCCCCTCTAATTTCTTTATAAGAGTCTTTTCATTACTCATCTGGGACTTTTGTTTTTATTTCCATCACAATATAAATTATAACATCTCTGAGTCTTAATAGAAATTTGTTAATTGTATAATATTCTACAGTTGAACTAATGGGCAAAGACTACTGCCTTTCTGCATCTTACCTATTTTCAAATCACTCTTCATTCTTTGTTTACAACCCGTATGTTCTCAAGCCACACATTGTCAATGTAGACTTCCATCAGTACTATCTACAAGCCATAATGTTATTTCAACCCTTTAAATTATAGCACTGACTAATATTACTATTTTTGTACACATTATATATTCATTATTTCATAAATATTAACATATATATTTAAGTACATATAAATTATAGTTTTACCAAATTAAGTGATGCTATACACAAGACAAGTGATCTTTTGTGAAATGGCAACTAAAATCTTCACATTATTTTACCATTAAAAATGTGTCTTAGTGAGTACTGTTTTCTAGACATAAGGTGGTCCTGTTAGTCATGACTTCACAGTGACTGATGCTACATACACAAGTAATGCATAACAGGAGAAAAAGATAATTACATAAGAATAGAAGAGAGACTAGTTGCAAAAAGAAGGGATTCAGTGGAGGAGGCATTGGGAAGAAAAGAGAGTGTGGGAAGAGACTATGATCATGATATAATGTTTATATTTATTGAAGTTGTCAGTAAAAATGTTTTTAAAAAGAGAAAAGGGGAGGAGAGATGTCTTAGTGGTGAAGGCAATTACCTGCAAAGCCAAAGGACCCAAGTTTTATTCCCTAGGACCCACATAAACCAGATGCAAAAAAGTGGCACATGCATCTGACATACGTTTGCGGTGGCTAGAGACCCTGGCATAGCCATTCTCTCCCTCTCTCTCTCCCCCTACCTCTCTCGCTCCCTCTACCTCCTTCTCAAATTAATAAATAAATATATAAAGAAAAACTTATTATACAGTGTATAATGTAGAACAGTGTTGAGTTGTATTTATAAAAATTAAAGAAAATGATAAAAATGTACCTTAATGAGGTTGAATTTCTTAATGTCTTCATTTTAAAGACATGAATACAATGGTATAAATACAAGAGTTACAATATTTGTTTTTTGTTGGTTTAAATATGAAATGTCCCCTATAGACTCATGTGTTGGACCACTTGGTCTGTGGCTGGTGGTGGAATCATTAGAAGCTAGAGCCTTGGAGGAGGAAGTAGATCACTGTGGATCGGCCTTGAAGTTTACAGTCCAGGTCCCAAATTCTGTTCTTTTTCTTTGCTTCCTGATTGTGATTGCTATATAGAGCAACCACCTCCTGATCCTGTCAGCACAGCTTCCTTGTCATGGACTCTATGCCCTGTAACTGTCTGAATATCACCCTTCCTTCTTAGGTTACTTTTTGTCATGTATTTGGTCACATCAAAAAGAGTAAGGAATACAGCTTCTGACTTAATCCATTGTTTGATTGTATTTTCTTTGATGCTGACTAGTTACAAATGTCTATCCAAGTGCAAAAGGTACATCATCTAGAAGCTCACAAGTAATTATGGTTGAATAAATAGAAATGGATATAAACTCTATAATGATAGTACTAAGGCTTGTTGGAGTTATAAAAAATTAAAAAATAAAACTCTTCTACTTTCAAAATGATGTAGTGTGTTGTAATCATATAGAGGGACTGTAAAATGATATAACCATAACACAAGACATAGCATAAAATATTAACTAAATTCATAAAATATCAACAAATCATTATGGAATAAAGGAAAGTATGACAATTAATTATCCCCAAGTACATGGGGTAAAGCTTTACAATGGAGATCCCAATTTCATAGAACAGTAGGATGAATTGGAATTTCTAGGGGAACAAACAGGAATAGACAGTACATATCACAAGAACAGTAAGTTCAGAAAGACACAAGTTATAAAAAAGTAATATTACACACTCTGAGAAGGGTGTAAGTTATAGTTTGCCTGAAGCCCAGAGGCCTGTGGGAAATTACAATATAAGGAAATGAGGCTAGAGAAGTAGGTTTGGGCCAAGTGGTAAAAAGATTTATGTCTCAAATAATGGAGCTGTACTTGTAAAAGTCTGATTTTGTTACCAAGGGAGCCACATAACCCTTTTTTTAAAGGCATTAGAAGAAGACTTGCCAGGCATGGAGTGCTTCTAAATCCCTTGGCCTTTTTTTTGTGGGAACTTCATGGTTGTAATCTCATAAAATTAATAGGCCAGAATAACATTTTGAAGTATACAGCATGAATCTCATTTTATAACTGGCCAAGCTAAGGCCAAAGGAAGTTAAGAAACTTGCTTCTATCCACAAATTTGGTGGACGTTGGGCTTTCCTCTGAGTGAAATTTCTAGATGTCATCAGGAGAATAGGGCCAGAGCATCAGAAGCAAGGTGACAGTATGTATATTCTGAGGATTTGAACAGCATTCACTTTCAAGGTCTTGCAAATATTGACCAGACAGTCACATGACCCTGAGAGTGATTGCTTCTTTAAATTTTACATCAATTCCATTTTTCCTGTTTAATATCAAATGCATACTCATTTTCTCATTTTTGGTATTTTAATATATATTTTTAAAATATATTTATTTATTTATGAGACACAGAGAGAGAGAAAAAAAGAGAGCGAAAGAATGTGAACACCAAGGCCTCCAGCCATTGTAAACTACCAAGTGCATCTGGCTTACATGGATACTTGGGTATCTATCCTGGGTCCTAAGGCTTCACAAGCAAGGGCCTTAACTGCTAAGCCATCTTTCCAGTCCTACTTTAATAATTTAACACCAGTTTTAATCCATACCAAACAACAAAATGAGCTCTCAGGGTTTTTGCATTATTTGTGGATTTTTTTTTTTTCTGGGTAGCCTTGCTGTACCAACCCAACAAGACCCATATTGAAATGTTATCAACCAAGTCTATTCTTCAGAGGTTTCGTTCCTTCATTTTTAGAAGATAGATTTTTCATGATATAGGTCAGGTGGGATATAATTCACTTGTCTGATGTTTTAAGTGTAATGAGAGCAGAGATGATTTCCATACCACCACCATGACTTAGACCATTCTTAAAATCTCAGAAAGAAATCCTGTATCCTTCAGATCTGAACTTTTCTTTCCTCCTACATGTACCCATTACCTCACATAACTTCTAATCTATTTTCTGCTACTGTAGACTTCCTGTTTCTGGACTTCCATATGTGGAATCACAATAGGCTTCTGCAGTCAGCCTAATTCACCTACCATATTTTTGTCAAAGTTTACTGATGTTGTGTCATATTAAGATTTAATAACATTGCCTTTTATTAATATATCATGTTTCATTTGTATATCTATTGATGATCATTTGAGATCTTCCCACTATTTGACTATTATGAATGTAGCAGACAGCTTCAGGTTCGCTGAGATGAACTTTCAGACCAGGCACAGTTATGGAGGAAGGGATATGTATTGAAGCTTACAGATCCAGGGGAAGTTCCATAATGGCATAAGAAGCTGGCCTGCTTTCACAAAACCAGGTAAGACAGAGAAAGCCAAAACAGCCACACAGAACAGCACTCTTCAGGACCTCCTGCTAGGCATACTTTACATATCTTTAGATTGAAATCTCAAACCCACCACCACTCTTTAAGATCTACCCAGTGATACTGCCACCAGCCAGATGGCTGCAGATGCAAACTAAACATTAATAAAACACTGAATTGATTGGGTGCCATCTATTCAAACTACCACATTCCACCCCTGGTCCCCAATAGATTTAGAACCATCACACATTGTAAATCGTACTCAGTCCAATTTCAAAGGTCCCCATAGTATTGACTAGCTTAAGATAGTGAGTCCTATAAAGTCAAACAAGTTAAATACTTTCAGCATATAAAGACACAGAGTAAACATTTTCAACTGGTATAAGGCACAGCAAGGAGAGACTAGAAAAATGCAAAGTCAACCACCATCAGCTATCATCAAACTTCTGCAGTTCAAGTTCAATATAACCAGACACTGACAGTCTCCAGGTTTTCCAATTCCACCCCTCCAGCTGAGCAGAGTAGCCAGGGAAAACTTCCATCCCAGGCCAATACTGCACTCCATGGTAGCCCTTGAACAGTCCTGGTATATCCAAACTGTCTTCAGGTCTCCATGCAAACCACTGTCCATCTTCCAAAGGCACTTCAGCCTAGCACGGCATCACACACTGCCTCATGCCTCATTTCTGCAGTGGCTCCTGGAACCATGTGCACTTCTTGACCAACTTCATGCATTTTTCATGCTTCCAAACCTTGTACGAGATATGCAGGACACAGCTATATTATTAATTCAGGGACAAAATAAATTGTAACCTTGAAAAACAGGTTCCTTCTCCACTCAACTTCTTCACAAAAGAGTTTGCATTTCTATCATAGTCTTTCCTCAGGCATCCTCTCTATTGTTTTAATATAAAGCAGTTGGGCTATCTTACTTACGATTGCTTATTGTATTTCACAATAGCAGCTTCAGCAACCTAAAACCAGTCTCAGTGCCTGTAATTTTAACTTGCTTTAACTTTTCCAAGTTAAAATCTTATCTTTCAGTCCAATATCTTTAGCTAAGAACATCAGTCCATTACCAATTTAATATTGATCAAATCTCTGGGCCTGAGCAGCAGAATGCAGCCACCCATTATGCCAGTATCCTAGTTCCAACAAAGTCCTCTGAAATCTTTCCTTCCCTTTAGAAAGTTCATAAACCAAGCCTCACAATACTGTCTGCACTTAGCATTCTCAAACTTTCATCAGAGTAGTCCATAAAAGTTGGCTTACCAGTCCAGAAGACATCTTTAGTTGCAAGCATCAAGTCCATGCCCATTCCTCCAATACTAAGGTTCCAAAAGACCAAAATCCACATGGTCAGCTTCATCACACCCCACTTCTGGTACCAACTTCTGTAGCAGACAGCTTCAGGTTTGCTGAGATGAACTTCCAGACCAGGCAAAGTTATGGAGGAAGGGATATTTATTGAAGCTTATAGATCCATGGGAAGTTCCATAATGGCAGAATAAGCTGGCCTTCTTTCACAGGACCAGGCAAGAGAGAGAGAGAAAGAGAGAGAGAGAGAGAGAGAGAGAGAGAGAGAACCAAAAAAGCCACACAGCACAGCACACGTCAAGATCTTCAGATAGGTACACTTTGCATATCTTTAGATTGAAATTTCAAACCTACCACCACACCTTAAGATCCGCCCAGTGACACTGCCTCCAGTTAAGTGGCTGCAGATTCAAACTAAAAACTAATAAAATACTGAATATATTAGGGGACATCTACTCAAACTACCACAATGAATAATGCTGCTATAAACATTCACACAGTTTTTGTGTATACATATAATTTTATTGTGCTTAGATAAAAACCTAGAAATGAAAATGACCATTTGTGTACCTGAAATGTTTACTCTGCCCATGTGCTGATTTGATTGTCTTTTATCATTTAATTAT
Organism: Orientallactaga sibirica; assembly: GCA_036365145.1. NCBI lineage: Eukaryota > Metazoa > Chordata > Mammalia > Rodentia > Dipodidae > Orientallactaga > Orientallactaga sibirica. Next base: position 100,005,396 of record JAEOAD010000001.1, on the reverse strand, counting down.
GAGTTGTTTAGCTTTATGTGTATAAATCCCTCATCAAATATGTTTCACAAATAATTTTTCATTTCCCTGATGGTATTCTTCAAGAATGTTTTTTAAAATTATTGTCTTGATGAAATATCTTCTTTCTTATTTTGTTTATGCTTTTGTTGTCATGTCTAGACATATCTGGTCTAATTATAGGAGTCTGTGTAAAAAATCTTAAATACTCATACTAAAAAATAAGTACCTGTTTAGTCTTATACAGAAAATTATGTGGAAGAACAGCTAATATTGATAAGACCAGACTATGTTATTAAGATATTGACAAATATATGTAATACAAGCTATATTTTGGTTGATAAAATTATTGCAAACATTTTCTGATAAAGCAACTGTGTATTTTCTCTAGGAGAAATGTTTCTGAGTTCTTAATTCAGTGTTCAGGCTTTCATAGGCCATAGTTACCATAAATGATGAGAAATCATAAGTTCCCACTATTTACCCTGGGATGTGTAGGGTCTTGTGGACCCTCACTCATCTATGATGAGATTCTGTCAAGCTCAATCATGTACAGGTGGAAACTTAGACATCAGGTCTTGGTCTTAAGTAGGTTTCTCTTGAAATTGTAAACCCCTTTCCTCATATTTTATTCATGATTATTTTTTCCTTTTAAAAATTTTAACATTTTTTACTGCAATATAATTCTTTGTGGATTTATTTATACTTCTACTAATTAATGAAGTTTGAGCTTCCTGGAAGAATACCTATTCTTATTTATTTGTCAATGAATCTAGGTATGTTTGTAAGTCCCTAGTGCTGAAGACACCACATAAAGGAAGGAGAGAAAGTAAGCTAGAACTGAACTAGAAGCTTACCCTTTTCCACCTGTCTTTCTTCATGCCAGAAGGTGATAAGCAAGCTGCTGGGGGAGAAAAAGCACTCATATTCCTACCATCTGTGAATCCTATGTACTTCACAATTGACCTGCAAAGCAAGGCGTGTTTGTTGATGCAACAGGGACAGAAGAGTTATGGGAGTAGTCATTTACTCTCTGATTGTATTTGAGGCCTATTCTGTAGGAAAAAAAAAAAAAAAAAAAAAAAAAAAAAAAAACACACCTGATATTGTTCATCTGGCCAAAAGTCTGAGGCTAGAGATCTAGGCCCTAAGGAGGGAGCCAGTACTGTGGTTTTGTTAATTGGGTGGCATATCACACTGCATTTTAAATACATATTTTTATTCCTATACATTTGTACTCTTTGCAACTTCAAGAACAGATGTTTCTTTATGAAAATGGTAGAACCACTTACATATATCCACAGATGGCAAAGCTAGGAAGAATTAGCAACTAATTTCTGTTCAGCCTATATATGCTATCTAAATCACACCCTCCAAGGATCAGGGAAAGTCATGGGAGAGGGACATAAAGAGTGTAAGAGGGAGAGGATACATAGCAGAGCTGTGGAATGCTATTTTCTGGATAGGACACATCCATTTCATCCTGGACTCACAGCAGGTGGGATTTTCTGTACAAGACTGATCCCATCAGCATCTTATCCTAGAATGAGGAGGTATCATGAGACCCCATACCTCCAAAAGAAAAGTTGAAAGTGATGATCTCTGGAAGAGGGGAGTTATGTCATTTCAGTTGGCATGGGAAGTAGCCACTGAAGGGTTTTTCATTTTCTAGCAAATAACTTCTCAGACAAGATATCCTAATTTAAATTAGTGAACCCAAAGCTTACTCATTGCCCAGTAGGTCCCCCCTATGGCTGGATTGGGTCTATTTGGACGATGTGAGTTCCTTCAGAAGCAGGCCTCTTGCTCTGCTTTCCTAATAAAAGTGCCCCTGAGTCCCCAATTGCCAGATACCCTGTGCCACAGGGTGCAGTGCACGGAGTAAGTGGGCCAGATCCCTGTTCTCTGGATCCTCCCAATTTCCTAATCCTTGTAGGTCCTTGTGCACCTGGCTTTGGGAGGCCTGGTCCCTGTGGGGGGACTGTGGAACAAGCCTGTTACTCTGGTATCCTGACTGATGTCTGGGTACTAGTATCTCTATTCCCCTGAGTCAGATGGTACATAGGCCATTGTAGCAGCAGGTATCTTGCCTCTGGATCTCCAGCTGCCTGGTTCCTTGTTCCCCAACCTGTGATTCAAGTGGAATGAGTAGGAGGGAGCTCCTGCAATCTCCACAATCTGCATAACTGTGCTTATAACCCCATCCCACACCACTATACCAATCTGGTTCACACTTAGAACACTCACTAAAGATCCTACAAGAACAAAGCCTTGCTTCCTCCTCAATAGAATAAAGCATCTCCTCAAGATGGGTAAACCGCAATGCAAAAAAGCCAACAAAAGTCAGAAAACTGAGAGATCTCCACTAAGGATACCTAGTCCCACAATGGGAACCTACAATGAAATCATAGAGAAATCAACAGATATTCAACCCCAAAATGAAAACCCAACAACCAATGAGACACTTACCAAAAGAATTGCTGAACTGAAATAAAACCATCAAAAAAAATAATAATTGTACCAATGAAATTGAACAGAATGGTCTTTTAGAGCACTCAGCTTTTGACAGTAGGCTTAACATCATTGAAGAAAATGTTAGAACTGTCAAGAGATATGAATGAATTGAAGGTGAGTCACGAAATGGAATATTTCAATAACTGATTTATTAAGCTTAATGAAGACTTGATTAAATGTAAGAATAAATTCCAGGAAGCATCAACCAAATCAGAACTCGAACTGAACTCATACCAGAAAAAAAAGAGATGGACACAATGTAAAATAACAGAACAGGAAACAAAACTCAGTCCTTCTATGTTAAGAAGAAATTGGTTAAAAGTTTTTAGATAGGCAACACATACTTTGCTGATTGGCTTTAAGTGGCATAAACATTTTAGAAAACATGAGGCAAGTATTTGAAGCCTTCATATCCTTTGGTATAACAATTCTGCTTTTAGGAATTGGCCCTTAATAGAAAAATAATAAAAGTAGGGATATATTTATATACAAAAAACCTTACCCCAAATATACACAAAAACTAACACAAAATTGGATGAAGACATGATGGGAAGAAGGGTTTCAGTGGGAGAGGAAAGGAGAAGGAGATAAGTGGGAGGATCAAAATGCATTGTATACATGTATAAAATACTCAAAAATATAAAAGAATGTAAAAACTGGGCAAAGTATATGAATAGACATTTCAGATATACAAATAGCCATTTTCATTTCTAGGCTTATATCTAGGAACAATAAAAATATGTGTGTAGACAAAAACTGTGAATGTTTATATACATATGCATATGCATATATGATAATGGCATTTATGTATTTGTGCTTTCTTTCCTTTCTCATACCTCATTACACATTCAAGTTTCTTACATTGCTTAGGTACTGGATTCATTTTGTTGTTTATTTTTTCTACTTTTTTGGCTTACACAATCTCACTCAGTACATTGACAACTTTAATAATTCTACTACTGGTTTAAGTTACTGTTCTGTTCCACTGTTTTTTATTTTCTTGAGTCATTTTACTCTTTAACTCTAGAATTTCCAGTTGTTCTTTGGATAGATATAAAATTACATGAAAGGAAGAAACAAAGATAGATGGATAGTTAGATAAGTGGCACACACCTTGGTACACTGTCTGTACTAAAACATAAATACATACACAAACACACACTCATAGATTATATCTCTTTATTGATATTCTCCATCTGATACACTATTTTCATTGTTTCTCTCCTTACTTACTTAAGCATACTTTATTTTAGTTCTGTGGATATATTTGTAATGGCTATCTTAAACTCATTTTCTCTGAAATCTGGTTTCTGGTCATGTTTAAAGGCAGTTTGCATTGCTTGCTTTCTTGCCAATGTAAGTTGCTGGTTCCTGTTTCTTTTCATGCCTTATAATTTGTTGGTTGAAACTGAAATTTTAAAAATTACTTTATGGCAACAACAGATTCTTTTTATCCTACATTCATGTCTAACCCTTTTGTTTGATTATTCTTTTATGGGCTGCTTTAATTATCTTGTTGAATTGTACTTCCTTCCTAACCCATGTTAAACTACTGATTTTTCCTCTCTGGAGGGAAACGAGCATGCTCTCGGTATGCATGAATGACATGGAGGGGTGTCTCTTTCTTTATTTCTTTCTTTCTTTGAATAAACAAATTTCTTTCTTAAAAGTCATATGATAATAATAAACAAACATATAAATTTATGTAGGCAGTACTGTGAAAGGCCAGGAAATTACTAGATTGGTATGAACAAGAAAATTTAAGTCAAGGTGAATCTTGAAAGTTAGCCATTGTTTTTAGACATATAAGATAGCAAAAGTATTCATAACAGCATGAGGATCATAGTTCACAAATCAAAAGCTTAGAAGGCACCCACACCTTTGTCCATGAGAGACATAGCTAGTGGTTCCTGGTTCTCTTTCCCAGGATCAGCAATGGTTTTTCTGTGATAGGCCTGAGGCACCTACTTAATCCTAGTCATTTGAAATTAGGTTAGTTACTAAGGAAAACAGTTTGTCCTCATGAGAAGCATAATGGTTCAGGCACGATCAGAAATGTGGCCTGAGGGCTGGAGGAATGGCTTAAAAGTCAAAGCACTTGCCTGCAAAGCCAAAGGACCCAGGTTCGATTCCCCAGGACTCATGTCAGCCAGATGCACAAGGTGCCACATGCTTCTGGAGTTTGTTTGCAGCAGCAGAGGGCCCTGGCGTGCCCATTCTCTCTCTTCTCTCTCTTTCTCTCTCTCTCTCTCTCTCCATCTTTCTCCCTCTCTCTCAAATAAATAAAATAAATAATAAAATATAAATGTGGCTTGAGAGTATCTCTTAGTTTGCTTTTCATTTTGTAGGAATTTCTTCTTTCCTACTTATAATGATCAGAAATCCTATTGTTGATTTGATCAGTTCATATGTTGACTAGAAGTGAAGAAAACGATGACATAGCAGTTGAGGGTGAGAATATAATCCACCACGATATGAGTTCAGACTTTAAGTGGGTGTGCGATGACTGGTACTTATGAGTGATGTCCTGTATTCATTTGAGGATTCAAGAAGGCATTTGGGTTAGTGACATAGAATGTTATTGCATTTAAGCTTGAGTAGGTTTCTGAGCAGAGAGAGAGATGCCAACAGAAAAGAATTGGCCAAAGAGAGAGGGAACGTGAGCACACAGTATTTTTTTTTTTGACACTAAAATAACTTCATAAGTCACTGGTTAATAGAAAGATAAGTGATACATATCGAATAGAAAACACAACAAATGGTAAAGAAAATAAATTCTATTAATCAATTTCATTTTAAAAATTATTATTATTAATATAATATTTCGTATGGATGCAGCATGTGTTGGTTCCTCTTTTCCCTCATCTCTGCCCCCATTCCACTGGGAGCTGTCCTCAGTGGGCTTGCAGGTACTCCCCACGGGGGTTGAGGCTTATGCATTGTAGGAGCGGCAGTCAGTTATTTTTGGTGGGCGGGAATGCCTCTAGACATGATGTCTCAATGTATGGCTCTTACATTTTCTGCCTGCTCTTCTGCAAAGTTTCCTGAGCAGTGGTGGGTGAGTTTTAAGTCTACTTCAGTGATGAGTTCTTAGGATCTTTTGGAACTCTGTTTTAGTAGGTGTTATGTATACTCGGGGTCTATCTCCTACAGCCTAGTACTGGTTGTCAGGTTCAGCATGGGAGCAGCACTCATGCTTGTCTCTCCAATTCCTCTGTGGGTTCAGCTGGGGTGTGGCTGAAGTGTTGGCTTCTTCATTTACTTGGTTTCTTGAGGTTGGTGTTAGTGTCCCCAGTTTGTAGACAAATAGTTTATTATGGAATAGACAAGTTTATGTTTACTATGCAGGTTTTGTTGTTTGGCTAGGGTTTGTTCTCTCTGCAACTCTGTTGTAGTTTAATCATCATTGTGAGGTATTAAGAGGATGAAACAATATATGATGTTTAGAGATGTGGTCTTATGAAAATGATTAGGATAGATAAGGATGTATGGATTTCAATACATATATAATCCCCTTTATATACACACACGCACACACACACCATTTTTTTTCCTAGAGTGAACCCATTCAGATAGTAAAGTGCATGCTCACTTTGACAATTTGCCAGTGTAGCTATGGGTGGGTTTATTTTTAAATATTTTTATTGATTTACAAGGAGAGAGAGAGAGAGAAAGAGGGAGAAAGAGAGAGAGAGGGAGAGATAGCATGCACATTTGCATATTGGGGCTGCAAAAAAAAATCCAGATGCATGTGTCACTTTCTGCTTCTGACCTTATGTGAAATGTAGGGAATTGAACCCATGCCATCAGGTTTTCCAAGCAAGTATCTTTAACTGCTGAGCCATCATCCTTGGCTGATGACTGGTTTATTTATTTATTTATTTATTTATTTTCAATTTGTTTCTTAACAAACGTTATTTATGCAAACAGGTTTATTTAAGTTTTCTTCAATTTGAATTTTCACCTTATGTAGTAAGTGGTGACTGTATTTCATCTATAAAAAACTGACACAGTTAAGAAAGAAGCAGTCAAACAGATTGGTTCTAGGGCTGGAGAGATGGCTTAGCAGTTAAGGCATTTGCCTGCAAAGCCAAAGGATCCTGGTTCAACCCTCCAGGACCCACGTAAGCCAGATGCTCAAGGAGACATATGCATCTGGAATTCATTTGCAGTAGTTGGTAGCATGCCCATTCTCTCTCTCTCTGTCTCTTTCTATCTCTCAAATAAATAAATAAATAAATAAATAAATAAATAAATACATAAATAAATAATATTTAAAACAAGATTAGTTCTACCCTAATGTACAAATAAGTTTACAATTGCAAGTGGGCCATGGCATGTAACTGGGATGTAAATTGCTAATGATATATCCTTAGTACACTGTGAGTACCAAGAGAAGCCCTGGGCAATATGAAACATGGAGCACTGAGGAGGCAGCCTGCTAAGTTGGAAACTTTTTCGAGTATTATATCAATAAAAATTCATTACATATTTGAATTTACAAGGGCTCAGTGCTCAGTTTAGTAGGTATAGAATGCAAAACCCACATCTGATCCTAGCCTTCCAATGTTCCATTCACATGATAGAGAAAAGCAATGTTCATTAAAACAAAAATGCATTCACAGAGTAATTATGCAATTGTTCAAAATGAAGAGTAGAGGCTCCCAGGAAAAAAAAAATAGCAAGAATTTTAATAATGTTAGAATTATGGATGTTCTCTCGGGGTGAAATTTGTTATCAAGGATATGAAGACACTGGTTTAGTGAAGAGGACTGGGGCTTTAAAACAAAGTTACTAAATTTCTTGGAAGAATAAATATCGTACTCATAGGCACTGAGGTGATATATGTTTAGTTCATTGAGATAACAGAAAGATGACTAAAATGAACAGTGTAGAAGAGAGAAAACCAGGACAAGAGTACCAGACTAGGGGTGGTTCTCAGGGGAGTCTAGGTTAAACAGAATTTGAGGTTTGGTGCTATATTGAACAATGTGCTTAATATAAGGAGGTTTGGAGAATCTGACTGGCTCTTAACTCTTGAAATGAAGGCATTAAATTGTTTTCTCCTGAAATATCCCAGAACTTGGCAGTTGCCTCTGAGATGGAAAAATGTTATTCATGAACTATATTCCACCCACCCTGGGAAAGTTCTAGAGAAAGCTCTTACTTACAAAAGCAGATTATGAAAAAGATTAAATCAAAATGTTTCTTGGAGAAGGTTGGGTATTTGCTTATAAATCTTGTTGCACTTCTTACCTGAACGAATATTCCAAAAAATTTTCTCTGAAGTTATCTTGTTCAAGACAATGTTGTTCTTCATGAAAGGCCTATGGGGGTATAGAAATTGGTATTTGCAATGTCCTGTGTTTTTATGCACCATGTGAAAATGTCTATGGGTTGATTCAAACATGATTTCCATGTGCCAAGATTCTCAAATAAATAAAGGGTTTTGCATCAACTAATTTATTACTGTCCAACAGAACCATTATCACTTGCCCAGAAAGGTAAACCAGGGATTTTAGCTCATGTGAATAGAGATCTTAGGGAAACCTAGAGTCCTTCAGTTGTCTTTGTCTGCTAATAAATTATAAATTGTGCTCTCAAACAATCTACTTGAATTACTTTGACTATCTTTTTGTGTAATTAGATTTCACAGATTCCACATAAAGAGTACTGAGCCTTTTGATTTGGAATGACCTAAAATTTGAACCTGATCGGCTCTCATTGTGGTTGAGGAATGGATCATATCTTTCTTTAGAAATTAATGAGAGTCTACACATACCATTTACTCTAATTTTCATGCAGATTGGTACATTGTATCTCAGCTAAGGTCTTCCTTCTCTGATTTTAGATGAGGAAACCCCTTAACTATGGTTATAAGAATCTTTAATTCAGGAGGATACGAGTTCAAAACTGACTACATTTGTCTTTTTTCTAGAAAGTTGAAAGGTTGCCCTAGAGTTTCAGAAGTCATTTCAAGCCCTAGTGGAAGGTGACTCTTGGGAGAAAGAGCTGTGTTGCTTTTGTGCTGATGCTGGAAGTCTGTGAAGCCTTCAAGCTGTGACTCATCTCCTCAAAGGAGCCCGAACACAGTGACAGCCATGTTGACACTCTTTCCTACAGTAAACCTCTCCCTACCACCTGTCAAGAATGGTCACCTGTCAAGCATTATATTCTCTTCCCAAGGCCACCTAATCTTGTGATTTTTGCCAGTTTCTAATAAAGTACATTTTGAGGTCTTTTGAATCATTTTCCAGAAAAAGAATATTTTTTAGTATTTATTTTGTATGAATTATTGTGATAACTACTTATAATGTGTTATTTTATAAAATTTTATAGCAACACTATAAAATGGACACCATATATATTTTATTTACACTATATATTGTATATGAATGCTATCTAAAATATGTATGATATAATATATAAGCAGATGTATAAGCATACAATTTCAAGTTTCATAGTGAACACAGTCACTGGTAGTTTTTGGAAAAAAACATTTGAAATTATTATCCACACAGCACCTAAAAAGTTTCAGTACACTCATGAGAAGGCTGAAAAAAAACAGGAGGAAATATTTGAGAACTTGATATTAGGCTGACTGACTGCAAACCTCAATTATCCAGTGACTATGAGTAAATTCTTTCAAATATTTCTTCCAATCTGTGGCTAAGGGAAATCTCTTCTTTAGTGAGAATGTGACAAAATTTCCATGACAACAAATGGTACATCAGGATACTGTGTGACTTTAACCCTGGTGAGAGCTAAGAGGCCCAGCAATAAGCTGTTTCTAGTTCATATCAGATCATTTTTGTATGAATGGCAAAGATTTTTGTGAGAAAGTTAAATGCCTTCAGAGTGAATGCAAGAGCTGGCTCACCTGGGTGATTAAGACAGTTAAGTTCTATCATGTGTGGTAGATAGGATACCTATAATATTGAGGAACACGGGTGATTAGGGAGAAATGCACAGCAGGCTTGATGAATAATTATTGATGTTTTTTAACTGAGAGATAAGTATGCACATGATGTATACATATTGTTCTTTCTCCTTCTTTGCAGATTTAAATAATTTATTTTTAAATTACTATAAGAAGAGGAAAAAGAAAGAATAGTGTTTTTCTATCTAGGCAGATTACAATTATTCTTTGTCAAGAGAGTCCACCTAGAAGCAGATGCTATTTGTTCCCTGGACTGACTCCTGAGCATTTTAATGTTTGTAAGCACAGTGAGTCCACCTTCTAGAACATGTGAGAAGCTCTATAGTACATTCTTTTCCCTCATGTCATGATGTACCTCCTTGTATAGGAAACTGAAACACTATAAGAATATGAGTTTTTTTTTTTTTTTTTTTTTTTTTTTTTTTTGCTTAAGGTAGGGTCTTCCTGTAGCCCAAGCTTGCCTGGAATTCACTCTGTAGTCTCAGGCTGGCCTTGAACTCATTGAAATCCTTCTACTTTACTTTCCCAAGTGTTTGGATTAAAGATGTGCACCAACATGTCTGGTTGTTTCTATTTTAATAGTATATTACCAATATATACAACAATGACTTTACATATTAGTAATTTCTCTATATAACTGTGGTCCACCAGTTTAATTCAGTATGAAATAGGTACAGTAGGTAAAGACTTGAGGGCTTCTCAAGTATCAAGATTAAAAATTGAGGTAAATTGAATTTAAATAAAATGATAGATATAATGAATAACTGAAAACATCAGACAATATTGTTGCCAATATAGTAGTAAATATATTTATACTAATACATGTTTACTATTACCATATACTATGCTAGACAATGCAAACTATTATTTAAAATTATAACTAATAAAATATAATATAATTTAAAGAAGTTGCTAAAGGCATAAGCTGGTAAATGGCATAGATAAACTTTATGCTGAACATTCATTTGCAGTCATAATAGCTCAGAAGGGATTTTAGTGGTTCTTTCAATATATGAATTAAAATATCTCCAAAAGATCTCCTGGGAACCTCACTTTTTCCTCAATTGTTCTACATTAGTATGATATAATAAAAATGACACTTTATGTGTGTGGTCTTCTTTTCAAAGACCTATAACCTCTGTTTAATTATGAGAAAACAGAAAAATACAGTGAACATTTTACAAAATATTTGTATACTTCTCAAAAACTGCCAGGTCTTTAAAAAGAGATAAAGTTTGAGATACTGAGCACTTTGCATGCTTTCTATGAGGCCATTTTCACCTAGACTTTGGATGTTTGTATTATTGATACTGCTTTTATTAGAAGGAATTATGCAAAAATCAAGTTAACATGACTCAGAGACTGTGAAGAAACGCTCACGTCACTTTGGAGCCCTCCTTAAGCATCCCATCCACCACCTAAACAGACTGCCCAGGTAAAGCTGTGGTTTCTCTAAGTATACTAATATTATTTCAACACTTTAAATATTTTAAACAGCTCTTGGTACTAAATTATTTTTATTGCTTATCTAAATAACTTTAAGTTTATGTTTTTGTGTCTTTCATTTTCTGTAGTTTAAATATGTGACCATGAGTAGTTTTGTTTGTTTGCTTTATCTCTCTTCTTTATCTTCCTCCTTCTCTCCTATTATCATTATATTTTTCCTATGTGGAATTCTCTAATTTTCATTATCTGTAATTTAATGTTTGCTAATGTTTTTTGGAATTTTCTCAATCATTAGTAATTCAATTATTTTTCTACTACATCCCTTCTTTCATGTCTTTCTGATATTTTAAGTAGGTGTACAATATACCTTTTGAATTTCTACCCATAGTTGTTGAAGTTCCTTTTCAAGTTCTAGGAAATTTTCTAGTAGAAATTTTGTATGAATTAATCATGTGTTGGTACCATCATTTCCCTCCTCCCTGCCCCCACTCCACTGAGGGCCCTCCTTAGTGGTATTGCTGGTATTAACCATAGAATTTTGGGTTATGAGGGCTGGAGAGATGGCTTAGTGGTTAAGGTGCCTGCCTCCCAAGCCTAAGAATGCTGGTTCCAATCTTCAGCGGTTCCAATCTCCAGGTCCCATGTTTAGCCAGATGCAAAGTGACGCAAGGGCGCAATGTCGCACTTGACCACAAGTTTGGGTCTCATTCCTTCCCGTTCCCTGGGGGTCATTGGCCACCAACATCCTGGGCGAGGGAGAGAGGAGTTGGGAGGGAAGCAGCAGGGTCCTTTCTGGCTGAGCGGGTGAGTGCGACACACGAACACATGATGGGGCAATGAACACCTGGGAGACCATCTGATGGACAGCACTCGTTTATTCAAAAGAGAGGGTGGGTTTATAAACACTTGGGGAAGGTTGAGATGGCATGTACAGACTATATGGCAATCGGATGCATAGTTTATGGGCCATTACCTTGGTGGCAGGAAGACTAGTAACTTCAAAGCCATGGGGAAAGGATAAGGGAAGGTAGGGGGAAGGGCGGAAGAGGAGATTAACAGGAGGCTGTGACTGTGGGGGGTGGGAAGGCTACGTGACTTTAACCACATGAGGGTCTCTTGGGCAGCTAGCCACAGGTCAGGAACTGTGGGGGGCAAAGTCTGACTTATGGAATGGTCAGAGCCTTTTGGGTTCTGGGGGAGCGCCTCGCCAGTTCTGCCCACTCTGGGCGATGACAGCTCACTACACCCTACAACATAGGGAAGGCCGTTACCATTGCCAGGGACTTCCTGACAGAGGGCCAGCTGCAACCCCACAGCCCAGGATCCCTGGCCATGTCCAATAGTTCAGGCCAGCCCCCTCACTGGTCCAGCCTGTTACTAGCAAGGCCCAACACACAAGGGGGCGAACACATCTGGATTTTGCTTGTAGCAGCTGAGAGACTGCTGGCATGCCCATCTCTATCTGTCTTTCTCTCCCTTCTCTCTCTGTCTCTATCTGTGTCTCTCTCCAAAAAAAAAAAAAAAAAAAAAAAAAAAAAAAAAAAAAAGAATTTTCGGTTATGAGTTGTGAGAGCAGTAGTCAGTATTGTGGAGGGGCTATGCCTCTAGATATTCCCTCCCACCTTGTAGTTCTTACATTCTTTCTGCCCCTTCTTCAACAAAATTCCATGAGCCTTGGTGGGTGTGCTTTAAGTCCACTTTAATGTTGAGCTCTCAGCAGCTTCTAGATTTCTGTTTTAGTGCACTTTGAATATCCTCAGTGTCTGTCTCCATCACACTGGTGCAGGTTGTCATGCTTGCCTTAGAAGCAGCACTTTTGTTCATCTCACCAATTCCTCTGTTGTTTTACCTGGCCCTAGCTACTGTGCTAGGGATGGTTTATCTGCTAACAGGGAGTCACCTATTTTTGTCTTATTGATTAATTTTGGTTGTCCTTGCTTCTCACTGCTTTCTAAAAAAGAAAAAACTGATTCTCCAATGGAGAGTGAGATCAGGGTAGGTTAAAGGGGATAAGGATTATTAATTTAGAGAGATTTAGATAGGTGTAGCTCACTTTTGGCCAAAGGCTGGTGAGAGAATCTTATTGGAGTCCATAATCTTGGTCTTCATAGGATTCTGACTTGGATCACAGTTCCAGCTATGGGTTCCTTTACATTGCGCTGATTTCTTAGCCAGAGAGCCAATGGTTACCACTTGGCTATGTGCCACTATTGCACAGGTGTGTACATCTTGTCTGGCTGTTCTCCATTTTCTTTGAATTTCAATTTAAGAAATGTTTGAGCTATTATAAAACTCAATTCCTATTCTATACCCCTTTTATAATGTTGGACCCATTAATGGCATATTTCTTTTATGGTACAGGTTTTTCTTTATTTCTAATATTGCCTTTTGACTCATTCAGAATTTTTATTTCTTAAGTTACCTAACACATATTTTTAGTTATGTATGTTTTTAAAAAAATATTTTATTTATTCATTTTCAAGGAGAGACAAAAAGAGAAAGAGAACGAATGATTCCATCAGGCCCTCAAGCCACTGAAATCAAACTTCAGACACATGATCCACTTTGTGCATCTGGCTTTATGTGTGTATTGGAGAATTGAACCTGGTCCTTAGGCTTTGCAGGCCAGCACCATAGCAGCTGAGCAATTTCTCTTGCCCCTCCTTTTTTCCAGTGGTAATATTAGATTCAATAGTGTCACCCAAAATTTACATCTGCCTGTCCACTTAAAACCTCTAAGTATATCCTTATCCAGAGCAGAAGACTATGCAGAAATGGACAAGTTAAGATGCTGTTATCCTGGTTAAGGTGAGTCTTGAGTTGAATATAACTACTATCCTTATGAAAGGAGGGTTCTTTCCTTGGATATTCAGCATGGAAGTTCAGTGGTGATGCTGGTATGTACTGGATATGTAGACAGAATTCAGGTGTTACAAACTCAAACACCAGTGCCACAGGGGAGATGACTGGTTTCTAGGTGATAAAATCTCCACCTCCATGAATAAATTCATATAATCATGGGAGTGGATTCTTGTAAGAGTTATTATTTATTTATTCATTTATTATTTATTATTTTAATTTTAATTAAACTTTAATATAGGGAGAAGTTTAACATATGGACATACTACACATTGGTCCTATCTTCATTGTGTTATACTGTTTTGTCCCATATCCTCATTCTACAGAAAGTTCTTTTTGGGGGGATATCTGTAATCAGTGTAGTGTAATGGATGCTCCAGCGAATCACTTTTGGGAAGACAATGCCAAAGACTACAGTCTCCTGCCCTGTGGTTCCAGCATTCTTTCTGCCTCACCTTTAGCCTGAGCCTTGGAGGGCATAAATCTTCCTTAATGTTGGCCTCTCAGAAGTCTCTAATTGTCTGCTTGATGAGTTTTGAGTCTCCTCAGTGTCTACTGCCATTTCCTTGGAGGAGGTTCTCATGTTAGCTTTGAGAGCAGCACTCATTTAATCAGCCACTTCCTCTATCATGTTTCTTGGGCCCTGAAGGGTAAGCAAGAGATGATTTGACAGGGGTGAGTCACTCTTATAACCAAAGATGTCCTCAGCAAAAAGGAGTTTCTTATCGTAGAAATTTGCCCTTAAATATGCATGCAAAAGACTCTAACACCATGTGATTCCTATCCGCAAAAATGCCCTTACTGGAAGTGAACCCTTGCCCTTGGACTTTTCAACCTCCAGAACTATGGTTAAACAAAACCATGTTTAGTATAAATGACCCATGTTCAGACAATCTATTTGATCAGCAAAACTACACTAAAGCAGATTTCCTTAGGTGAAGCGTATAAGAGGTTGGGGACTCTTTGAAATACCCAGAAACTCAGGAGTTATTTATTTATGTATTTATTTATTTATTTTTATTTTATATTGGTCTGTACCTATCCATTAAAATGTTAATACAAGTTCATGGTCTTATGGAACTATGTTGGGAGAAATAGGAAGAAAGTCTTATCTGATACTCCTTGGGTTTAACTCTCCAGCTTTGATGGTGAGTGATTTGCATGAAACCACTATTCTCTGAAGGATATAAGAAAACAAAATATGCACCATACCATGTAGGCAACATTTCCTGTCATTATAATTGATACTTTTGGAACACTCCCAGAGATTTTTGTATAGATTATCTCTGGTAGTTTCCCAATGCATTATCAGAGTTCAGTGATGGAACAGAGATAGTGCAGTCTGTAACACATAAAATATTTAATATCTTCTTCTTTAGGTGAAGCGGTTTTCTACTTAGTGTATATCACAAGCATTTCTGATAGAAATTTATTTATTTCCATTCAGGTTTTCACTGCCCTGGGCAGCACTTCAGAGAAAAAAAAAAAAAAAAAAAAACTTTGTGTATTTATTTTTCATCATGTTAACTTGTCTAATTTTTCATTTAGTGACTGTATTGTTAGTCTGAAGTTCAAAGAGCAAAGGTTTTCCTCTAGTCTCGTGAAGCTGTTGTCACACCAAAAAAGAAGAGATAATTAACTCTTAATCCATTCATAACTTTAAAAGTGTGAAGACAATACATACCCTTTCAGTGTACAGGTTGTAAGTATTCTATCACTTCATGAGCCATGCTCCCACCTTCAGAAGGAGGCTTTTGTGTTGACAATGGCATCTGGAGCATGCTTCTGGCTTCAAGGCCTGATTCTGAACCAGTGAGTATCTCAGCTACTAGCCAGGGTGACTCGGGACAAGCCAATCTTGAATGAGGAATGCTCACCAGTGCCCTCTGTTGACTCTAATAGGATAGGGCACAGTCAGGTGGAAAAGCAATGAATAATAACATCCAAGGCAGACACAACCTTGGGAGCTGGAAGTTCACTTCTCCCCTAAAAGACCACCTTTAAATATTGCTTTTCTTTAGGCTCAACACTCTCCTATCTTCCTTTTGTTCTTCCACATCTACTAAAAATGAGCATGTCAACTTTACCTGCTTTATAAGTATTTTTAAATGTCTTAAATTATATACATACATGGTAGATCTATCTGGTCTCTAGGAGACTAGCATTTATCTTATCTGAGTCCAAATTACTACAGTTTTGACACAATAGAGACACGCTATACTCCTAAAATAAGGTCTTGGCACGGAAGAAAAAGTCTAACTTTTACGATAACCTAACATTTGAATTTGATATATTACCAAATTGACATATTTCCAAATATTCTAGGCTTCAGTATTTGAATCTAACCTTAGGAAAAATCATTGCTCTGGGTTTCTCCTTGAGGGTCCATACTGCATTTTCCTATAATTTCCCTTCCTAACCTGTGGTGGCTTGATTCAGGTGTCCTCCATAAACTTAAGGGTTCTGAATGCTAGGTTCCCTGAATGCTAGGTTCCCAGCTGATAGAGATTTGGGAATTAATGTCTCCTGAAGGCAGTGTATTAATGGGGGTAGGGTTATGGGTATTATAGCCAGTGTCCCCTTTGCCAGTGTTTGGCACACACTCCTGTTGCTATTGTCCACTTTATGTTGGCCAGGGGGTGATGTCCACCCTCTGCTCATGCCTTCTTTTTCCCCTGCCATCATGGAGCTTCGTTTTGAGTCTGTAAGCCAAATTAAATCCTTTCCCCCACCCCCAAAACCTGCTCTTGGTTGTGTGATTTCTACCAGCAATGCGAACCTGACTGCAACATAACCCTTAACCTCTCCTTTGCAGTGAAGTCACTGGATTGACTGCGGTTTTGGCTGTTACCATTGTTTTGTTTTTATTCATTTTATATTTTTTTATTTTTATTTTATTTATTTAAGAGAGAGAATGGATGCAACAGGGTCTCCAGCCACTGCAAACAATCTCCAGACACATGCATCACCTTGTGCATCTGGCTTACTATGGTCTAGGGAATCAAACCTGCATCTTATGGCTTTGAAGGTGAGTGCCTTAACTGGTAAGCCAGCCCAAAAAGCATGTTTTTTTTTTTTTTAAATATTTAATTTATTTACTTATTTTAAGACAGAAAGAAAGAGTAAGAGAGAAAGAGAGAATAGATGTACTAGGACCTCTAGCCACTGCGAATGAAGTCAAGACACATGTGCCACTTTGTGTATCTGGCTTACATGGGGAATCAAACCTTGGTCCTTGGGCTTTGCACACAAGTGTTTTAACCACGAAGCCATGTCTCGATCTCTATCTTTATTTTATGTTGTTTTAGTTTTTAAGTATGATCATTGATAATTTTTTTAATTTTATTTAAAAATATTCATGATAGATGTTAGTGATAAATTACTATCATTTAAAATTTAAAGTAAGCACTGCAAGTTTTACCTTTTCCTAACTTCCTATATTATAATTTAATATATTGAAAGAAAAGTGAATAAAAGAACTTGATGGAAATATAAGATCTTTAATGTTTAGGGAAAGAGCCCTTTCTCCATGTAGAAGAGGGCTGCATCATTGACAGTACATGTAGTTTTCCAATGTTAAAAAATAAATCATAAAGTTATATATTAAGTGGAAAAAAACACAAAACTAAGATTAAATAAGAAGAAAATAAGGCCAGAGAGATGGCTCAGCAGTTAAGGTACTTTATTATAAAGTCTGATAGCTTAGGTTCTCCAGTACCCACCTAAAACCAGATCTATAAAATTGCACATGCATCTGGAGTTCCTTTGTAGTGGCAAGAGGCCTTGGCACACTCATTCATATTCTCTTTCTCTCTCTCTCTCTCTCTCTCTCTCTCTCTCTCTCTCTCTCTCTCTCTCTCACACACACACACACACACACACACACCCATACAAACACACACATCTCTCTCCTTACAATTAAACAATAACAAATTTAGAGCACTTGGTATGTCTGAATGGCAAACTAAGTGGTCCCAGAATAACAATGTTATAGTCAGTTCCACCTTGCTGGAATGAACTTCCAAACCAGTCATAGTTTAGTGGAGGATAGGATTCATTTTGGTATTATAGATCCAGTGGAAGTTCCACACTAGAAGAAGAAGCTGGCCCCTTTCACAGATCCAAGCACAGAGACTCAAACTTCACAAGTTTCACAAGTAAGGAAGCATGAACCTGTAGCAGCAGGAGGCCCATGCTCACACTTCTCTGCTTACTTTTGGGCTGGAATTCAGATCTGTCTCCAGTAACATGACTCCTGTAGCAGGAGTTGGCCTGCTAGGAGCAGAAGTTGCAAATTCAATTTTAATAACCCCTGAGTTTATGGGGGACCATACTTTACATTGCCCTAAACAGCATGACAATTTCAAAATAAACACAAGGACACATATATCCTCCTTCTGCCTTGATTTTGGGTTTAGTGTGTCAGAATGTCTAAGCTGGCTAGAGCTATCCAGTGGGCTGTGCATAAGCTAATTATGTCAAGCTATTGAAAATACAAGATTGGATTTACAGTCATTATGGAAACAAACATCTAAGAACGTGTATAAGAGAGTTTCTAGATTCGAAAAAGCAAAGAGGAACAACCATCCTAACTAGGACCAATACCATGCATAGGAGAGGATCCTGGCCTGAATAAAAAGAAAGCCCAGGCAGAGCCTGGCATTCATCTCTCTCTGACTCCTGACTGTGGATACAGTGTACCAGGCACTTCCTGACCTTCCACCATGATGGACTGTCACCTCAAACTGTGAGCCCCCCAAAACCCTTCTTTCCTTAAGTTGCTTTCGTCAGGTGTGTTGTCACAGCAACAAGAAAAATATTTAAAATCTTAAAACATATATAGTATTATTTTCATCTTTCCTTTCCTCATTCTTTATGGCCAGAGATCTAAATATGAATTCATCACTACATTAAATAATGTTGTTTGATTTTGAACCTTATTTCAAATGTGTTCATATGACATAGCTGGTATTTGGACACTTTATAGTCAATTAAAAGTAATAAAATTATCTTTCTAAAAGGAACACTTTATTAATAATTTATTTATTTTTATGAAGACAAAGAGTATGTATGGGGAGCCAGGGCCTCTTGTCACTACAAAAGAATTCCAGATGCATGTACCACTTTTTTCATCTGGTTTTACATGGGTGCTGGAGAATCAAACCCAGGTTGGAAGGCTTTGCAAGCAAGCAAACACCTTTAAACTGCTGGGCAATCTCCAAGCCCAGTGCAAATATATGTATTTGAAAGAGAGCAAAAGGCAGAGAGAAAGAGAGAATGGGTATGCCAGGGCCTCCAGCCACTGTAAACGAACTCCAGATGCACGTGTCCCTTTGTGCATCTGGCTTACGTGGGTCCTGGAGAATCGAACTGGGATGCTTTGGCTTTGCAGGCAAATGGCTTAACTTCTAAGCCATCTCTCCATCCCTATAATTTATTTTTAATGTGTGCAAAACAATCAAATATTCCAGCTTCAAAATACATTTTATTTATTTGTTTGAGAGATGTAGAGAAAGAGGAAGATAGAGATAAAGACGAGAGAGAGAGATAGAGAGAGAGAGCATGCTAGGGTCTCTAGCCACTGCAAATGAACTTCAGATGCATGCACCACCTCGTTCATCTGGGTTTATGTGTGCACTGGGGAAACCTATTTTAAGACAGAAAGAAAGAGTAAGAGAGAAAGAGAGAATAGATGTACTAGGACCTCTAGCCACTGCGAATGAAGTCAAGACACATGTGCCACTTTGTGTATCTGGCTTACATAATCAAACCTTGGTCCTTGGGCTTTGCACACAAGTGTTTTAACCACGAAGCCATGTCTCGATCTCTATCTTTATTTTATGTTGTTTTAGTTTTTAAGTATGATCATTGATAATTTTGTTAATTTTATTTAAAAATATTCATGATAGATGTTAGTGATAAATTACTATCATTTAAAATTTAAAGTAAGCACTGCAAGTTTTACCTTTTCCTAACTTCCTATATTATAATTTAATATATTGAAAGAAAAGTGAATAAAAGAACTTGATGGAAATATAAGATCTTTAATGTTTAGGGAAAGAGCCCTTTCTCCATGTAGAAGAGGGCTGCATCATTGACAGTACATGTAGTTTTCCAATGTTAAAAAATAAATCATAAAGTTATATATTAAGTGGAAAAAAACTCAAAACTAAGATTAAATAAGAAGAAAATAAGGCCAGAGAGATGGCTCAGCAGTTAAGGTACTTTATTATAAAGTCTGATAGCTTAGGTTCTCCAGTACCCACCTAAAACCAGATCTATAAAATTGCACATGCATCTGGAGTTCCTTTGTAGTGGCAAGAGGCCTTGGCACACTCATTCATATTCTCTTTCTCTCTCTCTCTCTCTCTGTCTCTCTGTCTCTCTCTCTCTCTCTCTCTCTCTCTCTCTCTCACACACACACACACACACACACACACACACCCATACAAACACACACATCTCTCTCCTTACAATTAAACAATAACAAATTTAGAGCACTTGGTATGTCTGAATGGCAAACTAAGTGGTCCCAGAATAACAATGTTATAGTCAGTTCCACCTTGCTGGAATGAACTTCCAAACCAGTCATAGTTTAGTGGAGGATAGGATTCATTTTGGTATTATAGATCCAGTGGAAGTTCCACACTAGAAGAAGAAGCTGGCCCCTTTCACAGACCCAAGCACAGAGACTCAAACTTCACAAGTTTCACAAGTAAGGAAGCATGAACCTGTAGCAGCAGGAGGCCCATGCTCACACTTCTCTGCTTACTTTTGGGCTGGAATTCAGATCTGTCTCCAGTAACATGACTCCTGTAGCAGGAGTTGGCCTGCTAGGAGCAGAAGTTGCAAATTCAATTTTAATAACCCCTGAGTTTATGGGGGACCATACTTTACATTGCCCTAAACAGCATGACAATTTCAAAATAAACACAAGGACACATATATCCTCCTTCTGCCTTGATTTTGGGTTTAGTGTGTCAGAATGTCTAAGCTGGCTAGAGCTATCCAGTGGGCTGTGCATAAGCTAATTATGTCAAGCTATTGAAAATACAAGATTGGATTTACAGTCATTATGGAAACAAACATCTAAGAACGTGTATAAGAGAGTTTCTAGATTCGAAAAAGCAAAGAGGAACAACCATCCTAACTAGGACCAATACCATGCATAGGAGAGGATCCTGGCCTGAATAAAAAGAAAAAGGAAAGCCCAGGCAGAGCCTGGCATTCATCTCTCTCTGACTCCTGACTGTGGATACAGTGTACCAGGCACTTCCTGACCTTCCACCATGATGGACTGTCACCTCAAACTGTGAGCCCCCCAAAACCCTTCTTTCCTTAAGTTGCTTTCGTCAGGTGTGTTGTCACAGCAACAAGAAAAATATTTAAAATCTTAAAACATATATAGTATTATTTTCATCTTTCCTTTCCTCATTCTTTATGGCCAGAGATCTAAATATGAATTCATCACTACATTAAATAATGTTGTTTGATTTTGAACCTTATTTCAAATGTGTTCATATGACATAGCTGGTATTTGGACACTTTATAGTCAATTAAAAGTAATAAAATTATCTTTCTAAAAGGAACACTTTATTAATAATTTATTTATTTTTATGAAGACAAAGAGTATGAATGGGGAGCCAGGGCCTCTTGTCACTACAAAAGAATTCCGGATGCATGTACCACTTTTTTCATCTGGCTTTACATGGGTGCTGGATAATCAAACCCAGGTTGGAAGGCTTTGCAAGCAAGCAAGCACCTTTAAACTGCTGGGCAATCTCCAAGCCCAGTGCAAATATATGTATTTGAAAGAGAGCAAAAGGCAGAGAGAAAGAGAGAATGGGTATGCCAGGGCCTCCTGCCACTGTAAACGAACTCCAGATGCACGTGTCCCTTTGTGCATCTGGCTTACGTGGGTCCTGGAGAATCGAACTGGGATGCTTTGGCTTTGCAGGCAAATGGCTTAACTTCTAAGCCATCTCTCCATCCCTATAATTTATTTTTAATGTGTGCAAAACAATCAAATATTCCAGCTTCAAAATACATTTTATTTATTTGTTTGAGAGATGTAGAGAAAGAGGAAGATAGAGATAAAGACGAGAGAGAGAGATAGAGAGAGAGAGCATGCTAGGGTCTCTAGCCACTGCAAATGAACTTCAGATGCATGCACCACCTCGTTCATCTGGGTTTATGTGTGCACTGGGGAAACCTGAGTCCTTTGGCTTTGCCAGCAAATGCCTTAACAGTTAAGCCATCTCTCTAGCCTGCAAATCTGTACTTTTTATTTGTTTATTTGACAGAGAGAGAGAATAACCAAATGTCTCATTACAAAGAGTGCATTTTAACCACATTGTATTGATAAACTCATATATAGATCACCCTCAGGGACACTCACATCCAGGGAAACTCTTCCCATACTCAAACTGAATGCATACTGAAGGAAGCATAGACACTTGTGAGGGATTAAGTCTATGGCTTATTTATTTCGCTTGAATTACTTCCTAAAAGATGTTTGTTAGTTACGAGAAAATACTTTTTTTTTTTTTTTTTTTGTTTTTCGAGGTAGGGTCTCAATCTAGCTCAAGCTGACCTGGAATTCACTATGTGGTCTCAGGGTGGCTTCAATCTCATGGTGATCCTCCTACCTCTGTCTCCCAAGTGCTGGGATTAAAGGCATGCACCACCATGCCTGTCTCAGAAAATACATTTTGAGTTTGGCACCAGAGCTCCAGTTGAAATAGCATTAATTGTTATGGCAAATTTCCTAGGATAAAGATGGTGGATGAATAAGATTGAATAAATGTAAATAAAAGAGAGTGCCTTGAAATTGATCCTATTAAAATTTGGCCAAGGAATAATCATTTAGCTAATAATGACAAGGAACACTTTGTCATGCCCATTGGTCATATTGTCTATTGGTCATAATGAAGGTTATAAATCCTGAGTCTGTTTTTCTAATGTTCAAAAATATTTACTTATAAAAAATACAATGGGTCAAGTTTATGCTGAGAAATGCAGTAATAAATGCAGTTGAGAAAAACAGGGCAACTGTACATTGATACACTGGCACACATGAAGATGTTGCAACCATGCCACCTAGACCTAACTGTACACAGGCCATGTTTTGTTCAAGCTCCTTCAGAAACACCACTCTGAAAAGACCTTGTCAACCCAAGTAAAAGAATGAGTACACATATGATCACAGATGCGCACTGACCAGGACTTTATTCAAAAAATTACCAAACAATACTGCAGAGACACTGATATGTAAATTTCTACAATGTTGCATTTAGTTGGCAAAGAGCATATTTAGCAAATAAGCATGAAGTTAGTCTTCCATGTAGAAACATGATACACTAAACTAAAAGCAAACAAAAAAAATCCCTATTGTTTGAAAATACTAAATTTAGTGTAAGATTTTAAAAATGCATAGATCTTTAACATAAGACTTGGCTGGACAAGAGTATTCCCCTTTTACACTATTCCTTTTGACTTCGTATACAAGGTATTGGTTATGCTGTAGGATTTAATTGTTACAGTACTAAAATGCAACTATCCAGGGAAGTGGCAGAAAAAGGAAAAAAGGAGGAATGCATGGAAGGGCAATTCATTTTAGGTGCAATAAGCATGATTGCATTTTAGGAAGATGAGATAAAAATTACTCTAGGCAAGCTTGGTTCTCACAGGATTAACAATGGGACTACATACCTAGCTACTCTGAGTGTGGTCCATCTCGTGGTCGCCGTGTTGATAATCTCTGGGGTAGTTACCTGCGTTCTTGTCATGATGTCTGGATATTCTACCTGGTGATGGCGCTCACTGATTTCAGACCCATTTGTCCCTGTGCCCTGGCTTCTGTTGTGAATGGCGGGCTCTGGGGGAGCAGCCCAGTATTTGGGGTCATGCACTTGCCGCCGAGCCCATACACAGTTCTTCCTTTCTGGGAAGCTGCTTTGTTGGTACATCTGTAGAGAGATGGTTGAATTGTCCTCTGTCTGGAATGTTCTGATCATAGATGTCTCTTCTGATGCCTGAGGCCAACATTCAACCTGGCTGGTGCCTTGGTTGGTACCCATCTGCAGACTAATCGTGGTCTGCTCTAAAGGATTGTCAGTTTTCATTTGGGGATCATAAAGATGCCTCCTGGTCCCATAAGCTGTCATACGTGCCTGGCTGACACATTTGTTAGTTTTCCATCTGCAAACCAATTACGCTTTGGGCAGCCTTCAAATTTCCTTCATAGAAACATCTTGTTTGTTTTTCTGCATACTTTGACTCCAGTGTCAATAGTTGTATGGAATCCAGCCCTGCGAGAGCGACCAGTGTTGTCTGAACCTGGGTCATGTTTCCATTCTCAAAAAGATCATTTCAAATAGGTCATGTGGTTTCATGCCATAAGCCTGGATAGCTTTAATAAGGTTGCCAATGTTCTCCAACTGCGGCCGGCTCAGTGAGGACTCACTGGCCTTCTTCACAGAGCCTGGCTGTAGTTTGTTAATGAGCTCGCAGAGGGCGAGGCCATCCTTCAGGCCCAGCTGGAAGCTGGTGACAGTGCTCATGCCTGTCACCTCTTCTGTCCAATTGCGCAGGTCTTCCTCAGCCTGGTGATCATACTTGGAGGCAATCTTGCCTTGACCTTAAAAGCCCATAGGCAAGGCCCTTGTTGAAACGGGTCATGGCGATTCACGAGAGGAAAGGGGTTTGCCCTCGGGCTCAGGTCTGTGGCACGCAGTGTCCCCCACTCCTGGGCCAGGGAGTGGCCGTGCGGGATATGCTCAAGCTCTTTCCTCCGCATGGAGGGACTCGGGCGAGGCTTCAGGGTCTCCATCCACCTGCGTCCAGCTCCTGAGTGGTGCCAGCTTGGTTTCACTCGCTGCCCACACCTTGGCTCTGCACGCCCTGTCCCCTTGCTTGCACCCCCACCCCAACCCCATAAGTCTTTCTCTGCAGTCCATTAGAACCTGTAGTATGTTCTCTGACTTACTTTCACAAATTAAACATTTTATTTCTTTTATATTGATGAACTAATTGAAAATATTTTTTTGAAAAATATTTGTTTTGTTTGAAAATGACAATAAATAGAATAGAACCACTGTACTAAACAATATTAATAAAGGTGCCTGGTACATAACAGCCACTTCAAATTTGATAAAATCTTATATAGATGGCAATACTGGCATATTCACTTCCTTTTACATACTCAATGGAACAGTTAGTGAGGTTAAGCAGACCACTGGACATAGGCAAAAACATTATCACTCCTTTGAGATTGTATTAAAACAAATTTTTCCCTAAGATGTCTTCTTTTATAGTAAAAAATGGAGAGAAATTACTTTCCACTAATTAAAGTGGCATCATTCTCAATGAAACCACAATAGGAATGAACATTAGTATCTATTCCCCAAGTAGTAAGCAGAAGGCAAATACTGTTTTCTCTGAGTGCCTTTAAAGGATATTTATTTTCTATGACCTTATAGTGCATGTTCCAAAAAGTAATGGGCTTTTTAGGAGTCTAACATGTTCTAAAATAATCATAAACTGAAATATACAAGGTACCATGATTTTAGTAGAACTAATTTTTTATTTTTTAAAAAAAAGAAAGAAACCTGGGCTGTAGAGATGGCTTAGCGGTTAAAGCGCCTGCCTCCTAAGCCTAAGAAGAACGCTGGTTCCAATCTCCAGCTGTTCCAATCTCCAGGTCCCACGTTTGGCCAGATGCAAAGTGACACAAGGGCGCAATGCTGCACTTGACCACAAGGGGGCACACACATCTGGATTTCTTTCGCAGCAGCTGAGAGGCTGCTGGCACGCCCATCTCTATCTGTCTTCCTCTCCCTCTCTCTCTCTGTCTCTCTCCAAAAAAACAAAACAAAACAAAAAAAGACAAAAAAAGAAGCATACAAAGGAGGGAGTGACTGGAAAGAGATTCAGAATTAATATCATTTCTGTGACTACTACTCTGTGATTTACATGAAATAAAATTAGACTTGTTTTAGAACAACCAAAATAGATAACAGAAAATAATGCTAAGTCTCTGTCTAAAGCAAGGCAACAATGTCCAGCTTTCTTTTTATAAATTATCAATCCAGTTCCTTCTCATAGTACTGTTTACATGATTGGAAGAAACAGTGGTAGGCATAAGGTTGACTTTAGTAAGCAGCTCTGCTTAGGAATATGATTTGTTTTCACGAAGAGCTTCTAAGAAAATGAATTTTTTCTCTTTCTTCTCCTCCTCCTCCCCCTCCTCCTCCTCCTCCTTCTTCCTTCTTCTTCTTCTTCTTCTTTTTTGTTTTCAAGGTAGGGTCTTACTCTATCTCAGGCTGACCTGGAATTCACTATGTAGAGTCTCAGGGTGGCCTCAAACTCATGGTGATCCTCCTACCTCTGCCTCCCAAGTGCTGGGATTAAATGCTTGTGCCACCACACCTGGCTGAAAATGAATTTTTTGCATATGGAAATTCCATATTGTCAGATTTTTATGTTTGATAATGATGGAAGATTAAAGCAAAACAATGAGATGTTGGTGTTAAAACAATTTTTATTCTATAAAAAATGCCTGAGAGAAACAATTTAAAATAAGGGAATATTTATTTGGGTCACAATTTCAAATGTTTCAGTTTATGTTTTGCTTCATTAACTTTAGGTTACAAAGAGCAATATTACTGCAGAAGGGCACAGTTGGAGAAAGCCTCACACCTCAAGGTAGATAAAAAGTGGAGAGAGAGAGAGAAAGAAAAAAATAGAAGGAAAGAAAGAAAGAAAGAAAGAAAGAAAGAAAGAAAGAAAGAAAGAAAGAACAAAAGAAAGAAAAGAGAAAGACAAAAGGGGACCGGGATGAGACACACCTGTCAAAGGCCTGTCCTTGTGACCTACTTAGCTGTGAAGTCACCAATGTATTTATCACTGATGAGGTCACTGCTCTGTTGCTCCAATCCCTTCTCAGCAGTTTCACCAGCCACAGACCAGGCTTTTGATCTATGAGACAGTGACAAACAATTCACATCTAAACCAACAGTATCTAAACACAATAGCATTGTAAAGACAAAAATATTACCATTTACTATAAGTTTTATTTATGTCATGTGCTGGTTTGTTATTCAAAGCTCTTCTAGTATCTACACATGTTGCTCAAAAACAATTCAGTCATGTTGCATGTGGGGAGGACACAGGACAACATTGGAATGTCAGTCCTCTCTACTTTGTGTGAGACAGAGTCTATCTTGTTCTTTATTTCTTTGTTTTTGCTGCTGTTATTGTTTACCCACATGAAAAGCAGACTAGATAGCCCTTGAGTTTGGAGATTTTCTTGACACAGCCTTCCATTGCCATAAGTGCATGGGGATTGTGGATGAGAGTGCTGCTTTGTATCTAGCTTTATGTGGGTTCTGGGCATCTAAGCTATAGACATAAGGCTTGAAGAGAAAATACCTTTAACCAGGGAGCAATCTCTCCAGGCCCTATGTATCATTTCTTTAAAAAGAGTTTGCTGACCACGAGCAATGCTAAGTGGCACGTGTGAGAGTGCATCTTCAATTGAGTATTTTGGCGGAATAATTTTTGTAAGGATGGTAAATTTGTATCTAAAATAAGTATATTCCAATGAAAACAAAGCACAGTATCACAAACAGTACAATGCAGTCAAACTATCACTTATTAGCATATGGTTCATTCAGTCACGGTCCTACAGGTGTTTCTTTTACTAATGCTTTTGCCATGAACCTAAAAGCACTACCAGTGCTCTGCTTCTGCCTTTCAACAGTGCAATTAGTCCTGTTCAATTTTAAATCTCTCCTCTTAATGTTCTGATTCTATAGAAACATGTATAATATCTACATCTGAATCTTCTGACTCTTAGATATGAAGGCAGAGTAGGGTGTCAGAGGATTAAGCAATTTATTTCAGATGCTGGGACTATAGCTGGAGCTGGGAGATAAAGGTTAGGAATGAATCAGAGGATTAGGAAAGTATCCTTAAAAGTATCTCTAACTCGGTGCTATAATTGAACAGGTCAAAGCTTTCAGTAAACCTGCAAATCCAACAGCATAGAGTTGCAGTGAAGCCTGGGTTCAGGGAAGAACAGGCAAGCTACTGTGTTCCTTTATAATGACTATCTCTGTGCTTCTACCATGATATGGGCAGCGTGGGGTTGGGGGCAGCTCTGCTAACTGTTGGGTGAGCAGACTGAAAAATAACCAAATGTGAGGCTGCCCATTCCACTCACACTGGATATCTAGAGGTTCTGCAGAGGGAGTGCACATGGCTCTTTTCACTTGCTGATGCTAAGGATGGATTTCCTTCTTTTAAATCTCATGCAAGTTTCTCTTTTTTTCAACCCCAACTCTAGACCATGTGTGCATTGTGGAATATATAGATATGCTTTAGATATGCAATTCTGATGGGCTTTCACCTAACTAAATTAATTTGCAAACATCCAGCATACATATATAATATATATATATATGATTGTTTTGTTAAATAAGTAATCACCATTTCCCTTGGAGTGAAACTGTAGTAGTTGTCACTGCAAAACAGAATTCTGTGAACTCCTGACCTCATGAATTCGTCAATCTATATTTCTCTTTGAGAACTTTCAATACTATCTCAGAATCTATTGATTGCAATTTTGTTTTTCTGGAAATCCCCATTGCAGAGACTCTACCCTCCTATTGTATAGCCAGTCATACCCGATGTAAATGTTGAATGGAGATTCTTGTTCACTGAATTCTGTTGTATTGCTCTTTGTTAATTAAGGTGTCTGCTTGCTAATTTATTTGTATTGGTAGAGTCATGAATTTGTGTATTTATTGTTAGATCCTTCCTTCATAGGTAGCTTTCTGAGACAAGATGTAAGAAAAGTTAAAGGTGAGAGAGCTGGAGAGAGGGGGGAAGAAAGCTGGGGAGGAGGAAGAGAGATGAAGGGAAAGAGGAGTAATGAGGCATAGTAAATGTGTAAATTTTTGCTCTATTGCAACACTGTATTGAGTGTTTGCTGAATATATAATTCTACAGTGAAAGTATGCTTGTGAATAATATTATGAAGTGTACAGATTTGTTTTCTTTCATAAACAGAACTATAAAGATTCTTGAGGACACTGTTTCCCATCTTTTTGCTCACTGGAAATGCATAGGAATTTCTTATACCTGGCATTTGAAAAAAAGACAACTGGGCTTTGTTTCAACTCTCATTTCATTCACTGTACAGGATATTCATCCCATTTCTTACTTAATTTGAAAATGATTTCTTAAGATCCTTGTTTTCTTTTTTCCATCCCCATTATTTTCAAATTAAACAAATATATTATTCAGTCAAATTCATCTTTCCTGATTTGAAGTTCTGGAGACAACTCCACATGGACATGGTGGTTTCCAAATCCTCACGTGAGTGCCTCTAGGCCTGGGGCAAGTTCTTCACCTTCACTGTGATCATTGCTCATGTTCTATTTTGATTTTCATTCTACCCATGACTGCTAATCTAAGAATGCCCAAGACATACACGAAGTCCTTTATGGATTCTTCTGAGTATCTTCTCATCATTTCAATTATTTTCCCTGAACTCTTGAGCAACATACTTAGCACACATAAGGACACATAAGGAATGTTATGTGCAGTGAATGTATGTGTCAAATCTGCAACAGTTGGGTAGATCTATTTCGATCATATCAGGATGTTTTGTGACAAATTGCTCCGTGTTTTGACTTGCAAAACTTGTTCTCCCTAACCGAGTAACAATGACAAAAGAGGGGCTGGAGAGATGGCTCAGCAGTTCAAGTGCATGCTTGCAAAGCATAATGACATGGGTTAATTCCCCAATACCCAAATAAAGCCCGATGCACAAAGTGACACGTGGGTCTTGAGTTCATTTTCAGCCACTGGAAGCCCTGGTCCACCCATTCTTTCTCTCTGTTTCTCTCTGCTTGCAAATAAATAAATAATGACAGAGGAAATATAATCTCATCAAAATGATATTAATTCATAGTGATTTAATTCAATTTGCAGTATTTATTACTTAATTTTCACAGTAAATGTTTAGGAGAAAAGAGAAGAAATTATAAAATTTCTCAATTTCATCATTTCAGTTTATTCTATAAACATTCACAGACTTAAATGGAATACAACCTACTTATTAAACAAGCATAGATTATACTCTTAGCTAAGTTTTATTGTATAAAATGTAGTTTATTGGTGAATATTTCATATGATCATAAAATGTGTTGTTGAATCTATTGTTGAATGTATTAGTCTGAAAGTGCCAATTATAGCTAGTTGAGTGATAATGTCATTGAATACAATTATACCCTTAAATAATTTCTGTTTGCTATGTCTGTCCATGTTTAAATCTACAATTATGATAGTGCAGTCATGTCTTTGTGTTTCTGTCAGCATTTACCTCACAACCCCTGTGTGTCTGTAGGGATGTGCATGCTGTGGCCACTGCCTCTCAAGTCTATGCATTACATAGTTCAGCTTCTTTCTCTTACTCTATGTAAGTAGAACGTAGATAGAGACCAGAGGCCTTCTCTGTCCTAAGCCTGCCCCTCACCCATTGCCTATGAACAAGACTAGTACAGGAATGGTTTAGTATGACAGGAGGGACACAAATTGGGATAGGTGGAAAGACCACATGCATCCAGCTCCATGTGGAAACCCATTTGGGGCAGAGAGAAAGCAGAGAGAAGTGGTCTGAAACAACTCAGGGTTCTGAGGTCGTGAATAAAAAAGTCAATACAGACCCCACTCCTTGGAGAGAATGCTGCAGCTGAACTGAATGATCTCATTTATGGCCTTGACTGAACTGGTAATTGGGGTTGACAGAAGATGCTTGAAACTCCAAATGAAACATATATTCTAATACATACCTGTATGAGACATACTTAAAAGGCAACTGGAAATGAGAGTCCTCATGTAGGCACTTAAGTTATGGGACATTTCTGTGTCAATAGGATCACATTTTAAAAAGGCACTTGCTTGCAAAGTCTGCCATCCCAGATTCAATTCCCCATCCACCTATATAATAAAGTGATACCCAGAAAGCAGACCCTGGCATGTCCATACACACACACACACACACACACACACACACACACACAGAGGCATGTATAAATTACTTTTTAAAAAGTTGTCAGTTGTGACTGATTAATGCAGGGAAAATGAGCTTAATTGAAACAGAATTGCTGCCTCAGTCAACACTGTTAGGCTGAATTAACATTCTAACCTTCTCTTGCTCATTGCTAGTCTTACTGTACAATATATCTAAAAGTTTTTTTTTTTTTTTTTAAGATAGTGATTCAAACCATGTGCTATGTATAAATTAGCCTCACTTTTGGATGAAGGATTGTGGGAGCTTCTCATTTTTGCCCACTGTCTCCATAGGGGTCTGACTTGGTTCCAGGTTCCAGTTATTGGTTCCTTTCCACTGAGCCGATCTCATAGCCAATCAAAGAGCTATTGGCTGCCCACCTGAGCTGTGCACCAGTATAATACAGGTGTGTAAATCTCATGATGTTAGTTGTTTTCATATAACAGTGTCTCCTACTTGCTCACAAGATTGTTTTTACTCTTTTACTATGGCATATTATATAACTCAATTTCATCATTTCATTAGCAATAATTTTTTTTTCCTTGCTGTTCTCAGTAGGTTCTCTAGAGTAAACAATATGCATTTACACTTACTAAGACTCAACAATCAAATAACACAATGCCATCATATACTCCCAAAAGTACCTTATAAGTATGAAATTATGGTTCTTGGAATTTCACTCATTCATCTCACCTTATGCATCTGCTCTTGCATGGTACCTTCACTCACTACCAAATCTTTTAGAATATCAAACGTAGTTATATTCATTGCCTTTGCTTTTAATTTCTATTTTTGTAATCACAACATGCTTGCTTTCTTTCATCTGTCTCTATCACTACTTGTTCACTCATTTAAAACTATTACTTCCATCCTCTCTCCACTTCTCTCTGTATGTCTATCTTCTCTTTTCTTTTCTTTTCTTTTTTTTTTTTTTTTTTTGGAGAGAGACAGAGAGAGAGGGAGAGGGAGACAGATAGAGAATGGGTGCACCAGCAGTCTCTCAGCTGCAGTGAACGAAATCCAGATGTGTGCTCCCCATTGTGGTCAAGTGCGGCATTGCGCCCTTGTGTCACTTTGCATCTGGCTAAACGTGGGACCTGGAGATTGGAACTGGGTTCTTAGGCTTAGCAGGCAGGCGCCTTAACCGCTAAGCCATCTCTGCAGCCCTATCTTCTCTTTTTATATTCTATAGTCTCCTCTCCTTTCCTCATTTCTCTTTCAACCTTTTAATTTTTTTTCAAAAATTTTCAATTTTTAATAAATGATGACTGCTTAGTACTTGGATTGGATATTTCCCTTCTTCCACACATAAAATGAATTCTAACTAGAGTTGAGTGCCCATTGTTCACTACTTATATTGGGGTCTGGTAACATTCTAAATGTCTAGTGTCAAATAGTTTCCTGTAAGGATAGACTTACAAGGCATCAAATTTTCTCACATATTTCAAAATGTTTCATTTTTCCAACCCCTTTTTTAGTATTAAAAAGTCAATGCAGTCCATGTGTCAAATAAATTCATGTTATACAGCACAACTCAATTGCTAATATACAGAGTTTAATAATAGGCCTATCACAGCTGAATGGATGAGGAAAATATGGCATTTATACTCGCTAGAACACTACTCAGGAAAAACGTAGAAGGGGATCCTAACATTTTTCACAACCTTCATAGAACTGGAGAATATTGTCTCAACTCTAATAAGCCAGACATAGAAAAACTAACACCACATCTTCTATTCATGTAAAACATAAAAACTGAGAAGAATTGAGGCTATCAAAGATAGGAAATGGGGTATAGAGTGATGTGGATTGTAAGTACCAGAATAAACAGAATAAAGTTAGAAGGTTTAAGTTCTAATGGTCAAAAGCATAGTTAAGTGAGTGAAATAGAGTCTAAGAATTTATTTTTTATAATTTTAATATATTTTATTTATTTGAGAGAGAGAGAGAGAGAGAGAGAGAGAGAGAGAGAGAGAGAGAGAGAGAGAGAGAGAGAGAGAGAGAGAATAGGTGCACCAGGGCATCTAGCCACTGCAAACAAACTCCAGATGTATGCACCCCCTTGTGCATCTAGTTTACATGGGTGCTGGAGAATCAAACCAGGATCCTTTGGCTTTGCAGGCAAATGTCTTAACTGCTAAGCCTTCTCTCCAGCCTACAATTTATTATACATTTTATAAAGAACTAGAAGTGGGAAGATCTAAGTTTCCAAACACAAATAATGCACATATGTATAAAATTATTATTGTATCCCATAAGTATTACAATTATTATGTCTCAATTAAAAAATAAGTTATTCCTTTTCTGTATTACATAATGGTTGCACAAGGGAATTTTCCTCCTAATATTCATTAAGAACATTTAGAGTTCTAGAGGTTAAACTCATAAAAGTGGGCTACCCTCACAAGTAGGTCCTCTTGAATTTTTTAACTGTCAGCATTATCCACACGGAGTCTCCACATTTCCCACCTCTGACTTCTGTGAAAAATTTTGCTTTTGAGCAGCTGGTCCTCCCACTCTCCTTCTCTCTCTCTCTCTTTTTTGTTTTATGTTTAGCTTTTTGAGGCAAATTTCCTTATTTGGGGGAGGCTAGCCTCAAATTTGTGAGCCTCATACTTCAGCCTCCAAAGTGCTGGTCATAAGCATGTACACTATGTTAAGATCTGCTACTGGTTTCTAATCTGGGAACTTATGACCCTGTCTGTCTGCATGCGTAACTTTCCAAGCAGTGGTATTCTATGAATCTCATTGCCTTGACACAGCTAAGGCTCTATGAAGAGATGTGGAATTTTTCAGTTAACTTATATTTTATTTTTATTGTAATAAAGTGGCAACATTTATAATCATTATATGTTGCTTTTGAAGGCAGGAGTATGCAAATTTCATTTTGTAAATACTTTTTTCAGAGCATTTCCAATTGGAATGAATTTTAGCAATTTTTCATCTATTAAAATGTCCTTATTTGATCCTAACAGACCTGCACATAGAAATACTTTCATATAGAAGACCACAGGAGGACAAAAGGACCAAACAGCAGGAGGGTCTTCAGTGGAATGGGTGAGGGAGTAAGCACAAAAGAGGATAGTGTGATGGGACCAAATTATAGTATGTTCATTTATTAAAGTTCTTAATAAAAAATTTAAAAATATTTTTATAATGTTCTTACTTCAAATATCACATCAAAAGATGTATCCATTTAGATGGCTTGAAAATATACCTAGATGTGGGGCTGGAGGGATGTCTTAGTGGTTAAGGTGTCTGCCTTCAAAGCCAAAGGACCCCAGTTTGATTCCCCAGTACCCACATTAGCCACATGCACAAGGGGGCACACACTTCTGGAATTCATTTGCAGTGGCTGGAGGCCCTGGCATGCCATTCTCTCTGTCTCTCCCTCTTTCTATGCCAAATAAATTAATAAAAATAAAATATATTTTAAAAATACCTAGATGTGAAAGCAAACAATTTTTCAGTGGTAAATAGAAATCTCATTATAAAATTCTGCTCTTATTTGCTCATGGTGACTATAATAAATTTTTGCTCTAATGAAAAGAAACTGAAACTAACTTTTGTATTGCTCAGGTTTAAATTGTATTTTTTATTTCCATCAGCCACACTTCAATTCATTTAATTCCCTAAGAGATCTTAGGAAGACGATGTGATTGCATTGTTCCTTTTAAATAAACTTAAATCAAATATTTCATTAGACATTGTTTTAAAATGTCCATTGCCTCACTCTTTCACCATTACATTTTTTTAATTTCCAAAGTAATAACCTATATTAAAATATGTTTAAAAGATTCTTAGTGGTCATTAAATAATACAATTTTATGATCTTTAAGTTTATGTAATTGCCTTGTAAACTCATGGGATTTTAAGAAAATTAAGCATGGATATGACTGCATGATATCCAGACTTCATTCTCAAGTGCATTACCGAAAAATTTCATGAACATATTCATTTCTGGAGCAAAATCCTTCTAAAGGCTACCTACTGAAAATCCAGTATATACAAACTTCTGAAAATTAAAGGACAGACAGGTAAATTCAATCATGTGTAGGAACTTCGAGGTGTGGGTTGGAGTAAACAATGCAAAATTCTAATATATAAGCAATCAACTGGAGGAAAATAAGTCTTTTTAAAGTTAATACAAACTTCATAATTTTTATTTTCAAGGTAAATGCCATTTTAATGAATTTGTTTGAAAGACTAAGCAATGTGCCATGGAGAATAAAAAAAATTATTTTTATGGTGCAAAACATATCAATGAGGATCATATTTACTGATGTATGTTATCCCAAGGAAAAGAAAACTAATTATTTTTCCCCAAAATTATTTTCTGAGCAAAATGTTAATGATTTAACTAGGGAAACAATTCTTATTCAGACAATGCTCGGGTGAATATTAGACTTTGAGTAAAATCATATGCACATCAGAAACAAAGAATTACTCTAGAAAATACAACAGATGTCTACATGGAAGGGAGGAAAGTGATAAGAATAAGCAATATTCTGCTTAGAAGAGGAAATTACATTAAAATAGTAGAAATCAAATTAATTATGAGAAAGCACTTTCTGTTCCTGACTATTGCATGCATTTCACACATGGTGTTTAGAATATATGATAGGCCAATGATGTAGGTACTTTTATTTTCTGTCTAAGAAAAAAACTCAGGAAATCCCGAGGTGTTTAGAAAACGTGGTCCCATGCTAAATTGCTGATGAACAATGGAGAGTGAAACGAGTTTTGAAACATTCAATCTGGCTCCAGAAGATGAATCATTAAATATCACAGAACACTTTCCCCTCCTTTGTAGAGTAGGTTTCTGGTAACTTAATATACACTCATTGTTTTTATAGTTGTTCTCTTTGCTTCATTTGTAATTGAACAATGGTTGTTTTGTTCACCATATGACTTTAACAATTATAAAAACTATAAAAATAGAGGTACATGAAACCTTTAAAACAGCATTTGAATATATATGGAGAGAAGGAAAACAAGTGGAAATTCCCATGGTCCTTCATGCTTTCTGTCTAAGGATGTTTATGGACTTACAAAGATAAGAAAGCAGAGCACAGAGATCCTTCAAATATGAAGACATAGACATCAAACTTTGAGGAGACAAAAGGAGTTGGGATTTATGGAATGGAATACGGGAAGATGTCAAACTATTCACAAAAACATCTGTACAAATCTGTAAAACGGATACTTTGAGTCTTAGGGTTAATAGTAATAAGAGTGCCAGCATAAGGAGAGAATGCCTGAGTCTGGGTGGATTAGGAAATTGTAGAAAAAGCTGTGATAAGAGAAATGTACCCTGATTATGGTTTCTGATCAGTCCCAGTGGTAAGACCTGTGAACACCTTGAGTATTCTATAGAAAACCTCAAAGTCCCCTACTCTAGAGTATAAGAAGAAAATATCCCTAGTATAAATACTATTCTACACTCACTCTAATAAAAATTAAAAAAGTATTAAGCTCAACTATGAATAAATTTATCAATGACAAAATAAAATCCAATTTCCTTAAAAGTAAACCATAAAAACTAAACATTTAAAAACATATTTAAAAATATTCTAGGACTCAGCTGGAGAGATGGCTTAGTGGTTAAGACACTTGCCTGCAAAGCCAAAGGATCCAGGTTCTATTCCCCAGGACCCATGTAAGCCAGATTCACAAGGGGGGTATGCATCTGGAGTTTGTTTTCAGTGGCTAGAAGCCCTGGCATGTCCATTCTCTCTCTGTGTCTGCCTATTTCTTTCTCTTTCTCTCTCAAATAAATAAAGAAAAATAAAATATTTAAAATTTTTTAGGGCTTGAGAGATGACTTAACAGTTAAGGTGCCTGCCTGAAAAGCCTAAGGACCCAGGTTCTATTCTCCAGTACCCATGAAAGCCAGAAGCACAAGGGGGTGCATGTATCTGGAGGCTGGAGTTTCCTTGCAATGGCTAGAAGCACTGTTGTGCTCATTCTTTTTCTCCCTATCTTTTTCTTTCTCTCTCAAAAAAGAGAATATTCTAATTCCTATTATAATTTATGAGGTAATTAAACAAGAACATATGCTGATCATAAGTAAAATCAAATAACAGAAACAGAAAAGGAATAAAAGTGGTGATCACATTCTTAGATGAGGAATTTGTATGCATAGTATGAGTGTGTGTATATATATTCCATTTGTATATGTACATACACATATTAATTTGTATTATTCAATATATATACATATATGTATATGTAACAATTTTATAAATTTTATATATAATTCATAATATATAACAGACAGGCACATTTAAAATGAAAGATGAATTTAATTTCAAGATGAAAATTGTAAAACACTAGAATTTCTAAAACTAATTAAATTTATAAAGAAAAGGGAAACTTCATTGGTAGGCTTAATAATAAACTGAAGTAACAATAGCAGTATTAATAATATTGATTTTATACATTAAATTAAGTAAGCTATTACACTAGAGTCTAGTCTGTTTGGAAGATAATAAGTATGTTAAGTGAGTAATTCATGACACAGAAAGTACAGTACCAATAATTGATTAAGTAATGGGCAATTTTCAAACATAAATAAAATAGCACATATTTGATTAAATAAATTCATTTTAATTCAGAGTAAATAAAAGGAAAATTACATCAATGTGCATCACAAATGACTTTTTGAAAAGCAATAATAGTAGAAGAACAATGTAGCAGACAGCTTCAGGTTCACTGAGATGAACTTCCAGACCAGGCACAGTTATGGAGGAAGGGATATTTATTGAAGCTTACAGATCCAGGGAAAGTTCCATAATGGCAGAAGAGGTTGTCTTGCTCTCATAGGACCAGGCAGAGAGCAAAGCCACAAGCCAAAAGCCACACAGCACAGCAAACCTCAGGAACTCCAGCTAGGCACACTTTGCATATCTTTAGACTGAAATCTCAAACCCACCACCACACCTTAAGATCCGCCCAGTGACACTGCCTCCAGATACAAACTAATGAAACACTGAATATATTGGAGGACATCTATTTAAACTACCACATACAACAAATTGTAAACAGCCAGAGAAAGAGGAATCAATGGGTGCAAAGGAAAACTGAGAAGGTTTTCTATGAAAATTCTCATCTGAAAATAATGTGTTTTTACTTTGAAGTCATTGGAATAAGGAGGCAAAGGCCAACATAGAGTCCTGCATCTGTTGAAAATATTCCTCAGAAAAGTGAAATGAAGCCACTTCTAAGCAAGCCAAAGCTGCTTTGAAAACTGTCACCCATAGAACCGCTCCAAGAAACAACAGAGGATGTCCCAAGCCACAGAGCCAAGCAGCCTGACTAGGAAAAGCATGCCCACTAAGGAATGAACCATGGTAACAAAGCTGAAAACAGGTTGTTGCAGGCAGGTTCGCATTACTGGTAGAAATCACCCAACTAAGAGCAGCTTGTGGGGTGGGGGCGAGGGTTATTTTGGCTGACAGGCTTGAGGGGGAAGCTCCATAATGACAGGGAAAACGATGGCATGAACAGAGGGTAGACATCATCCCCTGGCCAACATCAGGTGGACAACAGCAACAGGACAGTGTGCCAAAAACCAGCAAGGGAAGCTGGCTAAAATACTCATAACTCCACCAACACACTGCCTCCGGGAGGCTTTAATTTCCAATTGACAACAACTGGGAAGACTAGTATTCAGAGTACCTAAATTTATGCTGGACACCTGAATCAAATCACCACACCGGTATAACTGTAACAGATAGTTTTCACATTAAAAGCCTGTTTAAGAGCCGGACATGGTGGCACATGCCTTTAATCCTAGCACTTGGGAGGCAGAGGTAGGCGGATCACCATGAGTTCAATGCTACCCTGAAACTACTGAGTGAATTCCAGGTCAGCCTTGGGTAGAGCAAGACCCTACAAATAAATAAATGAATAAATAAATAAATAAATAAATAAATAAATAAATGCACATAGTGAGGTTTGTAACTTGCACCAGTGTTAGCATATACCAATAAAAGCTCAGACAATAGATGTAAAACATATAGATGTGTAGAGGGGTCTATTGGGGTCGAGTGTGATGAGGAATACTTCAGTGACCCTCCCAAACAAAATTTTAAAAAATTACAAAATAATGACGTAGCAAAGGAGATAAAATGGGATTTTGAATAACATTCACAAGGGAAATTTTTTTGCTTACATTTTTTTTTCAAAAAACTGCTGCTGGTGTCAAAAAGGAAAAGTTTTTTTTAAAAAAAAATCTATCCTTACCTTGAGCTACAGACAAATATAAGCCTCCACAGATCAGTACTAAACTGTGGAAGATAAAAACAGTAAGATTAGCTGGGCGTGGTGGTGCACGCCTTTAATCCCAGCACTTGGGAGGCAGAGGTAGGAGGATCACTGTGAGTTCAAGACCACCCTAGGACTAAATAGTTAATTCCAGGTCAGCCTGGACCATAATGAAACCCTACCTTGAAAAAACAAACAACAACAAAAAAATAAGATTATTAGTATAAGACATTGAAGAAAATGTGAGTTTTATGGGTAGGCTGAGCTTCTCTGTAACAGATCACAGGAAAAATTATCACAGAAACCCAAAAAATTGCATTTTGTCAAAATTTAAAACTGTGCTTCAAAAATTATATTAGGAATTTAATAAGAATGTTGAAGGTTGGTAAAGAAATGCATGAGAAACTTTTCCTAAAATACTGCTGTTCAATATGCTTTAAAAATAGATGAGGAGGAGGAAGCTCATGTTGAAATCTAAAATATGGCAACTTTATTATTACTACTTTTTTGCAAATCACAATATAATATATTGAACTTGAGGTCAATAAATAGTCTTTTCAAGTGAGTGAATTTTCTCTGCAGAAAATTTGTTTTCAGGCTTTGCCTTCATTTTAGATTGATAGCCTTCATAAAATGAATTTATTATTTATTTTTCAAAATTCAAAAACTTACTATTTATAACTTCTAAATCTTTTCTTTGAAAATGCCTGTCTTTGCCTTTATTATGTTTTCTTATAAGTTTGTCCCATTTGCCATTTGGGTATACATGTATATCAGACCATGACTCAAATCCATGAAATGTTTGGAAATGTCTTCTAATCTGTCTGTGGATCTCCCATCAAGTACACATGTTATACTGACT
This sequence comes from Orientallactaga sibirica, assembly GCA_036365145.1. NCBI lineage: Eukaryota > Metazoa > Chordata > Mammalia > Rodentia > Dipodidae > Orientallactaga > Orientallactaga sibirica. The sequence continues at coordinate 99,965,430 of JAEOAD010000001.1, read as the reverse complement.
AGATTGTCACATGAAAGATAAATTGTTTTCACCTCATCTGTGGCACTGGAAACTGATAGATTAGTGGAAATCACTGACAAATCAATTTCATTTCTATTTTGCCCTAAATTCCCTACGGTTTGCATTACCTCAGTGTGGTGGCTTGAATGGATGGCCCCCAAATGATTCAGGAGTTTATTAAAGCTTGTGATTTACATCTCAAGCCACCTAGCTGGAGGAGGTGTCACTATGTGTGGATCCTAGGATCCAGCCCAAGATGTTTGTTGCTGGAAGGGATCTGAATTTCCAGTCTAAAGATAAGCAAAGTGCTTGAGCTTTGTCTGGAGTTCCTGAAATGTGCTTGCTTGTGCTGGAGGTGGTGGCTTTTCTCTCTGTGTGGACCTGTAAAGGGGGGCGGGGGGGGGCAGCTTCTTCCACCATTATGGAACTTCACCTCTACCTGTAAGCTTCAATAAGTCCCTTCCTCCTATAACTCTTGTCTGTCTGAAAGTTAATCACAGCAATTGAAGCTGCCTGGGACACTCAGTTTCTACCTTAATTTACAATTTGCTTCTCAAATCTTCAGTTTTCATTCTCCCTGTAGCAGACAGCTTCAGGTTCACTGAGATAAACTTTCAGACCAGGCACAGTTATGGAGGAAGGGATATTATTTATTGAAGCTTACAGATCCAAGGGAAGTTCCATAAAGGCAGGAAAAGCAGCCTGCTCTTCACAGGGCAAAGCAGAGAGAGAGAAAGCCAACCAGCCACCACAGCACACAGAGCAAAACTACAGCCAAAAGGTCACACAGCACACTTCAGGAACTCCTGTTAGGCACATTTTCATATCTTTACAATGGAATCTCAAACCCACACCATTAACACCTTAAGACCGGGCCCCCAGTGACATTGCCTCTAGTAAGGTGATTGCAGATGCAAACTATAACTAGTAAAATACTGAATATATAGGGGGACATATATTCAAACAACCACATTCTGCCCCTGGCCCCCAATATATTTAGCTCCTGGCCCCCAATAGATTTATAACTATCACACATTGTAAATTGTACTCAGTCCAATTTCAAAGGTTCTCACAGTCTTGATCAACTTAAGATAGTGAGTCCTGTAAAATCAAACAAGTTAAATATTTTCAACATGTAAAGGCACAGAATAAACATTTTTTTAAAACTGGTATAAGGCATAGCAAGGAGAAACTAAAACAATGCAAACTCAACCACCATCAGCCGTCATCAAACTTCTGCAGTTCAAGTTCAATATAACCAGAGACTAACAGTCTCCAGGTTTTCCAATCCCACCCCTCCAGCTGGGCAGAGTCGCCAGGAAAAACTTTCGTCCCATGCCAACACTGCACTCCATGGTAGCTCTTTTGCACAGTCCTGGTATATCCAAAACATCTTCAGGTCTCCATGCAAACCATGGTCCATCTTCCAAAAGGCTCTTCCAGCCTATTCCTCAGGGACTTCATGCCCTGCCTCGTGCCGCATCTCAGCAGCGGTTCCTAGAACCGTGTGCAATTCATGACCATTCTATGCATTTTTCATATTTCCAAAACTAATACCAGGTGTGCAGGACACAGCCATATTCTTAATCCAGGGACAAAATAAATCATAGCCTTGAAAAGCAAGTTCCCTCTCCAGTCAGCTCTTTCCAAGAATTTTCATTTTTAACAGTCTTTCCTCAGGCATCCTCTCCATTGTTTGAATGTAAATCAAGTCAGGCCACCTTCCTTCCACCTTCCTTAAGATTGCTAATGCATTGACAATAGAAGCTCCAGTAACCTAAAACCAGTCTCAGTGCCTCTGCTTTTAACTTGCTTGAGGTTTTCCAACTTAAAATCTTAAAATCTCAGTCCGATATCTTTAGCCAAGCACATCAGTCCATTACAAATTTAAGTTTGATCAAACTTTCTGGGCCTGGATAGCAGAACGTAGCCATCCCTTATGCCAGTAGCCCAGTTCCAACAAAGTCCTCTGCATTCTTTCCTTCCCCTTAGAAAGCTCATAAGCCAAGCCTCAAAGTTCAGTACTATCTGCACTTAGCATTCTCAAACTCTCATCAGAATAGTCCATAAAACTTGGCTTACCACTCCAGAAGGCATCTTCAGTTGCATGCACCAAGTCCATGCCCATTCCTCCAAAACAAAAGTTCCAAAAGACGAATATCCACATGGTCAGGTTCATCTCACCCCACACTCCTCGGTATCACTTTACTGTAGCAGACAGCTTCAGGTTCACTGAGATGAACTTTCAGACCAGGCACAGTTATGGAGGAAGGGATATTATTTATTGAAGCTTACAGATCCAAGGGAAGTTCCCTAAAGGCAGGAAAAGCAGCCTGCTCTTCACAGGGCAAAGCAGAGAGAGAGAAAGCCAACCAGCCACCACAGCACACAGAGCAAAACTACAGCCAAAAGGTCACACAGCACACTTCAGGAACTCCTGCTAGGCACATTTTCATATCTTTACAATGGAATCTCAAACCCATACCATTAACACCTTAAGACCGGGCCCCCAGTGACATTGCCTCTAGCAAGGTGATTGCAGATGCAAACTATAACTAGTAAAATACTGAATATATTGGGGGACATATATTCAAACTACCACACTCCCTTAATCTACAGGGTTCATTGCCTGAAACTATACTGTATCCAAATTCACTGTGCATTTTGGAGACAATATAACCTTTCCATTTTAAATGCCTGTAAATCAAAATATATTGTCACAACCCCCTTACTATATGGAAAGAGTGACCTGAACTGTCCAAGTTGCTCTACCACAGAGTGTGGTAAGATGTTCAAAATTCCTAGCATGCGAGAGGCATGTGAAAGGTGCTCAGGTGGAATAATAAATTATCAATAGACCTAGCCAGTAAAAGACTTAACTTCCTTGCACTGTGACAGGCAAGGGCCATCTCAGTACATCATAGGAAGACCTGAGCACTGTTGTAGTTTGAATAGTTGGTCCCCAATATATTCAGTGTTTTATTAGTTTGTAGTTTGGATTTGCAGCCACCTGGCTGGAGGAAGTGTCACTGGGTGGATCTTAAGGTGTGGTGGTGAGTCTGAAATTCCAATCTAAAGAAATGCAAAGTGCCTAGTTCCACCTAGAGTTCCTGAAGTGTGCTGTGTGGCTTTTGTCTCATAGGACTTTGGAACTATCTTAAGTTGGTAAAAATTGTTCAGACCTTCGAAACTGTAATGAATACAATTTACAATGGGTGATGGTTTTGAATCTATTGGGGGCCAGGAGCAGAATGTGGTAGTTTGAATAGATAACCCCCAATATATTCAGTATTTTATTAGTTTGTACTTTGGATATGTAGCCAACTGGCTGGAGAAGGTGTCGCTGGGCAGATCTTAAGGTGTGGTGGTGGGTTTGAAATTCCAATCTAAAGATATGCAAAGTGCCTAGTTCCACCTGGAGTTCCTGAAGTGTGCTGTGTGGCTTTTGTCTTGTGGCTTGTAGCTTTTCTCTCTGTGTTTAGTTCTGTAAAAGCGGGTCAGCTTCTCCTGCCATTATGGAACTTCCCCTGGAAGCTTCAATAAATCCTTTTCTTTTCTAACTGTGCCTGGTTTGGAAGTTCATCTCAGCCAACCTGAAGGTGTCTGCTACAAGTAACATGCCTCTATTGTAGACTTATTATTTAAACTTACTGAGGAATAACTGATGTATAAGAACTCTTAAACATTGGCATTTTGATGGACTTTATCATATGTATATCCATGTGAGACTATCACCACAGATGACATAAGAAAATATATACTATCCCTTATATTTTATATTTTATTTAATAATCTTTTCCTCCCAGACTTAACTTCTACTGTGGGAAACCACTGGTCTGACATCTACTAGTGCAGTTTGTGTTTTAATATATGAACAGAATTCTGAACTTGGGTCTGAGGCTGACTTTATGCTTTGAGTTCTTGAATAGCAAATTGTAGCCTATCTTAGTAGGCAATCCCAAATCCAATTTAGCAGTATACACTTAGTAAAAATTAGCTGAATATCCAATATGCAGCCAGCTGAACTCCTGCCAGTTCTGGGTAGCCAATTGCTCAGCCCATGTCCAGGTCAGGCAAATGCTTAAATATAGTAAATCCAGCCACTTTTCTGATACTTTATGTTTTGTCTGTAAACACCCACTGACCATAGTATACATGGAGCTCTCTGAGTCACCCCCACCATCCTACTCTGAGTCTGGGCTGAGTGATACACAGTACATGAATCATTATTCAACTAAAATACATTAAATTTAATTCATCTCAACCTTTTTTCTTTTCAGAGATTTTTTAATATATCTATTCTCTTCTTATTTGCCTTATTTCACTTAGGATACTTATTTTGAAATTAATCATTTTTGTACATGCTGTTTCCTCTTACATTTTAAATGTTCCATAGTATTTTATCACATTTAGGTAATATAGTTGAGTATTGTTTGATGCATTCATTGAGCATTCTCATGTCTTCTTTAGTAAAGTATCTCTTTAAATATTTTGTTGGCTTTTGCTTTGTTGCATTGTTTTTTTCTCAGAGAAGTGAGTTTTGTTAGTTATTTGTTTTAATCCTGTGTGACTTTAGGTTTATTTAACACTATCCTGGTTTAACTATTTGTATGTAATTATTTGTGTGGTATGCATTTTCATGTGTATGCAAGGGGCACAGGTATGTGTGTGGGTGGGCATGTATGTGTGTATCCTGAACGTGGAGATGAGAGGTCAACATTGGGTTTCTTCCTCCATTACTTTCCACCTTACATTTTGAATCTGTCTCTCATTGAACCTGGAGCTTACTGATTTGGCTATATTCACTGGACAGCAATCTGTGGAGATCCTTCTATTTCTACCTCTGCAGTGGTGGGATTACAGGTGCCTATGGCCATAGCCACCTTTTATATGGGTGCTACAGATGCAAACTTAGGTCCTAAAGCTTGTGAGGCAAGAATTTTACTATCTGAGCCATCTTACCAGCCCACTATTAACTTTTAAAAAGCAAACATTTTAATTTTAAGTTCAAATTATTGATATATTCTATGTATGGTTGAAGAAACTCTTGCCTAATTAAAGTTTACTATAGTTTTCTCATGCATTTTAAAAATAATTTTTTAAAAATTAATTTTTGGGCTGGAGAGATGGCTTAGCGGTTAAGGTGCCTGCCTGCTAAGCCTAAGAACACTGGTTCCAATCTCCAGCAGTTCCAATCTCCAGGTCCCACGTTTAGCCAGAAACAAAGTGACGCAAGGGCGCAATGCCGCATTTGCCCACAAGGCAGCGCACACATCTGGATTTCGTTCGAAGCAGCTGAGAGGCTGCTGGCACAACCATCTCTATCTGTCTCTCTCCCTCTTTGTCTGTCTGTCTGTCTCTCTGTGTGTGTCTCTCTCCAAAATAAATAAAATAATAAAAAATAATAATAATTTTTAAACTATTACTTTTATGTTTACTTTTATAATATGGTACAGTGTTCAGAATTTGTAATATTTACCTTTGTGTGCATGCATATGTCATGTGCATGTGTTGAATGTACATGTGTATGTAGTTGCACATGCCCCATGAGCACACATGTGGAGGCCAGAAGAGGCCATTGTGTGTAATCTTCAGTTGCTTTTATGCTCACTTAGCCTGGAGCCAACACCATTTTTCAGTTAGCCTGGATGAACAGTGAGCCCCAGCAATCTTCCTGTCTTTGTGCTTCTCCATGTGGGGTTTATAGATGGTCTCAGCCATGCCAGTTTTCTATGTGGGTATTGGAGATCTAAGTCTGGTCCTTATGCTTGCCCATTGAGTGCTTTTACCAACTGATCCATTTCCCTGGAAAATTTTTTACTTTTAATACAAAGTCTAACTTTTCAAGAACCAGTTGTTGAGATAAAAATTATCCATTTTACTTTGAATTACCTTGACATTCTCTCAAATCTCAATTTTATAATTTGAGTGAACTACACTTCAATTCCTCTTATGGTACTATCTTTGTAGCCATGCTTTCATCACAGTAGCACAAAAGCTTATGAAATAAAATAGTTGACGGTTTACCCTGTGCTTCTCCAAAATCTCCAATTTATAAAAGGACACCTTTTGTGCTGAAATATCATCACTTCAAAAGAAGAACTTTCCTAGTGTTACTGCCTCAAGCCAAAACATCTTGCTATGCATGTCTGGATGAAACTGTCTGTGAAGCTGGAGTCAGCTCATTACTTTTGCATACTGGTATTTTCTAAGAGAGGATGCCAGGAATCTACCACGGGTCACCACATTCAGTGATAAACAACCACATAACCATTGAGGGAAATGTGTCTCTGAAGCAGTAATGACACCAATTAGTCACCTGTGCTAATGTTTAGAGCAGTTGAATGTGCCGTCAACAAAGAAATGTCACATGTCAACATATTACAATACTCTCCACAGTGAAAAGACATGTCTTATTTCATTATAAGTGTATGTGATTTTCTGATTTTTCTCTAAGCTTGAAATCTTGAAAAGTTATTTATGTGGGGACAAAATTGTTGGATTAGACAAGGCAGCTTTCCATTACAAATAGAAGTTAAGTATGATGTCAGGAAAACTTGGAAAACTTTTGGAACTCTAGTGAACTCATTCTTAGAAGCCTCTCCTTGAGATCAGTCTTAATGATATTTATAACTGAACTTTATTTTAGCTGCTGAAATATTAAAAAAATAATTTTGAACCTAATATTAGCTGTTATGTTTATAATTAGTTGCATTGTTATTTTTGCTTTTATTTTCAAATCTTAGATTAGAGTTAATATTTCCCTTGCCTTACCTAATAAAATAAAAAATGTATGTGAGAAAATTGCATTTTAGCCTGGTAATATAGCTCAGTAGCTGAGGTTTTGACTAGCATAGGCAAGTTCCTTGGATCAATCCTCTGTACTACAAAATTATAAAATCTTAACTAGCATATGCACACAGGAATATATGGTACAGTAACAAATAGGTATTATAAATATAAGGATTTTGAAGTAGTGAAGGTTCCTGGTTGAATATTAAAATGTTGCATTTTCAAAGTCACTTTGAATATTCTCTACCTTACCTCCACATATTTGCGGATGATAAAACTTGGCATGAACATAATATTACATATATATTTGTCTGAATTGTTGTGAATAGTAGCCTGAAAGTTTATGTTTCCAAACAGTTTTGCATTTTTTCTTCATTCTGCATGGAAGAGACTTTTGTAAGATAGATGACTTCTCATGTGAGGGGCAGATGAGAGTGATGCACAGTTTCTGTTCATATTATTAGTTATTGTTACTCTTTAGGTCATTCCTACACTTTCCTATTGTTTTTGGTTATCACATTTTGTAGATGCTTTTTATTGTAAATCATTTGGCAATTTTAATGAGATTCACACTGTATCTATAAATATGGTTTCCTAAAATAAGTGTTCGCAAAAGCTATAATCACCAATGCACTAATTATATTCATTTCTTCCTTAAGTCATGGGAGTAACCCCATGATGTATAGTTTCTGTTCATATCGCAAATTATTGTTAACTCTCTAGGTTATTTCTCCACTTTCTTCATTCTTAAATTTCTACTCCTTAAAATGATGCAGCTATAATTCATTATTCCCTAAATTGTTGATAGTCGTAAATTATTAGGCTTCCTGTGAACGGAGCATCCTCTAAAGCTCTTTGGCTTTACATTGTCATCAGTATTCCAGCTCAACATCACGTGATATCTCCTTCATATTGCAAGCTTTTCTATATGCTGAAGCAATTTCATAAACTCCCTGGAAATTATAAAATTCCATTGGAACACATATCACTAGAAGACTAAATAAAATAAATAGAATTTATTTATTTATATCAGGTGGAAAGGGTTTTTTTGTAAGTTCTTTTTTTAAAGAAAAATTTTGAAAACTTCCATAATTATAGACTGTAATTCGCTCATGGTAATTCGCTCCCTCCCCCCACTTGCCCCTTTGCAACTCCACTCTCCATCATACCCTTTGCCCCTCTCAATCAGTCTCTTTTATTTTGATGTCATCATCTTTTCCTCCTATTATAATGGTCTTATGTAGATAGTGGTCAGGCACTGTGAATTCATGGATATCCAGGCCATTTTGTGTCTAGAGGAGCACATTGTAGAGAGTCCTACTCTTCCTTTGGCTCTTACATTCTTTCTGCCACCACCTCCACAATGGACCCTGAGCCTTGGAAGGTATCATAGAGATGTTTCAGTGCTGAGCACTCCTCTATCACTTCTTCTCATCACCATGGTGCCTTCTGAGTCATCCCAGACATCACTACCATCTGAAAAGAGAAGCTTCTCTAACCAAAAGGGAAAGTAGCATTAATATACAGCTATGAACAATAAGAGAAGTGCTTACTTGGCAGCTTGGTGAACATAGTATATAAATTTAGCCAGACACCACCAGAAGTTACACACATAGTGCTCATAACTACCCTGGTCATAGGTTTTCAGTATCAGGCATGTATTCCCTCCCATGGAGTGGGCCTCCATTCCAATTAGAGAGCGGTTGGTTTCCCCCATAACAGACATGCCACTATTATATCCTTTGGCTCATTTGGCCTGGCTGGCCGAATTTAAGCCTTGCAGTGTTCACTGTTGAGTATTTGCCCTTGTGACTTCTCTCTCTCCCTTGAATGGCACACAGTATAGCTTTTTACAGCTTTCAGTCAGATGGTCTAAATGGAGAAGGTTTTCAGCTCAGCTCCAGCAGGATTTCTCAGTGACCTTGAAGCCCAAGTATGTGGAGTTTTCAGCAATAGGGTCTTACCATCTATTCCTGGTGGGAAACCAAGAGCTTTGGCAATGACATATATTATTTTGGGGGCATCGGACCTTCCTGGCCAACAACTCACTGGAAGGCATCCCATCCCTGGCACTGAAAATTTTCTAGTAAAAATCTAAGGCTTCTGGGTGTTCCATTGTCCAAAAGAGTAGGTTTCCATATGACTTATTCATACCCTCTTAGATTTTGATTAGTCCTCCCTCCACCTTTCCTTTACTCAATCCCTTCCCCTGATCTCACTTAGGCCTTTCCACCCCCACTAAGCTGTTCTTCTACTTACATATATACAATACTTTCCTATTAAGTCCCCCCTCCCTTCCTTTCTATTCTGTTTATATCCCCTTTCTAGCTTACTGGCCTCTGTTACTGAGTTTTATTCCAACTCACAAAGAAGTCCAATCATTTGTAGCTAGGATCCACATATGAGAGAGAACATGTGATATTTGGCTTTCTGGGCCTGGGTTACCTCACTAAGAATAATACTTTCCAGTTCCACCCATTTTCCTGCAAATTTCATAACTTATTTTTTCTTTACTGCTGAGTAAAACTCCATTGTATAAATGTGCCACATCTTTGTTATCCACTCATCAATTGAGGGACATCTAGGCTGGTTCCATTTCCTAGCTATTGTGACTAGAGTGGCAATAAATATGTTGAGCAAGTATCTCTAAGGTAGTGAGATGAGTCCTTAGGATCTATGTCTAGGAGTGATAGTTGTCTCAGGATTCTCCACACTGATTTCTACAATGGCTGTACCAGATTCCATTTCCACAAATAGTGTAGAACAGTTTCTATTTTTGTGCATCCTCACCAGCATTTATTGTCATTTGTTTTCATGATGGTAGCCATTTGGACAGGAGTGAGATGGACTCTTAAAGTAGTTTTAATTTGCATTTCCCTGATGGCTAGGGATGTAGGACATTTTAGATGTTTATATGCCATCTATATTTCTTCTTTTGAGAACTATTTAGTTTCATAGCCAATTTTAAATGGGTTGCTTGAATTTTTATTAAATAATTTTTTGAGTTCTTTGTATATCCTGGCTATTAATCCTCTGTCGGGTGTATAGCTGGCAATAGTTTTCTCCCATTCTGTAGGTTGTCTTTTTGCTCTATTCAGTGTCCTTTGATGTATAAAAGCTCTGTAATTTTACAAGGCCCCAGCAGTTGATCAATGATTTTATTTTCTGAGCAACTAGGGTTATATTCAGAAAGTCTCTGCCAAAACCAATATGTTGAAGGCTTTCCCCTACTTTTTTCCTATAGCAGTTTCAGAGTTTCAGATCTGATATTAAGGTCTTTGATCCATTTGGACTTAATTATTGTGCATGAAGAAAGATAAGAATCTATTTTCATCCTTCTACAGATACATATCCAGTTTTCCTAGAATAATTTGCAGAAGAGGCTGTCTTTTTTCTAGTGAGTATTTTTGTCATCTTTGTCAAAGATGAGGTGGCTGTAGCTACCCGGATTTATATCTTGGTCCTCTATTCTGTTCCATTGATCTATGTGACTGTTTTTGTGCCAGTACCATCTTGTTTTTGTTACTATGGCTCTGTAATACAGGTTAAAATCATATATGGTGATACCACCAGCCTTATTTTTGTTAATCAGAATTGTTTTAGATATTTGAGGTTTTTCTGTGCTTCCAAATGAATTTTTGGATTTTTTTTCTATTTCCATGAAGAATGCCATTAGAATTTTGATGGGGATTGCATTAAATGTGTAGATTGCTTTTGGTAAGATTGTCATTTTCACAATATTGATTCTTTCAATCCAAGAACAAGGGATGTCTTTCCATTTCCTAGTGTGATCTGCAATTTCTGTCTTGAGTGTTTTAAAGTTGTCATTGTTGAGATCTTTCATTTAGTTTGTTAGGTTTATTTCAAGGTAGTACGAGACTGAATAATTTATTATTACAACATTATAAATGTCTCTACACTCTCCAGTACAATACAGATTACAGTTGTCTCTGTGTACCTGCAGAGAGAGCCTTCTGAACAGGAGATTTTCTGATCATCATGAGATGTCTGTGTACTGCAGAAGAAGCCTGCTGAGCAGGAGATGCTGTGAGCCTCAGGGATGTCTGTTGAACCTGCTGAACAGGAGATGCTGTGATGCTCAGGGATGTCTGTGTGCACCTTCTGAATGGGAGATGCTGTGATGCTCAGGGATGTCTGTGTGCACCTTCTGAACAGGAGATGCTGTGATGCTCAGGGTTGTCTGTGTTTACCTTTTGAATAGGAGATGCTATGAGGCCCAAGGATATCTGTCTATGTGTACCACAGAGAGAGTCTGTTAAACAGGAGATGCTGGATGCTGTTATGTTCAAGTGCTGTCTTTGTGTACCGGGAGAGATAGCCTTCTGCACAGGAGATTCTCTGATGTTCAAGAGATGTCTGTACATACTGTACATAGAGCCTACTGAACAGGAGAGTCTGCCATGCTCAGGAGGTGATCAGGATAGCTTCAGAGCTCTTCTGGGAGAAGGAGCAAAATCTTCAGTTCTACCTTGAGCTGCTGTCTTCAAATAGTCAGCATATAAGAGCTTCTGCATTGAGAAGAGGACGGGATAAAAGAAGTTGCTCCAGGCTTCTCCTAGATTTTTGTGAGAAAAACACTTCTCAAGACTCAGGACTGCTGTTTCCATCATCACATATCCATTATTTAAAGGCTGTTCTAATGTGTTCCAAAGCCTAATGACAATTTTACCCATAATTATAAAGAAATAGAGACATTATGCAACCCACACTTATATCTTGTGTTGAATTGTGATATATCATGAAGATGCTGGCCCTAACTCTAGCTTTGGAATACGAAAATAGCAGTTCAGTTTCTGGAACAGGAACAATGAATGGTTGGTGTGGGGAATCAAAATCACTCCCTGCTTTATGATGTGTGGATTAATGAAGGTGTTAAACCATTCTAGTGATAGATAAGGAAATTATATTCACTGTTGCTGAAAGAAATAAAACTGTTTCATTGTAAATTAAAGAGGACTAAAATGTTGCAGCCTCATGGATAGTGCATAGGCAACACAGAGGAATAATTTTATGTCATTACGAAGCACCTTAATTTATTAACATCTGTCATATTTTAAATTTCATTACTGTAACTGTTATTCCTCAAAACTTAGGTAAAATACCACTTTTCACAGAAAATAAGAAAAATATGGGTCAGGTTATTATCATATTAAAAAGGCATGCTTGAATTTTCCCATTTTATTAACATGCTGCACTGCTAATTTTTATCCCATTGACATTCTCATCTAGACAGGAACAGTGCCGTAAGCTTGAATGGCATGATTTACTGCTCTAAGATTACATCTGAATCTGTAATGAATGGTTAGACTATAGATCCACAGTCTGTAATTCTTGAAATGTCACAGCACAGGCATTGCTTTCTCCTATTGATGAAACCAGTGGAACTTGTAGATTCATTAGTACAGGCTATGGCAGAGGAGAATGTCAAAAAATGTGGGTAGCAGAATATCTTTATTGGATATCTCTTGTCTAACATTTTTATAAATGTTTCCTGCTATGGTGATCACTATTTTCATTGGCTCTCTACTACTGCAATCTGATACTACCTTAATACAAGCCTTACACCACAATAAAGGTTGCCTAAAGAATATTGTTCAGACTTGTATAATCTAGAAATACACTGTGTAGTTATAGGGATTTTGGCATCCTATTACTATGCTTGACAAAATTATGATGCAAGCTATGGAATAAGTCCCTCCATATTCTCCTCCCCTTTTTCTTAAATGACAAGTAAAATGTCTAATAATCCTTCATTTTTATTAGCTATTGAAGAATTATGGAAGTTTCTTGATTATATATACCTTCAAAAGTTGAAACAATTTTCTAGGCATTTATTAAAAAGTCACTACATTTGATGCTCTCATTCTCCGTCACCTTTTATTGCTACAACAAATATTATTTTACTAGATGGTCATAGATATTTCTCCCTTCATTCTGTTTCCACTGTATCTTTTTAATCAGGAAGTTTATAAATAGAACTGAGGAATCCCTCATAGGTGGGATGTAATTAGGAGGGTAAGCTGGATTTTCTACTTTCCTTACTGACCCTGCACACAGTATACGTGGAACAGTAATAAGAAAGGAAATAAAATTCAATCATACATTTAATTTAATAATTTGAAAACACAAAATGTATTTGTGAAAAAAAATAGTATTCTAACACATGAACAATCATGACCAACGTGAAGCATTTCCTTCAATGTAGTGGACCTGGCTTTTGAACTACTACATTCCTCCTGTTTCATGATTTTTGAAAGAAGGATTAAATAGTGGCTGTCCTATACCACCCAATCACAGTCTAGTCAGTCTATGGGTAGCTTTGGTTTTCATCAGTCCCTGGATGAATTCTCTTGGCAGCATCGATCACTGATCTCCCATGGTAACATAAACTTTGATTAGCTTCCTTCATTATCTTTAACTAGCCAATTTCTACACCTATTCTTTTGGATTATTTGGTGAAATAAACTAGCTGCACACAAGACCTTTTTCTCAGACTCTGTGTTTTAAGAGAAATCAAATACAACATATGCTGAATGGTATTTAGAGTTCACAACTACTGTTAGGAGTATCACAGACAAGGATTTAACTCACACTCATTTTAGGCTGAAACATGTTTACTGGTTCATCTCCATGAATAGTTTTGGGGAAACTGAATTGAGTCTCAGGTAAGTTTATTAGTAATTAAACCCTCTTATTATTTTGGATCTATTTTTGCATGGGCCAGTGTGTGTGTGTATATGGCTTTCTTCTAAAATGACCCCTTACCCACAGGTAACCTCTTTTGCCCATAGGCTTATACCTTGATAATGTTGAATGTGATAGAACTTTATGTGATTTTTTACCAGAAAATATAATATTGAGAATCATTTTTTCCTCAAGGTGGTCTCTTCACAAATTATTCAATAGGTATTAAGGTGTGATGCTCTGATTTCCTCTTTCTGAACAAAATGCTAATCAGTTAATCACCATAAGAAGTAAAGCAGGAAGTTGAGAAGACAAAAGTGATAATGAGGACACTCATGGTTCCTATTTTCTCTGACCTATACACATGTTTTCAAGGTCACCCAAAAGCTTTCTTTTCATTCCCATGCATAAAATGCCCATTTTTTTCTCAATGTAGTCACATCATTTTACAGTCCATCAGTTTAGATGCTTGTTCCAGGGCTTGGTTTGTTTGAAAGTCATCTCTGTGGCCTGATGCCATTCCACATATGCACATTGAAAAATTTACTCATTTTATGAGTCCGTTACTATGATAATACATGTACAACATCACTGATTTTCAATGGTGGACTGTATGGAAAGTATTCAAGAATGAAATGGTGACTCCTAAGAATGTGTGGATTTTTGTGATGTGTTTCTCCTACTAGGGGGACGCATAGTAAACTACAGGGCACAGTATGGCACTCTGACAGTTAATCAGAGCTAGCAGGTGATATGGTAGAGACACCTTGGTGAAAGTAACTGAACAAATTTTTGTATGTGCAGCACTGACTCTTACTCATTATCTTTAAGGACAAATATTTACACCAGTTCAGGAACTTTAGTAATTATTTTACATCTGAAATTCACTATGTAGTCTAAGGGGGGCCTCAAATTCACAGTGATCCCCAAATGCTGGGATTAAAAGTGTGCACCACCATGCCAAGCTTGGTTTTAAAATTTAAACTAGTAAATAAAGCATATAGGGCCCAATGGGTAATGTGGCAACTGTGTGATTACATTTTCATATATCTTTGATTGACTCAGACAATTCTCCACTGACACATGTCAAAGGAACTGCAAAAAGTATGTGTCAAAAATGCTATTAAATTTAAGTTGACCATTTCTACTTCATAGTATGGGCTCTACAGGGATGAATTTAACTGTGGTTAGTCTAATTAACTTTAGCATATTCCCCAGCCTCAGAGTTTATTTCAAATCCTTAACATTTAACTTTCCCTTGGAGTTAATGTAGTTGACACAAAAATGGATGAATAGAGGACATTCATCTCAGGACAGTAGGATTTCCCCTGTTCAGAAATCTACTCGGAGCTCTTTACTGAAGATGAGCTAGGAGGAAAATACAGAGAATTAGGACTCAATATGGGTAGGTTTCATGAAATTTGCAAATATGTATATTTATGTAGAGTGTATATATATATATATATATATATATATATATATATAGAGAGAGAGAGAGAGAGAGAGAGAGAGAGTATATATATGTAGAATATATATATATATATAGAGAGAGAGTATATATATGTAGAATATATATATATATGTGTATATATATATATATATATATATATATATATATATATATATACACATACATACACACTAGGTGTCTGCACACCCACCTACCACCATTTTGTAAATATTTCTAGTACAAAAAGAAAAAGAAACCTCTATCATACCTCTCTAAATGATAAAATGTCTACTGCAATTTATTTTGTGAAATCTATTCTTGCACATGTAAAACAGAAGTAGTTTAATTTTAGCCATGACTCAGTATATGTTGTCCATAGGACTGATGTAAAAAGATTCCTACAGTAAACGCTATAAGAAAGGGATGTGAGGAGCCTATCTTCAGGAAGAAATGTATGTAGCGATGTAGCGCTTAGCTAGGCTGGTGGAAGAATAAGATCCTCTTGCTTCCTTTCACTCTGGTCAGTAGAATGAGGGTTAAAGTAGTCAGCATTCCCATGTGTGCTTCTTTTCTCTTGTATTGTTCTGTGTTCTGTGGGGATTAACCTTAATAATATTTCATAGCAATTATGGATAAAGGAAAGAGGCTCTTTTCTGTGAAGTGCAGTTCAAAATGAAGTCTTTGCAATGTCCAAAATCAAGAATGTAGATAATATGTCCATGACCTTCACTTTCAATCATGTTTTTTAAACATTTTTGTTTGTTTATGTATGTGTGTATGTATGTATTTATAAGAGAGACAGAGAGAGAGAAAAAAAAAAGAGAGTGAGAGAGAGAGGGAGAGGAGAGAATAGGCACACCAAGGCCTCCAGCCACTGCAAATGAACTCCAGATTCATGTACCGCCTTATATGGGTAATGTGGAATCAAACCTGGGTCCTTAGGCTTTGTAGGCAAGCACCTTAACTGCTGAGCCATCTCGTCAGCTCAACTTTCAATTATATCAATGTGTTTCTTTACTTCCTTTCAGTTCTAAAACAGGTTGTTTAGGGAAATTTTTATGTCTATGAATTTGTTGTAAAAACTTTGGAGGTGTTAAAAATCTATAAAGGTTTATAGAATTTAAACTTTTTAAGTTTAATTATTCTTTTGCTATTGGATTGAGAAAGTTTCTGTGTAATTTATACTTCTTTCAAAATGTTCTTGAGGAAACAGAAAAAAATGAAGATATTATTCTTGACATTGTCGGGAAAATTTTAAAGTAATTTATTCAGAACTTATTACATGTCAAGTAAATTCCTTAACACATTGTATTTATTATATCATGCACTCTTCAATAAATAATAAGCTACCTTATATATAGTTTTATATATAAAAATATCTAAAGTAGAGAAGTGAGGTTTACTAATTTCACACAGCTGGGAGATAATTGATTAAACTTTCAGCACCTGATCTTTCTGACCTCCCTGACCAGTGAGCATGGGCCATGGTATGTAAATGTAGACCTGTTTCAAGAAAAGTTTTTCAGTTCTTGGCCTTCTCCACACCTTCTGTATGTTCTCACAATACTCATGAAACTCATATTCTATATCTTACCCAAAACCATAAAAAGTATCTTAACAACCTATCTACACTTTTTATATTTGGGCCTTCATACTTCAAAATAGTTCGCTCAAATGCTCAAGGTATTTGAACTCTTCCTCATTAGGAAGTTACTAACTTTCTTCCCACTCTACACTATTTAGTCTCTGTACATCTTATAAGACTGAATGCTCCATCAATTCCTAAACCATGGAAATACTCAGTCCTGGTAATCCACACGTAGCACAAACAAATGAGCCCATGCCCATAATAACAAGATATGTGAAGCTGGGCCTGGTGGATCATGCCTTTAATCCCAGCACTCAGGGGGCAGAGGTAGAAGGGTCACCATGAGTTCAAGGCCACCCTGAGACTACAGAGTGACTTCCAGGTCAGCCTGAGCTAGAGCGAGATCATACCTCAAAAAAATAAAATACAAAACAAAACAACAAAAAAAAATGATATGTGAAACTGTATGTCTTTTTTTCTTGGAAAGCCATATTCAATAATAAACTAACTATGATTATAATTTGCATTTATTTACCAAAAGAATGGCCTGGTCATTTTTCTATGACCAACCCTTAAATAGAAAATTAACCTAAGACTCTGACTACAGCCTGACATTTTGTTAACACCTTTCTCTCCATTTATTTAAAATATGCTTACCTTAAAATTGTTGAAAATACTACCCTTACACTTTATATTGGTTGCAATTTTTTTTGCTTCCAAACATCTGTTTATGAACTTATAAACATGTAAATATTAAGAATGTAAACCTTTTTATTTCTATTTATCCCCCGTAAAGAAATACAGAAAGGATTTCTTGTTTGTTTGTTGAGGTCCCACTCTACCACAGGCTGCATGGAACTCTTAAGTATTCCTCCTACTTCAGCCTCCCAAGTGCTGGGATTAAAGGTGTAACCATCACTTCCTATGAAAGGATGCTTTTATAAGAGCAATGGTTGAAGGTATCATTGAAATGGTAAAAAGAGCAAACGTGCATATGAGAATTGATTTTATTTTTAGCTACTTCTGATATCAACTGCATACCACCTCCGCTTTACAAATTTCATCATAGCCAATAGTAAAGGTGAGAAACATCCACACACATATAAGTAATGCATACACATACTTGTAATGTATCCTTGCCCTGATATTTCCATCACTTAATGTTCTGTGCTTCTTTTTATGTTAAGTTAGTTTTGTTTAAGTTTTTCTCACAAGCAAAAAAGATATCTGCATCTTACATCATCTTGAAGAATGGAAAATGTTTCATGTAGTTTAACTGAAGGGCAGGGACGCACTGCTGGGACAGTTAAGGGGAGAGTAATGGGAAAATCAAAGAAACAATTACTGGTTTTAATTCACAAATTAATAAAAGAAAGTCTGGAGTTCTAGCTCTATAAACAAGGTCTTGCAAATCCCTTGTATTGGATGGATCTGAAACCTTTGGATGAAAGTTACAGCTGCAAATACCAATATTTATAATGAAATTTCCAAAGTGAATATGTTTCATGTTGTTTTATCAAGACATATTAAAGTGACAGATATTGGGAAAAATGCATAGATATGCATTGTTCAATAAGTAAACATCACTTATTTAATTTGAAATTGCTAGTTTATAATTTCTTTTTTTTTTTTTTAGAGAGAGAAACAGAGAGAGAGCAAGAGATAGAGAGAATGGGCATGCCAGCAGCCTCTCAGCCGCTGTGAACAAACTCCAGACACATGCACCCTCTTGTGGGCAAACGTCACTTTTTGCATCTGGCTAAACATGGGCCCTAGAGATTGGAACTGGGGTTCTTAGGCTTGGCAGTCAGGCGCCTTAACTGCCAAGCCATCTCTTCAGCCCTATCATTTCTTTTTAGATATCATTTCACATATTGCTACTTTCCAGATACCATCTTCTACCCTCCCTTTCTCCAGCGATATCACACACACACACACACACACACACACACACACACACGCACGCACACATGCACACATCTATCTCTCTGCCTTTCATTAATTACCTAGTCAGTAATCTTTTCTCTCAGATTTTTACTTTCTTCTACATCCTCATTTTAATCTCAAAAAGAGAATACTTTATCCTGAGTGGACAAACTAACCAGTGATTGGCAATTTAAAGGAAGAACTCTTGTTAACGAAAGGCAAATCTTTTTAATGTACTCAGTTACTGACATCTCCTCTAGTCTTATCCCACATTCAAGATGGAAACATTGTTAAAGAGGGAAACATTGAAAAGAATCTCACAATCACTCAACCATGAGTAAAATGGATATCCAAGAAAGTGCCACCAAGACAGTAATTCTTACAAGTTATGGAATATGGGCTGGAGTAGAAATAGGAAAATGGGTCAATGTGTAGGTGTTTTTTATAGACAAAGTGCTAGTTAGTATTCAGTGTCTTCTGAGTTGGCTGTGTGGCTAGTCTTTGATTTGGCAGAATCAAAAGCTGTAGAAAGAGGAACAGAAGGCTTTATTGAATGTTTCTCTCAAGATCTTGCCAGAAATGATTCTCAGTTTGGGTTAAATATCTGTAATATCCTTTCAAAGTGTTTTTAGTCATAGAAACCATGAGCAGAGAGAGGTATGTTTTCCACAGGGTGACACAAAGTGAGTTAGATCCATTTCTATAAACTTATTTCTTTTTTTGTGTGTTTATTATCTGGATGGGGAGAAAGAAGATGAGAGATGATGAGGAAAAGGATGGGGAGAGGAAAAGAAGAAAAGAGGAGACAGGAGAAGAAAGACTATTGCCATCATGCTGATATTTACCACATAAATAGTTGATCCTTAATTTTCTAAAATTTGGAAAGATATGTTCACATACTTCATCAAATCACTCAGGGTTTTACTATTACTCAAATAAGTGTTTTTTTATAACCATTTATTATTCAGAATGCTTTATACATTATTTTTATCCTCCCATTAACTAAACAGCCCAATAAAGTAATAGGAATCATTAATAACCTACTAGCAGATGAAGAAACTCAGTCTTAGAAAAATCAAGTAGTATGCTGATGCTCACACACCTGGTAAATGGTGGAGCTGGATCTAAACCCTTCATCATAGATTCTCCATTGTGTAGGGGACTTGGCTTGCTGGAGGCACTGAGCTACCAGCATTGGTAACTCACACATGAGCTGCTGGATTTGCTCCTTTACATCAGTCTCAAAATTGCTTTCTTTTTTAAAAATATTTTATTTTTATTTATTTGACAGAGAAAGAGGGAGAGAGAGAGAATGGGCATGCCAGGGCCTCCAGCTACTGCAAACGAACTCCAGATGCGTGTGCCCCCATGAGCATCTGGCTAATGTGGGTCCTGGGGAATCGAACCAGGGTCCTTTGGCTTTGCAGGCAAATGCCTTAACCTTTAAACCATTCCTCCAGCCCCCAAAATTGCTTTCTTTCAACTTTGGTCAGCTATTCTACACACACTGTCTCATTTAAGCTCCACAGGTTTGCAGCATATCTGTGATTCTTTTTTGTTTTTCATCTAAATATTTTCTTTAGTAGTATTGAGAATCTTTTAACCACTATATAATCCATAAGTTCCAATGGACTATTGTAGCACAAAGGCTTACAGCAGTATGTTCACAGATTCTGTTAGCTCCTGGCAGCTTAAAATTAGTGATTAATTGGCAAGTTCATTACCATTTTCAAAGATAGGAAATTTTAGTAAAAATGAAAAGAAAAGAAGTCAAGGTGCAGGTATGTCACCAAGATACTTTATCTTTCCTCTCAACACCATGTTTAATTTTACTGTGCATAATTTGTGTTTGCATAGGATTTACAATTCATTTTGGCTTTATGCTATTTATTATTTAATTTAAAGTGCCATCACATCAATCCCTCTCAAAAGTAAGCAATTCAAAATAGATGAAGCTGAGAAAAGTATTGCCATGGCTAGGGAATATATAGAGCTGAGCCCATGAGTCACTACCAGTGACTGGCTCAGGTCATCCTCCGGGTAGAAAAACATTGATATATTTTTGAAATGTCTAATTACTCCTGGCTGTAATGTGAGGTGAAGTTAAAGCTAGAAAAGAAGG
This sequence comes from Orientallactaga sibirica, assembly GCA_036365145.1. Lineage (NCBI taxonomy): Eukaryota > Metazoa > Chordata > Mammalia > Rodentia > Dipodidae > Orientallactaga > Orientallactaga sibirica. Next base: position 99,944,847 of record JAEOAD010000001.1, on the reverse strand, counting down.
GAAGAGAGTTGCTTTAGGGATATTAATATTTAAAGGTTTATATTATCTGTGCCCTAATAGAGCTGTCTGATTCATAATTCAAATATTGAACTGCTTGCTTTGGATATGGTCCAGCATAAATTCTTCATTGCTGCTTTCCAAGATATATACATCAGCATTTATTTGTTTAAGGTGGTTTTTTTCTTACCTTTGGATTTTCTCTCATTGAGGGATAGAGTAGAATAGTAAATTAAAAATCAAAGAATATGCTTTTTATCTCACTTTATCATCTTTTAGTTTTATGATCTCAGAGGATTTTACTTTGCATCAGTAAGAACAGAGAGAATGGGGTCAAATACTGCCCTTGTCTATGCAATGGAGAGAGAGAAGGAGAGAGAGAATGTGAATCAACCTTTCTATATAGCTGATATATTTGTATATGTGTAAATGTGAAGTTGCCACCATAAGAAATTTATGAGGGGCTGGAGAGATGGTTTAGCTGTTAAGGTGCTTGCCTGCAGAGCCAAAGGATCCAATTTCGACTCTCCAGGACCCGGGTAAGCCAGATGCACAAGGGGGCATGGACATCCGGAGTTGATTTGCAGTGGCTGGAGGCCCAGGCATGTTCATTTTCTCTCTTTCTACCTGCCTATTTCTGTATCTCTCTCTCACTCTTTCTCAAATAAATAAATAAATAAATAAATAAAATATTTTTTAAAAAGGAAACTTATGACACTAGGAGGTAATTTTCCTCTGCTCTAAACTTTTTTTGGCACAAGCATAGCTCACTGTTTTGTCTTCTGTTTAAAACTGTATGTCCCTCAGACAGATATCAAACTGAATCGTTTTCACCATATTCTAAGAAGTACATGTCACCAAGATGGTAAACACAGATGTATTTAGAAGATATAGAGAAAATAAAGGTACAAAAATAACATATTTCCTCATTTAGTTCTTCATAAAGTTAGCATAAATTACATATACATATAAATATATATGTATATATGTATGTATGTATGTATGCATATATGTATTCTATATATTTATGCAAGTATGCATGTGAACATACCATGTCATGTAAGTACCACATATGATTTTTTTTTCATCTGACAAGTTAACATGATATGGACATTGTATAGGAGGTATTTTGTTTCCATGAAACAGCTTCACACTCTCCTTTGTTGAATGGCCATCAGCAATGGACCTTGTTGGCATCTTTAGATGGCAGAACATACTCATGTTCTGGAAGCAAAGGAAAGATGGGGCTGAAGGGAAACAGCATGTACATGATGGATCCTTGAACCCATTTGTTTCTTCAAAATACATGGATATATAGTAGGGACAATATCTTGATTCCTAATTTCCATTTCCTACCCAGCAACCTGTGAGTGTTACCTCATGTTGAAAAAGGGGCTATATAGGTATGATTATAAATTCTGAGATGGGGGTATTATCCTGTACTAGCCATGTGTATTAAATAAAATCACAAAATGTTTTATAAGGGGGAGGATTAGTGTCTGAAAAAGAGAGGAGACTATATGAAACAAAAGCCCAGAAGGATGCAGGAAGAGCCCAGGACTATGAGCAGACTGTAAAATCTGGAATGAGTGAGGAACAGCCTCCCTAAGAGCTGGAAGGCCAGGGAACAGATTCCCTCTAGGGTTTATGTTAGACTATAAGACATATTATGACTTTCCTATTACAAAAATGATTCAAAAAATATCGGTCTTCCTTTCTACTAGCTCATATATTTTTTTATTTGTATTATTGAATATTTTTATATATGAGCATACTATAATATGATCATAATACCTCCCCACTATATTCTTTTGCCTCCCACTCCCATTCCACTGAACCCCTTCTTCTTTCACCTAGTCCCTCTCCTATTTTAAGATCATCTTTCCCTCTTCCATCATTCATGTCAACATATTCATTTGCTCATATTATGCAGGTCTTATGGAGGTAACGACAGCCAGCAGCCACTGTGAGGTCATGAATGTGATGGTCCCTTAACATCTGTAAGATCGTGACCTAAAATATACCTTCCAACCTCTAAGAAATACCTTATTTTCCTGTGCTTCTTCTGCAATGTTCTTTGAGCCTTGAAAGGTGTGATAGAGATGTTTCATTTAGGCCTGAGTACTCAACAGCCAGTAATTTTCAGCCCTTTGACAAGTTTTGAATCTCTTTAGTATCCACTGCCTTTTGCAAAAAGAAGCTGCTCTGGCCATTGGTGAGAGCAGCCCTGATCTTTGAGCACAATCACAACATGCTTTGTACAGGGCAATTTGACGAGCATACCACATTCACTTAGTTACAGTAATAGGACTCCATATAGTCTATGATCTTCTCAAACATAGGGTATCAGACATGGCATCTCTTCTGTAGATCAGACCTCAGATCCAATCAAATGACTAGTTGGTTACCCATATAATATTAATTCCACCAGTAGGTACATCTTGCCTGGCTGGTTAGTTGTCTAGCAAGCTAGGTAATTCCACCCTTGAGTAATAACACTTTATGACTTTTCTTCTCAAGCACCCAGTCTATTATTTTCCAGCACTGTGTCCAGCACATGTGATATCTGCAGTAATAGGGTGTGACCATCTGCTTCTAGTTGGCAATCGAGAGGCTTAGCAATAAAAGCCTGTATTTTTAGGAACCTCAGGGGTACTTCCTGGCCAATAACTCACTGGGAGGTACCCTACTTCTAGACCTGGGATATTACAGCAACAACCTAGAGATACAGAGAGCAGCATTGTCAGCTTCCAAAGAGAGTTCTTGCACAATCTTTAAACAATGTGTCTAAGGTGTGTGGTGGTGGTGGTGGGGGAAGGCATGTATATTAGCTAACAAAGAAGTTGATCACTCTATGGCTTTTTCATAATCTACTGAATCTCAGTTAACCCTCTCCTCACCTCCATTCCCTTCTCCTGACACCACTCTAGCCTTTCTACCTGCAGTATTCAATGATATCCTATTAATCCTTCCTGTCTCCTCTTTCTCATAGCTCCTTTCTATCCTGGTATTTTTTTTCCAAAAAAAAAAATTCTTAAATGGTACATAATTACATATTCTCCAAATCCCAGCACAGTGGGCTGGAGATATTGCTTAGTGGTTAAAGCACTTGCCTTCAAAGCTGAAGGACTCAGGTTCGATTCTCCAGGACCCACATAAACCAGGTGCACAAGGTGGCACATGTGTCTGGAGTTTGTTTGCAGTGGCTAGAGGTCCTGGTGTGCAAAGTAAAAGGAAATTCAATACATAATGAAAAGACAGATATTATTAAATTTTCCCCTACTTGAAAAAAAGTGATATAGTTGTGGAACCATCACAACAATGGAAGGTCTGAGTACGTTCAGATTCCTTCAAACTGAGTCCTAGGTGAATGTTTGAGGCATATATCATTAACTTCTTTCCAAGAACCCTAATTATATTATGTAAACATTCCATAGAGAACATATCCTTTAGTGACATCTTTCTGCAGTGGCTGATTACTCAGAACTCATGTTGATAACAAAAAGAGGAGAGAAAATCATTCCAATATTTGGAAAAAATTGAGGTAAAGTTTTCTGAACATATTTTAGGTATTTAAGTACAATTAGGGAAAAATTAAAATTGGAGAGTATTTAAAGGTTATATCCTAAGAGAGTAATATGATTGAAAAGGAGATATGCATTTTTGAAGAAAATAATCTGAGAGTACTATTAAATCATTTCAGAGCATTATTGAAATCTTCTTAGGGTACTACTCCAATGTAGAGAATTAGAATAAAGCTACAAATAATTTCCAAGGTCCATATCTCTGAAAATGTTGGAGGATGGTCAGTGAATGAGATACTATAAATCAGTTGAAAAGACAGAAACAACGCAGAATGTGATAGCAATGGAAATCTTGGCCCCCACGTGTACAACATAGAACTTCTATGTTCTCCATGCTAGAAGATGGTACCTCCTGGGGATAGGAGAAGGTTCAAAGGCTTACATCTCCTCAAACCTTTCAAGAGCCATCCTGTCTCCTTACCAAGTCCTTTACTTTTATGGATCTCTAACCTCCTTATGATTTACTTCTCCCCTGAATCTACCCAATTTCAACCTTCTCATATAGTAAACCTTTGCCTTCCATCCCACCTCCAAGGCCCAAACTATAGTAATGGTTCAACTGCCTCAATCATCTGATTCTTTCAATTTTACCTGAAATCTGTCATGCACCCGCCCACACACTATGAGTCAGCTACATTTAAACTGTCCTTCTTAACACCCACTTTACAAAAGGAGACATATGTAAGCTAGGATAACCATTGTAATGCATCAGTTGATGAAACTCTGTTGTCAAAGTATCTTCATCTTATTAGTGAGAGCAAAGAAAGTTATCTTTGAGGAGAAGCTTCCTCATTCTAAATAAATGAATTATCATATATTACTCACCAGACAAGTATATAGGGTTGGGGCACACAAAGGAGTTCAGAAATGAACTTAAATAATCTTTTTTTATTATTATTATTTTTTATTGACTTTTAATCTTACATACCAAAAAAAAACCCCACCTGATATTTCCCTCCCCTCCCCCCCATTCCACTTTAGAACTCCCGTCTCCATCATATCCCCTCCCTCTCTCCATTAGTCTCTTTCCTAATTTGATGACATCTTTAATCCTAAATTCTCTATAAAATAATGATGAAGTATTGCTGAACATTCTGGTAAGCTTTGGAGGGAGTGCACATTTTAAAGGAGGAAAGCATTTTTTTTAGAATGTTTCTGCAGTTTCAGTCCATGGAAATTTGGCTCCAGAGTTATGGGACTGTAGCAAACAGGACATCATGGCAGAAAAAGTGAGGGGAATCAAAGCTGCTCTCCTCATGATGCTAGTTAGCAGAGAAGCAAGAAGGGAGAAAATGCTCTGGATTAATTAAAATGAGCATATGAGAACACTTTAGTAAACAGATAATGAAACACAACAATATAAGGTTGTGTTTTGTATTATAACTGAAAAGTCCAGGATGTCATTGATCTGTAGTCACTCAGATGACCAGGACATTATCCTGGAAGTTTATCCATCTCTTGACACCATCTTCAGTGCTCCATTCACAAATATGCATTTTTCTTCTACTTTCCTCTGATCAGGTCAGCTCCCCTCATTGACTCAAAGTGGTTTAAATATGATAACAGCTACTTACTCACATATCAATATTTCAAGGCAAAAGAAATGAAATTGCATCAGATTGTCTTATGGCTGTCATGAGTCCATGTGGATTTAGTCCCATCTAAGCTATACAATGTGAGAGTGATAAAACTTTGTAACATTTTCTTGGGTAGAAAAGTAACACTTTGGGGTCTAGGTACAGTCAAGTAAAGGTAGAAATATCTCTGCCATACTTTTCTTTCCTGTTCACTTCTTTTTTTTTTTTTTTTTTTTTTCAATTTGTCTTACTTTACTGGAGATTTTGTTTACTTCTCAGGAACTTCATTCTGTTCTGGACGATCCATTTTCCTGATGGGTACACTATACCTGTATCTAAATCTACAATTCTCAGCTGACTTAGGACACCTCAAGGTACATAGAAAGCATTACTGCAATGACTACTTTTGCAACAGGACATACATTGATAGGCTATCCCATAATGTCTAAACAAAATATTGTTAATATCTCCCTACAACAGCCAATATTTTCCCCTCTTTACATGGAAAATCATTTTCCTTTCTGTCCTGCCTTCAAAACCCCAACTGTATCTAAAGGTCTTTTTATTTATTAATTTTTTATTGACAAGTTCTTTAATTGTAGTCAATATCCCATGGTAATTCCCTCCTCCCCCCACTTTCCCCTTTGAAACTTCACTCTCCATCATATCCTCTTCCCCTCTCAATCAGTCTCTCTTTTCAGTTTGATGTCATGATCTTTTCCTCCTATTAGGATGGTCTTGTGTAGGTAGTGTCAGGCACTGTGAGGTAATGGATATCCAGGCCATTTTGTGTCTGGAGAGCACATAGTAAGAAGTCCTACCTTTCCTTTGGCTCTTACATTCTTTCCACCCCCTCTTCTGCAATTGACCCTGAGCCTTGGAAGGTGGGTTTGAGATGTTTCAGTGCTGAGCGCTCCTCTGTCCCTTCTTCTCAGCATAAAGGTCTTTTTCAAATCTGTTTACCTCTGATTATTCTAGCTTACTATGAGGTGTATATGACTAATTGCATTTATAACCAGCACTACTCAATCATTTGCATGTGGTTTTATTACATGCAAAGTGTAGAAATAAAGTGAATACTCCAAAAAGTTCGAGTGCTGATACTCCCTCAATATGTTCAATACACACACACTTTGTGTAGTTTCAATTATTCCAATGATTAACTTTAAATTTCAAACAGTTTTCAGGCAGTTGTGTAAGTCTACATGTTCATTTTTATATAATCTTGCTGAGAAATTTTCACAAAGACTGGGAAGTATGAGCTCAACTGCTTCTATTATCTTTCCTTGTTAATATTCTTTTCTTTTGGTGCATTACTTTTATGATTACATTAGATAATTCTGAGGCAGTGAAGCAAAAATCAACCTTAGAAGAACACTAACTACCCAGCACACCTGAGAGACTAGGAAAGGAAATACTACCTCAAAACCATCTCATTCCCTGAGCAGGAGTGATGGATGCAGTATCACCCATGCAACTGACAATGGCAGACTGAAGCATTCAGAGTTAAGGGCTTGAAGGTGAACAAAGAAGAAAGAATTCTGAGAATGTGATGTTAGCCTGGCCCTATGTGATGACTTTAGCTGAGTGGTTTTAGGGTCTAAAAAACTTCCATACATTACGGGTTTTACAAGGCTATAGACATCCACTTAGATGGCCGATAGATTGTACAAAGCTCTCTGCAGCTTTTGCAAAGACACTTCCACAGCATTGATTTGCCTAGTGAAGCATGAGATTTGATTATCAATTTTTTATTCTCTTATAGTCATAACTAATTGGACATAAACCCTCCAGTATGATTTAGGCTAAAACGGAGCACATGACTCAGTGAGTAGCTTCCCACACAGGGTAATCTCCAGATTCCCCTGGAAAAAAAAAATTGGGGTGGATTTGGTTAGCACAGAAAGTTGGAAATGTTCGGTTGCTTGCTAAGTGCTTGGATATGCGCCCTGTCAGAATCTCTGTACCACATGAAACTTTTCCAGTTCAGAGCAGCAGATACCAGAATCAAAGGGACACACAAGAGATGGTGGGTGTGAAAGAGTGGGAAAAGAAGAAATCTCTGCACTAGAACTCAGGAGTCCTCCGGTGCCTGTCCGCAGCTTTATACAATCTCAGTGATGAAATTTTATGAGGCACTTTGCTGACAGTGCCCACCTGTAACTTGCCCAAAAGCACTGACATACTCATTTAGAAAAAGAACCCAAAGTGTGGGAGTCCCTCAGCTGGAGGGAATGACCATCTAGTTTTGGTAGACATCCACGAGCAATAGCATTAGCCAAAATTCTTTTAGGGGCCTCTGTGGCCCACTGAAGAACATCTTATTGTAAGGTTCCTTTTTCGTGGCATTGGGATTTTCCATTAAAACTTTATGGACTGAGGAAGCACTTGCATTCCCCATGTAAAGAACCTTCATTTAAACTGGTTTGAGGCAAGCCCAGCAGACTGGCCTGTTTTTTTTTTGTTTGTTTGTTTGTTTGGTTTTTGTTTTTTAATGTGAGAGAACAAGAGAGTGAGTGAGAGAATTGGAGAGAGAGAGAGAGAGGGAGGGATGGAGAGAGAGAGAGAGAGAGAGAGAGAGGGAATGAATTGATATGTCACGGGTTCTTGCCACTGCAGTCAAACTCCAGATGTTTTAGCTCCTTTATGTGCTTATGCTCATGTGTTACCTTGCAGTTGCATCACTTTGTGCATCTGGCTTACGTAAGACCTGGAGAGTCAAGCATGAGTCCTTAGGCTTCACAGGCAAGCTTCGTAACCACTAAACCATCTCTCCAGCCCTAAACAGGTTTTTGAATTTTATATTTTATGTTGCCTTGCAAGCAGTAGGTTTCCACCTGCCTTATTCACATGTCCTTAGTTTTGATACATTTTCTTGCCACCTTTGTCCCTCACTTACTCCATCCTCCCTATTCTGACTTGTGTTTTTCTGTCACAGTATTACCTCTGAGAAGCTTTCAGGAGAGAGTGGGGGAATAATCTAGAAGCAGAGTGATGCAATGTGGGGTCTTCTAGATACAAGTCCACAGCACTTATGGACTCACAGCCGATGGAGTTTCTTATACGTGACTGAGCCTATCAATAGCTCATCAAAAATGAGGGAATTCCATGAGATCCCACACCTCCCAGAGTAAAGTGGAAACTGATGATTTCTGGAAAAGGGAAGTTATGTCTCTTAGCAGAAGCAACCACAGGCACATTGTCCATTGTCCAATAAATAACCCCCATAGTGGGTCAATAAATAAATAAACAAACAAGCAAACAAGGCTTGCAAGCAGGATGGAGATCTTTCAAAAAGAAGTCTTTTAGTGGGAAAGAAAATAGGAAGAGAGAGAGCAGATGGGGTTCAAAATGCATTCTAGTCAAATAGTCAAAAATTTAAAAAAAAAATGGATCTATGTCTCAGTAGTTCAATAGACTTCACCAATGCTACCCAGATATCTAGTGGTGAAATGTAGGTTCAAAATAGGTTATTCAATTCCAGACAACTTTAAGCCACCGTGTTCCTCTGGCATTCCGCAAATCACACAGTAACTTCTAATAGCATAATCTGGGTAGGTGCATTCAGGTACGTGTACAATTTTTGCAAGTTTATACAGTTCTAAATTGCCTTAATTGTCCTATAGTGTATATTATATTGTTCATAAATTATATAAGACTAGAGCAAGATTCTCTGCCTGCCTGAAAGGATTTGAGGAGAGATTTCTGACATAAAAACAACAGGCTCTTTTGAGATCTTGACAAGAATCAAAACTGACAGCCTTTTGTTGTACATGGGATATAAGGATGAATGGTCAAGACCTTTCAATTGTTTCCAAATAGTTTTATATGGGACCTTTTGATTTTCAAATCAAAAAGAAAGGATAAAAGAAAATGTTGACTAGAAGAAAGTCTATACACTGCTGACTTGATATGGCTGCTCTCTAAAAGTTTAGTGTTATTTTAACCAAGAGCCTTGTATTTAGAGACAAGAGGATATTGTTTGTATGAATTTATCATATATCATATCACCTAAGCCCATATCAGTTATGTGTAAAGTGTTATCTGACAAGTCATACAAAAGGTTCTTACCGATCTTCCAAATTGAAAAATTTAGGTTTTCATTACTAAAGTCATGTTATTACCCTTGAATGAAGAGGCAAATAATCCATAGATTTAAAAAAAAAAAGATCATGGTCTGGGGAAAATGACTCAGTGGTAAAAGGCACTCGCTTGCAAGCCTTCTAACCTGAGTTTAATTCCCCAACACCCTTAGGCATCCAGATGCAAAATGGCACATGAGTCTGTAATCCCAACATACCCATGGCCGTGAGACACAGAGCTGGGAGAATCCAGAGCTCGCAGGATAGCTTAACCAATGCACATGAAACAGAAAAGATAAAACCACAGCAGGAGGAACTCTGCCTCAAGCACAGTGAGAAGGCAAATAACAGGAGGTTGCCTTCAGAGCTCCACATATGCTCACATGTAACCGTACATGCACACACAAACATTGTAAACATCCACACATCCACTGAAACAAAGGGACAGAGACATGTTTCAGGGCAGCACAGAAACATGAGTGCAATTCTTCTCAGTGCACAAGAAAAAGAATGTTTGGAAAAAGTAATGCAAAATCTGAACTAAAAAAAAAAAAAAAGAGCTGAATCTCAAAGGAAAAAAAAATACTGTGTGGGCAACTGGTTTTTGTTAATATTACTTAAGCAACAAGTTAAGATATTAATATAGGATATATTAACATCTAGAGAAAGAAAACAGAAAACAGGTTGTTCAAATTCTAAGAGTTTGTAATTAGAACATAAGTTAAGCTGGCTCTTTGTGAACCCCAGGGACATAGGTGAATGGATGATAAAAACAAGAGATAACTTGGTGGGGTAAGCTGAGCTGTTACAGTAGCAGAATGGGACCAGAAGAGATACTGCCATGACAGATTTTACCATGATATAGACTCATGGACTAACGATGTGGTTATCTTTACCTATACTCTTGCCTCTTTTATATGTCTTTCCATGTATTTATGCCTTTATTATTTTTTTTCAGTTTTGTTTTTAGAGAGAGAGAGAATGAATTGGCAAGCCAGGGCCTCAGCCACTGTAATCGAACTCCAGATGTTTGGCCACCTCATGGGCATGTGCAACCTTGCATTTGCCTCACCTTTGTGCATCTGGCTTATGTGGGATGCGGAGAGCGATCGAGCATGGGTCCTTAGGCTTTACAGGCAAGCACCTTAACCACTAAGCCATCTCTCCAGCCCTTTTTTCCAATCTTTAATAATTTTATTGGAAACTTTAATATATACACATACTACAAATTAGTCATATTCCCAGGAGCTTCTCCTCTTTTTCCCTCTCTCCTAAACTCCCATTCCACTGAGGGCCCCCTGTGGACCAAACAAGAGGCCTATATGTGGAAGATCATAGACCTTAGGGGAAGCTTCCACTGTTATTTGGATAAATGTAGAGGTTATGCCCAACAAAAAGTCTTCTAAATTTATAAGTGTACCCCTTTGATCCATGCTGCTCTCACTATTTGTTAGAGAACTTGCTATTTATAGATGATAGTAAATAAAGGAGAGACAAAAGACTCATCAAAATGACAAGAAAAGAATACCCACTGCCTAGCAGGAGAGGAATCATCTCTAGCACTCCTGCCAGGGCCCAGGAAACATAACAGAGGAAGTGGTGGATTAAATATACTTGCAGGCTGTCATGGCTAGCCAAAGAACCTCCTCCAGGGAGTTGGTAGTAAACATTGCTCTTAGGACTTAGTGTGGGTTGTGGTTTGCTTTAATTTTGCTCTGAAGGACTCCTTTTAGTGTTGACTGCAGCATGTCTTTCAGCAATGGATCCTCTCAGTGTTTTTTATTTACGAATGAGTTAACTTCACATTAATTTTTGATATGGTTTTAATGGGTTCTTGTTCCACAGCTCTTTTTTTATTGTTTTGAATCTGTCATCACTTGCCCCTTGTGTACCTGGGATCTAATGGCAAATGTGTCATCTGTCTAACTGTGAGCTGTTTGACTTGATTCTGCTGGAAATGTATTAAACTTTGCAACTATATAGAATAGTATTTTTCATCAACTTTAGGAATATTTTCATCATCGGGTGTTTACATACTCTTTCTGCCTTTTCCTTTTCTCCTCTTTTGAAATTCCCTGATGTAGGTTCCCTTATATGTTTAATAAATCACTCTAAAGTTCTTTTAATTTTGATTCATTCTTTTATCATTTTGGCACATGAGTCTGAAAATTGTTGGGAGTGGCAGGAAGACCTGGCATGCCCAGACTCACTCTCTCTGATTCTTTCTTTCCTTCCTCCCTTTCTTCCTTCCTCCCTTCCTTCCTTCCTTCCTTCCTTCCTTCCTTCCTTCCTTTCCTTCCTTCCTTCCTTCCTTCCTTCCTTCCTTCCTTCCTTCCTTCCTTCCTTTTCTTCTTCCTTCCTTTCTTCTTTCTTTTTCTTTCTCTTTCTTTCTTTCTTTCTTTCTTTCTTTCTTTCTTTCTTTCTTTCTTTCTTTCTTTCTCTCTCTCTCTCTCTCTCTCTCTTTCTTTCTTTCTTTCTTTCTTTCTTTCTTTCTTTCTATCTATTTCTTTCTTTCTTTCTGCCTGTCTATCTCTCTACCAGCCTCTTTCTTTAAGGAGGGCTGGAGAGATGGCTCAGCGGTTAAGGCACTTGCCTGCGAAGCCTAAGAATGCTTGTTGAAATCTCCAGGTCCCACTAAGCCAAACATACAAGATGATGCAAGTGCACAAGGTCATATATGCACACAAGGTGGAACACGTGCCTTGAGTTCAATTGCAGTTTCTGGAGGACCTGGCTTCTTTCTCACTTTCTCATTCATAAAAAAAAGATTACAAAAAACAAATAATAATAATTGTAATAATAATAATAATAAAAGACACATAATACATTGACAGGCAAAAATTCAAGAGTTTTCTCTACAGCATAAACCTCCTCAATTATTGCTGAGTAAATATAAACAAAAGGTGGGATGCTTTTTAGAGCTACTTGGTTTTAAGGGCAAGCATTTTATAAAGTGAGCTTTGCTTAGAAATTCTAGAAAGATTCAAAGTTGAATGTATTTTTTTTAAAGATTTGCTCATTCCATTGTATTGCAAGCTTAATGAGTAGGTTCAAAGTCTTATAAGAAGAAAAAAATCCCTTTTAATAATGTATTTTATTTTTATTTATTTAACACAGAAAGAGGGAGAGAGAGAATAGGCATGCCAGGGTCTCCAGCCCATGCAAATGAACTCTAGATGCATGCACCCCCTTGTGCATCTGGCTAATGCATCTGGGGAATCGAACCTGGGTCCTTTGGCTTTGCAGGCAAACACCTTAACCACTAAGCCATCCCTCCAGCCTTAATAGATAGATAGACTGGATAGACGGCTCACAGTTAAGACAATTGCTTGCACAGCCTAATGACCTGAGTTCTATTGCCCAGCACTCATGTAAATCCAGAGGAAGAAAGTGGCACATGCATCTGGAGTTAGTTTTCAACAGCTAGAGGCCCTGGTACACACATTCTCCACCTCTCTTCTCTTAATCTTCCCTCCTTCCTCCCTCCTTCCTTTACTTCCTCTTCTTCCCATCCTTTGTTCCTCCTCCCTCCCTCCTGTCCTTCCACCCTCTATGCTCGCCTCTATGTTTGAAAATAAATAATTTATTTTAAAAAATTCACATAATAACTATAGTTAATTACAATCTATTTGTTACACTGTAAATAGTCATATATCTCAAAAACATTGTGTTCGAAACAGAGGAAAATGCTATAGAATTCGGGTTGGAAAGGTAATTTCCACTGTCATTATGTGTAACTTTTAGAATTGAAGGGGGAAAAAAAAAGCAAGATCAAAACCCTGTAGGTTTTATACCATCATAGTCATTTAAGGAGTGTATTATCATGAATTCAAAATATTGATTTTTAATAAAAAATAAATTGGTATTTGGCACTTGTTATGCCCATGAAATATTTCTTGGGCTACAGTGTTGGGCCCTATGAGGCCCGGGTGTGAGGCCTAGTGGAACTTCCTGAGTTTGGCGACCTGTCTTTGGCCTAATTCTCAGCAAGGCCTAAGCTGAAACTGCCTCCGCCCAGCTACTGCTGACATGATGAAATACTATTGGCCCTTACACCTTTCTCTCATCCCCTCTTCCCACCCCCTTCCTCAAAATATATAAATACCTCCCCTGACAATAAACGGAGCGATTCCCGCCTTAGACGGTCTCCGCGACTCAATGTGGTTTTTCTCCCTGGTGTTTTAGTTGAGGGAGGGGTTTGAGTCGCCGACACCTGCCTTCTCGCTCAGCCTCAAGAGAAGCGGCTGGTCCGGTTCTCTCTCTCTTCTGCTCTACCTGCTTGTGGTGGAGGGAAAAAATCCCTGGCATCTGGCGCCCAACATGGGGCACAACAACTGCTGCCCCGTGTGAGGACGTGTGAGGATTCAAAACGGACTACAGACTACCGACATGATGAAAAAAAAAATTCAAAATTAAGCTGATGGGCTAATCGGACTGCTGATGGGTGTATCCTCATAAGTTATGAGGTAATCTTCATATTTAATATTCTAACCTTTGCTTCTATAATCTGTGCTTGCTTCAACTTCTTTTCTCTTTCCTTTCATTTCCGGTTCGCCGCCATTTCTAAACAGGGACGTTCATGGTGGACACACCACGTGGGCAGACCTAGAGGAAACTCACCATTTTCTCTTTGCTTTCATTTCCGGGTTCTACAGTGCCGCCATTTCTAAACACCAGTTCATGGCGGACACACCACGTGGGTAGACCTAGAGGATACTTTAAAAGTTTTGCCTCCTCATTTAAATAAAAACTCTGTCCCAAACTTCAACATCTCTTGTTCCTTTCTCTCTCCTCTCATTTCCGGGTTTCCGACAGACCGCTTCTGCAGTGCCACCATTTTTGTCCTGCCCCCTCATTTAAATGGGGGCGCCATCTTAGAAGCGCCAGTTCATGGCGGACGCACCACATGGGTAGACCTAGAGAAGACTTTAAACATTTTTGCCTCCTCATTTAAATAAAAACTCCGTTCCAAAAGACAAAACAAACCTGATGGGGAGATCTGCTCCCAGCTACACTGTGTTTAATTTCATCAAGCCGTCCCATAAGGACACAGGCTCACTGGCCATCATAAATCTAAATCTAAACTCAATTCTACAACATGCTTAACTATTTTTTGAGACTTTATGCTTATGTTGTACTCATGTATATTACTATTGCCCTACTCCTCCTACAGTGTGGCTCTTGGGACAAAACTTTTGTTTCAGCCCCATGGATTAATTCAATCCTCCTTGCCATAATTGCCGGCCTTAAAGACATCTCTGTAAAAAAGTTCATTTTTGCCCTTAACAAAAACTGTAAAAAAAACTAAAACTGACTTTTAAAATCTCCTTTCTCCCAAGGCCGCCACCCAAGCCACCACCCGGCAGCTATCTTTTCAGCTCTTTTCAGCCCGTAACTACTGCCTAAGACAAATGTGCTCAAACCCCTGATGGAGGACAGCTCCTCCATGTAACTTTCTATGAATGTAAACTGTGATCAAATACAAACCGAGGTTAACTTTCCTTGCAGGCGTGGAACACAAGCCACTGGTCCACAAAACAAAACTTGCGCACTTTAAGCGGAGAGACAACAGCCAGTCTCTGCCGACATCCTAAGCGGCGGCTCCAGCCCAGGCCCAAACACTGCCCCGAGCCTCACTGGCTGTGCCTCACCCGCACCTCCAGGCGTCACTTTTGGTCACTTTTATCAAAAAAAAAAAAAAAAAAAAAGGCCAACCAAACAAGGAGACAGGTGGGCGGGCTCCTAACTTGCTTTAAAAATATCTTAGGAATGGGCAGGCGGTCCACCATGAGGCCATGAGGCGAGCCGCTGCCGTCCCTGTCCCTTTTGCCTCTGGGCACCCCCTCTATGCTCTTAACTGAGTGTTCTGTGGGGCCCAAAGTAAAAAAAAAAAAAAACCTATATGGTTATATTCTACACACCATTGTCCCACCCTTCACTGCCTTTCCATTAACATGGGACTAAAGAGATGGCTTAATTGTTAAACACTTGCCTGTAAAGCCTAAGGACCCCGATTCGAGGCTCAATTCTCCAGTACCCATGTAAACAGTGGCTGGAGGCCTGACATGCCCATTCTCTCTCTACCCACCTACCTCAATTCATACTAAGCCCAACCAACTCAATCGGTAATACAATGTTGGCCTAAGATTAAAGTTTTCCCTAACAGCTCTGCCCAGCTGGAGGGACAAAATTAAAAAAAAAAAAAAAAAAACTAAAAACTGTCAGTCTCTGATGGTTAAATTTAAATTGTTTTACTCTCTCCTTACTATGCCTTTATACCAATTAACTTATTTGATTTTATTATTATTGTAAATGTTATTTTAAATCTATTAAAAGCCAGGGACAAAATGTGGTAATTTAAATATATGTCCCCCAATATATTCAGTATTTTATGAATTTATAGTTTACATCTACAATTGCCTTACTAAGGACAATGTCACTGGGGGCCAATTTTAAGGTGTAATAATGATTTAAAATTCCATTATAAAGATATACAAAGTGTGTCTAACAAAAATTCCTAAAGCTTACTGTGCCTTGACTACAATAATTTTACTGTATGTATTATATAACTAATTAATTCCTTTTTCTCTCTTTCATGGCTCTATAAAGTCAGGCCAACTTCTTCTGCCAATATGAAACTTCCCCTAGATCTATAAGCTTCAACATCATAAAAAACTACTAGCTGTCAGCCCTGGATTGACCCTAACAATACATGTCTCATATCTTTTCTTCCTTAATTAATCATCCTAATATTTTATTATTATTTTAGGTCATTCCAACCCATCTGATCTCCAAGACCTTACTGCTAAATGCCTTGCCATTTTACAGGTGTCTCCAGAAAAGGTTCAAACTGCCCCTCCCTTCAAGATTTTGGGCTCCAGGTTATTCCTTGATACTGTCTCTCCTGTCAAACCCCAACTCCATATTCAAACATTCTATACTTTGCCTCAACTCCAAAAGGTGCTGAGAAAAATTAATTGGATGAGGCCCTGGATACCCATAACTACTGAGGAACTGTCCCCTTTATTTGACCTCTTAAAGGGTCATACTCTTTCCTCTCAGATAACCTTGCCCCCTCATCATAAACAAATTCTACATAAGGTACAATGGGCTATTGATGCTGCTGTCCTAAAGAGGTTTAATCCTAACTTACCTATCTCCCTCTGTATTTTCTCTGGGGAAACATTATGCACTGCGCTGTTAGCCGAGGAAGGAGAACCCATCCAATGGATTCACCTCTCCCTTGGTGGAGTCCCCAGAGTTTACTCTATAACTAACCAGATTGCAGACTGCATTATAAAGGGCAGGGACACCTCTGTCCGATTGTTTGGCATGGAGCCTCATGTCATTGTCACCCCCTTTAAGGTAACAGACTTCACTTGGCTTCAGAGAAATAACAACAGGGTTGCTATGGCCCTCGAGGGGTTTCTGGGTATAATTGATTGTCACGATGGTCCTTATAAATGGATGAGCTCCTTCTCTAGGTTGGAATGGAGACCCCCCAGACTTTTTTTAATCTAAACCCAACCCTGATTTTCTTACCGTATTCACTGATGGGGGGCACTTGGGAGCTTCCCTAGTTGTTTACCCTCCCCTAAGGAGGGGAGAAAAGCCTATGCCCATAAAGTCAATCTCCCATGAGGTCAAAGGATCAGCACAATTCAAAGAACTATTTGCTGTCGTTTTGGCTTTGGACACTATTCAGGAGCCATTTAACTTATTTTCTGACAGCCTTTATGTTGTTAACCTGTTACCCAACCTAATTGAGGCCCATATTAGACTGGACTCTAATATTATAACCCCATTGATGATTCAAGCCCGCTCCCTACTTAAACAAAAAATTAACCCCATTTTCCTTCAACATCTCAGAGGCCATCAAAATTTACCAGGATTCCTCTCTAAAAGAAACAATTTGGCTGACAAACTGGCCTCTAAGCCTCAATGTAATACAGTCTCAGAAGCTACTTATTAACTCATATAAATTGGAGGGGCCTTAAACATAAATATCCCCATGTGCCAGTCAAGGACCTTAAAAAAAAAAATGTCCGAACTTACAAATCCTGTCAGCCTTTCCTCCAGGTACCTCCTCTTCAAACTACAGGAGCCAATCCTCGAGGACTACGCCCTAATCACCTTTGAGAGATTGACGTTACTCACTATTCTCCATTTGGAAAACTTAAATATATTTTTCTCTCAGTTGATACTTTCTCCCATGCTTGCTGGGCATCGGCACATGCTGGGGGAAAAACTAAACATACTATTAGCCATATGCTTCAATGCTTTGCCACCTTTCGATTGCCAGATCAAATCAAAACCAATAATGGTCCCTGCTTCGTAAGCAAAACTTTTATAGATTTCCTCCAAACCTGGAAAATCTCACTTTCCACAGGCATCCCATATAACCTGTGGGGCCAGGCCATCGTGAAAAGATATCATCAAACTCTCAAGTCTCAATTACAAAAACAAAAGGGGGAATCCCTACCCCCACATGACCAACTAAAAAAGGCATTATTAACCCTAAATATTTTAAATTTTTCTAAAGAAGATAGACACTTATCCCCTTTTCAAAAACATTGGACCTCAGCTGTCACCTACAGCTCCATCTGGGTCAAATGGAGGGACCCATTAACTGGGGCCTGGAAGGGACCAGACCCCCTCCTCACAGCAGGGAGAGGATTTGGATGTGTCTTTCCTCAAGAGGAAAAAAGACCTACTTGGGTACCAGCAAGAGACTTAAAATATTTACCCCAACAAGGGGATGATAATAATCAATTCTCCAGGGAGTGTCCCACCCCTGAGAACTATGCCTCTGTTTCTTCCCCAGGAACAACTGAAGGTGTGGATGCTACTAGACCCGAATGAAGCCAGAAAAGCTCCAGAAAGATTTACAGAAGAGGAGTCGGGACTTCTAAGACAACCTGCTGTACATGAGCTTACATGGCTTTTTATCCCACCTTCTCCCTCCCCTTGGACCCCTCCTTTTTCTTGCTCTTTACCCTACCTTCTCCCTCCCCCTGAACCCCTCCTTCTTCCTATCCTCACTCTAGGGCCCTGTGTAATTAATATGATTACACAATTCATTCACCAACAGCTTGAGGCAATTAAACTTCATCAGGTCAAGGCACCACAGGTTCACAACTCAAAGGCAATGGCTTTTCCACTTACTGGCTGTCCACCTAACATCCCTCCCCCGCCCTCCATTGAACCAAAGACGGGTAAGATCTCAGACAGGCTGAGACAACCTAAGACAGGGCGTGGAGTGGTCAACGGGCTAGAGGCATAGTACTCAGTGACGGGTAAGATTCCCAGAGGGGGACAACCTAAGACAGAGGCTATGCCATCCACCGTTCTTACAAAAACAAAAGGGGGAGATGTTGGGCCCTATGAGGCCCGGGTGTGAGGCCTAGTGGAACTTCCTGAGTTTGGTGACCTTTCTTTGGCCTAATTCTCAGCAAGGCCTAAGCTGAAACTGCCTCCGCCCAGCTACTGCTGACGTGATGAAATACTATTGGCCCTTATACCTTTCTCTCATCCCCTCTTCCCGCCCCCTTCCTCAAAATATATAAATACCTCCCCTGACATTAAACGGAGAGATTCCCGCCTTAGACGGTCTCCACGACTCAATGTGGTTTTTCTCCCCAGTGTTTTAGTTGGGGGGAGGGGTTTGAGTCGCCGACACCCGCCTTCTCGCTCAGCCTCAAGAGAAGCGGCTGGTCTGGTTCTCTCTCTCTTCTGCTCTACCTGCCGGTGGTGGAGGGAAAAAATCCCCGGCACTACAGATTTTCAGCCATCAAAATACATTCCAATTTATCTTATGAATGCAATGTTTAGCAGGATGATAATTATTTGAATCTATGACTCTCATGAGATGTCTGAGGTACTAGCTCCTTAAAGGAGTCAAAGGTTGGCTAGCAGCATTATAAATCTAATATACATGCATATTATATGTAATATTTTTGAATGAAACACCCAACCCCATAACTATAACATAACTACTAAGTTAATATACCCAAATGTCATTTTACATAAAATTTTGGGCAATGATGGAGTACAGAAAACAAACTTTGTGCACTCTACAATAAATTGCTTTATCTTCAAATTAAAAAAATATTAAAAGAAACAGAACTGTGTGAAGTCCATATTACATTTAAATATGAGTGCAATTGACAGGTAAGAATATGTAGTTTGTGATCATTCTTTCCCACATCAATATTTTATTTTCCATATTTGCATAGCTAGGAGCTATTGATTTAAAGAGAATTAGAATGACATTCTTTGTTTCAGAAAATGTTGGATTAAAGCATTTTCCTGTAAATCTGGTCTTCATGGATCAGAACAAATGACAGCGTTGGTGAATATTAGAAGTGTCTGCTTAAAGTTGGAGAAGCTCTCTTGCTCTACATTTTCCCCTGTCTTCTTTCTTATTTTCCTTTCTCTAGGGGACATTTTTATTCATTCTTTGATTAAGTGCCTTAATATGAAAACAACAAGTCAAAATAATACTAACTATGAAAAAGGACAAATTTATTTCATTCCACTCTAGCTCCTTCACTAACTCTCCCCATCACTGTAGATATGGTTTCTGGTCAAAGAGACCTACATAATAATTTGAAACTGTCTTTGGTTAGGAGTCAGGAAGGTAGTGTCTGGGATCACAGGACCCAGGAAGCCTTGTTCCCCTTCAGACAAGGGTAGCTCTCTGTATCTTTTTGGTAGGAAAGACTGGAGGTTGAATTTTCTTAGCAAGGGTTTTGCAATTAAACTTTTCTTTCTTTTTACTTTTGTTTTTCAAGGTAGGGACTTGCTCTAGCCCAGGCTTACCTGGAATTTACTATGTAGTCTCATGGTGGGCTCGAACCCATGGTGATCCTGCTACCTCTGCCTCCCAAGTTCTGGGATTAAAGGCATGTGCCATCATGCTTCAATTAAACCTTTCGAGCCACCAAAATCTAAAAGACAATATACTGAGAATCCTTTCCAATTTCTGTGGAAGGAAATAATTGGAAGGAATTGAAGATATGTAAAGTGTGAGCTTCATAATAAAGGACTTGCATGAAGAATCACCAGGCAAAAGGTTAGATGGACTTTTTAGATGGACCAATCCTTAAATGCTGACTGCCATCTGACACCAGGCTTTGGCTCCAGGTAACCTTAGTCCCACAATGAGGATTATCATTTTGCAGATAACATGCCACCTTCCTTCTGGATACTTTGCTCTAGCCTGAATTCAGTTCTATTATTGAGTAGGACTCTGGAGTCTGGTTTGACCTGCTGTACATCTTTGACCTGTGATCCTTGGGTGGGTTCAGATTCCATTTGGAGTGTATGTCCAATGTCTTCCTTCACAGTTCTAATGCCATGAGGTAGACAGTGGCTCCAAACTATCTACTTCCTTTCATTGATGGTCATTTTTGATCTCTCTTGAGTACCTTAGCTACAGCCTACATATAGAACAGTATCAAGGGTTACCAGTCGTGTGACTACATTACAAATGACTGTGATCTTTATACTGATGCCATAGTCTCTCTGTTGCCTTTTAATTTGGCATGTTTTGATTTATCCAGTTCTTAAAATATCTTATTTATTTGAAAGAGAGAAAGAAAGAGGGAGGGAGGAAGAGAGAGGGAGAGAGAGAGGGAGAATGGGCATGCCAGGGCCTGTAGCCACTGCAAACAAACAATATATGTTCCACCTTGTGCATATGGCTTACATAGGTACTGGGGAATGGAATTTTGGTCCTTTGGGTTCACAGGCACGCCATCTCTCCAACCCTGATATGGCCATTTTAAAGGGGAGCACACATCAAGTAACTAACAGCCTGCAGCAGAAGCTGGCTCACAGCCAAGGCTCTCAGCCCTACAGCCTTTGAGGTACTGATTCAGTCAACTAGTACTTCAGCTTAAAGGAGGAATCTTCATTTTGTTTATTTATTATTATTAGCAGCATAATTGATGTGAATGCATCATGTGTTGGTAGCATCATTCTCTTGTCCCTGGCCCTATTCCAATGGAGACACTCCTCAGTGGGGTTGCAGATATTTCCCCATGGGATTATGGGTTATACAGTGTGGGAACAGCAGTCAGTTTTGGGGTGGAGGCAATGCCTCTGGGCATGATAACTCAACAGGTGTCTCTTACGATATTGCCACCCCCTCTTCGGCAAAATCCCCTGAGCTACCATGGATGTGTTTTAAGTCTACTTCAGTGATGAGCTCTCAGGAGCCTTTGGATCGCTGCTTTGGTAGGTGTTGAGTGTCCTCAGGGTCTGTCTCCTTCATGCTGGAGCTGATTATCAGGTTCACATTGGAAGCAGCACTCTTCTTCTCTCCTCAGTTACTCTGTGGTTTTAGCGGTGGCTTGGCTGAAATGTGAGGGATAGGTTATCTCCTCAGGTCTTGCTAACTTCTGAAAAAGTAAAACAGATTCTCCAACAAAGAATGAGGTCAACATAGTTTAAATAGGATAATCATTATTAGTTCAGGGAGAATTTGATGGATATAGCTGATCTTTTAGCCTTTAAAGACTAGTGAGAGATTGACACTGCAGAGCATAAACATTGTCTCCATAGGATTCTTACCTGGTTCTTAATTCCACATATGGGTTCCTTTAGACTGAGTGAATCTCTTAGCCAATGAGAAAGCTATTGGTTACCAACCAATGCTAGGGATTACTAGTGTGTAACTTCTGTCAGGGTGTTTGCATCTGAGTAGCTTAGACCTCTCATTGCTCACACTGCTGTTGGCCACTTTCCCCCAGTAGTTCATGTTGTGCTTCCTAGCACTAGATGGGCTGTCTGGGGACTGGCTCTCTTCCAGATTCCAGCCAGGTCAGTCCATGCTCAGTGACGGCAGCATATGGTGTCTTCAGCAATAGGATCTTATCTTTTTTTTTTTTTTTTTTTTTTTGGTTTTTCGAGGTAGGGTTTCACTCTGGTCTAGGCTGACCTGGAATTAAATATGTAGTCTCAGGGTGGCCTTGAACTCACAGCAATCCTCCTACCCCTGCCTCCCAAGTGCTGGGATTAAAGGCGTGTGCCACCACACCCAGCTTGGATCTTATCTTTTGCCTCTGTTGGGAAATCAAATGCTCTGACAGAAACCTATCTGGTTTAGGAGACCGCACAGGTTTGTGTTGAGGGTTTATATCTTTTAGTCTATCTTCAAGCATGAAGGTTTCTATGGTACCAATTCATTTTGGATTTAGTTTTTTGTTTGTTTTCCCCACACCCTTTCATTCCCCAACATGCAATCCCTTCTATCCCCATTGTCTGGGCCTTGAGTTGCTTATCAGAAATGTCAGCAACTCTGGCTGGTCGAGGTTAGGAATCACAGATGAGTGAGACCATGCAGCATTTGTCTTTCCATAATTGTGTGAGTTCATTGAATATGATCTGTTCCAAAGTCTGTCCTTTTATCTACAAATTTCATTGTGTCATTTTTTTTTTTACTGCTGAGTAGAATTCCATTGTGAAAATGTACCACAACTTTGTTATCCATTCATCCAATGATGAGCACCTGGGTTGGTTCCAGTTCTTAGCTCTTATGAATTTTGCAGCTATAACCATGGTTGAACAAATATCTTTAAAGTGAAGAATGGAACATTTAGGATAAATGCCCAGTAAGGAAATAACTAGGTCTGTTGGTAGCTCTAAATTCATCTTTTTCAGGAATCTCCATATTGATTTCCATAGTGGTTGTACAAGTTTGCATCCCTACCAACTGTGAATGAGGGTTCCTCTTTCCCCACACTCTAACCAATGTATTGTGTCATTTGATTTTTTAATGATTGCCATCCTTACTGGAATAAGGTGGAATCTCATAGTTATTTTAATTTTCATTTTCCTAATGGTTAGGTGTCGGGGACGGCATGCTCCAAAAAGCCTGAGTTGAGACCCAGTGCATCCCTTGACACGGATCTGACCCCGTGGTCTCCTCGGCTCATTTAGCTTGGCAAGGACATCTACTTCTTTCAGCTGTACAGCTCATGTCTGTTGCTTTGATCTTTCTGTTTTCTCTCCTCATCTTGGCTTGTTCTTTCTCTTCTGTGAATGATCTGCAGGCCAGCCATGATGCCCAGGAGTTACACGTACTGGCAGCTTCTGATGAGGCAATTTTGTGGAATAGTATTATGTAGACAATAGGAGATGTGTTCCCAGATCAAACAAAAAATGGAATGGAAAATAATGGGTTTATTACAACAACAATAAATGGTGGGAGCCTCCTCAGGCTACTCATAAGGGGCATAGATTTGATCCTAAAAGCTAGCTTCCTCCAGGTGGCCAATATCAGTGTGACCCTAAGAATGGGAGAGTGAGACTTAGGATCTGGGACAGGAGAGACTACAGAGGAAAATGGGCTGATGAGTTAGGTTTTATTATTTAGCTCTTAGGGATTTGAGATCCTATGGCTGTTTATTCAAAAGATGAGAAAATACAACTTCATAAAGATTTAATTCAGACATATGCTTAGCAAATGCAAGTTGGATGTAATGATTAAATTATAAAGTATTGCTTGCAGAAAGGAAAAGAAATACTTACTGAGTTAACTATAATTGAATAATAGGCACCTGTTGTAGCCAATCTGTTTCTCACCTTTGCTAACTTGCAAGTGAAAATAGGATCAACATTTAACAAAGAATGAAAAAGAAATCACAAGGAACTAGTGGCCCATTATTCAAAAAAGAATTGGAGCTGGGCGTGGTAGCGCACACCTTTAATCCCAGCACTCAGAGGCAGAGGTAGGAGGATCACGGTGAGTTCAAGGCCACCCTAAGACTACATAGTTAATTCCAGGTCAGCCTGGGCCAGAGTGAAACCCTACCTCGAAAAAACAAAAAAAAAAAAAAAAAAAAACAAAAAAAAAAACTGGCCAAGGTTTGTTTTTCACAGTTAATGGTTAACAGTGCTTGCTCATAAAGATTGTAAGGGATGGGGTTAACTTTCCTGGACACATTATATATTTGTAATTTTAAAGAAGATGTATTTCACAGCTAATGGTTAATAGTGCTTGCTCACAATAATTGTAAGAGATTGGGCTAACTTTCCTGGAAATATTATGTACTTGTAATTTCAAAGATTATGCATGCATGTCAAATTTGGACACACTTTTGTTTTTGCCTTTTTCCTTTTGAATCCTATTTCCTTGTATGAGAAAAATAAAAGACTGTGGTTTTGTGTCAAGAGGCAGCGAGAACATAGCACAGCAGAGGGAAAACATAACAGAGCAGAGCGAGCGAGCAAGAGTGAGCAGAGTGAGCGAGAAAAAAAAACAGAGAGCATGAGAATGAAAGAGGAGAAAAAGAAAATGAAAAAGAAAAAGAAGAAGAGAGAATGAATGAGAGAGTGAATGAGAGAGAGAGCAAGTGAATGAGTGAGTAAGAGAGAGTGAGAGAGTGAGAGAGAGAGAGTAACAGAGAGAGAGAAGAAAAATGGCATCTGCTGAAGCCCGACCTGTCAGCTTGTACCAACATGTCCTAAGTTTCGTTTCGTTTTCGCCACTCCTGTTCATCCCAACTTCATGGTCTCACCCCTTGTTGATGCTAGGGCTGGACACTGGCAGTTACATGTTGGGCCTTGCTAGAAACAGGCTGGACCTGTGAGGAGGCTGGCCTGAACTATTGGACATGGCCAGGGACCCTGGGCTGTGGGGTTGCACCTGGCCTTCTGTCAGGTAGTCCCTGGCAATGGTGATGGCCTTCCCTATGTTGTAGGTTATAGAGAGCTGTCATCGCCCAGAGTGGGCAGAACTGGCAAGGCACGCCCCCAAACCCCAAAAGGCTCTGAACATTCCATAAGTCAGGCTTTGCCCCCCACAGTTCCTGACCTTGTGGCTAGCTGCCCAAGAGACCCTCATGTGGCTAAAGTCACATAGCCTTCTCACCCCCCACAGTAACAGAAGTCACAGCCTTCTGTTAATCTCCTCTTCTGCCCTTCCCCCTACCTTCCCTTATCCTTCCCCCATAGCTTTGAAGTTACTAGTCCTTCCACCACCTAGATAACAGCCCATAAACTATGCATCCAATTGCCATATGCTCTGTATGTGCCATGTCAACCTTCCCCAAGTATTTATAAACCCACTCCCCTTTTGAATAAACAAATGCTATTCATCAGATGGTCTCCTGTGTGTTCATTGACCCATCATATCATGGCGTCACACTCACCCGCTGCTCTAGGAAGGACCCTGCTGCTTCCCTCCCAACTCCTCTCTCCCTCACCTGAAACATCGGTGGCCAACAACCCTGGGGAAATGGGAATGGAAACAGAACCAGAACGAGACCCACAGCTGGCACCTGAACAGGGACTTTCTGGATGTGTGGTCAAAAGGTGAGTGACCCCTTGGGGACATCCTCCCCTGGGGCTAATGGCCCCCAGTAGCTGCCTTCCCCATTGAGGGCTGGCAAGGTTCAGTAGGAAGGAAGGCAGGCTTCCCTTTCTCCATCAGAGAAAGGCGGATCTCTCTCTCAGAAGCTATCCTCCTTTTTCATTCTTTGTTTTCGGTTCGCACCATCACTTGGATTTGAAACAAAGCAACAGGGCAATTGACGTCTTTTGGTCAGGGCTACACCCTGACATTGACTGAAGGCCCTGAGTTCACTGTTCGAATCCCGACAACCCATTTGGGCATTGGCAACAACCTTCTATCTATTTTTCTTCATGATTGACAAACCAGTAACGCATCGACAAATAAAGGCCTGTAAGGCAGTAGCCAGACTCTTAAACTTGGGGACAGGCTTGCATCAAGCCCTTGGGGAATCCCTGTGCTCTTGTAGCCAGGAAAGTTGCCCTCTGGTCTTGGTGTTTCTGGTCTTTCTTTATCATGGGAAACACTAGCTCCCATCAAAAGGAATCCCAAATCAGCAGATTAAGGACATTTCTTAAAGTTAGGGGCATAAAACTCTCAAAAAGAGGCCAATTTATTCTGGGGAAAAGTCCTCCAGGTCTCAGTCACCATGGCCACTGGCCCATGCCCCAAAACCGTGGCAGGTGGACTGGGGCAACGGCTGCTGGACTGGGCTCTACTCTGGAGCCAGGGCTGCTCAAACACCACAGGCAGCAGAGGCGACAAAAGCAGCACCTGAGGGAAAAAAGGCCCCTCCCCCATGCCCTGCTTCTCTCCCTGCTCACTGCTGGGTTCAGGGCCCAGGCTCCAGGGGCCTGGCTGACCCCACATGGGCTCAGGCAAGGCGGCCTGATACCCGACACACCCTCCCAGCAGGGTAGACAATGATATAATGGAAAAAAAAAAGTTAAAATGGCAAGATAAGAAAGCTGCCTTATAGCCTGAGGGAAAAAGTCCAAAACCCTCCCTGGGGAAAAAGAGAGAAAGAGAGAGAGAGAGAGAGAGGCTCTTTCTTAGCTTCCCTGGCTTGCAGAGTCTGGGGACTACAAACACATAAAATCTTGAAATCTGGGTAAATGCCAAATTGCTGTGAGTAGATGTGGACTTCTTATAAGTATTTACAACTGTTTTAAGCTCACTTTGCCTCTCTATGCTTCTCTGGGACTACTAACAAAAACAGTCTCAAGATTTATATATAAACTTAAACATGCTCAATACTAAATTTATAAAAAATTTTCTGATAATGTTCAAATCTACTTTCATATTTTAAAAAATGTGTTTCAAAAGTCAAGTCTGGGCTGGGCATGGTGGCACACTCCTTTAATCCCAGCACTCGGGAGGCAGAGGTAGGAGGATTGCCATGAGTTCAAGGCCACCCTGAGACTACAAAGTGAATTCCAGGTCAGCCTAGGCCAGAGTTAGACCCTGCCTTGAAAAACCAAAAAAAAAAAAAAAAAAGGTCAAGTCTGATCTACTCTTTTATAAAGTTATTTTAAAAGGCCTTTTATTAAAAGCCTTATGGTAAAGACAATAAAAGTTTTTGCTGGTAGTAGAGATAAACTGACTAAAAAAGTTAAACTGGAAAACAAAAAACTTTAAATGTTGGTAACTGTTTGATGAAAAAGATTGTTACAGAGTGGTTACATAGTTTGTAAGGTAAAAGTACGTAGATGAAGGTATGAGTAAATGTAAACAGAAGGTTAAAGACAAAACACTTAATCGGATTACAGATCTTTTGAGATACAGTAAATGATTATTAACCTAGGGCTTACATCAGACTAACAAAGCATGGCCCTAGCTGGTCACTATGGTATTCAGTTTGTAAACTTAAAACTTTAACTTGATGATGGTCATGATAATGGTTAAAAAAGACTAAATTTAGAGTACCCAACAAAGTTAA
Source organism: Orientallactaga sibirica (assembly GCA_036365145.1). Taxonomy (NCBI): domain Eukaryota; kingdom Metazoa; phylum Chordata; class Mammalia; order Rodentia; family Dipodidae; genus Orientallactaga; species Orientallactaga sibirica. Next base: position 99,917,371 of record JAEOAD010000001.1, on the reverse strand, counting down.
TTAAGTTCCTCTATTTGTCAACACTTTAACTATATCTTAAGGTTAAAATTGGCTCATTAGTACTTAATTCTCTCACATGGTTAATATAGCTAATATACAAAAACTCCTAACATCCCCATCTCCCTCCATTGGCACACCAGTAGCTACCCTCTCTATTCTGGTGCAATGACAAAATCCTTTAGGTGAAATATGGTAGGGGCCTAACCCCCTCCTCACAAGGGGGAGAGGATCTGCTTCTATTTTCATAGGATCAGCCCAGGCCTGCCTCGGTCCCAGCTCAAAACATCCAAATCCAAGGAGATGGCTCGTCTAACACTGAAACAGAAGTGTTCCAGGCCCCCCCCAGGAGGAAAACATACCAACCTGGGGCCAAATTGAGGCCCTCTGCCAGCAAGGAGTCATGCTGGTATGAAGTTCAGTTTTATGCTGATTTTTGGAGAGATTATGCAATTTTTATTGTTTTAATTTATTGAGCTCTTTATAGAGTCTAGATATTAGGCCTCTGTCAGTGGCATAGTTGGTAAAATTTTCTCCCATTCTGTGGGTAATTTATTGGCTCTGATTATGATATGTTTGTCTATGCAAAAGCTTTTGAGCTTCATGAGCTCCCATAGGTTGAGTGATTGTTTAATTTCCTGGGCTCTGGGGTTTTGTTTAGAAAGTCTTTCCCTATCCAATATCATGGAGACTTCCTCTGATTTTTTACTTCCATTAGGAGAAGAGCTGGAGGTCTTACATTGAGTTCTTTAATCCATTTGCACTTGAATTTTGTGTATGGTGAAATGAGTGGCTCTACTTTCACTTTTCTACATGTGGTTATCCAGTTGGTGTAGCACAATTTGTTGAAGATGCTGTGTTTTCTCCAGTCTATGTTATTGGCACTTTTGTCAAATATCAAGGAGCTTTAGTTACATGATCTAAGGTCTGGGTCCTCTGGTCTATGTTTCTGTTTTTATGCCGGTACCATGTTTTTTTGTTACTAAGGGTTTGTAATGTAGCTTTATATTGGGTATGGTGACAGAGATGTTTCTTTTGCTGAGGATATATTTGGATACCTGAGGCCTGTTACCATTCCATATGAATTTTGAGATATTTTTTCTATCTTAGTGAATAATAATGCTGGAATTTTTTGATATTGTATATTACTTTTGGTAAAATTACCATTTTCATAATATCAATTGTACCTATTCAGGAGCATGGGAGGACTTTCCATCTTCCTAAGTCCTCTTTGATTTCTTTCTTTTTTTTTTTTTTTTTGTTTTCATTATATTGGTCTTTCACATCCTTGGTTAATGTTATTCCAATATATTTAATTTTCTTGTTGCTAATGAAAATGGGACAGACTTGATGATTTCTTTCTCTATATGTTTGTCCTCTGCATATAGAAAGGCTACTGATTTTTGTGTATTGATTTTGTTTCCTGCCACTTTACTGAAGGAATTAATCACCTTTAGAAGCTTTTGAGATGGAGACTTTTGGGTGGCTTATGTATAGGATCATGTCATCTGTAAATAGGGCTAAGTTGACTTCTTTCTTTCCAATTTGTTTCCCTTTATCTCTTCTCCTTTCATATTGCTTGGGCTAGGACTTCTAGCACTATGATGAACAGTGCTGAGAGTGTGTTTTATTCTTCATCGCAATGGGAACTTCTTGAGTCTTTCCCTATTAAGTATTATTTGGGATGTAGGTGCTTTATATACAGCCTTTATTTTGTTAAGATATAAGCCCTCCATGCTTTTCTGTGTTTTGATCAGGAAGTGGTGTTATTTTGTCCAAGGCCTTCTATGCATCAATTGAGATGGTCATGTTTTCTTATGATTAACTTTATTTATGTGGTGGATAATCTGGAAGAAATGGATGATTTCCTAGCCACATACCACCTACCAAGAATACATTCAGAACAGATTAATCTCCTAAACAAACCTATCATATCATCAAGATTGAAATGATAATCAAAAACCTCCCACAAAAGGAGTCTTCTTGAAAATTATGAAAGATAAGACCTCAGCCCTTGTTTCCACAATGATTGCAGTTTTGTGGATATCCTGAAACTTATGATCCATTTCCATCATATGTAATCATCCAATCCACCAAAACTGTGAGATAATAGGTGCTCTTGTGTGTGTGAATGTATATCATTGTTATATAACTTACCATTCAACAAGTAAATATAGATTTTGTGAACTTAAATATATTTATGTTGTTTTATAAGCATCATTAGCTATTTATCCAATATTTTTTTCCATTTTTTCCTAACAGATACATTATACTATTACACATAATTCAGATTATCCTTTGACTCCAGTGTCTGGCAACCACTGTTTTACTTTTTGTCTCTATATGAACTTGTTTAGGTATCTCCTATTAGTTTAATCATAAGTATATGAGTTTTTTTTTTTTTGTGTGTGATTTTACTTATTTCTTTAAGAATTGTGAGCAGGGTGTGGTGTCGCATGCCTTTAATCCCAGCACTTGGGAAGCAGAGGTAGGAGGATTGCTGTGAGTTTGAGACTACCCTGAGACTACATAGTGAATTCCAGGTCAGCCTGGGCTAGAGTGAGACCCTATCTTGAAAAACCAAAAAATAATAATAAAAAAAATTGTGTCAACAAGTTTCATTAATATAGTAGCATAGGTAAATTATCTTCCTTATTAAGATAAATGATATTCTATAGTGTATATATATTATAGTGTTTATCCTTTATATCCTTCAATGGACACTTGAGTTGTATCTACTTTTTGACTATTGTGAATAACACTACTATAAAATTGAGGATATAAGTATCTTTTAAAATTTATTCTCTACTTAGAAGTATTATTTATGTATAACTTTTTCTTTATTAATCACCAAATCCATTTTAGTTTTATATCACTATGCTTGTTTAATTTCTTATCCAATAATAGAAATTAAAATACATTTAGGTTACATGAAAGTGAAAGAAAAAATACTTCCTGCCCTCTTTCACCTTAGCTTTCATCCACATTGTAGTGATTGTCAGAAATGCCATCCTATAGAAGGCCAGATCATGCTTTTTTGTATATATGTACCACATACTGTTTATCTTTTCCTCCACTCATGAGTACTTCTGAGTCTAGTAGGAAAAATATGAATAAGAAAATATTCATATTTATAACTTTTAAATATTTTAAGATGAGAAGTTTTTGAAATAATGGGATTTATAAAAGCAAATACTATGTTAGCCAGGGATTCAGGGTTGGCCTTATGGTTAATTCAAGGATCAGTAGTTGTTGCAAATGATCTAGATTGGTAAAAGTGAGTGGTCCAAATTGGACAGAAGTTCCTTGCCTTGAGAGCTCATCTTTACTTGCAGCAGAAGATATGAACCACCTAGGTGTAGAACACACATTATTATTTGTGCTGTGTACATGCAAATTGTAGTTAAAAAATGACAAGTATTTATTTGATGTAAGTGTTATGGTAATAATTTTTATAGGAATCTCCTAAGTTATATGATTTGGAAGGCAATCTCTTTAATTATAGGTTGCACATATCCAATTCATTGAGTATCAAAATAATAGGTTAGGGAACACAGTATAATAATAATATAATTTAATATTTTGTATTATTTAATATGATCAGATTTTATGTTCTATATCATGAAGTTTATATCTTTAAAGCCAGTAGTTTGAAGCAGGAAAGCAGAAACACACATGTACATACAAACATACATGATATGCAAAGAAACTAATATGCTAACTGTAGAAGTATATTTTGTTTATCTACCATACACTATAAGCAGTTGAATTTGGGAGGTGTGGGTTATCTAAGGAAGTGGAAATGAGCTGCAATCTGAGAATATGTTAGGGAGTGTGGGATAGAGGCAAGATTGAGCAGGAAGTGCAGGAAGTGTAAAGGACATAGTAGATTGTGGACATTTCATTAATTAGCAGCAAAAAATGAAAGAATGGACAAATATACCTGCTAGATCATGTAGGCACCTTTAAATAATGTAATTGTCTCAAAGCTTTTAAAATTATCAATCATAGGAGAAAACTAAAAATTCTTTTTCTTCTGAGACAAGCCTAATTGACTTGCCTTTTTTTAGTGCAACAAGTGAGAGTGAAAGAGAAAGAGAGAATGAATTGGTGTGCCAGGTCCTCAGCCACTGCATTGAATTACAGGCATATATGCCCTCTTGTGCACATGTGTGGCATTGCTTACTTGTGTCACTGCATGTCTGCCTTGTGTGGGACTTGGAGAGTTGAGCATGAGTCTTTAAGCTTCACAGGCAAGTGCCTTAACTGCAAACCATCTCTCCAGCCCAAGAATTCTTTGTAAAGTGGAAGAAACTAGGGAAAGGATATGCATGATCATAGATATTTATTTTTGCTAGGAAGGTATTTTTTATATGAGTAAAACTGAATATGAGGAATAATATGGACAAGTGAATCTTGAATTATTTTCCCATGATTATTATAACAAATTCTCACATATTGGTGGTTTAAACAACAGAGATGGCCTCATTGATATATATCCCAAAAATCACTCTGTATTTGAAAAGTTTTCTAAAATGGCCGAGGTTTCTGCAATAAGTTTTAAGTCTTAGCTTTGGTTGGAGGATGATGAAAGCCTTCTGACAGGACCACTAAAAGAAAGATTACTTGGAACTCCATGTTCATTGATGCTGTAGTTACAAAAGCTAGAAAATGTAACTAGACTAGATGGCCATCAACAGATGAATGGCTAGTAAGAATGTGATGCATATCAATATTTGGATTTTATTCAGTGGTAAAGAAAAGCAAATTCCTGAAATTTTCAGGAACATCAATAGATCCGGAAGGAATTATATTAAACAAGATGACCCAAAGTCAGAAAACCCAGTATTACATACAATCTCTCAAATGTAGATCCTAGTTTATAATATTTGTGTATGTGGGTATAAAAAGGCAAACATGCATCAAACCTAAAAAGCCAGAGTGGTGACTAAAAACAAGTAATAATAGATGACAAACAGTAGGGGTGGGAGAATGAGAATAGGGCACACATGACATGTAAACAGAATGGAGGGAGGAAGGACACAAGAGTGGATAGGTGGATGGGAGGGATAAATAAAGAGAAGAATTGAGTAAAACAATGTATTTTAAAATGTCACAATGATACTTACAATTCCATATGATAACTAAATAATAAAATAAATATTTAGTTTCTTTTACTAAATGAAGTTGCTAATAATTTTAATAATTATTATTATAATAATTTTAAGGAGAACCGTTTGATAGAGAGGTAGAGTGAAGCCAGATGGGACCTAAATGAAGAAGAGAACTTAAATAGAGGCAAGGAAATTTGAGAATATCAACCAGTGTGACCGTGAAAAGTGGGACAAGAATATAAGGAGATGAATGACTTTCTACCACATCCTGCAGTTATCTTTAGGTCTGAAATTGTAAAGTTGTAAGCTCTGGATCCCTGTTCTCTCAAATATCCCAGCGTCTGTTATCATATTGTGGAGGCATTGTGTGGACACACCTCAACATATTCACACTTTCTGAAATTCAAATAACCCCTATGTAGAAGGCTTCTCATGACAGGTAACCAGAGCCAGTGCCCAGCACCCCCTGATTCCATAGCCAGGAACCTGGTGGAGGGGTTTCAAAGATATTACCACATGTGAGCATCATAAAGGGTTTATACTTATTAACCAGTGAGAGGTTTTGGGAATTTCCAGGATGATCAAATGTGCTTTCTGTTAATTTACCATTCAACAATCATATGCCACTAGTCAGTGGTACTCCTTTATCCTGTCTGATCAGCCTCATGGACTTTTTTAGCATGTATTCATTCAATAGTGTGACCTGCATTAGCACACTCAAACAGAATGTATACTGATAATTTACTTGTGATCTCCAGTTCAGGTTTTCTATCTTTTTGGTTTGTTATTATAGAGTGAGCATTATAAAGATAAAAGGTTGTAAACTGTCACTTTCCACTTTCTCATAACAGTAATTTAGCAACTAAAGATTAAAAATTGACAAGAATAGAGAAATACAGACACTTTGCAGTTGATGTTGGGTGTCAGTAGGATTGATTTAAGCAAGAGAACAAATCAATCTCAGACAAGGCAGTGAAGCTCCAGAAATACGCCTGTGCAAATGGGAAGGGAAATACAGGGAAGGACATCTAACATGACCTCACTAAACAGGGACTTTTTTGTGGTATAGCCATTGTGCATGGTTTGAATGTGTCCTTTCCAAAATTTTAATGTTACAGTATGATAGAATTATGAAATGTAGCCTGAAAGTGATGAATAGGCCAAGAGAGTTTCTTCCCCACTGAGTAGAATTAAGACCTCTTCCTCTTCTACCTCCTCTCATGTAAGCACATAGCTTTATACTGGGTGTAAAGAGTAGAGTCTATATGTCAGCAAACTATTTAACTTCCCTGAACACTAGTTTATATATAGCTAAATGTTACTGTGGTCACAAAGCTGATTTATATCATCACACATGGTGATTAAATCTCAGTTCCCTCTTGGAGAGTTTGCTAATCATTTGTATGATTTGGACTAACAGAAAAGTTATTTGAGAATTCTGTCCATATAACCATTTAATGATCTGCATGACTCCAAACCAGCATGTTAGAACTTCTGCAAATTCCCATGTGTATAAACTCAAGAAGTTGAAATCAGTATCCTCTCTGTTCCTCACTGGCATTAACATGTATCCCTGCCTCCTGCTGGAAGATTTCATGAGATACATCTGTTTTTATTTTCTTTTGCTGCCATAAGGCAAAGAAATTTCTAAATAGCCCGTCTCCACTGTGGACCAGAATGAATCCATGAAATAATAAGTGGTAAGATCATTTCTCAGAGCCCTGTTTCAGGTGCTGTGGGAAGAGAGAGATGTCTGAGATCGTGTGATAATGAACCGTTTCTATAATGTCACTGGATTCTGGGCCACCTGTGTTACGATAGAACCCTTGGGCTGAAAGATCCATAGATATATGACAGAACCGCTCCCTGGTTTTCATTACAATCTCCTCATTCAATGTTTTATCTTGTTTTCCAAACATGTAATAACTTGGAGTCCAGACATGTTCACAAATAATCTGGTAAGAAAGTGAAAACAGTAGGTGCTGGTGGACAACCTCCACTTCTTCTTTCTGCTGGCTGGTCTTCTCCAATGGAGTGATCTGGAGACAACTGTGAGTACTGATGTACAGTCAGTTTTCACCCCACAAACATTGTCCACATGTAAGCCTTGCTGTGTCCCAGACAGAGTAATATGAGAAGATGCAATGGCAGAGGGGATGATCAGTGGAAATCTGTATGAACTGCCACTGGGTCAGGGAAAGAAACAATGGACACAGTTTCCAAGTATGCATGCTTGCATTTATATAATTATGCCAAAGCTTGCATTTGTTTGCAGTATTTTAACAAGTATATCTCAGCAGCTGACCTTTGGTAAACCACATAGGTAGAACACTCAGGTCTACCTTTCTTCTGTTCCAAAAAATTATACCTGCCCATGTTATTATTGTCATGTTATAAAAAATGGAAAGTGGTTTACAGTGTTAGGTGATTCCTGTTTTTCACTGACTATGGGAATAATGCTGCCTAGTTTTCTTTCAAATTTGTAAACATCAAATTTACTTTTGAGATAAGAATTAACATGTGTTTACTTTCATTATATTTTCAGTCACTAAGTGTGATTAAATCCATCACTGTCTTTTCAGTTTAGTTTTAATATTTAATTTCTTTTTTTCATATTAGCTATTTATTCCTTTTAACATGCTTCTTTTATATTTGGAAAGCTTGCTAATTTCAAAATGTATGCCAACAGCTTTGAATTTTATTTCCCTCTTAAACTATGCTCAGTCAGAAAGGCAACATGTTTAATATGCTTACAATAAAACACCCAGAGACACATAATACTGTAATCTACTTGGCAGCCAAATACAACGGACCCTATTGAATGTAAGTTGAAAATTTAAAAACATAATCAAAGTTGTCTCAAAAATAATTTAATCCAACATATTCATTTTAGCTACTTTTTCATTTTATCTCAAAATATTATTAAAAAGAGAGCTGGAGAAATTGCTGAGTGATTAAAGTCACTTCCTTGCAAATTCTGATGACTAGGGTTTGATTGCCCAGCACCCACATAAAGCCAGGTACACAAAGTGATGCATGAGTCTAGAGTCATTTGAAGTTTACGATGTCCTGGCATGCCCATAGTATCTTTTTAATTTTTTTCTTTTTCTTTTTTTATTAATAATTTATATTTTATTTATATTATTCTAATTTTACATTCTTATTGGAGACTCCATTATCCTCCTCCCTGTCCTCCCTCTTCCAAGGGGACCCTCATCAATGGGGAATGTGGGTCATGCATTGTGGGGGTATCAAGAGTTATGGGGGATAGGCCAAGTCTCTATGCATAATGCCCCAACTTGTGGCTCAACATTCTTTCAGCCCTCTCTTCCTCAAATTTCCCTGAGCCACATTGGGATCATTTTAGTTCTACTTCAGTGATGAGGCTTTGGGAGCCTCTGTGTCTCAGGATATCTGGCTTAGTAGGAGTTGTATGTTCTCTGTGTTTATCGCCTTCAGCCTTTTTCTGGTGTCATGATCACCAAGAACTCTGTACTCTTGCATTACTCTATGGTTTCAGCTGGGGCCCTGGTGAGGTGTGATTGGCTGGTCCTCCCTCCAGGTTAGTTGTCCATCTGAAAAAGATAAGCAAATTCTCCAATGGAGAGAGAAGTTAGAACTAGATAGATGGGATGGCCATAGATATTTCAGAGGGAATTTTATATGCATAGGCCCTCTTCTTGCCTACATTTGGTGGTATCTTTATTGGAGACTGAGCCCATTTTTGTACCTGGTTTTGACTTATTTCCTAGTTCTAGCAATGACTTCCAAATCAAAACCAAATCAAAAGCAGTTGGTAACTCACCATGGCTGTGTGCCACTACTGCACTTATTTGAGCGTTACGTCAGGTTGTTTCCTGCAGTGTAGTTTAGACTGCGAGTTGTTTGGACAGATGTTAGCCATTTTCCCTCAGCTGCTTGTGCAGCACTCTCTGGCACTAGACTAGCTAATTGTCTGGGGACTGACCCTCTTCCACATTCTGGCCAGGTCTCTCCATGTTTTTTCTCACATGCATATGATGTCTTCAACAGTAGGCTCTTACCATTGACCTTTGCTGGGTCATCAAGAACTCTGACAGAAATCTGTCTTTTTGGGGAAACCTTGTAGGTGTCTTGAATCAACAGCTCATTGTTAAAGTTAACCCCGTGCTGGTGCTGGGAGTTATAAGTCAGCACCAAGGAAGGTGAGGAAGAAAAAAAACAGATAATATGAAAGATAAAGTGAGTATAGAGAGGAGAGAGAGAGAGAGAGAGAGAGAGAGAGAGAGAGAGAGAGAGAGAGGAAAAAGATTAAGGTTGGTCTTTATGATGTTCTCTCCAGTTTCCTGTGGTTCAGGTGTTCCCTCTGCAGGCCTGCTGAAGGATCAATGTTTTAGCCTGTTGTTTGGAATAAAGGGTTTTATTATATCATTTCCTTTTGGGTCCCTATTTGTATCCCCCCCACCCTTATCCTCCCTCCCACCCTCTACCTCCCCACCTTTACCCTCCCCCTTCCCACCCTCCCTATTGTCTGGTCCTCAGAGTGCTTATTAGGTTTGGCAGCATCTCAGGCAGATTCAGGTTAGGAGTGACAGATAAATGAGACCATGAGACAATTATCTTTTTGTGATTGGTGAGCTAAAGGCTCTAAGCCTCAGATCAGAGACATTTGATCTTCCATGTTTATAGCTGCTCAATTCATAATAACAAAGAGCTGGAATCAACCCAGATGTCCATCATTAGATGAATGCATAACAAAGATATGGTATATCTATACTATGGAATTCTACATAGCAGTAAGGAAAGATGAACTAGTGAAATTAAAAAAAAAAATGGTCAAACATGGAACAGACATAGTATCTTTTTTATCTCTCAAAATAAAAAAATAAAAATATTTAAGTAAACACTATGAAAATATCCAGCTTTGTTTCTCACATATAGGCAAAACAATAGTGCAAGTTAACCACTAATAGGAAGATTGGAATTTACCCAATTACTGATTGTTCATTTGTGTTTAATTAATCAGACTGATAAAAATATAAAAATATGGTTAGAGTCAGGGACCACAGATAGACCATGATCTCAGTTTGGTACCTTTTTTTTTTTTTAAACTTCTAATTGACAATTTCCACACATATAGACAATATATCATGATCATAGTGCCCTCCCCTTTTCCCCCTTCCACTGAATTCCCTCTTCTCCAAGAAGTTTCTCTTCTATTTTGATGTCATTTTTCCTCTCATTATGCAAGTCTTATGTAGACACTGTGAGGCCATGAATACCATTGCTACTTTATATCTAGAAGACAGTATTTCAGAGTACTCCTTGTCTTCCTTTGACTCATACACTCTTCCTGCCACCACTGCTGCAAGGGACATGAGCCTTGAAACATGTGATAGAGATGTTTCATTTAGTGTTGAACACACCACTGTCTGTTCTCAGCACCAGTGTCACACCAGTGGTTACCACCATCTGAAAAATGAAGCTTCTCTAACCAAAGTAGTAGTAACATTAATATATGGGCATGAATATAAGTGTTTAGAGGGTAGTTTGGTGGGAATTATATACTCACTAAGCCAAACAACTGTAGTAGTTCTTCCCTAGGTCTTCTGACCTCCCCAGCCATAGACTTTTGATGAGATTTTTCAGTTCACAGGCAGGAATTTCATCCCACAGAGTGAGCCTCAAGTTCAATTAGAGAACATTTGTTTTCCCCCATAACAGATATTCCATCATTACACTAGTTAGTACATTTGACCTGGCTAACAATTAGTAAAACTTGCAGATTCCACTGCTGGCTGACACCATTTATAACGTTTTCTCCCACAATGGGCTGCAGGGTCTTATCAGCATCTTGACAGCTATTAAACAGGGAGGAGGCTTTCAGCTCAGCTCCAGCTTGATTTCTCAGTAATCTGCAGCCAATGAATGTGGAGTCTTCAGTAATACGATATTCTCATCAGTTTCTGCTGGGTAACTAAGACCAGTGACCATAGCCTGAAATGTTTGGGAGTGGGGGGCATCAGGGTTCTCCCTGGGCCAAGAACTTGTTGGAAAGTATCCCACCCTGGCACTAATTTTTTTCTAATAAGTCTATGGTTTGGGAGCACAACATTATCCACCTCCACAGTATACTTCTGCCCAAACTCTTTTAATGTGTATATTATTAGTTAGTGAAGGAGTAGGCTTCCATATGGCTTATTCATAACATCTTCAATTTTGATTAATAAAGATCCACTCAGTGGAAACGAACCCATATCTGGAACAGGAAAATAAGTCCAATATCAAGCTTCCACTAATCTTGGGCTATAAGAGGAACTGCACTTATTAAATTCTCTCTAAATTAATAATGCTTATCCTATTTAACCTGTGCTTACTTTACTCTCTGTTTGAGCATCTGCTTCTCTTTTTCAGACGGGAGCTAGACCTGAGGAGATAAATGACCCATTGCCCTTCAGCCCGGCTCCAGCTGAAACCACAGAGGAAATGGGGAGACGAGCAAGAGTGCTGCTTTCTTGGTGAACCTGATAATCAGCACAAAGGTGAAGGAGATAGAAACTGAGGACACTCAACACCTACCAAAGCAGAGATCCAGAGGCTTCTAAGAGCCCATCACTGAAGTGCACTTAAAATACAACCAACATGTCTCAGAATTTTGTGGAACAGAGGGTGAAAAGATTGTTATTTTTTTCTTTCATTTATTCAGAGATGAATTGTGCATGAACAGATGGTGATTGAAGTTTTTAACCTCCCTGTTACTGGGTCTTAAAGAAAATGAATTCCAATATGGGGTCTGTGAGCAATAACTCAATTTGACACCTGTAATTAATGGTGAGATCTAAGTTGTTTTGCTAACTTCCAGTCATTTCCACCTATCATCTCTTCTGAGTCTTGCTCCATGACCCAGCCAAGGCTGCCTGAGAGTCACAGGCAAATGGTGAAGAACATTCAAGTTTGGTACAGTAAATGATCTAAATAAATTAATTATACCAAAAAGTAGTGCCTTGACTCTTAGGTATGAAAGCCCTTTTGATTCTGATATACTTCCATTTAGTGAAAAAGACTCAGACTATTATCAAAGCATAGACTTGAACTGTGCACTGACATCACAAATTAAAAAGTTTGGATGAGAGGTAAGATATGTGATCACATAATTTCAAAAACTGACATGAAACATGAAACTTTATTTGAGCTTTGATCCCATGCCTACCACATGCTATATGAAATTCCACCTATGTTCTTAGTCATGCGCTAAATTATTATGTTAAATTTATTTATTATTTTCTTTTATGTTGTACTATGCTTTCCCAATCAAGTGAGAATTTTGACATGACCCTAATATATTTAGGAAATTTATTATATTAATAGACAAAGACAAAAGATAGTAGAAACATGATTTATTCTTTTAGAGTTCTTATTGTATTGCATATTAATTAATTAATATCAATTATTTATTTGTTAGAGACAGAGAAAGAGAGTGAGAAAGTGGGCACACCAGGGCCTCTAGCCACTGCAAACAAACTCCAGACGCATGCGCCACCATGTGTACCTGGCTTACTTGGGTACTGGGGAACTGAGCCTCAAACTGGGGTCCTTAGGCTTCACAGGCAAGCTCTTAACCACTAAGCCATCTCTCCAGCCCTTGCATATTATTTAAAATCCTTCAAAAGCCTCAGAAAGATCACTCTTCTACAAATAGTCCCATTTTGTAGAAGAAGACACAAAGGTATATTTGCATCACCTAAGACTAGAATCTCTGCAGCTAAAGTAATTGATTATCCAAAGGGATGTAGGAATAGGTGATAGGAATAGGCATTCTGATATCAGGCATAATTGTTTCACCATATTTTCCTTGGGCTTTACTGTTAGGAAACTATAAGAAGTATGTATAAATAAGAGAGCATGTCAGAATACTCATACATGTACATGTGTTGGTATGCGCATGAAAGGATGCTTCCAATTCCATATGTATGATTGCAGGAGTGGTATGCCTTTGGTGCTCTGTACAATTGTGTGTTCAGAACCAGAGCATCATCACTTGTCAGTTGACAGAGCAGTTATTGCTGAAATGTGTTTTTTTTGTGACTGTGTGTATGGGGGAGGTGCAGAGTACAGAAAGGATGTGGAAAGGTATCTATGCTGTGGAGATCAAGTGTGCAGCTGAATGTGTTCTTGTCTTTAAGCAATAAATCATGTTAAATATATATGATATCAAGATGATTCTCCTCAAAAATGATTATAAGAATTTATCAGAAATGTTTGCAAACAGGATGATGAAGCTGATTCCAACACTTGAGATGGGAATTTAAGATATAAATCTGTAGCTAATTGCTAGTGTGTATATCAATTTTATCATGTTTTGGCACAAATTGTAGCTAGAGAAATAGCTAATGATTAAGGATTAGAAATAGTAAATTCCTCTTGGTTTAGTCTACATTTGCCAAGCTCTTTTTTCAATGAATATTGAAATGTGTGTCTCATATCCTTTTGCTTAAGAATGATTTAACCAAATTATTTAACATATTTTTTTACCAAATAAATGACTTTAATCGTCTTGTGTTGATTTTGGACTCTCTTTCTCTCTGTGTGTGTGTGTTTTTATCCAGTTCTGGTGACCAAACCCAGCATCTTGTACTTGTTAGTCAAGTGCTCTAAAATTGAGTGAAACCTCCAACCCCCAAGAAAATGACTCTAATACTGACACAAAAGGAGACATGTATATGAATAGAATAGAATAGAATAGAATAGAATAGAATAGAATAGAATAGAAATAAACACACATAAACACAGCTATAGGCATATGATTTTTGACAAAAGTGACCACAACTTGCATCTAAAAAAAATGTAGCTTTCAACAAATAGTATTTAGAAAATTGGATATCCATTTGCGGAAGAATAAAACTGGATCTCATTTCTCACCATACTTAAAAATTAATTTAAAAATGCAAATGGGGGGGCAGTAGAGATGGCTTAGCAGTTAGAGTGTTTGTCTGCAAACCCTAATGACCTGAGTTCAATTCCCCAGTACATAAATAAAGCCAGATGCACAAAGTAATGCATGTTTCTGGAGTCCCATTTGCAGTGCCTAGAGGCCCTGGCACATCCATTCTCTCTCTCTCTCTCTCTAATAAATAAAATAAGAAATAAAAATGAAATTTCTTAATGCATCTCACTGTTAAGTAGGTTGGAACTAAGAAAGTCTATTTTAAAAATGCAAAACAGATCCAAGATCTTAATGTAAAACTTGAAATTCCAAAACTGATTAAATAAAAAAAAATAGAGTCAATAATACAAGATAGAAGCATAGATAAGGACCTAATTAAAAAAGAATCCAACAGTTTAGGAAATATTTTCAAGAACTGGCAAATAGAATTGCATCAAATCAAAATATCATGCATAACAACAGAAATAATCAGCAGTAAGAAGTTACCTATTGAATGGGAACAATTTTTTCTTAACTATACATCTGACATGGGATGAATAGCTAGAACCTAGAAAAAAACTCAAAAAACTCAATAAATTTGTAAGTAATAAATTGGCTAATAAGCTATATAACCAGTTCTTAAAAGAAGGTATATAAATTACAAATGAATATTTGCAGAAGTTTTTAACATTCTTATCCATCAGGTAAATGCAATTATAATTGCTTTGATATTCTATTAACCTCCATCAAATGGCTATCATAAAGGAAGAAACCAAAGCTGTCAAAGACCATGAAAAAGATGAGCCCTTAATATATTTCCAATGGTAATGAACACTAATCCAGCTACAGTAAAAATGGTCATGAAGTTTCCTCCAAAAACTTAAACCAGAACTATCATATGACCCAGCTATACCTAACTCCTTGGTATGAACATGAAGTGATGTCAGTGAGCATACACAGAGACAGTTGCACAGCTGTGTTTATGCAGCACTTCACAGCAGTTACCAATATATGGAACCAGGCTGGAAGCCCATGCCTGTCAACAAAAATGTGTGTGTGTGTGTGTAATGAAAGCTGACTCAGCTTTAAAATAGAATGAAATATCATTCATAGGGCAATTAATGGAACTAGAGATGATAATATTAAGTAAAATGAGCTAATGTCAGAAAGATAAATAACATCTCATTTAGATGATCTAAATCATATACATATATATAACTTCTTATATATTACTGTGTGTGTGTGTGTGTGTGTGTGTGTGTGTGTGTGATGACATGAAAATAGATGAAGAACTATGTGACAAGAAGGGATCAATTGTGGAGGAAAAAGAGAGGCCATGGTGTGATAAATATGAGTAATATTCATGTGTGAAAATGACATGGAGCTCATTATTTTGATTACCAACTGAAACAACTAATAATTTTAAAAATTGTTTACAAATATAAATTAACAGATTTACAAGAAAAAGTTAGTAACATTGTAAACTCATAATTGTTACAATTTTATTTTTCAATTTTGCTGAATTTAAGAAGACCCAGATAAACTAGCAAAAGCTTACTGAGTCAGTATGTGTGTTTCATGAAGAGATTAGCATTTGGATTAGTAAACGAAGGAAGAAGGTTATACTCCCATTGATGCTGGACTCATTCCTTGAGTACCTGTATA
Source organism: Orientallactaga sibirica (assembly GCA_036365145.1). Lineage (NCBI taxonomy): Eukaryota > Metazoa > Chordata > Mammalia > Rodentia > Dipodidae > Orientallactaga > Orientallactaga sibirica. The sequence goes on along the minus strand of JAEOAD010000001.1, from coordinate 99,901,693 downwards.
GAACAAAATCCATAAGGGGGAGAATTGGACATCATCTTCTGTACTTGGACTTCAGTGCTCCTGGGGTTTGTAACTTTGCACTTGGACAGGGATTTAGACTCTCTCTGGGCATGATGGTGCATTCATTTAATCCCAGAATTTGGAACAGCATTGTAAGTTTGAGGCCAGCCTGCGTTTGAGTGAGACTGCTACCTTGAAAAAAAAATAAAAAAATAAAAATACACAAAAAGTCACTTTAGATTCTCAGCATTTCAGGCTTTTATTTATTTATTTATTTTTTTTTGTCTTTTGAAATTGGACTGGAACTTTCATCATAAATTTACTGATTTCCCAGGCTCGCAGATGCTCAATGAGGAGAAACTTCCTCAGCCTTACAAGTAAGCCTTAAACTTAGCCCTCCAACTTAGTTTCTCTGAACATTTTTGTTCTTTTATGTTCCATGGAAAACAAAAGTTCCAGGTAAAATATGGTGTGTGTGGTAATTTGAATGTATGGCCCTATAGATTCAGATGTTTTATTAAAATTGAATTTGTAGCGTCAGCCCTAGCAGGTGGACTCCTGCTACAGGGGAGATGTCACTGGGGCTCATCTGAATTCCAGCCCAAAGGGATGCAGAGAAGTCTGCATTCTGGAGGTCCTGCCTGCTGCCATTTTGTGTTTACTTGTTGCTTGCTGACTTTTGGTGTTTGCTGGTTGCTTGGTTGAGTCTTTCTGCTTGGCTGTGAAAGGGAATCAGCTTCTTTTGATGTTGATGGAACTTCACATGGATCTGTAAGCTTGAGATAAATTTCTTTCTGCCATAAACACTGTATGGTTGTAATGTTCATCCAAGCATTGTGGAGCTGAGGACTACAGAATTTTGTATCAGGAGTGGAATCTTACAATGATGGATCTTATCATGTGGATTTTGGCCTTTTGGAACATTTTTTCTGCTGGAGAAATGGGACAGTATTTAGTACTTATGAGTCTAGAAGCATTAAAGTGCAGTAAGACAAATGTTATAGGCTATTATTGGGAGAGTTTGAAAATGCTGAATATAAAGAGAATTGTATTGACATATGAACTTCCAAAGGGGAAGGAGAAAAACAAAGAACCTTGTTAAAACTGGGCTACTGGCATAAAGGTTAGTTGCATTCACTGGCCATGGGACACTAGAGAGTTTGAGCACAGTTGAATTTAAAATTATGGACAGGTTTGCTTGGTGGCTGTTATAGAGCTAAAAGATGTATGGAGGGCTGGTGAGATGGCTTAGTGGTTAAGGTGCCTGTCTGCGAAGCCTAGGAATACACAATTGATTCTCCAAGTCCCACGTTTAGCCAGATGCAAAAAGTGACGCAAGGGTGCAATGCCACACTTGCCCACAAAGGGATGCATGAATCTGGAGTTTGTTCACAGTGGCTGAGAGGCAGCTGATGCACCCATTCTCTCTCTGTCTGTCTGTCTGTCTCTCTCTCTCAAAAAAAAATGTATGGTTTATCACAGGAAAAAAAAAATTGAACGAGTTTAAAGTTACTGGGGACTGATTTTAGATTGCTAAAATTGGTATTGTTAAATAGACGGCCATCATTAGGGATGGGCCAACTGCTTACATTAAAACAATGGAAAAGATTCCTGATGTGATGTGCACCCAGGAAAGACTGAATAGGAATGCAAACTCTTTTGAGAGGAGATGAATGAAAGGAAGAATTCTAAAAGGTAACCTTATCTTCAAGGTCACATTTTGTTTCATACCTGGATTAACAAATATCTGTGTTGCTGCAACCTGGTATTGGTTTTGGAAGCATGAAAAATTCATTGAAGTGGATCATAAAGTGCACATGGGCCCAGGATCTACTGCACAAAGGCAACTTGAGAAGCGGGGCTGAATCCCTATATTAGAGGCAAGTGAGGACATTGTAAATTAGAGCATGGTTTGCAATGGAGACCCAAAGATGTTTTGGATAAACCAGGACTATGCAAAGGCTGCCATGCAGCACTGTTGGTTCAAAATCCTTGGCTACTCAGCCAAGATGGAGGGATGGAAATTGGAAATCTCAAGACTGTTGTCATTGGTTGTGGATGTTGGACTTAAACTGCTGATGTTTGATATTTAGCTGATGGTTATTGATTTTGCTCTCTTCCAATCTGTCCTTGTTATGCCCTTTAGCAATGGAAATGTTTACTCTGTGCTATTATATGTTGGAAGTATGTTACTTGCTTGGATTTTACAGAACTCACAGTTAAGAAACTGTGTTAAAGTTAGCAAAGACTATCAGAACCTTTAAAGTTGGACTGAATACAATTTAGAATGTGAGGTGGTTATGAGTCAATGGAGGCCAGGGGTGGAGGATGGTAGCTTGAGTGTATAGCTCCATAGACGCAAGTGTTTTATTAAAACTGAGTTTGCAGATTCAGCCCCTAACATGGTGACTTCTGCTGCAGGGGGCAGTGTCATAGGGGCAAGACCTGAATTCCAGTGCAAAGGTACATAGATTGGTCTGAACTCTTGGGGTCCTGCTTGTTGCTGATTTGTGTTTGCTTGTTACTTGTTGCTTTTTGGTATTTGCTGGTGGCTTGGTTTTCTCTCTGCTTGAATCTGTGAAAGGGAGTCAGCTTCTTCAGCAATTAATGGAACTTCCCATGGATCTGCAAGCTTTAAGTAAATCACTTCCTGTCATAAACACTGTGTGATGAGTTGTTCATCCCAGCATTTATGGAGCTAACAGTCTGAAATTTCTGAGTTCACATTTTGTTTTTTGTCTTTTTAATATTAGTGTCAACAGATATAATAGATCTCTGTTTGACTGAGAGTACTAAGAGATTAAATAGCTCTACCAGGTATCATGCCTTCCTCAATGGGAATCAGACTATGCACAATAAAGAACATGAATTCCTGGTTCCTTTCATAGGTAAAGATCACCTGATAAGGTGATACATCCATGCAGCTTATTACATCTGTGTCATTCTGTAAGATGTTTATTATTTCAAGACCAATTTTTAGAAAGCTTCTTGGGATAATAGGAAAGAGCTCTCTGGCATTCAAGGACAGAGCTTTCAAACACTGCATCTATTTTCATCTTGCCCCATGTGTAAATTATGTGAGTGTGTGGCTGTGGTGTCTGCTTTAAAAAAATTACTGAAGTAGTGACTGACATAAGTGGCTTTAACTTAGTGCCCTACTGTTTTAACTCAGTGGCTTTAACTTGGTGCCTTTACCATTTTAATATACTTCAATTATTATCATCCTATACTGTCCAGAGAATGAAGGTTAGTCACAACCAGTACAAACTAAATCAGCACAAATTATGAATCAGCCAAGTCTCAAGCATTGACTTTTGCCAGATACACATTTGTATTCTGTTGATCACTGTCTCTGTGTGTTTGGAAATAGAAAGTGCTTCCACTGAAATGTTGCCTTTAACAGTTATCACAATGATTATAATAACCATTGGTTTCAAAGAAATCTTTATTCCATTGTCCTCACAAGAAAATGTAAGTTTAAAAGGGATCTTTTCAGACTGGAGAGATGGCTTAGTGGTTAAGACGTTTGCCTGCAAAGCCAAAGGTTTGATTCCCAGGACCCACATAAGCCAGATGCACAAGGTGACACATGCATCTGGAGTTCATTTGAATTGGCTGGAAGCTCTGGCTTGCCCATTCTCTTCCTCTCTCTCTCTGTCTCTCGCATGTGTGCTCTCTCTCTCCTTTCATTCTCTCAAATAAATAAACAAAACTAAAAATAGTTTTTAAAAGGATCTTTTCACTTGTCAGTGGAAAATGTGGATAGTTTTTTTTTTTTTTTTTTTTTTTTTTTGCGAGGTAGGGTCTCACTCTGGTCCAGGCTGACCTGGAATTCACTATATAGTCTCAGGGTGGCCTCAAACTCACGGTGATCCTCCCACCTCTGCCTCCCGAGTGCTGGTATTAAAGGTGTGAGTCACCATGCCTGGCTAAAAATGTGGATAGTCTTGTTCTCTGTAAGTTCAATTTTCTTCCTTCCATGTTCTGTTCTATTCTCTGCACTTAGTGCCTGGAAGAATGGGCAGGCTTCTTGAAAGAAAAATATCAAAAAACAAAACAAAACAAACAAAACAAAACTTAGTAGTACTCTCAAGTAACTAAGAAAAGTAAGTACTTTCTTACTTATCACATCACCAAAATATAATTAATTTACTATTCCATGTTATAACACCTTTCCCCAATGGTCATTTATGCTTTGTGCCCACTGATTTCTCATTGTTCTTAAAGTTTTACAATTTATTTATTTAAATAGTAATTGTTGCTGTAGTTACCCTGATACTAGGAAATACATAAAATTTACAAACCCTGAACTTACAGTGTGTTTTGATGAGAATTAATGAAGATTAAGTTGATTTACATATAGAGTGATAGATACTAACCTAAGAGATCTATAGGGAAAATTTGGAGGGTAGACTGGTTGAAATCAGACTTTGGTCATAACAATATGTTAGTGGAAACTTTTATTTTGGGTGACATGGATGGTGTAATGGTGTGATTCAGGTGTCCACCATATACTTATGTGCTTTTACTGCTAGGTCCCCAGCTGGTGGCAATTTGGGAATTGAAGTCTTTTGGAGGCAGTGCATTTTGGGGGTTGGGCTTATGGGTGTTACAGTCAGCTTCCCCTTTCCAGCGTTTTGGCTTACCCTCCTGCCTCTATTTGCCACCTGCTGTGGTAGAAGTGATGTCCAGTCTTTACTCATGCCACATTCTACCCAGCCATCGTGGAGCTTCCGCTTGAGTCTTAATGCCAAAATAAACCATTTTCTCCCATAAACTGCTTGCCAGAAACAAGAAGCTAATTGCAAAAGATGCTCAGAACATTTACCTATTTTCAGGTTTTTTTTTTTTTTTTTTTTTTTTTTTTTTTTTCCAGCTAAGTGTAACCATACAAAGTTCTGACACTTGGGATGTGAGTGGAAATGAAAGGCACAATGCCTATTGTTTCTTCATGTGAAACATAGCATAGGTCCTATCACTGGAATTTCTATGTTTCTTGCTGGTGGGAATATGAATTCAGAAAACCAATCTGGACATCTAGGATGAAGGCAAGAACCTAGGGACTGTGGAACATCAAGAAAGATCCTAGGTCTCTGACATTCTGGATCTTGTGCAATAGGCCTGAACTTCTAAACCTCTCTCTCTATATATATTAAGCTTCCATTACTTGGAGTCTATTTATATTTGGTTAACCTATCTTCTATTCGGTAAGATCCTATAATCCAGACTAAAGAATCTAAGAGACCTTCCAGCACTGTAGCTCAGAACTTTGATAAGTACTGAAGCAAGATCTTCAGATAAGTTTGCTAGTGTTAAGAACACTCCTTTTTTTTTTTTTAAAGAAACAGCATGTTCAGACATTCAAACATGATAGTTAACATTTCATGTTTAAAGATTTCTATATATAGTTATATATAGTTGCAGCCTACAAACAGCATGTATCCAATGATAGTTGTGAAAGTGGTCCAACATACTACATAACATTGGTATAGACAAAAACATGCCACAATGTCAAAATTGGACATTCCTGATGTAGTTCAAAGAGCAATACCTGGGAATATGACGAATGTATGAAAAGCAATGGAAAAAGCAAAACTAATCATTAAAGAGCTAGTTTTAAGCAATGACAATAGTGCCAGGTTTCATGTTTCATATATGTAATGAGTATCTTCATCTCATATGGATATTAATTATGAAAGTTCAACTAAATTTCAACATGAATAGAAACATACTAAATGTGTTACTTCTATACAGTAACTCCCCATTTTCTATTTTATTTTCATTTTGACTAAGAAAAACAAAACACATTTTCATAGCATTAAGTCCTTCTTAACAAATCAATAAATGTTAGGATTATAGTTATAAAAATCTACTATAAAAGCCAGGCGTGGTGGCACACGCCTTTAATCCCACCATTTGGGAGGTGGAGGTAGGAGGATTGCCATGAGTTCAAGGCCACCCTGAGACTACAGAGTGAAGTGCAGGTCAGCCTAGACCAGAGTGAGACCCTACCTCAAAAAAAAAAATCTACTGTGGCATATTTATGTGCTAAAATCACACACACACACACACACACACACACACACACACACACACAATTTTGCTAGGATTTTTAGATGGTTGAGTGTGGACTTTCCATATGCCTGTTACTGCACTAAGAAAGATGCATCAGTGCATGAGTCAAGGAGTCAGCCTGTGGCTCTGTGGTTCTTCAGCATGCAGTAAGAGACACAGAGGTCCATCAGGTGGAGAAGAGAATCTCTTACTAATTGCATTAGGTTTCCCAAGGATAAGATAGAACCAGTCTCAGAATGCTTATGACCACATTATCCTGATTTCTCCCTCTTATTTCATTTCTCATTTTCATCTAGTTGTTTTCCTGATTTGCTAGTGTCTTTTCCTCATTCATCATCTGTGGCTTTCTTTTCTGTCATTTTATTCTGTTTCTTCCTATATCACTGAGCATTGGCTTATGGGCTACAGGTTCCAAGATGAACTGGGCAGATGTGTTTTCCACATGTTGTCCCTAGTTTATCTTCAGACCTGCTATCTGTTCTTCTGATCCTGTTTTTCTCCAAGGCTCAGATTAACCACACTTCTACCAGTGCTTCAGCCATATGCCCTGCTTCTAAATCCATGCCATCAAGAAACTGCCCCACCTACTAGCTGAACATTATACAAAATTTTCACCATTATACTATTCATGGAATGTATAGTTCATAGAAAATAATTGCATAGGACATAAGATTATCAATAAATTATTGTTAACTCATATTTCCTCTGAACTTTTGCACCCACACACTGGTTTTCTCAAGCTTATTTGTAAATGACCACAAGTAAAATGGCTTTAGAGCTCAGATAATGTAGGCAGGCTTTGGATGTTGAAAATTTTATGGCTGAATGATAAATTGGAATTATTATGGAAGGTTCGACAGACTGTTAACTAATGCATCACCAGGGATGTTTTCACAAAAATTGCTGAACATGAGACAGTAAATGCTTAATGGCCTCTGCAATAAAAGTAAGTCAGCAAACAACTGTGTAGAGCAGCTCTTCCGGTCAGTTAGGAAGTGTTAACTTGGATAAAGTTTATCAGTACAAATAAATTCATGGCTAACCCAGATAGGAGTCTGACAGGGTCAGAAACTAGGATACAAGGCAGTTATTCAGCAGTAGGAAGTCTAGCCACTTGTCCACTGGACAAGGACCTCTTATTTATTAGCTCCTTGTCTTGACTAGCATATGATATTTCAACAAATGAGCAAGGTAGAAATTAGTCACTAACTTAGAGTATAGGATAAGTAGCAGGAACCTCTATCAAACCATTTACTTTATTGGCTAAACATAAAGTTAAATAATATATCCAAGCCTCTTTACACTTCTGCTCAGAATGAGCGGGTATAGTATATGTCACTTTTAAGGTCTGCCCAGGAATTTATTCCATGAAACATCCTATACTCATTCCCAATCTAACTGTATCTTTAATACTTTTTTTTTTTAATTTGAAAATATGGTAGTGCCACAAGATAGGAGAGGCTTGGGTCCCTAAGTCCTTGCTTGGGGTTAAACTATCCAGAATATATATCCTATCAAAGTCAACCAAGAGGTACCAATGAAAAAGTTATCACTGGGCTAATGCAGTAATAATTTGCATCATTGCTGCTATTACAGTAGCAACCATGACAGTTATAATCTCTAACAACCAGGCTAAGTCATAGTCAAACTGGCATCAAGGTTGACTGTGTCAATAGGGATGGATGTTGAATGTCCGAGATGAATTTTTCCAGTCATTGTGAAAACCATAACTGTATTCCTAAGAAATCACTCTTAATCTCAATGTATGTCCAGTTTCTAAATATATGACTCAAGAATTGCTTACTTGGCACATTATATTCATTAACACCTGAAGACAAATTAATATATCACACTGTCTGAATAAATAAGAGTGAATCGTGGTATTTGCATTTGGGTTTATAGTAAAGAAAGAGGAAAGAAATATGAATTTCTCAATTCTAGGTTTTAATGAACAGAGAACATAACTTTAAATAAAGAAAATGAAAGTAGTGCAAATGATAGTTGAAAAATAACAGACAATAAACAGTTACAAGATGACACTGGTTAAGCATTAGGATATATCTGTACCTGAATGGAGAGTTAGTTTAGGCTTCTTGCTTTTGTGCACAAATACCGCTTCCCTATGTTAACTAGAACTGGAACTGTATTTTTAATTTTTTATTTTTTTCAAGGTAGAGTCTCACTTTAGCTTAGGCTGACCTGGGATTCACTCTATAGTTTCAGGGTGGCCTCAAACTCATGGTGATCCTCCTACCTCTGCCTCCAGATTGCTGGAACTAAAGGCTTGCACCACCATGCCTGGCTGGAATTCTATTATTTGAATCACAAGCTCTTCTGTGAGGCCTTTAGTATTGCCCTTGAAATTGAGAAGACTCCCTCAAAGAAAATTTGGGTATTATGGTCCCAGGAAAGAAAAGTGTTGGGAATAAATATAGAAGAAAAATGAAATTGCTTACATATAACCCAGAATCTACTATATACAATACTCATAAAACACTGTTATTAATGGATTTATAACACATGCATCCTACATAACACAATGGCAGATGTTCTTCATATACAAACAAGGATTAGCTTTTATGTGTGCCTTAAATATAGGACACTTTGATTCTTTCACCACCATGAAGATAATAAATTATCTAAATAGGATATCCATATAATGTAAAGTTAAAACCAAGCCCCTTTTTGATAGTGGAAAATAGTGATATTAATAGTTAAAGGACAATAACAAGTACAATTGGAAATGTCCTGCACAAATTAAGAACTATTATTATACTGCCCAGAACAAATCTTTGTATATAACAAAATTCTTAAATTCTTTGAAATCTGTATTCATTATCTAGTGGTATGTACTTAATTATGAAAATCTTAGCATCTTAAATCTATCTATCATTCACTATTTCTAGGTCCCCCAAGTCTAGACAGTACTGACATTCTCTCCTTGTATCCACATATACATTAAGGCATCGGCTGGAACTGTGAGCCCATCTAAGTGAGAATCATCATCATTGGTTGTTTGCATAATTAAATTCCTTATGATTGAAAGACTGACTTTTTAAATTAATTTTATTCATTTATTCAAGATAGAGTCTCACTAGCCCAGACAGACCTGGTGCTCACTTTGTAGTCACAGACTGCCCTAAAACTCACAGAAAATTTCCTACCTCTGCTTTGTGAGGGCTGGAATTAAAGGTGTACTCCACCATGCCTGGCCATTTTTTGTTTTCTTATTGGATAGGGCCACCCTCAGGTACTTGCCAAGAAGACACCCCATGGGCTTACTTCTTCAACAGAAGAGAAGACTATTTCTCTAAGATGGTACATTGGAATATTTTCAAATATGATGTACTCAGAAAACACCATCCTGTAATAATCACAGGTCCGTTTGAAACTCAGAGTAATGTTGATAGAGGGGTGCTGTCATACATGTTAGTGGTAGTCACGAGGGGCTATACAAATGCCAGTCAAGAGAGACATAAATATTTGTGATTCCCCATTCCTCCTCCCCCACATGTATCCAGATTAGACTCTATGCTACAATTGTCACATTTATGTTATGTTTTCTGATTCTAACATTCATACAGGATGAGTAAATATACAAGACTTTTTCATAGAAATAAACTTATTGAAACATACATTAAAATGTACAAATGAAAGTAGGATCAGAGACAGTGAAAATTAGGCTTATATGCAGTAATCATGAACAGGGCATGAACCACAAGTACCTCATTAGCTTTATGACTCCAAGTTAGTGTACTTTCCTCAGCTTTCATCACAGCCTGGCTAGCATCAGAATATTCCTGAGAGAATGAATATTGAAAGACTTTCCCTGTCTCTTTCACCCTCTCTGTGCTGACAAGTTTCCTGCCTTTGAAAAAACCACGTGCTTGCCAAAATTTATAGGACAAAAGTACAAGTTTAAAACCTTCTAATGAATGACATATAGGATAAATTCTCACTTGTTTCTGTGCTGAGCACACATGAAGTATTAACTTCATGCCTCCAATCACTTTCAGTGTATGATATTGAACAGAAATGGACTCTCAGGAGATAGGATAGGTGCATACAAATAAGTCTGACATATAGTGACACCAGTTGCTGACCCAAGGAGAACTGTGAAGCTTAGCCTTGTTTCCTCATTCCTAGTTCTCCATTGCTGTCAGTTTGGAAAGATTTATGTGTGGAATTTCTAAGGTAAAGGAGGAAAAGGCTCAGAAACCATGAAACAAGAATAAATCTTAGATAGGTGGGCAATTACTTTGAGCTTCAATTCAGGGAAAACTGTTTTGCAAATTGGAACTTTACCATGTTGTGCTTCATGCGACCACATCTGATGATCCCAATAGGACTCTAATGCCAGTTGCCCTGCAATTCCACTGGGAGGCAAGACAATCTTTATGGTGCATAAGTGAACATGTAAGTGATGCCATGGGCCCTGTGTTCTTGTGAAAAGCATGCACTGCATATACATCTTCCACAAAGCTGCCTCCATGGTGCAATTAAGAAGAAATAAATCTGACCATCTCAATGACAGCCCATGAAACTGAAACCATGCAATATAGATTTGTCTGAGAAAATGGAAATTTGTATTCTTTGACAGTGTAATTATTATGCTCTGTCAAATTACTTAGCTTTTCTTCATGAAAATCACTTAATACTTCATGCAGATAATATTTTTGACATCAAATATCACTTTAGGGAAAGTTAATAATTTAGGAACCTTTATATTTAAAACTAGAAAATCTAATAGATGTATGAGATGTCATAGACAGACACCCCTCCCATAATGAAGAATTTGTGTAATTGCTTCAGACTCCAAAGAGAACAATAGTGCTGGCATGTAGAGGGGACTGCTTAGGATTTAGAGGTCAGAATGCCATCAACACTGTTTGAAATGTTTTGAGAGGGTATTGTGACTTATTTTAGAGACATATTTCCTCCCCAAACATAGTATTAACTTTTATAATATTTTAACTTTAAAATATCTTTTTTTGCCAAGTGTTTACAGTTTGTATTTATTGGTAATAAATGTACCTATTAATTTACTATTGAAGTCATCATAAAATTATAATTTTCATTGGTATTTAAAATTATTTTTAAAGTATTTTTTATTTATTTTCAAGCAGAGAGAGAGAGAGAGAGAGAGAGAGAAAGGAAGAGAGAGAGTGATAATGGGTGCGTTAGGGCCTTTAGCTACTTCAAACAAACTCTAGATGCATGTGCCATTTTGTGCATCTGACTTTATGTGTATAGTGAGGAATTGAACCTGAGTCATTAGTCTTTGCAGGCAAGTGCCTTAACAGCTGAGCTCCAGCCCCAATATTTTTTCTTTCCTTCTTTCTTTCTTTTCTTTCTTTCTTTCTTTCTTTCTTTCTTTCTTTCTTTCTTTCTTTCTTTCTTTCTTCTTTCTCTCCCTCTTTCTCTATCTTCTTTCTTTCTTCTTTCTCTCCCTCTCTTTCTCTATCTTCTTTCTTTCTTCTTTCTTTCTTTCTTTCTTTCTTTCTTTCTTTCTTCTTTCTTTCTTCTTTCTCTCCCTCTTTCTCTATCTTCTTTCTTTCTTTCTTCTTTCTCTCCCTCTCTTTCTCTATCTTCTTTCTTTCTTCTTTCTTTCTTTCTTTCTTTATTTATTTCTTTCTTTCTTCTTTCTCTCTATCTTCTTTCTTCTTTCTTTCTTCCTTCCTTTCTTTCTTTCTTGCTTTCTTTCTTTCTTTCTTCCTTTCTTTTTCTTTCTGTCTTCTTTCTTTTTCTTTTGGGTAAGGTATAGCTCTAGCCCAGGCTGACCTAAAATTTATTATGTATTCTTAGGGTGGCCTCAACCTCATGGTGATCCTTCTGCCTCTGCCTCCCAAGTGCTATGATTAAAGGCATGTGCCACCATTATACCACATATTTTTATATAAACTGTCTTGTTTCTTTTTTTGAACCTTAGGAGAAATTTCATGTTACTATCCCATGTTACAGATGAAGAAACAGAATCTCAGTTATATTTAAAAATTGTCTAATATCACTATTTGAATATGTGGTCTATTTTGAATCTGCATCCAGCATGAGTCAGAGTTAAGCCTTGTAAGCACTATACAACTTTCAGGAAATAGCTGTCAGTCATTGAGCACTTTTTCTTGAACAAATGGCAAGGTTTACTTTATTCTAAAAGATAGTAGACACATCTTTTTGTTATGTTTTAGTTAAGAAGCTAAGATTAAGGAAACTAGATCACCTGTGCAATCTCTCTCTCTGTGGATATTACTTTTTAAGTCTATCTTGAAATATAAGTCACAATAATCATAGGGTATTTGTAGGTTTTTTTTTAAATGAATATCATCAATACTCTATTGCTTTAAGAAATTCCATCTATCTCATCATGCTTATAACTGTAATAGCATTTTAGTTCCTGGAAGAGTCTTCCATGTTTCAACATAATAAGTAGAGAATAAAACATATGTGGAACCCAAGATACTTTGTCTCTATTTTGTTATATTTTGATTTTTAAAGGTTGGAGAGAAATTTTAAGTATTGTTGTATGTACTTCACATGCAGAGAGAAACTTTATATACATTCAAATGAACACATAAATATTTACATTTTGTTGTAAAATAAATATTTTATTTAATCATCTACTACCTGGGAGGGACACAAAGTATAGATTTGGTTAGTTTGAAAAGTATATTTGTAGAGATTATATTGTATTCAGCTCTTGAGATTTCAGAAAGCATGTCTTGGATCACTTTGTGTAAATATTTTACTAGCCTTCACTGTATTTTGGGCATACATATATTACTCTCATAGAGACCCAGAATGTTGGAACATAAGAAACATTAGGGTCTGATATATGGCTGACAGGAATTATGAGTTGCCATGGTAAAGGTGGGTCTGGGAGAAGATAAAGTGTAAAATAACATCCAAGAGACCCTGAGGTCTCAAGTTATCTCATCAATAAATAAACTTCTGACAGCCTAGTGGTTTTTAAAGATCAACTTAATATGTGTCTATACAAGGAACATATCCTGATTCCTATACCTACTATCTTCTCTGAATTAGAATATAGGATTGGGATAGAGGAGGGGATGTTGAGCTAGTTAAAGAGTATCTTATTTCTGAGTGACTCTTAATTTTTTTTTTCATATTCCAAACCATTGCCTCAGAAGCACTCAGCAACCTTTAGTTAAACCTTCCATGCATTTTGTCATAAAAGGGCCTGTCTAGGTGACAATTTTCTCAGCACAATTTTGAAGCTGGTCCTACTTAGTCCTTCTTCCTCCATTCTCTCCTTTAAGGGGAAGAACTGGTGAGTAACCAGGACATACATGGTTTTATTGTGCACCCTTTCTATGCACCATCAGTTCTGCTAAGATGAAGTTGGAGATATGTGCTGGAAGGCAAAGCCATTAATAAAATATGTAATGTGCTCTCCTCTTGAAGAAAATTTAAATTTTTGACTTAAGGAAAAGATACACAGGACTCTGAATGAATTCTAAGATGTTTTTCCTGCAACATAATACTGTGGCATCCATGTGGATAGAAACTAGGGTGATTGTCTCTGCACATCATGGTCACAACAGTGATTGACACATACCTAGGGCTGTGAAAGTGTACATTATATGTTGAATGGTGAGTCACAGTGTTATTCAGAGATATTGATGCAAGTGGGAGTTGAATGATGATGTAGTGCTACATCTGGTTCAGTTGTACTGATGAAGTCACTACATAGCTTGTGTTGTCTCTTATGGAAGAGTGGTGAGAAATGTCTAGAAAAATTGCCTAAGGTGGATAACTTCCAAAGTGGCTATGAAAGAAGGTAAAGGTTGATTGGTCATTATGGAGAAGTGACAGCTTTCATTTGAGAACTGAAATATATTGCTAAGGAATAGAACTGTTAAAAAAAAAAACTAACTCTTTCTTGTGCTACTAATGGTATTCTTTTCATCATTATAATTATATTATAATCAGTTTAACATCTTCTGGAGTGTCAACGTGCCATTTGAACCAGATTGAGTCAGTCTGGAGCCCAGATGACTGGCTGTTCACTAGGGCTTTAACCTTTCCCAGCAGCCATCCATCGTGCCTGATGAGATAGTAGGCTCTGTAATTTGGAAGTTCAGTCTGATGACTTTAAAATAGCACAGCCCTGTTACTCTTACACTGTATAACATCAGGATATATCTATGCTTCTTAAAGAAAAACCTCTAAAGGTATGCAGATGTTAGGTGAGCCTGTGTTACTGAAAATAATTTCACCAGGGTTCTAGATATTTTTGACCTCTCCATTTTTCTAGAAAGCTGCAGTGTGCTGGCTATCAAAAGCCAGATAAAATATAAAGTTAAGCCCTGGGGAAGACCACATAAAAAGAAATAAGCATGCTACTATTATTATCCTATATATTATTAAAGAGAGAACCTGACGCAAAGAAAGTACACTGTGGAAGATATAACCTAAGTATTCTAGGTGTTCCAAAGACTTTTCCCCTTTTTTAAAAACATTTTATTTTTATTTATTTATTAAAGACAGATAGGGAAGGAGATAGAGAGGGAGAGTGAGAATGGTCTCACCAGGGCCTCTAGCCACTGCACACGAACTCCAGACGCATGCACCCCTTTATGCATCTAGCTTACGTAGGACCTGGAGAATCGAACTGGGATCCTTTGGCTTTGCAGGCAAAGGCCTTAACCACTAAGCCATCTCTCCAGCCCCTTTTTTTTCCATTTTTTTTTTTGTGTGTGTGTGTGTGTGTGTGTGTGTGTGTGTGAAAGGCTTCTTCAAGGAACTCCTTGTACTGAAATTAAAAGAACTAGTAATAAGCATCCAAAATCAAGGAGAAACCTACACAAATACCCATGAACTAAAGAATTATAAGATAGCTAAAAAGACAACTATTGTTGAAGGATTGAGGATGCCATATGAAGTGAGGTTCTTATGCATCAAAAGAATGTCAGGCAGAATGGAAAGACTATATTAAATGTCTTCACTTGTATGTTAAGAACTAGGAAAATTAATAGAAGGTTTGAGACAGAATAAAAGTTCTATAGTGGTTTGATTTGGGAAAGGGTATCATTCCTGTTGTGCTATAATGAATAATTGGAAAGATGACAGGCATGGTGGCTCATGCCTTTAATCCCTGAATTTAGAAAGCTTAGGTAGGAGGTGTGTGTTCAAGGCTAGCCTGAGACTACATAGTGCTTTCCAAGTCAGCTTGGACTAGAGCGAGACCCTACCTCAAATGAATAAAAATAAATAAATAAATAAATAAATAAATAAATAAACAAATAAACAGGAAGTGCAAGAGTGGGCAAACAGATCAGCTGGCAAACTACTCCAGACCAGAGGAATGGAAGCTTTGACAGAGGGGTAGCAAAATTGAAGAAATTCAAATACTTGATGACAGGCCGGGTAGCAGGTGTTTTATAGAAGATACTATTACCTTTGTCTTATCCCAAGCATGGCTCAGAGACGAATAATTACTGAAAATCCAGACAAGTCATATTTTCCTTCCAAATTCATTATGTATCTCTATTGAAAATGGTTATATAGACCATAAAGCTAATGAGAATTAGTCTTTTTTATTCTTTGCAATTACAATTTGAAACCTTAATTTTATTGTCAACCTCTCAATAACTTTACAAAATTTCCCTCTTTAAAACATTTTATATGTTCTAAGAAAAATAATTACTGAATACTGAAAATGTCTTCCTTGTTCTGCAATTACTTTATTAATAATTTCCTGCTTAAAAATGTCTGGAAGATAAATTACTTTATTTAATGTGTATTTATAATTTCCCCTCAAGGTTTGTGGAAAAAGGAGTTTGCTAGAAAAAATCTTGGATATAAACTTTTTTTTTTTTTTTTTTTGATATATGGTTTTGCTATGTAGCCTTGACTGGCCTGAAACTCACAATATAGAGCAGATTGGCCTTGAACTTGACAGCTATCCTCTTGCATCTGCATTCTGAAAGCTAACAACCAGGATATAATTTTAATCCCAGTTGCCATGGATAATAGACAGTTCCATGATACTGGGATAAACATCCAACCAAAACAGTTTATATGAGGAGTGAAATTTATGTCTGGCTTACAGATCCAGGGGAAGTTCCATCTATGGTGGAAGAAGCTGGCTCCCTTTCATATATCCAAGCAGAGAAACACACACACACACACACACACACACACACACACACACACACACACCCAGCAAACACCAAAACCAATAAGCAATAACCAACAGCAAACAAGACCCCACCTCTCTACATAATTTTGGGTTGAAATTCAGATCTGCTCCCAAACAAACTTTTGTGATGGACCCCAGGATTCACCCCCAAGTAACACATACTCAAGCAAGGTATCTGGAGACCCAGTTTACAAGCTTTAATAAAACACCTGATGCACTGGAGAGATGGCCTAGTGGTTAAGGCACTTGCTTGTGAAACCTAAGGATGCAGGTTCAATTCCACAGTACCCACATAAGCCAGATGCACAGGGTGGCACATGTATCTGGAGTTCATTTGCAGTGACAGGGGCCCTGGCATGCCCATTCTCTCTCTGTTACTTACTCTATCTAAAAAATGTGTATAAAAATAAAATATTTTTAAAACATCTGGGCTGGAGATATTTCTTAGTGGTTAAGGTGGTTGCCTGAAAAGCCAAAGGACCCAGGTTAGATTCCCCAGGAACCACATAAGCCAGATGCACGGGGTGGCGCATGCATCTGGAATTCACTTGCAGTAGCTATAGACTCTGATATGCCCTTTCTCTCTCTCTCTCTCTCTCTGCCTCTTTTTCTCTCTCAATAAATAACTAAAAATAAAATAGGAAAAAAAATTAAAAATGCACTTGAGTCTATAGGGGAATCATGCACTCAGACTACCACACCATGGTATAAATAACGCAACTCCCATTGGTATGAATTGAGCTGAGGTGCTGGTCCAAGTGTTGGCCATTCATTGTATGAATACATCATGCTTATCTATTCATCTGTTGAATGACACTTAAGTTACATTAACGATTCACTTCTTGTGAATCATACCAGAGCAAACATGGCCATATCAATAATTCTATAATTTCCTATTGTCAGTTATTTTGGATATATACCCAGAAGTAGAATTATTGGTTTATGTGGACAATTTTCTTCTTATTTCTTCAAGACTTTTCATATTGCTTTCCACAGTAGCTGTTTAACATTTCAACGAACTGTGTACAGACGTTTTAATTTCTCCCTCTTTGTCAATACTTATTACCTCCAGTGTTTTTCAATAAATGTTGACTATATTAACTGTACTAGGAATTTCATTTTAATATTGTTCTAGTTAAGCAAAGAACTGCCAGTTGTTGCAGTCAGCCTTGTGTTGCTATCAGAAAACACCTGAACAAGAGCAGCTTGTGGGAGGAAAGGATTAATTTTCACATACAGACTCAAGGAGAAACTCCATGATGGCAGGGGGAAATGGCATGAGCAGAAGGTGAAAAATCACCTCCTGGTCAACATCAGATGGATAATAGGCACAGGTGAGTGTGGCAAACACTGGCAAAGGGAAAGCTAGCTATAACACCCATAAGCCTGTCCCCAACAATGCACTGCTGCCAGGAGGCTCCAATTCCCAAATTGCTACCAGCTGGGAACATAGCATTCAGAACCGATAAGTTTTTGGGTGATACCTGAATCAAACCATCACACCTGTCACATGAGAGGCACATGTTAGTAAGCTATACATAAGCAGCAGGACTTTTATATTTTTCTCTGTTCCATATCATGCTATTGAATTTCTTCAAAGATGCTGCATGGCATGGTCTGTTAAGTAGCACAAAATAAGCCTCAAAGTCTTTTGATCTATATTATAAAAACAACAAAGTTCTATGAGAAAAATACTACAATCTCACTTACAAAAATACAATAGTGGGCTGGAGAGATGGCTTAGCGGCTAAGGCACCTGCCTGCTAAGCCTAAGAATGCTGGTTCCAATGTCCAGCGGTTCCAATCTCCAGGTCCCACGTTTAGCCAGATGCAAAGTGATGCAAGGGTGCAATGCGCACTTGCCCACAAGGGGGCGCACACATCTGGATTTCGTTCACAGCAGCTGAGAGACTGCTGACACGCCCATCTCTGTCTCCCTCTCCCTCTCTGTCTATCTATCTCTGTCTCTCCAATAAAATTATAAAAAATAAAAAAATTAAAAAAATATATAATAGTATGTTGCATGTAACAAATGTAAAGTTAGACAAGCTTAATTCTAAAGTTACCCAATTCCCACATCAATACAGTGCTCTTTTCACCTGTACAACTGTGATGATTAGGTTTGTGTCAACTTGATCTGTTTAGGAATCCACAGACATTCCTCATAAGTGTGTCTCTGAGGTTGCCTCTAGGAAGGATTAAGTAAAGGAAGAATCCTTCCCCTAGGGTGAGCCCTTCCCCTAGAGTAGACGGCCCCTCTCAGAGGAGGGGGCTGGTTTATCTAAAGAAACTCTGGGAAGAAAAGTATCCTCTCCTCCCCCTGGCTGCCAGTGCTGCTCACTGTTCTCTGCTTGGTGCTTGCTGCTTTCCAGTGTGGACTGAAGAGCAGCGTCTCCAGGACGTCTCCAGGCCTTCAGTGCCAGATCAGGACTGCTGTGGCATCCAGCCTTGTGGACTGAGCAGCTACCAAGTTCCTTGACTCTCAGGCCTTCAACCTGCTATTGATGGACTGTTGGAAGCTAATCCAATAAATTTCCTTTTAATACAATTCATTCTATTAGTTCTGTTCCTTCAGAGAGCCCTGACTGATACAACAACTAAGTTAAAATAGTTGTTCTGGTATCTTTGGGAGCACAGTGAACATCTTTTGACTTTTGTTCCTATTAGTCTGATCTTCCCAAAGCCTCATAAGGTGCACGCACAGTCTAATGTTGGGGTTCTTTCTTGTGAAGCCTCAGAATTTTCATCTTGTTGATTTCCAAGTTGATTTAGGAACCACAGAGGGATTTCATACTTCAGTGAGATGTTGAGATGGTATTGAAATCTGAGGAAAAAAACTTTTTGGACAACCAAAGAGGAAATGAGAGAGGAAACCAAAGAGGAATTTTGGAATAATATTCTGAGTTGACACAGCATCTCTCATACCTGAATATTTCCAGTTCCCTTAACTTTAATCAAAACAAGGCCCTTGAATATTAATAAAAGGTCCAATCTGAGATAATCTCACCCATTAGCTCCTCCCCATCCTATTCTTAATTCTTTCCCCATACTTCCTTCCTTCTTTCTACTCTTTTTCCAATGGTAATCTTTAGTTTGCAATCACATAAAGATATGTTTGTTTCAAAAGCCCCTCCAGATGCATGCACCACCCTGTATATCTGGCTTATGTGGGTAGGGAATTGAACCTGCATCCTTAGGTTTCACAGGCAAGTGCCTTAACCACTAAGCTATCTCTCCAGCCCATCAGGTGTTTTATTCAAGCTTGTAAATTGGGTTTCCAGACACCTGGCTTGAGTATGTGTCACTTGGGGTGAATCCTGGGGTTCATCACAAAGGTTTGTTTGGGTCCTGGGGAATCGAGGAAAGGTCCTATGGCTTTGCAGGCAAACACCTTAACCGCTAAGGCATCTCTCCAGCCCCAAGCCTTTTCTCGTGAGAGAGTCAAGACCTGCTTCTTTCAAGGATGCCATCCTCCTCTCTACCTCTTGAGTGACAGGACATCTCTGTTTGCATGAGCAGGTATGTAGTAGCTTCAAGACCCTGAGGATTGAGTCAATGCATGAACTCCAGTGGGGTTTTGGAAGGGGGCTGGGTGGAGGAGGAGCATCAAGGTCCATCACATAGGAGGCTTGATGGCTGGTCAGAAGTTCTGAAAAAGGATCAAAATGCTGTTTTTGTTGGTTTTATTTTTATACCAGTCATCCTAATGGGTTTTGGTTAGTATTCCCATAGTGATTCCAGTGTGACCCTGTATATCTTTGTATTGACTGGGCATTTGAATGTTTTCTTTAGAGAAATGTGCTCAGATTTCATCCATTTCTGCAGTGCTTTCGCTGTTGATGAATCATAGCTCTATTCTCTTGTTATTAATTCTTTATCAGATGTGATTTGTATGTAAGCAGATTTCCCTTCAGAGATTTTACTTTACACTGTATAGATAGATAGTATCTTGAAGCCATAAAGTCAAATATATCCAGTTTTTATTGTTATTACCTGCATCTTTGCTGTCATATCCATGAAATCAATGGCAAGTGCAATTTCACAAAGCAATCATGCTGTGTTTTTTTTTCCTAGTTTTTCTCGTTTAAGATATTTTATTGAAGCCATGGATTCATTTCAAGTCAGTTCTTATTCCTGATATTGAGTACTTACAATTAACTGAATATTTCCTATAAAATTTATATGTTGAAACTCAGAATTCCAAAGTTAGATTATTTTCAAGAAAGGTAGGGAGGTCATAAGGACAGACTGTGATGAGTAAGAAGAGCCCACAGACTATGCTATCCTTTGCTCTGCTCTGCATGTGCACAATAAATGAGCAATCTGCAACACGGGACAGTGCTGCCCTCACCATAGCACACTATGCCACCACCATATCTCAGTCTTCTGGCCTCAAGGGCAATGACAAGTATTATTCTTGTGCATATATGATCCAACTTGAAGAAAACAATTGCAGTCAAATACCAGTCTTTTGCATATGTATAAATATCCATTTTCCGCTACTATTTGTTGAAAAGAATGTCTATTTATTATGATATGGTCTCAGCACTCTTGAAAAATGCATGTGATTATCTAAGCAAGTATTTGTTTCTAGAATCTCTATGCTATTTTATTTGTGTATACACAGGTAATTATAAACACCATTCTTTAACTACTGTCACTTTTCACATAGTATATTTTGAAAAAAGTGCATGAGCATCCCAAATTTATTCTTTCTTAGTATTTTTTTTAAATTTCAGTGTTTCTTGGAATCACATACAAATTTTAAGATGAGTTACTCCTCTTTCTACTAAAATGTCAATGAATATTGATAATAATTAGGTTAAATCTCTAAATAAACCTGTCAATTATTACTTAAAAATCAGCTTTTAATGCATGAACATGCTATGTTTTTATATCGATCGTTAACTTCCTGCAAATGAACTTCACTGCAAATGAACTGCAGATGCATGCACCATCTTGTGCATCTGGCTTACGTGAGTCCTGGGGAATCTAACCAAGGACATTTGGCTTTGCAAGCAAATGCCTTAACCACTAAGCAATCCCTCTAGCCCCTACCTTTCACTTCTTTTCAACTCTGTTGATATGGTGATTTTTCACTTATATTCATAAAGGCATTTTTCTGTATGTTTCCTCCCTTGTAGCATCTTTGTCTGAATTTGATTTTAGGATGCTACTGCCTGATGTCTGGTCCTTTCTAATGCTGGAACAAAATACTCAACCAGAGCAGCTTTGGGAATGGAAGAGTTTACTTTTGCTTATACTTCCAGAGCACAGGACTCCATTATGGTGAGAAACAGGAGATTGGTGTCACATCGCCTCATCAGAGGGAGGATTTAAAGAAAGGCAAGCAGAGCTGGGCTGTAACACCTCAAGGCCTACCAACAGTGACTCACTTTAATGAGCAAGGCTCCACCTCCTAAAGTTTCTAAAGCTTTCAAAATGATCTGGAGACAAATGCTAAAACATATCATCCTGTGGGGTGCACTCTATTCAAAACATCAGATTGCCTTTACGGAGAGTTATAGAAGCCCATTCCACCTCATGTTTTGGAAAGTGTTAAGAAGGAATGATGTTAGCTCATATTTGAATATTTGTTAGATGATGCATGCCTGTAATATCACCATTTTGGAGGCAAAGGCAAGAATGAAAGTTTTAGGGCAGGCAGGGCATACAATAAGACCCTAAAACCCTATCTCAAAAACCCCAAACAAGCTCAGAGGGGTGTTTGCCTGCCTTGGCTGAAAAATATTGAGTATCTTGCCCTCTATCACTCTTCCATTGCTTCTTATTTGAGGCAGTGTCCTGTTGACACCAGAATCTGCTCTTCTTCTTCTTCTTCTTTTTTTAACCAGCCTTGGTCATCCCCTGGTCTCTGCTCCTCCTTCTGGGACTAGAATTACAAGTATGGGTGGCTACACTCAGCTGTATACTGGGATTTGGAGATTTGAACTCAGGCTATGTCAGGTCCCCACAGGTCCTCATGCTTGTACAGGGACATGCTTAACCATGGAGCTAACTATCCAGCTGGATTCACTATTTCCTTAAGTTTCTCAACTTCTCTCACTTTTTCAGGAATCTGTAGGACAGTTTTCTGAAAGTTCTCATTTAGTAGCCCTGCCAGCAGTTCTTTTTAGGCACAGCTTTTATTGTTTTATTTATTTCATCATTGATTGGGTTATAGTTCCCTGGTGTTTTGAAAAATGTAATTTTCTTTCTTAAAACCTTTCTATGGGAAGATGACAGTTTAGCTCCTTGCCTTCATGATGATATGCTGCTTCTTTGTCCTAATTTAAAATTGTTATTTGTCATATAACAAGGTTTTTCACCTTTTTCCATGCTATTGCCTTTCTCTGGACACACATAGTGGCTTTCTTACTTTATCCATCTGCAAGGTTACTCTTTTATCCTAGTCTTCAATGTCTGGCTCCCGGAGGGTGGGGGGATGTAGAGGATTCAAAGCACCAATCTTTAAAGTCTCCTAAAAGTTTCTTTATTGAGGAAGAAGGCCTTATAATAAAAGGGAGAGATGCAATAGCCGTAGTTCCTTTGTAATCTAAAGCAGCAGTCCATGATCAGGACACTCATACTTGATAGTTGAGGATCATTTGAAGGTCATGTTTCTCTTCTCCCCACACCATAAGCAGTGTATAGGCTCTTCCCACTACATACATGTGGCTGTTTTCCATGGAACTACAGGGTAGAAAATAAGAGGTTGGTATGGTGATAAAGCTCAAATTTGTTGGGCTTTGCTAGTAACAGGCTGGACCGGTGAGAAGGCTGGCCTTAACTATTGGACATGGCCAGGGGCCCTGGGCTGCGGGTCGAAGCTGGCCCTCTGTCAGGGGTCCCTGGAGACGGTGATCGCCTTCCCTATGTTGTAGGGTGTAGTGAGCTGTCATCGCCCAGAGTGGGCAAAACTGGCAAGGCGCCCCCAGACCCGAAAGGCTATGACCACTCCATAAGTCAGACTTTGCCCCCCACAGTTCCTGACCTGTGGCTAGCTGCCCTAGAGAACCTCATGTGGCTAAAGTCACTTAGCCCTTCTCACCCCCCACAGTTTTGAAGTCACAGCCTCCTGTTAATCTCTTCCGCCCTTCTCCCTACCTTCCCTTATCCTTCCCCCATAGCTTTGAAGTTACTAGTCCTTCCTCTATCTAGATAACAGCCCGTAAACTATGCATCCAGTGTGTACGTGCAGTCTCAACCTTCCCCAAGTGTTTATAAACCCACCCACCCTTTCAATAAACGAGTGCTATCCACCAGACAGTCTCCCGGGTGCTCATTGCCCCTCATGTGTTCGTTCGCACTCACCTGCCAAGCCAGATGACCCTGCAGCTCACCCGGGACATCGGTGGCCAACGACCCCAGGGAACGGGAACAGAAGGAGACCCACTGCACGAGACCCACACAAATTGACTGAAATTTGCAGTAATGTGCTACATATAACTCTTTGTACATTAAAAACATTTAATGGATTCTAGCATTTCAAAATAATTATTTTAAACATATTTGGCAATACAATTTTATCAAGATGGGGAAATGGTTTCTACTATTCATATATACTTTAATCAAGAAGGTCACTTGATAAGAACTAATTGAACTATGTTATGATGTATTCAATTTTTAAAAGATATATTTTATTTATTTATTTATTTGAGAGAGAGAAAGAGGCAGAGAGAGAGAGAGAGAGTGAGAGAGAGAATATGGGTGTGTCAGGGCATTCAGCCACTGCAAACGGACTCCAGATGCATGTGCCCCCTTGTGCATCTGGCTTATGTGGGTCCTGGAGAATCAAACTGGGGTTCTTTGGCTTTGCAGGCACATGCCTTAACTGCTAAGCTATCTCTCCAGCCTGATGTATTCACTTTTAATGTACTATAAATTTTGTCTTAATAAAATATTAATTTAAAAGGGTAATATGAAACAATGCTGAGTCACATCTAAATTCTTCATTTATTTAAATAAAAATATATTGCAATAAAAGTATGTAAGAAGTAAGCAAGTGAATCGAATGTAAAATAAATCGAATTTTATATGACTATCATCTCTTTAAGAGATTACATTTTCAAAGGAATGCTTAGGTAAAAATAACTGCGAGAAGAGAAAGATGTGACAGCGGAAGCCACAGTTCTACCTGGTGTGGGTTATTTTTGTCAGAGCATGCTTATTAAAGGTTTGTCTAATATAAGGTCCTCTTGGAAATATGTCTTGATTTATGCAGAGTTTTATTTTTATTGAACTTAACGTTCTGAGACATTGTGGTATTTAAGAAATTGCAGAGAGAGCCAGTAAATTGAAACTTGCAGTGACAAACATCTTAGAACCTTAGTAGCCATTGTCAACCTGTGGTTTTCTTAATCTAAGAATAATGTGACACAACATTTCAGTACTTAAGATATGAGACATGAGTGAAGAGAAATGCATTTATATAAATGTATCCATTTATTTACCATCAATAGCCACCTTCAATTATGACAGACCCAAGTTTATAATTAATAAGTCTATAATGTTGAGTCTACAGAGAAAATAACTCTTAAGGAATAGGCACTGAAACATTACAGAAAATGCAAGGTATAAGTTGGAAATGCAATCTGTGCTGACCACAATGAATCCAAACCTGTTGACTTAAACAGCCATGAAGGTTTTCCAGGAGTTGTCAGACACAACTCATGTAAACTCTCTCCTTGCCTGTTGATGAAAAGTCTGTTTTGTCGACTAACTGAAGTTGTATAAATTAAGAATTCTCAGGAGTGTGACTTGAATAACTTTTTTTTTTTTTTTTTTTTTTTTTTGTAGGGTCTCATTCTAGTCCAGGCTGACCTGGAATTCACCCTCCCAAGAGCTGGGATTAAAGGTGTATAACACCACACCCAGATTTAAGTAAATTTTGGAAGAACTGTTTGGAAAGCCCTGGTTCTATTGAGCTTAGGCATGTCAGTGATACAGTAATTCCATCTCTAAAACCTTTTTCAAGAAAATTCCACCACATTCTTTAATTAGACAAAATGGAGGACAAACTTCAAATTCCTGCTATGCATGAATGCCCCCAACTTGTGGTTTGATATACCCTTTGTAATCTCATGCAGTTGTGATCAAGCCTCATAATTTATCTCCATCTAGTGAAGTCTTTGGGATATGTAGCCCTGTTGGAGGAGGTATGCCAATGGGGGCAGGCCTTGGGATTTTATAATCCATTCCTTCTTGCTAGTGCCAGCTCAGCTCATTCTAAAGACTCTTGTTTGGTTGTCATTGCCATACTTTCCCCACTATGATGAAACTTACTCTGGAAAGTCTAAACTGGAAATAAACCCTTTTTCCATAAACTGCTCCCAATCAGATGTTTTGTTCCAGCAATGAGAAGGTTAACTGCTACCTTAGGAGTCATGTTCCAAGGGAGTAAATGGAGATGTGAGGTCATGATGGGTACTGTGGTAGTTTGAATGCATGTTCCTCAATAGACTCAGATGTTTTAATAATCTTGTCTCCAGCTGCCTGGCTGGATAAGGTGTCACTGGGGACGGATCCTAGAGTCAGGCCTAAGATATCACTGGGGGTGGAACTGATTTCTAGCCCAAAGGTGAGCAGAGTAGTCTGAGCTCTGGAGGGGCCCCTGGTGTTTGCTGCCCATGTGTGCTTGTGTTTGGTGTGTGCTGGCTGCTGGTGGTTTCTGTCTGCTTTGATCTGTGAAAGGGAGTCAGCTTCTTTCACCATTATGGAACTTACCTTGGATCTGTAAGCCTGAAATAAATCCTGTTCCTCCCATAAACTGTGTCAGTATGGAAGTTCATCCCAGCAAGGAGAAGCTCACTATAACTGGTACAAAATCCAATTGTCTGTTTTTCTTTTCTGGTATATGCATATCTATGACAAACTTGAGTATATAAATTAGGCACAGTAAGAGATTGCCAAGAATAATTGATACATCAATTATGACATACTGGAAAACATTTCCCAGTATCACTACTTTTGTGCATTGAAGCCATTATTAAGTAAAGTATGAGTTGCTTGAACATAAGCACTTTTATATCATGACATTTAAATGTGATCATCCAGATGACAACTAAGTGAGGAACTTATGGGCAGCTTATATGGCTCAGGCACAGTGGGAAGGGGATGATTCACATCCTTTCTCCTGAAATCTCACCATGCAATCAGAGTGAAATGCAATTTAATGTCATGAGTTGCCTATCTTCACAATTCTCCTGTGATGTTTGAAGACCCACTACAGGTAACTAGAAAGCAAAAGTGTAAAAAAGGGACTACTGAGTAAATGAGTGTTATATTTATACAATAAAATTCTACAAAGCGGTGGAGATGCATGAATTAGAATCTCCTAGTTGGGGAAAGAAATCTATAG
Organism: Orientallactaga sibirica; assembly: GCA_036365145.1. Taxonomy (NCBI): domain Eukaryota; kingdom Metazoa; phylum Chordata; class Mammalia; order Rodentia; family Dipodidae; genus Orientallactaga; species Orientallactaga sibirica. The sequence continues at coordinate 99,875,099 of JAEOAD010000001.1, read as the reverse complement.
AAAGGAAAATTATCATGACTTAAAAGCACACACACACACACACACACACACACACACACACACATATATGGTAAAATGGGAAAACATAATTAGAATCTATGGTACAGTAAGGATATTACATCAGAAAATGTTTTTAATGGCAGGCATGGAGGCTAACACTTGTAATCTCAGTTTTGGGGAGGTTAATGCAATAAGATTGCTATGACTTTTATGCCATCCTGACTACAGTGTGAGATTCTGACAGAATTTAATGTTTGTAATCCTTTAAAAACTGATACAATGATCCATTCGCTTATTAATATGTGTATTTCTTTATTTATTCAATACATTTAGAGTTGTTTTACTGTGATATGTCATGTCCTTCAGGCTAAGAGACGATTAAGAGTATATAATATACTGTTCAGCTTCCAAAGGGTCATAATATACTTGAACAACACACAGGAGAATTTAGACGATATTGGGATCATTTAATAGTAGAGAAACTGTCTAAAATGAAGATACAGCTGGAAGCAAAAGTCTACATACTCCTGAGACCCACGCCTCAGCTATGAATTCTGAAGATAATGTGCATGGGGCAACTGTAGCTCTGTTAGAAAAGGGCATAGCTCCCCTCACTGGACACTTTGCTTTTCCTTCCTACATATGCAAAGATTCTCCGACTCAACAAATGACTTCTATCAGGCCAGAACAGTACATTCTCACAGTGGCATGAAATCCCTCCTCATGAAGTTATATCAGTAGTTGTGTATATGTTAGTCATTTTTTATGTCAGTCAGCAGCATTATCCACACATGCTAAAAATTGAGCAAATTTAACTTCTCACAAGAAAAGATGACATGTATTGCAGAAGAGATTTCCCTCTTGATGATAATTACTGTGATATTGTGTAGTGTATTAAGGCACAGACTAGACTAGATTACCTGAAAATCCCTTTTTTGGCTTTAAGGTTCATGCATGAGAACTACCTTTAGAATAAACTGTGAACCAAATTTGATGGTTCACACTTTAGAAGCTGAGGCAGGAGTTTTGCCATCTAGCTCATGCTAGATAGTAATTCCCAGACTAACTTTAAAAGTCTGTCTTACTAAAACTAAACAAACAAGCAAAAGAGAATATCTCTTTAAGAATTGGTTGTGGTGGCTCATCATCTCTTCATTTGTCCAATCCCCTACTTATCTTTCCTTTTAACCATTAATTTTAGTTCAGTTTCAGCTTGGGTGATTTTGAAAACAATGAGCTTGACTCAATTACTTCATTTATTTTCATCCAAAATTAACTTTTTGAAATTCAAAGGTATTGCCCAAGTCTTCTGTTTCAAAAATTAGTTATAAACACACTCAGATTTTATGTGGGTATTTAATAGTTTTTGTAGCTTTAAGTCATTTTATGGCTTCATTTCTCTAATATGAAAGGCTAATTAACTTTTTGTTTACTTTTGTTTCATTTTTTAAAGATTTATTTTTATTTATTCATTTATTAAAGACAGAGAGAAGGGAAGAGAGAGAGTGAGAATGAGCACTTCAGGGCCTCTAGCTACTGCAAACAAACTCCAGACGCATGTGCCGCCATAAGCATCTGGCTTATGTGGGACCTGGAGAATCAAACCTGGATTCTTAGGCTTCATAGGCATGCACCTTAACCATTGAGCTATCTCTCTAGCACTTGTTTCATTTTTTAAGGCAGTTCTCAAATTAATCCAGGTGAGCCTGGGACTATTTAGGTCAGGATGGTCTTCAGCTCCAGACAATCTTCCCGCTTCATGCTCTTACGTGTTAGAATTTTGGCATGAGCCATTGCTACAAGTTCTTTTTATTAGTTACTGACATATTATGAAAACATCTCATGTTGGTGCCATCCTTTCCCTCATCCCCGCCCCTTTTCCAAAGGGACCCTCCTCATTGGGGTTGCAGGTTATCCCCATGGGGATTGTGGATTATGCGTTGTGGGAACAGCAGTCAGTTATTATGGAGAGGCAATGCCTCTGGACATGAAGTTCCAGCTTGTGGCTCTAACAATCTTTCTGTCTCCTCTTCCGCAAAATTCCCTGAGCCATGTAACTATAAATTTTAACTATTAATCTTTGATTCCAATTTTATTTTTAATATGTTCATAGATATGACAAGTAAATTGTTATCGAATCCAGCTTTTCAGGAGAAACTAACACACAGAGGTCCATTTACTAAGATGATCATGCTGACAAGGCACAATTTCAGAAGTGTAACGTCCTACCCTGTGTCTCTGCTACCTAGACCTAAAATACAAGAAAGTTTTATAGAAACACACACACACACACACACACACACACACACACACCTATAAGTATGTAGAAGAAAATGAGTTGTAAATTAATTATTATACTTGCTTATTTTTGTTAATGCAGAGAAAGACCGGCTGAGGAAAGGATATCTCATAATATAATTGTCCCGTCTCAAACTACAATGATACCAGTTTTAATTTGCATGAAAATCTAAGAAACCTTAGAAATTACATACTTTCAAATACACTCAGTGTAATAACCATGGTGGTCTTTGTTAAATGAAGGACTTTACAAATTGCAAGTTAGAGATAAAGGATTCTATAGGCAAATAAATATGTACAAAATGAAAAACTTAACTGTAACCAGGTGCATAGCCCATTGTGACTCAAAACCTTTAACACATTAATATGTAAGGCGAGTCAGAGAGAGCATAAAACACATCTGTTTGGCCACCTAACTATGCAAAATAGTGGAGGATTCTGGAGGAGGATACCAAGAAAACAAAGAGACACTTAGCAGCACTCTCAGAGGGGAAAGGCTCAGCAGTGCACACTTTCAAAGCACTGCTGAGATCTGGTGGTGAAAGGCTGGATGAGTAATACTTTCATCTTCGTAGTGTTGATCCACAAACATCTTTCCACAGCAGCACCATGTAGGTCCAGAGTTCTTAACCAGAGGCTGGTAAAAGCTCTTATCTTCTCCACCCAGCTCCTTTACTCCCTCTGATTACTACAAGGAAAGAGGCTTAAAGGTTTGACTGTATAAACAATCATTAGCTTAGCCTGACCAAGGAATAGACTTCTTAGGGGTTATGCAGGACACAAGTTCTCTTCTATGTAACATTCTCTTCTCACATTTCTCAGTGTGCCTGAGAGCTAGTCAAGGGTCTCCAGGGAGCTGGAATCTGAATGTTCATCTCTTGACCTGCTGCCATCATCCCTTGACTTGGCAAGTTTCCAGGGGGCTATAAGAGATGCTTCATGTACTGATCCTTGATGCTGATGTTCTGTTCTCGTAAGTCATGCAGAAACAATGCCCAAATGTTCAAACATAGAACTGACTGAGCACAACACTTCTGGCTTTAATCTAATGCTACTATTTTATCTGAGGTGAAAATAAGCTGTAAAAAGGTAGAAGGATTAATCAAAGACAGACAATTCAATAAATGGAATTAAGAGCTATGGAGAGAGCTATTTTTGCCCCCCAAAAGTGAATGCCATATTATTTCATGGCCCCTGACTTGGGTTAGCTATGAACAAATCATTTATTTCTCATTTTAAAAGATACCAATATTAAACAGTATATAGAGGGCACAATTTTATATTGGCAACAATACTATCATTAACACACTTAAACACCTACATTTGAAATATCAATGAGACAATAGCACCAATGATTCTATATAAATACCTTAATTGTAATACTGTACTGTGTCACCATGCAGTTTCATAGGTGTACAGATCATCAAAGGGGCCAGGATATTTAAAATTAATTTACAATTTTATTTATTTATTTGAAAGAAGGAGGGAAGGAGAGAGAGAGAACGAGTGAGCAAGAGCACATCAGGGCCTCCAGCCTCTGTAAACATACTTCAGGCACATGTACCCTGTGCTTCTGGCTTACATCAGTCCTGGGGAATCAAACCTGGGTCCTTTGGCTTTTCAGGCAAGTGCCTTAACCGCTAAGCCATCTCGACAGCCTATGGCCAGGATTTATCTGAGAGATAACTCAGACTACTCTTTATCATTTTAAGTAAACTGGGACTCAGGCTGAGTTTGGGAAGATTTGTCTGTAGATTTGGGGCTCTCACTGCACTCTGTTTAAGTCATTTACAAACATTTTTAGCCATGCTAACATTTTGGAGATGGTTCACAAGGTGTCCATTCTATATTCATTTAATCTTACATTTGAGTTTTAGGCTAAAGATCATTTATGAAATAAGATTACCTGTTATCTCTGAATGAAGAATTCTTCTGCTTATGTAAAACAAACAAGAGTACATCATCCCCACTGGAAAGACTGAAGGGTGGAAATACCTGCCTGCTTCATGCAGAATTCGTTCCTTAGAAACACCTGCTTTATTTAGGAATATACACTGGCTTCAAGGAGAACAGTTTGTCTTTCTTGTCTATAAAAAAGTCATGTGCTCTGCCAAGCATAAAAAGCCCAGTGATTACAAAAATATGGTTATATCTCAACAAAACGGTTTTTTAAAATGTTAACTTTCTCTGAAAGGCATGGTGGGTAGAATAGTTTGCTATTCATGTTTGCTAGTTTGTTTGGATCGCTGGGTAGGCTCAGTGTTATTACAGGTGCTGGTGTGTCTCGCTGCTCATTTCAGAAACAGGCATCTTGTTTTCTTTTTCTTTCTTTCTTTTTTTTTTTTTTCTTTCTTTCTTTTTTTTTTTTTTTTTTTTTTTGTAGACTTAAGCACTGGATGTCTGGTTGCCATGGATTCTCAATTCTTTGGAGTTGAAAAAAAAATTCTCTCATGCAGTAATTGAAACGCCCAACACCTTAATATCTATACTCAAATTCTTTTCAGTGTAAGGCAAATCTTAAAGCTTAGTTTTGTTCCTTCTCCCAGTGTTTGGTAAAGTTTGCCCACTGATTCCACTGCTTTCAAAGGTTAAGATCAGGCAGTAATTTTGGAGTTGTATCAACAGCATGTGACCATCAATGTGTTTGTCTTGAATGCTGACTTGGATTGGGCAATGGATGTTTCTCTGATGTACTGACCACCTACAAAGCCAGTGTGGGCTGTGGAGGATCCTGAACAGAAGGCCAAGGCAGCCCTGCAATCTCCCTCCTTAATTTAATCTCCTCCTCCCACGCCTACCAATCTAATCCTATAACCCTCGGGAAATCATGATGAGATGTTGTCCATTTATTTGTAAACTTGTAGAGTATGCTGGATAGCTTAGCTTCTTCCCAGTTCTTTGTCATAGCCTAGTCCTATTTTATTTTATTTTATTTTATTTTATTTTATTTTATTTTATTTTATTATTTTTTTGGTTTTTCAAGGTAAGGTTTCACTCAGCCCAGGTTGACTTGGAATTCACTATGTAGTCTCAGGGTGGCCTCAAACTCACAGTGACCCTCCTACCTATCCAATCTAGAAAATGTGAGTCTTTTCAAGTAATTTGAAACATTATGTCAGACTAGATGTATATGAATTCCCAAGATAACATGTCACAGAGGTTAGTTACTCAGTCTTGGCAATACCAATTCTCACAGTGACTGCTTCAGCCATGAGAACCACAAAGATGGGTTTCGTTTTTCTTCTAAGAAATAAAAGGTACATTTGATGAACCTCTGACGTAAGATCAATGGCACAGCTGCGACAGCATAAAAAATATGTCAGATCCTGGTTCAAATTTTCACAGTATCTCTGCTATTGATTTTTTTTCCATCCCCATCAGTTAGTAAAGTAGAATCATTTTTCAGAATTCAGCTCCATTGGGCTTATGTCTGAAATCCTAGCTCATTGTTAGATCATTTTCCTCCTTAGATATCAAAAAATAATAAGGTCATGGCCAGTGAAAATGGCAACCAGTAAAGGAATAAAAATAAATTGTGTTTTGGGTATTCATTTGTTATTGACTAGGTACATGGAAAGTAGGAGCTATGTTTCTGGCTTTGATTTCAATTAAAAATTGAAAGAAAGATGTGTATAACGGCTGCACTGTCTGGGGCAGGAAGTACAGCCTCTTCAAACCTGCAAACTCACCTACAAATGAATCTCCAGCTTCAGGAAGCATTGCCATCTTAGGACTTCCTGACTTAAGATGCAAACTTTTACACATTATGAATTATGCACACCCAATATGGTGGTCTCCAGGGAACATCTCAGTCTTAATAGGTGAATGCCGACTAACTGATAATTCTCACCCGTTCACAGGAAACAAAGGAACATCTTTGACACCAGTTCTATGAAATGAGCTCCAGAACTCTTCTCTGGCCCAACTAGCCAAGCTACCCAGCGAAATGCAGTCCATTGTAAAACCTGAGATGACAGAATAGTAAAGTCTGCTGAAGTCCTGTCTTCTAGCATTCTCCTGCAAATCTCAGCTTTTGGGGTTTAAAATATTACGTTTTACCTAATAAATATCTCTACTGAACTTGAATGTTAATTGCACAGAGGAAAACAGGTGAGTTACATAATAGCTTAGTACCTCCACTAATATGCATCAATACCACGTCCTTCCAGGTATCTGTCTTGAGATATATTGCCCAACTCTAGGCTTCATGGATGGTGTTGGGGAAAGGAAACACAGGGAACAAAATATCAGGACATATATGTATGAAGATGGTCAGTACTTTGGAAGCTTGATATGCTAACTGTAGTAGTTTAAATATAAGTCCCCCAATATATTCAGTGTTTTATTAGTTATAGTTTGCATCTGCAATCACCTTGCTAGAGGCAATGTCACTGGGGGCTGGTCTTAAGGTGTGGTGATGGTTTGAGATTCCTTTGTAAAGCTATGCAAAGTGTGCCGAATAGGAGTTCCTGAAGTGTGCTGTGGCTTTTGGCAGTAGTTTTTTGCTCTATGTGCTGTGTGGCTGGGGCTTTGCTCTCTTGCTTGGCCCTGTGAAGGCAGGCCAGCTTCTTCTGCCATTATGGAACTGCCCCTGGATCTATAAACTTCAATAAATAATATCCCTTCCTCCACAACTGTGCCCGGTCTGGAAGTTCATCTCAGCGAACCTGAAGCTGTCTGCTACACTATCCTAAAAAGAAAAATGAATAATAGGGCTGAAGACATGGCTTAGCAGCGAAAGCACTTGCCTGCAAAGCCAAAGGACCAAAGTTCGACTTTCCAGTACCCAAGCAAAGCCAGAATCAAAATGTGGCGCATGCATCTGGAGTATTTTTGCAGTGGCTGGAGGCCCTGGTGTGCCCTTTCCCTCTCTCTCTCTCCCTCTTAAATAAATAAATGAATATTTTAAAATGAATAATAGAAGAAAGCCCATAAACTTTGATCACATTGAAAGGTAATCCTATTTCTCAGTTTTTCAATTATTAAATGCAATAAAGCATTACTGTTATTGACACTTGTCGTCAAATCTCCTGAACAACTCACAGGTGAGGCCAACAGGAAGACTAGCATCTATAGTCTTCACTCTCAACTTGCACTTCTGTCCAAAGAAGAGTGGAAAGGTAATGGAATAGGGAAAAAAATGAATCTATACTGTTGTGAAGGAAGGCAAGCTTCCTCAGGCCTCGGGTGGGAGAGATGGCTCAGTATTTAAATGGGCTTGATGGTAAAGCTTTCCAGCTCAGGATCAATTCTCCAATACCCACGTAAAGCCAGATGCACAATGTTTTGCATGCATCTGAAGTTTGTTTGCAATGGAAGAGACCCTGAAGCACCCATTTTCTCTCTTTCTCCCACAATTCTGTCTTATTGATCTCTCTGTCTCGTTCTCTATCTAACAAAAAAATACATTTAAAAAAAGCAATAATGAAGATCGAGGCTGGAGAGATGGCTCAGCAGCTATGGTGCTTGCCTACAAACTCTAATGACTTGAGTTTGATTCCCAGTACCAGCCCATGTAAAGCCAGGCACACAAAGTGCCACATGCACCTGAAGTTTGGTTGCAGTAGCTAGAGGATCTGGCATGACCATTCTCTCTCTCTCTAATAAAGAAATAAATAAAAATAAAAGAGTAGAGGTCAATAGCAGAAGACACATGACTGATGCTGTGCCATCTTTATTGATTTATGATACAAGGCTAATTTGAACTGAAGTATTCTTTGGTAAAGGACCTGAAAGTCACCTCAGTCTCATAATAATTGAGGGCATTTGCATTGTCACTCTGCAGTGACTACAGTAATAATAAAGGCAAGAAGCTACTGCAGCTCACACATAGATTTGGTTCTGGCACACAGGGCTTGTCACTTCCCAAAGCATTGACATGTACTAAATATCTCTGAGACCATTTAAGCATGCCACAGAGCCCTTGAAGTAAAAGGGAAGAAAGCCTTTGAGCATGTAAAGGAGAATATTTTTTTCTTACTTCTTTTCTCCTAAAATTTCACAAGAGTTGGTGAGTAGGTGCCTCTGGTCTGATCTCTTCCTTTATTAAAGGAGAGAGCAATGTAAAGAAGCTACTCCCCTCTTGGTTACTCCCTTGACACAACCCAGAAACTTGGTATCAGGACTGAATTGATAGCTTAGTTTCCCATCCAGTACACTCCTTGAAAAGGCAAGAGATCTAAAAAGGAACCAGAGTATGACTCCTTTGAAAGACTCCATTCTGGTTTTCTAAATAGACTTCCCCATTTTACAGGAGCCTACTCCTGCCCAGATGGATAGGAGCTCTGTATTCTTTCCTTCTCTTAAGCTTTCTCTTAAGTTCTATAAGCACTGTCTCTATAATCTTTATAACAAAATATCTTTAAACTTTATCCTCTGGTCTATTGGATTTCATAAGACAAGAATGTGAAAGGCCACAGACTCAATGGAAGCTTTGTATGTCTGTTTACTGTCTTGCACCCTTGCTCCTGAGTTATTGTACACCCTAAAGTCAAGAAAGGCTCCAAATCTCTCAAATACATTCCAAAAATTACTGCAAAACCTCTTTGCATAGATGTAAATATTGTTCACACATAAATGCGCAGTTAATTCACAATTGGCCTAGCTTGTTACTAAACTCGTTTAAGGTGTATGACCAAAGGTGAGGATTTTTATTCAAGAACAAGGGGACTCCCTTGACAGTTTTACCCAACATTAGATTCAGCACAAGACATGCAGCTTCAGTGAACTAGCTGGAGAGTGTAACTGCTCTGAAGATAGTGAGTCCTGTAAAATCAAACAAGTTAAATACTTTCAACATGTAAAGGCACAGAGTAAACATTTTTAACTGGTAAAAAGCAAAGAGAGACTAGAATAATGCAAACTCAACTATCATTAGCAGTCATCAAACTTCTGCAGTTCAAGTTCAATATAACCAGAGATGGATAGTCTCCAGGTTTTCCAATTCTGCCCCTCCAGCTGGGCAGAGTCGCCAGGGGAAAACTTTCATCCCATGCCAACACTGCACTCCATGGTAGCCCTTTTTGCACAGTCCTGGTATATCCAAAACATCTTCAGGTCTCCATGCAAACCACGGTCCATCTTCCAAAAGGCTCTTCCAGCCTATTCCTGAGGGTCTTCATGCCCTGCCTCATGCCGCATCTCAGCAGCAGCTCCTGGAACCGTGTGCAACACATGACCACTCCATGCATTTTTCATATTTCCAAAACTAATACCAGGTGTGCAGGACACAGCCATATTCTTAATCCAGGGACAAAATAAACCATAGCCTTGAAAAGCAGGTTCCTTCTCCAGTCAACTCTTTCCAAAGAGTTTGCATTTCTAACAGTCTTTCCTCAGGCATCCTCTCCATTGTTTTAATGTAAATCAAGTCTGGCCACCTTCCTTCCACCTTCCTTAAGATTGCTAATGCGTTGACAATAGCAGCTAAACCAGCCTCAATGCCTCTACTTTTAACTTGCTTCAGGTTTTCCAACTTAAAATCTTAAAATCTCAGTCCGATATCTTCAGCCAAGCACATCAGTCCATTACAGATTTAAGCTTGATCAAACTTTCTGGGCCTGGATAGCAGAATGTAGCCATCCCTTATGCCAGTAGCCCAGTTCCAACAAAGTCCTCTGCAGTCTTTCCTTCCCCTTAGAAACCTCATAAGCCAAGCCTCGAAGTTCAGTACTTTCTGCACTTAGCATTCTCAAACTCTCATCAGAATAGTCCATAAAACTTGGCTTACCACTCCAGAAGGCATCTTCAGTTGCAAGCACCAAGTCCATGCCCATTCCTCCAAAACAAAGGTTCCAAAAGACGAATATCCACACGATCTGGTTCATCTCACCCCACTTCTGGTACCACTTTACTGTTACAGACAGCTTCAGGTTCGCTGAGATGAACTTCCAGACCAGGCACAGTTATGGAGGAAGGGATATTATTTATTGAAGCTTACAGATCCAGGGGAAGTTCCATAATGGCAAGAGAAGCGGCCTGCTCTCCACAGGGCCAAGCAGAGAGAGAGAGAAACCAACCAGCCACCACAGCACACAGAGCAAAACTACAGCCAAAAGGTCACACAGCACACTTCAGGAACTCCTGCTAAGCACATTTGCATATCTTTACAATGGAATCTCAAACCATCACCACACCTTAAGACCGGCCCCCAGTGACCTTGCCTCTAGCAAGGTGATTGCAGATGCAAACTATAAAATAATAAAACACTGAATATATTGGGGGACATATATTCAAACTACCACAACTCCCTTGACAGTTTTACCCAACATTAGATTCAGCACAAGACATGCAGCTTCAGTGAACTAGCTGGAGAGTGTAACTGCTCTGATATAACACACCATCAGCAGCATTGAAAGGCCCCTGATCTCCTGTCCACAGGGTCACCTCCAATAAAGGAGTGAAAGTTGCATATGGAGATGAGGCATGGTCCCACAGAATTCAATGCCAGTGGAATAGGAAGGCACAAGGGGTGGTCTACACCCCTGTGTGGGCCCAGGTCTTATGTCTTCCTGTATTTTGCTCTTTCCTTCATTAACTATGTGGCTTGCACAGTTCTATAATTTATATGGGCCTCAGATCCATCATTTATAAAAGGAGAATAATGAACTCTATCATAGCTCAGTAAGGATTAATTAACATAATATATAATGCATTATTCAGTGTGTTATCTGGACACAGTAAGTTTTAAATAAATGGTTATTAACTTTTAGAATTATAATAGTAATTAATATTCATAATAAAATTAATATTATTGTTAATATTAAAAAATGAAGAATTGCCTTGAATTTATCACACCCAGAAGTATTTATGTAAGGATGCTGAAATTTTCAAAGCTTATGTTTGATTCCAATGAACTATAGTTAAAAAAGAAACACCAGTTATTATTGTAAGTATTAATATTCTAAATGTTTCAATTTTCTTTGCCATTTCTGTTTTATTTAAAGTCAGCATTATTATTTTAGAGTTTGTTTCTTGAAAATTTCTGGGGCAATACACATGCTGATGTTTCTTACCTCTTGCTTCCTATCAAATTCTCAGTGCCATATTGAAGTATGACCTGTGCTTTGTTCATGAGGCAATGTAAGCAATGAGATAGCAGAAAAAGACCAATCGTCAGTTTGTCCCATTCTTCATAATAATTCTTGATCCACTATCACACCTGTGTATACTTGATGTTACTCATCCCACAATCTATATTTCAACAAACTAAAAGAAGAAATCCATAACTGTTTTCACCTTTCAAGTGCCCATCATATTTTCTTAATATATGTTTTTGTTAGTTATGTATATAGTGTGTATATATGTATATATATACAGCCATGATGGTACCATCCTTAGCCTTCTCCCTCTCCTCCCCCCATGGATAATGTGGGTTTTGCCTTATGGGGTTATGCAATGACTCTATGTATAATGACCCAACTCATGGCTCTTACAATCTTTCCGTCCCCTCTTCCATGAATTTCCCTGAGCCATATTGGGTTCATTTTAGGTCTATTTCAATGACAAGATTTTGTGAGTCTCTGTGTCTCTGTGTCTGATTTGGTAGGAGTTGAGTGTTCTTTGTGTCTTTCTCCTTCGCCCTTGTGTTTGTACCAGGTTCATCGATAAAGCAGCACTCTTGCTCATTTCCCCTATAACTCTATGGCTCCAGCTGGTGCCCTCTTAAAATACGATGGGCTGATTCTCTCCTCAGGTTCTGCATCCATCTGAAAGAGAGAAGGAGATTCTCCAGTGGAGAGTGAGGTCAGTGAAAGATACATGGATAACCATTATTATTTTAGAGAGAATTTAATAGGTGTAGGCCTCTTGCATCCCACTATTGGTGGGAGCTTGATATTGGAGAGCAGGCTTATTTTTGGATATGGTTCTGACTTGTTTCCCATTTCCAGGTATGGGTTCCATTCCACTGAACAAATCTGTTAGCCAAATCTAGAGCAGGTGGTAACCCACCATGGCTGTGTGTCACTACTTCACTTGTGTGAGCATCACGTCAGGTTGTTTGCTGCTGAGTAGCTTAGACTACTAGTTGCTTTGACAGATGTTGATCATTTTCACCCAGTCACTTATGTAGCACCTTCTGGCACTAAACAAGCTAACTGTCTGGAGACTGACTCTTCCAGATTCCAGCCAGGTCTCTCCATGTTCCATCTGAACAGCATATGGTGTCCTCAGCAGTAGGGTCTTACCAATAACCTTTGGTGGGTCATCAAGTACTCTGACAGAAATCTGTCTTCTTTTGGGAAACCTTGTAGGTCTCACTGATCAATAGCTCATTGTGGATGTTAACCACATGCTGGTATTGGGAATTACAGGTCAGTGCCAAGGGAAAAGAAGGAAGACAAAGCATAGGTAATATGAAAGAGAGAAAAGGGAGTGATATATATGTAGAGATATATAGAGAGAGAAAGAGGAGAAGATTGAAGTTAGTCTTCATCATAACCTCTCCAGGCCCCTGTGATTCAGGTGTTCTCTCCAAGCAGCTGATGCAGGTTCAACCTTTTAGTATGTCTTTCAGGATATAGGATTTTATGCCCATCTTGACCCAAGCTGCTTTGCTGGACTTCAAGGAACACCTTTTGACAATCTTAACAAAGTGATGGTGTGGGAGTGACATTGAAGCAGAATAGAGACTCTCTTAATGGATAAGAAATTTTTAGTTTCACTGGAGAGACAAGCATAGAACTCAGAATGGAAGTAGCATAGAAAAAGGTCGACTTGCATCCATTATGAAAAGGAAGGACTATTAGAAGCACTTGGCTCCGGTGTCGGTTTCTAGTTTTACATTGTTTCTATGTCAAAGTTTGTATGATTAATTATTTGTCTTTAAGTTCAGATTGTTCATAGATGGTTTTTATTGGTTTCTTAGGCTAAAAGCTTATCAGGCAAATATAGCAGAGTAAGATTGTCTGCTTAAACCTTAATTCAACTTTAAAGGTTAAAACGACAAGATAAAATAATTGCAAGACAAATGTATATGTATAGTGAGCAAATACTAATACATAAGTGAATAAAAACTGGAATAAGCCGGGCATGGTGGCGCACGCCTTTAATCCCAGCACTCGGGAGGCAGAGGTAGGAGGATCGCTGTGAGTTTGAGGCCACCCTGAGACTACATAGTGAATTCCAGGTCAGCCTGAGCTAAAGTGAGACCCTACCTCGAAAAAAAAAAAAAAAAAAAAAACTGGAATAAAGTTATAGATGTAAAAAACACCTTCAATGTTTCTTTCTCTTCTTCCCTCCTCTCCTCTACTCTTTTTCCCTTTCTCCTCTCTCTTCTCTTCTTTTCTCTCCTCTCCTCTCCTCTTCATTCTCTTCTTGTTCTTCTCCTCCTCTATCTTTATATCTCTCTTCCCCCTTTCTCCTATAAAGCTATTTGAGGCTAGAGTGCATGGTTTCATGTCCTGCCCTCCCAGAATAAGATGTTTATGTAAAATTCCTCAGTTTTTCAGTGACATCTACAAGCTTTTGAAATTTTAAAGGCAGAACAAAATAAACTTCTGAACAAATAAATGTAAGGTGTTTGTAGGATAATACCTGGCCAAGGACAAATTTCAGGATAATTTTGTTGACATTTTTAAAATATTTCATTTATTTATTTATTTGAGAGAGAGAGAAAGAGAGAGAGGCAGATATAGAGAGATAATGGGTACACCAGGATCTTTAGCCACTGCAAACAAATTCCAGATGCATGTACCACCTTGTGTTTTGGTTTATGTAGGTGCTGGGGAATCAAACCTGGAACCTCAGGCTTAGCAGGCATGTGCCTTAACCACTAACTCATCTCTCCACCGATAATTTTGCTGAAAGTTTATTGAATCAAAACTCATGCATGTATGCCTTAGTTCTTAGTATATCAGAAGGCTTTTTTTTTTTTTTTTTTTTTTTTTTTTTTTTTTTTTTGTAACTAGGCTTGTTATTGACTTCAGTTGTTAAGGTGAGGTCATACTAGTGTAGGATGCATAACTTGAAGATGATGGGTATTTTGTGAATGGCAATACTACATACCAATAAACACAGAGGAAGAAGGCTATGGGAAGATGAAGTGTTTATATTTATGTAAGTAATATTAAGAAACCCACCAGAAGCTGGAAAAGAGACGTAGGGCTCATTTTTTCTAATAGTCCTCAAAAAGACTCAATTCAAATAACATCATGACTTCAGATTTCTGTTGCTTTCATAACCATTAGATAACTTTGGCCTTTTTTTTTTTCTTTCTTTCTTTCTTTCTTTCTTTCTTTCTTTCTTTCTTTCTTTCTTTGTTCTTTCTTTCTTTCTTTGTTCTTTCTTTCTTTGTTTGTTCTTTCTTTGTTCTTTCTTTCTTTCTTTCTTTCTTTCTTTCTTTCTTTTTCTCTTTTCTGAAAATTTAACAGTTTTTTTTTTTTTTTTTTAATTTTATTTCTGCCAAGTAGAAAGGTAACTGCTGGGTGTTAAGTCTGGGAAGCCAATCCCAGGCTTTCTGGTCTTACCTCTCCCATGTACCCATGTTTTCTATTGTTAACCCTGACCCCTCCTGGCCAGCCCAGAGAGGGAGTTATTATAACAAACCCTCTCCTATGACAGAAGAAACAAAAACACAAACAAACAATTTCTTCTAGGAAACAGACCATCAGGTGTTGATAACAGTATGCCTGACATTTCTACAAAGCAAGAGCAAAGAGGACAAGTGTCAGAAAGGCCATTTCTAAATGTGGCCCTGTCCTCAGCCTGGGTGCAGGGCCTCCTGCACATGCAGTGAGAGTCTGTCTTGTTGCAGACTTTGCTAATCCATGTTCTGAAAAAGTAGCTTCTTCATACTTGGAGGGTGTGGTGAAAACTGATCCTCACATACTTCACCGTAATAGAAATTTCACCAAACAATACTTGCCATAACATGCAACACAGCTTGACTTTTTTTCAGTCAGCTCTATTCTATATCACTTAAAGAAAGAAAGAAAGAAAGAAAGAAAGAAAGAAAGAAAGAAAGAAAGAAAGAAAGAAAGAAAGAAAAAAACAATGTGCCTGCTAAACTTTGATGTTTTCACAAGTCTGTGGCACTGGTGAGAGTAAGGGATGATCCCTTTGGGCCTCTCAAGCTCTCCTTTTATATTGATGTTGGCCAGATTCTGATGGACCCCAAGTCCGTGAAGTCATCTGTTACATTTGACCATGTTTACTCACAGAACTTATTTACTCCAAAACAAATTTGTCCTTTGCCTTTTCCAACAAGTCCCCTCCTTTTTTTTTTTTTTTTTTTTTTTTTTTTTTTTTTTTTTATTAAGTAGAAACTTCGTATGAGCACACCAGGTGTTGATATAATCATTCCCCTCCGTCTTACCCCCATTCCACTGAAGGGGATCCTCTCTGGGATTGCTGACATTCATCATGGGGTTATGGGTTATGAGATGATGTGAGAGCAGCAGTCAGTCATCGTGAGGGAGGGAGCAATGCCTTGGGATATCTCCTCCCATCCTCCCACCCAGTAAGTCACCAAATATGTGATGCTTTCTTTTTAAATTTTTTAAAAAATATTTTATTTATTTATTTGAGAGCAAGAGAATGAGAATGGACACATCAGGGCCTCCAGCCATTGCAAATGAACTCCAGATGCATGTGCCACCTTGTGCATCTGGCTTATGTGGGTACTGGGGAGCCGGACCTGGGTCTTTAGGCTTTGTAGGGAAATGCCTTACTGCTGAATTATCTCTACAGCCCTTGTGATGCTTTCTTATGGCAGGCTCAGAACACTAATGTCAAAGAGAATGGAACTTGTTAATAATTGTATAGTCATAACCATGGATTCCTTTAAAAGGAAACTGTTCTTTGCATAGGAAAAATGTTTGGAACCAAAAGCTCCTCAAAATTGAGAATCCTAAGTACATTTATAGCTGTCTCACTCCCAAGGTTTAGATTTCTTTTTTTGTTCCAGTGAAAGGTTTTGAGTTTTATTTCAGTGGAAAGGCTTTACCCAATCTGTGATGTGTTAAGACTCCAGCAGGTAAAACTCATTGGGGAAAATTGGTTTCTGCAAAGACTCGTGATTAATTAATTCGCATGTCTAAGCTAGTTAAGGGGAACTATTCTGAGGGGTATATTCTTATTTTTAAAGCTGCTGTAGTGTGTGTGTGTGTGTGTGTGTGTGTGTGTGTGTGTGTGTGTGTAAGAGAGAGAAAGAGAGAGGATACTTTTACATTGGAAGTGAAATGCATTAGTTGGAAAAACATACTTCAAAAAGTGTCCAACTTGTACCATTTGTTTAAAATGTGATTCACAGATCATTTGTGTCTTTATTTGTTACCCATGTGGATGGAGCTGAAGACAAAACTGTCCCACTTCTGTGGTCACAAGGGATGATTTTCCCCAATTAGGCAGTTTCCAGCTCTGTAGGAAGCACTTGAAAATTGTCAAAATGTCAGCATCAGCCTCACTTGGCTTAACAGTGCCAAGGAAGTACTGTGGGCACGTTTTCTGCTAGCCGCTTCAGAATGTCTGCTCAAGACTGGGAGTGTCTTAGTTCCAAATGCATCCTAAGATTTCTCCCAATTCCCTATGAACATCAAATTATTCCTCTAAGCTATATGGAAATTAAATGTCTTCTTGCTGTAATAAAGCGCTAGGAGTTTGTATTCAAGTATGTTTCTTTTAATGAGCCAGACAGGTATATTTAACTTAATCTAAATCTGGATTTATCATGAATTCTAAATGTTTACAAGAATCACTATGAAAAGGTCAAAACAATGGAAAGTGGACCATGGAATGAAAGCGGTCAAGGACAGACACACATCACAATCAAGGAAGGACATCCTGATTTAGAAAAACATTATTTTTTTCAATGTAGTAAAATAACCATAAAACAAATTATACCACTTGAAATATTTTAAATACATAGTCCAGAATTTTTAAGTACATTAAAAATATTATGTGAATACCACTAGTCATATCCACAACCTTATCTGTCTAATAATTACTTGTCAGCTCTACTGACATTGGACAACAGGCCCTCACAACCCACTTTATCCCGTTCTTTTAGCAACCACCATCTCACTTTCTTCCTCTGTGATTCTGATTGCTTTCTGTAGCTCATGTAAGCAGAACCTTGCAGTATTTCCCTTTTGATTGGTAAACTTCACTTATGCTAATGTCTTTGAGGTTGAGGGTGGTAGGATGACTGAATGTCTTTCTTTTTTTGTGGCTGAGTAGTATTAATGCAGGATTTGGGGTTCAGGAAGAGGCACCCAGAACTTATGAACCCTAAGTTTTGGGTTCTGTCCTGCCTTCAGTAAAGAATTAATAAAGGGGAAGTAGAGATTGCTTAACAGTTAAGGCACTTGCCTGCAAAGCCTCACTTTCAACTCCCCAGATCCCATGTTAGCCAGGTGCATAAAGGTGTGGCAAGCACAAGGTGCACATGCCCACTAGGTGGCATCAGCTTCAGGAGTTCAATTTCAGTGGCTGATGCCCTGGTGGGCCAATTCTCCTTCTGTCTCCGCCCCACCCCCCAAAAAAAAGAATTAAGAAAGGTGTACTCAAGAAGGTAAGTTAGAAATTATTAAGTTAATTTAGGGGGAATGCACAAACTTTGGAGTTTATTTAAGGGAGATTGGGATTTAAGAGAAACCGAGGCCTTTAAAGAGAGACTAGAGTAAAACTGCAAGTACATGGACTTAAGAGAAACTGACACCTTTAAAAAAAGAAATTAGAGTAAAGCTGCTGACACATGGAAAGTAGAATCTAGGAGCTTGTGTAGGGATACTTAGAAGGAGCCCACATGGCTCTGCCATATGGTTTTGGAAAAGTTAAAAAAGAAAATGCTGAGGCTCAAGGCAAAATGAGAGGGCAGATATCAAAACAGAGACCAGGAGATTCAGAGGAGAAATGAATAATGAAGAAAGTGTTACTTGAACCCCGAGTTTAAGGAAATTACACAGGCAGTAGGCCCTTAGTGAGAGCACCCGCTTAGTGGATATGCAGTGTAAGGGAAATATGCACAGGGTAGATTCGGACAGCAAAAGAAAATCATGCATGTGATAAAAGTGAGAAATTACCCCAACTATAAAGCAGAGGCAAGTGGGAAAGCTCGCCAGACCAGGAAACTATATTATGTCTGCACCCCTCCCCGCTAGGCATCTCAGAGAGGCTGGGTTGCCAGTGAGTGGTAAGCCAGTCTCATGTGTGTCACTGTGGCCCAAGCACAAAGGGGGAGTCAGGCAGAGCCAGCAACAGGCAGAATACAGAAGCCTTCGCAGCAAGGGGAAGACCCAATTAATTTGTGGATTTGGATCCCAGAGCCACCCTAGGGGACCAGCCCACCTGTACCAGCCTATCCAGGTAGTGCACTAGACTGGGCAGCAGGGGGCGCTGTAGATAGGTCTCAATCTGACGCAAGTTCCGTTTCTGCCAAGAGCTCCGTTCTTCTGCTAGGGCCAGGGTGAGGTGGCACATGGGGTGGCGTCTCCTGGTTTTCTCTGGGCCTCAACCTCTAACTGAAACTGCCTTAAAAAGCTAGCTTTCTCCTATCCGCCTTCATCATTTGGTAATATGTTCAGGTAGCAGATTTTGTGAACAATACTACTATGAACAAGGGTATATAAATATCTCTTCAAAAGCCTGTTTCTGTTTCTGTTTCCTTTTAGCAAAGACTCAGAAGTGAAAATCCCATGACACATCCATGTTGATTTTATTTTTCTGAGACGACACCAAGATGTTTTACACAAAAGCTGTGGCAGTTTACCTTTCTACTATAAATTCATACGTGTCTAACTTCTTCACATTCTTGCCAACACATATTATTGCGTAGTTCTGCATTTAAAAGCATACATCGTAGTCAACCTAACAGGTGTGAGGTGCTACCTTACTGTAGTTTTTATTTCCATGTTTCTGTTACTTTATTAATTATTGATTGAATTAGTTACCTTCTTATGGCCATGAAAAAAAAAAAGTGACAGAAATCAGTTTAAGGGATGAAAGGTTTATATCTGCTTACAGTTTCATGTTAGAATCCATCATTATGAGTAATGTATGACAGTAGGAACGTCAGGCAGCTAGTTTACAGTGAGGATGAAATAGGGTGTTAGGGGTTCTGGAAAGTCCTTGAACCCCAGTCTCTGGGTTACTGTCAATTTTTAACCAAAGTATTGAATAAATAAGACTCAGAAATATGATTATTAATTTATTATATTTTTAGGGAAGTACAGAACTATGGGAAGGGGAATGAATGCACCCATATGGCCTGAGAGCCCATGTGGTGGGCCTCAAAAAGAGAGGAGAGGACAGAAAAGAAAGTACAAAGAGCTCCTGCCATGTGGACAGCAGGAGAGGCTGAAGAGCCCGGGTGGAAGTGGGGGTGAGGGGGTTCTCCCCTTGTCTCAGTCCAGCTAGAGGTTCACCAGTGGTCAGGCATCCCAGAGAGAAGCAGAGAGAGAGAGAGAGAGAGAGAGAGAGAGAGAGAGAGAGAGAGAGAGCTTGACCTCCTCTGGTAAAACAGATCTATAAGCTTTTTGGTGGTGGGTTTCATCTTCTGGGTCAGGTGAGCCAGGTGATTGGACTCGGCTAGAGGCTGGCTCAGGAAGATGGTACCCATGACACCAAGTTCTGGAGTGTAAGCTTGACCAAGCACAGTTTTAAGATTAGATTTAAATACTAGGAAAATCCTCCCCCCCAGGAGGGGTCCAGATTGAGAAAAAACAGATCTCTTGGTTAGGCTAGAGACAAGGAGTCAGATCATCCCTTCATTTCTAGCAAAGTGGAGAGTGCAAGGACAGGCCCAAGGACATTCGTGCTTCTTACTTTCAGGGGACCAGTCACCCTAACTGCCTAACAAAGCTGCCTGACTCCCTCTCAAGGAAGCAGAAACAGTGAATTCCTGCCCATGCGTAGCTATCTCCTTTTTATACAGTTCAAGACTCTGATCCTTGCACAGTTAAGGTAGATCTTCCCACCTCAGTTATCCTTATCACTATAATCCCTCACAGGAAGGCAGAAGCTAACCTCATCTAGATAATCTTTCAACAGTATGTCTAGGTACTGTCATGTAGAAAATCAATGTAAACCATCACAGTTGTGTTAAATTTTATTTTCTTATGCTTATTGATCAGCTAGCTATATGCTTTGGAGAAATATTCAAATAGTTCTCCACTATTGAACATACAACTATTGATTTTAGTTTTTTTATTTTTATTTTTATTTATTTATTTATTTATTTATTTATTTATTTATTTATTTATTTTGAGGTAAGGTCTCGCTTTAGTCCAGGCTGACCTGGAATTCACTATGTAGTCTCAAGTTGGCCCCAAACTCTTCTGCCTTAGCCTCCTGAGTGCTGGGATTAAAGGTGTGCACCATCATTGCCCAGCTACAACTATTGATTTTTAATATTCCTTCTACACACACACACACACACACACACATACACACATAGTAAAATGTTTTGAGTTCATATTTTATTATTATAAAGAAGCCTTTACTGGAGCAGACAGCTTCAGGTTCGCTGAGATGAACTTCCAGACCAGGCACAGTTATGGAGGAAGGGATATTATTTATTGAAGCTTACAGATCCAGGGGAAGTTCCATAATGGCAAGAGAAGTGGCCTGCTCTCCACAGGGCCAAGCAGAGAGAGAGAGAGAAACCAACCAGCCACCACAGCACACAGAGCAGAAACTACAGCCAAAAGGTCACACAGCACACTTCAGGAACTCCTGCTAGGCACATTTGCATATCTTTACAATGGACTCTCAAACCATCACCACACCTTAAGACTGGGCCCCAGTGACCTTGCTCTAGCAAGGTGATTGCAGATGCAAACTATAAAATAATAAAACACTGAATATATTGGGGACATATATTCAAACTACCACATTCCGCCCCTGGCCCCAATATATTTTAGCTCCTGGCCCCAATAGATTTATAACTATCACACATTGTAAATTGTACTCAGTCCAATTTCAAAGGTTCTCAGTCTTGATCAACTTAAGATAGTGAGTCCTGTAAAATCAAACAAGTTAAATACTTTCAACATGTAAAGGCACAGAGTAAACATTTTAACTGATATAAGGCATAGCAAGGAGAGACTAGAATAATGCAAACTCAGTCACCATCAGCCATCATCAAGTTCAATATAACCAGAGACTAACAGTCTCCAGGTTTTCCAATTCGCCCCTCCAGCTGGGCAGAGTTGCCAGGGAAAACTTTCATCCCATGCCAACACTGCACTCCATGGTAGCCCTTTGCACAGTCCTGGTATATCCAAAACATCTTCAGGTCTCCATGCAAACCACGGTCCATCTTCCAAAAGGCTCTTCCAGCCTATTCCTGAGGGTCTTCATGCCCTGCCTCATGCCACATCTCAGCAGCGCTCCTGGAACTGTGTGCAATTCATGACCACCCATGCATTTTTCATGCTTCCAAAACTAATACCAGGTGTGCAGGACACAGCCATATTCTTAATCCAGGGACAAAATAAACCATAGCCTTGAAAAGCAGGTTCCTTCTCCAGTCAGCTCTTTCCAAGAATTTGCATTTTTAACAGTCTTTCCTCAGGCATCCTCTCCATTGTTTTAATGTAAATGCAGTTGGGCCACCTTCCTTCCACCTTCCTTAAGATTGCTAATGTGTTTGACAATAGCAGCTAAACCAGTCTCAGTGCCTCTGCTTTTAACTTGCTTGAGATTTTCCAATTTAAAATCTTAAAATCTCAGTCCGATATCTTCAGCCAAGCATATCAGTCCATTACAAATTTAACCTTGATCAAACTTTCTGGGCCTGGATAGCAGAACGTAGCCATCCCTTATGCCAGTAGCCCAGTTCCAACAAAGTCCTCTGCACTCTTTCCTTCCCCTTAGAAACCTCATAAGCCAAGCCTCGAAGTTCAGTACTATCTGCACTTAGCATTCAAACTACCACAAAGCCTTTTACTGGATGATCTGTTAAAATACTTTTTCTTAGGTTATCTTTGCATTTTTTTTATAACAAAATTTAGTGTATTTAGAATTCTGTAATCAGGGCTATCACAATTGTATTAATATTATTAGATTAAGGTACTTTAATATAACAGGCAAGGTTAAAATGTCATTCTAAAAAAGTATGTATTGTGCATTTTTAAAATTATTTTAAGTGCTAACTTTTAACTTTCTGTCCATTTCTGATGAATTGAGGAGCAAACCTAGGGCTTTTTGCAGGCTAAGCACATGATTTATTACAGACCTATGTTATCATCCCCTCAAGAATGGATTTTGTGGAATAAATAGTTTTTGTATGCATTGCTATATCAAATGCTTTATACATACTTAAGATCCTTCTTTGATTAGTTTACTAAAATCATATACTTTAAATACATCATATATTCTGATCAATTTACAAGGAAGGACCTATTCTAGATATATATATATTTTTTGGTTTGGATTTTTTTAAAATTGTTTTTGACAACTTCCATAATTGTAGACAATATCCCATGGTAATTCCCTCCCTCCCCCCACTTTCCCCTTTGAAACTTCACTCTCCATCATATCCCCTCCCCCTCTCAATCAGTCTCTCTTTTCATTTTGATGTCATGATCTTTTCCTCCTATTATGAGGGTCTTATGTAGGTAGTGCCAGGTACTGTGATGTCATGGATATTCAGGGTAATGATCAAAGACTTGCAGTGCCTACCATTATCTTCACAAGACCCTCATAATAGGAGGAAAAGATGATGACATCAAAATACAAGAGAGACTAATGGAGAGCAGGAGAGGATATGATGGGGTGGGTATTTGTGAAAGGAATAGAGGGGAAGAGGAGGGAATTATCATGGTTTATTGTCTGTAAGTATGGAAGCTGTCAATAAATGGGGAAAAAAGAAAACAATCAAAGAAATATCTATAAAATTTATTTTTGTTATTCATTTATTTTTAGAGAGAGAGAGGGAGAGAAAGGGCATGCCAAAGCCTCTAGCCACTGAAAATAAACTACAGATGCATGTACCACCATGTACATCTGGTTATGTGGGTTCTGGAGAGTTGAACCTGAGTCCTTGGGCTTCACAGGCAAGTCCCTTACTTGTTAAGCTATTTCTCCAGCCCCTCCATCAGTTTTAGAATCCAATTAATGAATGTGTCTAAGGATGTAATGTAAATATCTTAAAGGAACAATATGACTTCTATTGACAATTAAAATAAAAGATAAGCTTGGTATTAGCTGTCTTAACATTTGTATTTATTTTGCATAATTATTTAACGAAAAATTAAGTTTCCATGATTATCTGAGATGATAGCTATTTTTCATATATGTCAAATTTTTTCTAGCACTATTTTCACTTCTGAATCTACCAGTACATATGCTGCCATCTTCTGAAGGCCTAATACACTTATATGATACACTTATATGAACTCAATATAAAGGAACTGAGTGCTATTTTCCAAAATAAATATTTATATTATAGAAAGCTATGTTCCATATATAAATATTTATCAAGATTTTTATATAAATTATTTCCCCATTTTGGGCATGCATTTTGATCCTTATCTTTGCTGTACTTCCTGGCATACATATATTCTTCAGTTAGCTCTAGTCCAGAATTTATATAAACATATTTGGAAGAATAATTTTGTGAGCAAAAATGCTTCAGTCATCATTTTAGAGATGCTTGTTGAAGTTGAATTTAGGAACAATGGAACATTTAAACTTTATTAGTCCTAAGCATTTGGAATTCTTTTCTCTCATGTTTTCATTGGAAAATTCTAAGTAGTTATTTCAAGTTAAATATGTGAAGTTTTTGAAGTGTGTTTATTTTGTTCCATGTTGTCTCTTGTGGATAAGGAGTGTCTTCCTGAACTTGCAGACATTAGCCACTTGGGGAGAATGTGGTAAAGAAATCTGGGTTCAAACAAAGAAGATGAAACAGCAAATGCCCAAAATCCTCATAAATCTCTGCTCTGAAACCTCATTCCTAACTATTTTCAAAGATCATTTAAATTATTTTTGCTATACCCATGACATGCTATTAATTATTTTCTGTTTGAATAAAAAAGTCACATTATAGGCTGGAGTGTTGGCTCACCAGTTAAGGTGCTTGCCTGTAAAGCTTAATGACCCAGGTTCTAATCTCCAGTACTCTCATAAAACCTGATGCATGAAGTGGCAGATACATCTGGAGTTCGTTTGCAGCTGTAGAGGACCTAGCATGCCCATTATCTCCATCTGTTTCTCTGGTTACAAATAAATAAATGTATAAAATTAAAATTTTGCTATTTTAAAAAGTCACATTAAATAAGAGTTTTATTTTTTTCAAGGTAGGGTCTCATTCTAGCCCAGGTTGACCTGGAATTCACTATGTAGTCTCAGGCTGGCCTCAATTTCACAGTGACCCTCTTACCTCAGCCTCCTGAGTCCTGGGATTAAAGACATGTGCCACCACAGCCAGCAAATAGAGTTTTGTTGCCAACAGTATACATGGTAATTAATATATACTTAAAATGATGTTCAATGCAAACTTTTCCATGCAATCTTTCTTATATATTGGAAATTATCATTAAAATCAATGACTCAACAATAGAACATACTTTTTCAGTCCTTCCTCATAGTTGAAGTGAAACTAAAGCAAGCTTAATAATTATAATGAAGTGGAAGAAGTTTATTTCCCTTTGATATAGAAGCATCAATTCTAAGCACACTGAATCATGAATATACTTTTTACAAAGCATGTAGTTGGGACCTGGGCAAAAATAAAATAAATGACTCATGTCAGCTACCAGGACATTCAATAATAATGAATGGTTGATCAATTTTTACCTTTTGCCAATGATAATATAAAATAAACATATTTAGTTAATGCTAATAATACACCTGGTAATATGCTAAATTCCTTATATAAATTTGTTTAAATAGCAATTTTATAAAATATAAAACATGTAGCCAGTTTTATACAAATAGTAAATTCAAACAGGTTCTCAACATTTGCACTAAAGTCCAAATCTCCACTCTAATCAGTCTAATATTCTGTCACATTATGAACTATCTTACCCCTGCATTATAGACACAGGATATAATCAATACTCAGGCCATCGTCTTAAAAATGGTCCTCATGAATTTTTGGATGGCATACATTTTAAGATAAGAGTGTGAGATTAAGCTCATAATTTTGAATGGAATTTTAGCTGCTTTTCTATTTTATTATTATATTAATAAGACATAGATTTTAAAAAAAATTAAGTGAGTCTCTTTTTCTGTGTGTATTAACCAATGAAATTTTAGGCATAAGTAATATAACATGTATAAAATCTTACATGTGTCACACAGCAAACACATAATCATTAGCTAATTTCTCTTCTTTTCCTTCCTTTCTCTCACTCTTCTCTGACATGCTCCACTATGCATATATTTCCAATGCAGTGTAGCTGTCAAAGGGAAGGTATGTCCTATTCACCAGGGGACACATTTAGTAGCTGCCCAACTGTGCCTGGATGTGCTGATGAGCACACTGCATTGTGGTGATCAGCATGACAGAACACACTGGCTTCTCTGCTTGGTGCACCCCAAGAACTATGGGTCAGACGAGCACAAAGCCAAGCTAAATTCAAGGGCTATGCCTGTGCTATGCAGTAGTTCTTGTTTCTGAGAATATATAATTGCTCAGCAGTTAAACACACTATTTAGAAATATAACACAAGGGTGTGAAAATGAAGGGCAATCAGGAATATTTTAAAATGCTAATACAAATTGAATATCATCAATTAAAGGATCTAAATTCTGAAATATTCAAAATTATGTCATAAATGGGAACTTACACACCTGATCACAGGAAATGGGTATCAGTCAAAGTGAAAATACACACACACACACACACACACACAAAAAAAAAAAAATTGCATGTCATAGTTACCTTCTTGGTGCTGCTATAAAACACCCTACCAAAAGCAGCTAATGCAGGGCAGTTTTTATTTTGGCTTAAACTCTACAGGGGAACCACCATGATATCAGGGTATAGCATGAGCAGAGATTGGCCATCACTTCTGCCACATCCAGTTGAAAAAAGCAGTAGGAGAGTGAGCTGACTAACACTGGAAAACTGGGGGTTAATAACCTCAAGGTCTGCCCCAGGAAGGCTTTGTATCCCAAATTTCTACCAGTTGGGATCCATTAGTTTACATTGAAAACACATAAGTTTATAGGGGACATCTGATTCAAAACACCAACATTACTCCCTTGGCACCATAAACCCATGAATATCTATGAAATAATATGCAATGCACTCTATTCCAATTTTAAAAGTTGTCAGTCTTTTTTATTCAATTCCAGTACTGTCCAAACATCCCACAGTCCATCATCTCTTCACTGTGAGCCTGCAAAACCAGTAGCTAGCTAAATTACTACATACATACATACATACATACATACATACATACATACATACATACATACATAAGCAAACAAGCATAGTGGCCCAGAATAAACTTTCTTACTGCCAAAGATGGCATTGTGCATAACAAGGAAAAATTAATGATTGAACTGATGCAAAATCAAAAACAAACAGGGAGGGCTGGAGAGATGGCTTAGCAGTTTAAGGCGCCTGCCTCCTAAGCCTAAAAACGCCAGTTCCAATCTCCAGGTCCCAGGTTTAGCCAGATGTAATGTAAAGTGACACAAGGGCGCAATGCTTCACTTGACCACAAGGGGGTGCACGCATCTGGAGTTCATTTGCAGCAGCTGAGAGGCTGCTGGCGTGCCCATCTCTATCTGTCTTCCTCTCCTTCTCTCTCTGTCTCTCTCTGTAACTCTCTCCAAAAAACAAAACAAAACAAAAACAAAACAAAACACAACAAAAAAAAAACCAAAAAAAATCACAAACAAACAATAACCAAAAAAAAAAAAAAATAGGGAGAACATCAAATCCTGTACCTCTAAGACCAACATCTGTAACAGTGATGAAGTCTCTGACCTTTCAACTTACCCCTCCAGCTGGACTGCCCACAGCCTGGGGAAAACACCATCTGAGCTGTCAGTGATCCTTGACAGCCATCTCACAGTGTTGGCACCTCTAAGGTCCTAGGATCTCCAAAGCAACACATGATTCATTCTTGTGGGTCTTCTGGGTCTCCACACAGGGAACCCTTCCTTATGTTGCCCAGTGACCATTTTCAAAAAACAATTGCATTGCAAATCCACTGACCCTTTCTTTCCCACACATGTTATGCTCACATATTTCCAGGTGAGCTACCAATTTTGTTAATACATGGGGAATAAAGCTGGTTTAGAAGAAAAGGAAAACTCATTCAGGCCGCCTACTTTCAAAGGAGTCAGCTTTCTTTCTGCTTTCTCAATGCATAACAGCTGCCCCAATCTCAATGTTGGTAATCTCCAGCCCATTTTCACTTTGTTCCTTGCCATATCTATCTGCTCACACCATTACATTTCTTCTAAACTCAACCGTGCTCAAATTCTCATGAAGAAGGCAAAATACAGCTAGTTTCTCACATAAACTGCTTCTAGGTCAGTCCTGACAAATTTCTTCCTTACTCTCATAAGCCATGCCTACACAGTCCACAGTTAATTATGCATTTAGGTTTTTCAACTGTAGTCAGAATGATCCATAAACTGTGTTTAGAGCACTGCAAAGCATCTCTTAGCCTAAATTCACAAATACATCCACATTCTTCAATTCAGGTCCCAAAGTCCAAAAGCCTTACTGTCAGGTTTCTAGAAGGAACATCTCCACTCTACTGGTCTCTACTGGTGACAATTTCCTGTTTGTTAGTATTGTGTTGTTGAGATAATGAATCTGACCAAAAACAGCTGGTGTGAAAAAGTTTATTTATTTATTCATTATTTTGGCTTGGTCTGGAAGGGAAGCTACATAATAGTAGGGGTCAGCATGGCATAAGCAGAGGCTTGATATCACCTCTACCAGTAAAAAAGTGAGACAAAATAAGACTAGCAAACTAGGGGTAAAAACAAACAAACAAACAAACAACAACAAAAACAAAACAAAACAAAAAAACCCTAAAAGTCTGCCACCAGCAATATATCTCCCAAATCACCACCAACTGGAGAGCAAGCATTCATAACACATGAGTTTATGGAGAATTTCTGATTCAAACCACTATGCTAAATAAAATGGCCTTCAGATAATGAATATAAGGCAAATATAAAACATAAATTAGGGCTGGAGAGATGGCTTTGTGGGTAATGAGCTTGCCTTCAAAGGCAAAGGCAAAGGACCCAGCTTCAATTATCTGAGACCCACATAAGCCAGATACCAAAGGTAGCACATGTATCTGGAGTTCACTTGCAGTGGCTGGAGGTACTGACATGCCCATCGTCTCCTTCCTTTTCTTTCTCTCTTTCTCTCTGCTTCTCTCTCTCTCTCTCAAATAAGTAAGTAAAATAAAAATATTTAAAAATAAACATAAATTAGGGCTAAAAAGATGACTTAATGGTTTAGGCGATTGCCTGTGAAGCCTAAAGACCCAGGTCTGATACCCTACTACCTGTGTAATCCAGCTGCACATGGTTGTGCATGCATCTGAAACTCATTTGTAGTGGCTAAAGGCTCTCATATGCCCATTCTCTCTCTATCTTTCTCTTTGTCTCTGCTTCTTTCTTTCGTTCTCTCTCTCAAATCAATAAATAAAAATAAAGTATTAAAAACATACATTAAGGGCTGGAGAAATGGCTTAGCGGTTAAGGCATTTGCCTGTGAAGCCAAAGGATCCTGGTTCGATTCTCTAGGACCCACGTAAGCCAGATGCACGAGGAACACATGCATCTGGAGTTCATTTGCAGTGGCTGGAGGTCTTGGCACTCCTATTCTCTCTCTTTGTCTGCTTCTCTTCTATCTCTCTCTCTCTTTCTCTGCTTGCAAATAAATTAATTAATTAAAAAAAAACATACATTAAAAGGCAGAGAGTAGTGTATTTCTTGTGTGCTACTGACAGGCATGTGAAAACAAGGTACAGCTCAGTGAAAGCTAAGAGAAGAAAAGTGATATGCCATGCAAATAAGCAAAGGAGGCTGGAACAGCTTCACTAAGATATATGAGCTCAGGGAAATTTGCGGAAGAGGGGGCAGAAAGATTGTTAGAGCCATGAGTTAGGTCATTATACACAGAGTCATTGCCTCTCCCACATAATTGATGGCTACCCCCATAAGGCAAGACCCACATTACCTATGGGGGGAGGACAGGGAGAAGGCTAATGATGGTACCATCATGGCTGTTTATATACTCTAAACATAACTGATAAAAATATTTTTAAAAACTTATTACCATATACATACAGACACTTCATAGTGACTCAGAAAGAACAGCATTTATCTGAAAGGATAACCATTATACGTAGGTATTTAATAGAGAGCTACAGAATTCATGAAGCAAAACATAAGAGGAAATGAAACAGAATACGATAAAGCATTTCTCCATAGTTTGACACTTTAATGGCCTCTTCTCAGCAATTGTTTTATATGGCAAACAAAAGCATTAACAAAATTATAAACTATCTGATGAAACACTGTTACCCAATTTTAGCTTGTTTATTTAAAAAAAAGTAACTTATACTGTAGAGTTGCTTTTTAGGTGCATTAGGTGTTTGATTCAGGTCCAATGCAATACTGATAAATATCTATTAACATGGATTAATGCAAAGTTATTGTTAATGATCATAAGGAAATTGAATTAGGCATTCAGAGTTATAACATGCCTAGGAAGTGTACATAGGTGATGTTATATCATCAATTGGTCAGATATAAAATACTGATACTAGTAAATAAATAGTAAGAGTGAAACATCTAAGCATATGGGAATGGACTTGATTTATTTGCATTTATTTACACAGAGTATGCATGTATGTAGCCTGCGCCAGCCTTAAACTCATGACACTTTTGCCTGAACTGCCCATGTGTTGAAAATATAGGATATATCAGCAAACCTGGAGATGAGAACAGTTTTGACATTCATACTCCTTGAAAGATACTGTGGCACTTAGTAAAAACACAAAACCCTATGGACATATTAGGAAATACTGGGAGAGAATCATACTGCCTCCATTTTTTTTTTTTTTTTTTTGAGGTAGGGTCTCGTTCTACCCAGGCTGACCTGGAATTCCCTATGAGGTACTAGAGATTGAGCAGAGGACCTCATACACCATAGGAAATTACTATGTAACTAAGGTAAACCCACAGTTCTCTTTTTAAAATAACTTTTTTGTTTGCTCGTTTGTTTGTTTACAGGTAAGAATTCATGCTAGCCCAGGCTGTCCTGTCATTCACTGTGTAGTCTCAGGGTGGTCTCAAACTCCTAGCAATTCTCCTACCTCTGCCTCCCAAGTGCTATTGAAGGTGTGTGCCACCACACCTGGCCACTTCCTCCACTTTTGAGAATCAGAGAATGTATCTTGGCAAACTTGAATTCAAAATAAACATTAGAAAACACCCTGTTTCCACCACTGTGATGCCATATTGTAGCCAGAATGAGCTCACGTTCAGCTCAGATGGAAAAGGAAGGCAGCTGCTTATATGGATCAGAGGCTCTGCTCAATGGCCATTATGTGAGTCATTCTTTCAGTACAAAGGGATACTTTGGTTGTATACCTATGAATAAGGCCATTTTATAAATAATTTTAAAGTTATGAAAACTCTCATGGAACTGGGCAATGTGATACACACCTTTAACTCCAGCATTCTGGAGGCAGAGGTAGGGGGATCACTGTGAGTTTGAGGCCAACCTGAGACTAATTAGTAAATTCCAGGTCAGCCTGAGCTAAACAAACAAAAGACAAAAAAACAAACAAACAAAAAACAACAACAAAAACAAACTGAAAACCATCATTGCCAATTTCACAATGTAGATGAATGAAGATATAAAACGATAGTTTGAGCTGTGCCTGGTGGCCCTGGCATATAATTTCAATTATTTGAATGTTGAGGCAAGAGGATCACAAGTTCAAGCCATGCCCGGGCTACAGAGTGAATTCAAGAATAGCCTGGGCAATTTAATAAGGATTCAGTCTCAAAATAAAAAGTAAAAATAGAGAATGAAAAACAGGCTGTGTGTGGTGGTGTATGCCTTTAATCCCAGCACTCAGGAGGCAGAGGTAGGAGGATTGCTGTGAGTTTGAGGCCACCCTGAGACTACATAGTGAATTTCAGGTTAGCCTGAGCTAGAGTGAGAAAACCAAAAAAAAAAAAAAAAAAAGAGAGAGAGAGAGAGAGAGAATGAAAAACAGGATTCAGTGGAAGGGGTAAGAGTATGAGGGCAGAAGAAAAGTAATATGAGGGAAATATTATCAAAGTACATTATGTAAATGTATGAAAATTTTCAATAAAAAGCTATTTGAAAGGCCGGTCATGGTGGTGCATATCTTTAATCCCAGCACTTGGGAGGACAGACGTAGGAGGATCACTGTGAGTTCAAGGGCAGTCAGAGACTACATAGTAAATTCTAGGACAATCTGGGCTAGCATGAGACCCTACCTCAAAAAAACAAACAAACAAAGAAATTTGAAAAGAGAACTCTGAGTTTACCTTAATGATATAGTACTTTCCTATAAAGCACGAAGCCCTGTGTGTAATCTCAAAAAAATAGATAGGTAAGTTTAAGGTGTTTAAATGAAAGTTCTGGTAAGTCTAGGCTATCATTTGTGCTATGTCCCATAACACGAGAGATGGAGAAAGCATTTGCAAGTACACAATACAAAGAGGGTGAGAAAATGACAATGGTGAACTGAAAAGGCCACTCAGTGCCCGACTTTCCTAGCATAGTCTACAAGAATATCTGCTAAAGGCTAAATTCAATATACAAGTGTCATTGCATGATCAATGACTTTGAACACGTAGGTCCCATAATTGGTCATTATTTCCTGGCAGAAAGGCACCAATTTCCCTCCTCTTAACAACTATCTTCTCAGAAGACCAAGAAAAATATATTTATAATATATTATAACTTTCATTCAGAAAGAGGCAAAATTTGCAAGTTTTACTTTTGTATTCATTTTACAAAGCAGTGCCATTTCTAAGAGAGGACATGGAGTATTTCATAACACTATTGTAATTAATACATAAGTAATGTCCTCTTATTTTCAGTGTATAGTAAAATAAATCCCAGCCAGGATGCAGTAAAAAGATAAAATGACGCATTGGCATACTATATTATTGTTACTATATTATTATAGCATATACTATATTATTTCCTCCTTGAACATGTTTTCAAATAATATCTAGTCAGAGCAGTGCCATTTGGGACATTTGGGCATTGCACATTGTATTACTAATAGTTTGGCTGAGATGATATCAATAAGCAGAGTTGATACAATTTTTATACGTCTTTCCTTGAGTATAAGAAATATAATACAAATGGAAGGATGTGGTATCCACTTCATTCTAGGACACACTGACCCTTGTCCATATACAAAATGTTCTTTAAAGGACTTGTTCTGAATGCTGTTCCCAGAGACATTGAGACACTCCAGATTGCAGAGTTAAACCAAAGGTTTAGGTTTCTGCCTCTTCCTGCAACCAATAGTATCTTGCTCTCAGGGAATCATGTTAATTAGGTTGTTGACTGTATCGACATCTCTTGCTCTTAACTATAACCTTAGCAATATTGTGATAATCTGGATGAGGTTCAACTTTTTCTACATGTAAATTTATGGAAAAAAAGAGTAAATGAGCAGAACACTCTGTGTGAAGAAACACAGTGTTACAAGATTCATCGATTTCATTCCCCATGTTTGCTAAAATGAGGAAAAATGTAACAAAATAAATTTAGAAAATAAGGCAGTGTTAGAAAGGAACAAGAAGTGAGGCATTATCTCCCACAGAGCAGGTTATGTGAAAGGCAGGGGAAAGCTAGTGAATACGAGGAGAGTCAAGGAGATGCGGAAGGGATAAAGATGAGGTGGATAGACCAAGCACTGAAAGGTTTTATAACCGTTGTGAGGCTGTCTAGTGCACATGGAGGTGGACAGACACCATAGATTGACAGCACAAAGAATTTTAGAGCCGGGGTATGCACACAGAACCAAACCTGGAAAGTAGCCATTTCCACAGGAACTCCATCCTGCTTAAAGATCTTTATCTCACAAAGATTAACTGTTATTCAAATATTTAAAACCATAGGTGGTTTTTCCTAAGACCCCTGAATATAACAAAATCCATGGATCAATTGTCTACAGTGATGAACTATCCTATATCACCTCCACATATTCAAATCACCACTACATTATCAAACACAATGCAAATGTATGCAAATAGTTATTACTCTGTCCTATTTAGAAAATAGTGAAAGAAAGTAAGACATCTACTCATTATCATTCCTGGCACCTTTTAAAAATTATGTTATCAGATGTTGGTTCAATCATCAGATACAGAACACTGACAGAAGTTGAATGTGTTTTATTAGGAAATAAATCACTGTATTTCTTTCTGCTTCATCACTACTGGGAATTTCAGAAATTCTTGTAAAAACTTTTTGAAGATTGTTGTTATATGCAAATTCTGACTCAGGTATTTCAGTCAACATATGTATGCAATACTGTGAGTAGGAGGGCTGACTCAGTAGAATGGAGAGGATGGATGTGTCGACTATGCCAGACACTTCTAAACTGAATACCAGCTGCACGAGTCAGCACTCCTCTTTGTGTGTATGACAGTTCTTAAGTGCTCCTTGGCGGGGCTGGCATTTTGATTTTCATCTTGCTATTTTTAGCAATTCTCATAGATATGCAGTAAAGCACATTGTAATTTTATTTGCAATTCCTGATGACTTAAGAGATGAATTTTTCATGTTTTATTAGTCATCTGCATCTAGATATCTTCATTTATAGTACCTGTTCAAGTTATTTTTTTGCATATTCCTGTTGGATAGCCTGCATGTAAATATAACCACTTGATTTTGTAGTTATTGGTTATAGATTTAGAAAACAGTCGGGAAGATGCATAGGAAAACATCATTTTTCAAGCTGTTGGTAGCCACTTCATCCTCTATGGGTGTCTTTTATGGGGGAAAATGTTTTGCTTTAAAGTTCTAGTAAACTTTCACTATGCTATTTTCTTTGTATGTTTAAAGTTTTATGGCTCCTTAAAGGAATGTATAGATTGTGTGTGTGTGTGTGTTTCTGTGTGTGTGTGTGTGTGTGTGTGTGTGTCACATGGGGGGGGTTACTAGGTTTTGTTCAACTATATTTTCCCATTAGGATAGCTAGTTACTCAAGCACTGTTTATTTCTTTTCTCAGTTGTACATTGGCATGTTGTCAAATACAGATTTACTTACTATGGCCCGGATGCTACTTCTCTATTCTGCTCCCTTTGTTAATATGTCTGCCCTTGTACAATTAAAAATAATATTTTAATTAATACTTTAAAATAATAAATCTGGAAGCCTGGTATGTGAAACTCCTCAACTATTTCCTTCTTCATGTTTTCTTTATTCTTAGCTCTGCAAAATATCATCTGAATTAAGAAATTAGGGTGTCTGTTTGTATTACAATAATCAAATTTAAAATACCTATATGGACAGTGTGATTATATTTATTTTATAAGTTTTATTGGGAGGACAAATTACTTTTTATTATTAGTTATGAATATAGTGTGTATACAGTCATGACAGTACCATGGTTAGCCTTCTCCCTGTAGCCATCAGTTATGGGGGAGAGGCAATGTCTCTGTGCATAATGACCCAACTTATGGCTCTAACAACCTTTCCGCCCCCTCTTCCATGAATTTCCCTGAGCCATGTTGGGTTCATTTTAGGTCTATTTCAGTTATGAGGTCTTGGGAGTCTCTGTACATCTGATTTGGTAGAAGTTGAGTGTTCTCTGTGTCTATCTCCTTATCCCTTGTGCTGATACCAGGTTCACCGAGAAAGCAGCACTTTTGCTCATTTCCCCAATAACTCCATGGTTTCAGCTGGGGTCCTGGTGAGGTACAATGGGCTGATTCTTTCCTCAGGTCCTGCATTCATCTGAAAAAGAGAAGCAAATTCTCCAATGGA
Source organism: Orientallactaga sibirica (assembly GCA_036365145.1). Classification (NCBI taxonomy): domain Eukaryota; kingdom Metazoa; phylum Chordata; class Mammalia; order Rodentia; family Dipodidae; genus Orientallactaga; species Orientallactaga sibirica. The sequence goes on along the minus strand of JAEOAD010000001.1, from coordinate 99,839,871 downwards.
GAGAGAGGTCAGTGCAAAATATATGGAACAGCATTTCCTAATCAATAACATTTTGTCCTTTTCACTTTCATAGTCCTGCATGTTTTTTTTTATTTTTTTCTCAAAGCATGAACTCATTTTTCTCTAAATTAAAATTTAAAAATTGTTAAAATTACATGATTCCTTCATGCTTCCTACATTGAACTTCATGTTTCTTTTCTATTATTCCCTCCTCTATATAAATGTTATTTATTTATTTATTTTCAACTTCCCCTACATCATCTGTAACAGTAACTTGTTCACAGACCCAATAATATATAGATATTGTGCAGGTAAAAAGAGCTTCTCTCCTGTGTGTGTGTGTGTGTGTGTGTGTGTGTGTGTGTGTGTGTGTGTTGAGAAGACAGTGTTGCAAAACAAAGCACTGCCCCCATCCTTTGACTTTTACATTCTTTTGCCACCTCTTCCACTAGTGTCCTTGAACTATTATTGTAAGGGATGATAGAGACTTCTCATTTAGTGTTAGACATTCTCAACTCTCACTTATTTTTAGCACTTTGACATAAACTTATTTTTGATGCAACTGTTAGTGGAATATTCTTCCTTTCATTTTAGTGAACTAGAAAAATAATATTTTTGTCCATTGCTTTTATACCTAATATACTTGCAAGGTTCACATTGATGTCATGATTTTTATTTGTTTTGTGTTCTTGGCAAACAAGTAGGCTATGAGAAAAAACAGTTTTATGATTTTTCTATACCTTTTAGATGCCAAAAAGAATAACAAAATTAATGTATAGTTTTATTTTAAAGAATTATAATATGTTATTACATTTTACTACAATTATCCTATTAAGAGAAATGCCATTGGGTATAAAATTTACCAAAGTTATTTAAAAAGTTTATTTGCAAACAAACACCTTCAACCAGTGAGCCATCTTTCCAGCTCTATTAAATATATTCTTAATTTGAGAACATCTTGACAATCTTATTTTAAGACACACAAATTCTACCACCTTGGAATTTACTGAAAATTATCATGGCAACTGATCCTCTGTTGGTTTTAATTTTCATTTTTGATCTGCTAAGCTTCTTATTTTATTTCCATATGCATATCTTGTTTTAAAAGAAGCCAGTTGATACTTTTGAAACATTGCCTACAGTGTCTCTTTCCAGATTTGAGGTATTAGATCATTACTGTTTTTCCATTTCACTATAATTTTGCTAAATGTTCAAGTACATAAGTGAGACTATTGGTTTCTGGGAACAGTGGCCCTACCTTTCTTGGTGGGAGAGATTATGTGAACAGTCTTTCCTACTTTAGGATTTGAAATAAAAGAAGTTTTAGTGTGAGGTAAAAGTTATGTACACTTTAATTTTCTAGACCATGGAATAAGAGAATAGCCATTTACTACTTTCAAGATATTAGTCAGGAATGCCTGCACATGCTTGTCTATGTATTCATATGTACTACCATTTATTTGACTTGGGGGTTGGTGAGGTAGCTTTGAAACATACCTGTGGTACAACACAATATTCAAAACTTTTGTCATCATCATTCAAACAACATGCATCATACCAAATAAATAAGAGAAAGCTTGTGGAAATAAAGCTTTCTTCTTTATGATATTGTATGATATTTTATTTTTATTAACTTTAATAAGACATTTAAATGCATCCATGTTCTTTTCACAGGATTAGTGATGACACATTCTATAAAATGATAGCTTCAGTCTTACACATGTTTAGAATCAATATTGCATCATTTTGTATGGATATACAGTATTCAATATGGATATAATCATATGAATAGGTGTCATATTGTTTAAAAATTTGCACCTTTAGAACATGGAAGTATCTAACATTCACAAGTATTTCATAATAGCTATTATTAAAAGAATAATCTAGCTATGAAGTCACAGAAAAAATACATGAAAAGTTAAACATTACAGCAGATACTCAAAAATTCAATATAGTGATATAAAATATCATAAGGCAATTCATGCTCAACAAATATTATTGAATTAAGCCAAATGAAATTATTAAATTGCTAAGGAAATATAATACTTAGTTCCTTTTATCATAGATTTTCTGAATGAATGGAAAGTGTAGCAAAAAAAAAAATCCCTTCTGAATATTCCAGAACATTTACCAGGAAAATTGAAACACTATAGAAAAGTGTGTGTTAGGCTGGAGAAATGGCTTAGTGGTTAAGGCGTTTGCCTGTGAAGCCAAAGGATCCAGGTTCTATTCTCCAGGACCCACATAAGCCAGATGCACAAAGGACACATGCATCTGGAGTTTGTTTGCAGTGGCTAGAGGCCCTGGTGTACCAATTCTCTCTCTGTCTGCCTCTCTTTTCTCTCTCTCTACTGGCAAATAAATAAATAAATTTTTTAAAAAGTGTGTGGCTTTTTGCTCTGTATGTGGATATTTGAAACCATATAATTTATCCATAGATGCTGAGCTTCCTCCTGTTAAAATCTTTTTTTTTTCCTTTTTAATGCTTTACTTTCAGATTCTATTTTATTTTTTATTAGATATGGACATATTTAGTATGTAAACAACACATATTGGTACCAGCCTTTCCCTCCTCCCTGCCCCTTTTCTGAAGAGTCCTTCTTCATTTGGGATGAAGATCAACCCCATGGGGAATGAGTCAAGCATTATTGGTGGGGGGAGGCAATGTCTCTGTGCAAAATGTCCCAACTTGTGACTCTAACAATGTTTCCATCTCCTCATCCACAAAATTTCCTGAGCCATGCTGGGAGCATTTTAAGTCCATTTCAGTGATGGGCACTTAGGAACCTCTGGATCTCTGGTTTCATAGGTGTTGAGTGTCTTCAGTATCTATATCCTTCACCCTTGTTCTGATATCAGATTCACTAAGAAAGAAGCACTCTTGCTCATTTCCCCAATTCCTCTGTGGTTTCAGCTGAGGCCAGGGTGGAGTGCACTGGGTCATTTATCTCCTCAGATCCTGCGCTTGCCTGAAAAAAAGAAGCAGATTTTCCAATGGACAATGAAGTCAGAACTGGGTAAATGGGACAGCCATAATTAATTTAGAAAAAAATTAAAAGGATATTGAGGGCTGGAGAGATGGCTTAGCAGTTAAGGCATTTGCCTGCAAAGCCAAAGGATCCTGGTTCGACTCTCCAGGACCCATGTAAGCCAGATGCACAAGGGGGTGCATGCATCTGGAGTTTGTTTGCAGTGGCTAGAGGCCCTGGTGAAAGTGAAACAGAAGAAACTGGGGTTAGGTTTTGTATCATCCTCTCCAGGGCTCTTCAATTCAGGTGCTCCCTCAAAATCCTCTTGAAGGTTCCACCATTAAGTCTGACTTCCAGGATATAGGATTCTACGGTACCAGTTCAATTTGGGTTCAGTTTTGTGTACCCCCCCACCACCACCTTTTCCCTTCCCCTAAGTTCTACCTTCCTTATTGCCCAAGCCTTGAGTTGCTATTCAGGTGTCAGCAACTTGGGCTGATCCTGGTCTAGAACTGCAGATGAAGAGATTATATATTGATTGTCTTTCTGTGATTGTTTGTGTTCACTTAGAATGATCTGCTCCAAGTTTGACCATTTTTCTACAAATTTCTTTGTGTCATTTTTAATTCCTGCTGAGTAGAATTCCATCATGTAGATATACCAAATTTTGATTATCCATTCATCCAGTGTTGGGCATCTGGGTTCACTCCAGTTCTTAGCTACTATGAATTGAGCAGCTATAAACATGGTTGAGCAAATATCTCTGAAGTGAAATGTGGAGCTTTTAGGGTAAATTCCCAGTAAGGGAATAACAAGGTCTGTTGATAACTCTATATGCATCCTTTTAAAGAGTCTCCATATTGATTTCCATAGTGGTTGTACCAGCTTACCTTTCCACCAACAGTGAATGAGTGTTCCTATTTCTCCACATCCTTACCATCATTTGTGTTTGTTTGATTTTTTTTTTAAGGTTTGCTATTCTTATTGGGGTAAGGTGGAATCTCATAGTTGTTTTAATTTGCATTTCCCTAATGGTTAGGGATGTTGAACATTTTCTTAAGTGTGTGTTAGCCATTTGTAATTCTTCCTCCAAGAACTCCCTATTCAGTTCTTTGCCCCACTTTTGGAGTGGGTTGTTTGATTTTTTATTGTTTAGTTTTTTTAGTTCTTTGAAAATTCTAGATATTAGGCTTTGGTCAGTGGTAGCTGGAAAAGATTTTCTTCCATTCAGTAGGTAATCTGTTGGCTCTGCATATGGTATGTTTGTCTGGGCAAAAGCTTTTTAGCTTCATGAGATCCCATTGGTTGAGTGCTTGTTTAATTTCCTGAGCTACTGGGGTTTTGTTTAGGAAGTATTTTCCCAGTCCTATATCATGGAGTGTGCCTCCTATTTTTTATTCCTGGTTGAAGATTTTCAGGTCTTATATTAAGGTCTTTAATCCATTTGGACTTGATTTTTGTGTATGTTAAGGAGACAATGGTGTGTACTGAGTTTCTGTCACAGTCAGAAGTGAATTCTTATTTACAGCAGGCACCAGCATGTAAGTAACTCCTCTTTGCTAAAATCTAGAAATATGGAACCTCACTCTTCTGTATTCATCTCTTTACTTAAAATTCATAGTCATTCCATATTTTAATGCTGCTCCATATTGCCTACCTTGTCAACTGTTATGGTTTAAATGTAAAATGCTCCCTATTTCTCCATTGCCTCCTGTTTTTTGAATACTTGGTCCCCAATGATAGCAATTTAGGAAGGTTCTGGAACCTTTAGGAGGAGTATTTATTTATTTATGAAAGGGTTGTGGGAGAGAGAGAAAGAGAGAGAGAGAGAACCAAGGCCTCTAGCCACTCCGGATTTCTAATTACTGGTATTGTATAAATCACATTCACATTGGATTCTCTGTAATTCTAATGCCAATTTGCTTAAAGTAAAACAAAATTTCAAGACTCTGGATTCATGTGCTAACATGTGCATCTGGCTTATTTGAGTTCTGGGGAATTAAACCTGGGTCCTTAGGCTCACAGGCATGCACTTTAACTGCTGAATCATCTCTCCAGCCTCTCACTGCTTCTTAAATTTGTTTGATTCTATCTGCATTTTACTATTGATACAGACCAAAAAGAGACTGTTGTGGGTTTCATGAGCTGAATAAAATGTAAGGTATTCAATGTAGAGAAAAATACTCTCACTTATAATAAATTCTAGAAAATTCCTTTTATATCCTCATTTATAGCAGGGGAAGGAAAGGTAGCCATGTGTGCATTTTTCACATTTATGTCAATGCCAGAGCACAATCCTTATTTCCCAATATCATGCCTCCATTCCCCACTTACCACCAGCCTATCTTTTTTATATAATTATTTGTTTATTTTTATTTATTTATTTGAGAGCAACAGACAGACAGATAAAGAGGCAGAGTGAGAGAGAGAGAGAGAGAGAGAGAGAGAGAGAGAGCACACCAGGGCCTCCAGCCACTGCAAAGGAATTCCAGATGCATGCTCCACATTATGCATCTGGCTTACATGGGTGTTGAGGAATCAAGCCTCAAACTGGGGTTCTTAGGCTTCACAGGCAAGTGCTTAATTGCTAACCTATCTTCAGCCCCAGCCTATTCCTTTACTTGGTAAAAAAAAGTATCTCTTACTAAGATCCACATACTAACATTCATCTCATGTCAGTAGGCTGAATCATAGAGGCTCTTCAGCATCAATGTATATAGAACATTTCTGTTGTGAAAGAGTCCTTTCATGAACAGTGAAAACATATGTGTTAATGAAGTTATTTTCTCTGATGCCATCCTTATCAAAGGTAATGATTGATAGAGGAAAAAACAAAAATAATAATTGTATTTCCTTTAAGCATTCATGATCATAATCCTTTGTGTGTGTGCAAGCAGGGATCATGCAGGGTGAAAAGGAGGCAGTATAAGGGTATTCTGGGAAGCCAGTTGAGGCAAATAATGTACAAGATTTCAGACATTACAGGTATATTCATATGCTTTTTCTGTTTCGGGAGTCTGGGCATGGGCAAGATGAACCTCATTTGTAATAATGTCTCCTCTGAAAGTTCAAATGGAGACAGATGTACTTCCATTCTTTTGTAGGTATTGATAGAATTAAGCCTTTAAAGGATTTTGGAGTAAGGGCCTCACTTATGATTGGCTATTAGCTAGAGGTCCCTGGTAGTTCATAGTGACATGGATTTCTCAGTGTGTAAGCTTATCTATCAACATGTATAAACCTAATTGTCAGTAATGATTCTTCTACCACAACTAAAGTTGCAGTCTTACATATTCTAATCATGGAAGTTGTATGCTGTCATATTCACCAAATTCAGTGAATATAAGCCAGTAAGCCAAAAGGTTGCACTCCAGAAAAGAAGACTGTATAAAAACATAAATACTACAAATTGGGGACAACTGGAGTATCTTATAGTCTGTCTTTCACAGTAATTATGAAGTGGTTATTTTGATTAAATGGTTAATATTGTAAATAATTCTGTTTAGAGTATGAAAAGAGAGTCCACCTAAAAACCTGTCAAAATCTTGCAATACATGAGGAAGAAAGTTCTAAAGATGAAAGTTTTGTTTATGCACTGGGATATGCTGTTGTAAAAGCTGGTAATAATCAGTGATTGCATCTGCATTTTCTGAAAGGTACAATTTGGATTTGCTTTAAGCAAATTAGCATTACAATTACAGAGAATCCATTGTGAATGTGAGTTATACAATACCAGTAATATAGAAATTTCATCTACTGTACTCAGGCCACAGAATTTCATCAAAAATGAGCAACAACAAACATTTTCAACAAATTGAAATTTTTGGCTTTTTTTTTCCTTTTTTTAAAATTAGTTATGTAGATAGTGTTCATACAGTCAATGCTGGAACCATTGTTAGCCTCCTCCCTGTCCTTCCCCATCTGAAGGGACTCTGTTGATGAGGAATGTGGGTTGTGCATTGTGGGGTAGCCATCAGTTATGGGGAAGAGACAATGTCTCTGTGCATAATGTCCCAACTTGTGGCTCTAACAATCTTTCCGCCCTCCTGTTCTGCAGATACATTTCCTTACTTCATCTCTTGCTCCATGAAGCTAATCAAATTCTGCTACTTAAAATCAGCTTATATTTTCTATATTCTGCTCTCAAATGTCATATAATTCTTCACAGTCATAAAGACACATTTTTCACATTCACCTTGTTGTAAATCTATTGATATTTTCTACTTATTATAATTGTTTCTTTGCCTTTAGTCATTCTCAGTGCTATTTCCATGTATTTTGCATTGTCATAGTAGCACTGACTTTCAATAATGAGTTCTGGGTTGGTCAGTTAGTATGGCTCATAATACTTTAATTTTACTAGAATCTAACTGATCTAGAATTGGCCTCAGCTTCAGGCTACTTCAGATGATGTTTAAGCCAGCTATATTTATTTGTAGCATTCCCTGAAGGTATAACAGCTACCTGAAATATGTCTTCTCTTGCTAAGTCATTAGATGACTAGAAAGAAAAAAAAAAAAAAAAAAAACTGACATGTTCAAAAATACTTCAGTCCTCTAACCTAAGTCTCAACTATTAGTTTTCCATTGTTGAAACCCAGACATTTGGCAAGTGCTGACAGTAAAGTTGGGAGAGATTTGTATTCTGAGCATGATTGTGTCATCTCAATAGTGTAGGATTTTAATCTATTGCATGAAGTAATGAGTTTCAGTAAATAAGTGAACTCTTCATAGTAGTTGATCCAACCAAGGTCAATTATAACTGTTTCCTTGGTATGGAGACTGGAAAGTAGAACACATGCTTTTCCCAATATGATCTGCACAGTTATAACACAACACATTCTGACCTGAGACATGACAAAAACAGCCAATTCAGAGGGAGAGCATTGCAAATGCTTGTTTGCCTTTGAAACACATACACACACACACACACACACACACACACGTGCACACATATGTGGTGTGTGTGTGTGTGTGTGTGTGTGTGTGTGTGTGTGTTAAATCTTAAACTGACTGAAAATATACTTTGGGACCAAATTTTACCCAATTAATGCAGAAAAGTAGGCCATTGCTATGGCCAAGTGATGATTCACTAAAGTAGACTTAAAACACACCCAGCAAGGTTCAAGGAATTTTGCAAAAGAGAGGCCAGAAAGATTGACTGTAAGAGCCACAAGGTGGGAATGAAAACCCAGAGGCATTGCCCCCCACCCACAATGACTGACTGCTGCTCTCACAACTCTTAACTCACAACCCCATGGTAAATACCAGCCATCCCATTGAGAAGGGCCCTCAGTGGAATGGGGGTGAGTTAGAAGGAAAATGATGGTACCAACATATTATGTGTCCATACAAAGTTTCTACTTAATAAAAAAAAAAAAAAGAATAACCCAATGGGAATAATACCAATTTGCAGCATGTTCATATGTCAAATTTCCCAATAAAATTTATAAAAATAAAATTACACTTAAGAAAACTCATATCTGAGTCTCAAGGTGGGCTTCTTAAACTCTTTCTTGTTTCTCTGGACAGGGCTCTTCTTTCTTTTCTTATGGGACATTTTATTTATTTTATTTTTTTATTTTTAAAACATTTTATTTTTATTTATTCATTTATTATAGACAGAGAAAGAGAGAGGGAGAAAGATATAGGGAGAAACTGGGGGCACCAGGGCCTCTAGCCACTGCAAATGAACTTCAGATACATGTGCCATCATGTGCACCTGGCTTACGTGGGACCTGGAGAATCGAACCAGGGTTCTTTTGCTTCTTAAACATGTGCCTTAACTGCTAAGCCATCTCTTCAGCCCTTATGGGGCTTTTTATACTCCCTGTTGCCTTCATAGGCAAGAGCTTTACCTTGCTTCCTTATCTTTTATTCTACATCTTAAGCTCTCCCTTCTCTCTCCAAAAATTTTAAGTTATAATAATATGTTTCTGAAACTTAAAAAAAAAAAAAAAACAGCTTTCTTGCCTTGGCAATTATACTCCCGAGTCCATGGATCTTTGGTCTCCTATATTAATACTGTATGGAGGAACCCTCTTGTGAACCCACTGTCATGGAGACCTTGTCTAAACACTATCAAGTAAGGAAAACCCAAGAGTACCACACCTCCATTGCATAAGAAATAATCCCTAGCATATGCTTTCAGGTAGTGCAGAAATGATTACTTAAGTATTCAGTGTGTGCATTCTTCCTTAAACCAATGCTAGAACAATGACTTCAGGATTATTGGGATTTTCTTATTTATGTATGTATGTCAAAAGGAGAATGAAAGAAGAAAAAAGGAAAGAAGGAAGAAAATAAAATAAGAGAGTAGTAGAAAAAGTAAGATGAAGTCATAAAATCCACAGGAAGCACACACACAGAAGCTACTGCACAGCAGAATACAAGCCATGTAAGTAGCAATCACTTACAAATACAAACAGTGAGGTTGGATTGGAATGAAGTCTCCAATGGTACACAACCTCATATAAAAAAATGTCTGCAGTCCTTCCTATGATATGTGGAAGGAGTCAGCTAATGTGCATCCATCATATTAAAATCCAATCACTTAATGGACTTTAGAATAGCTATGACAGCCATCCTCATTCTAGTGGAAGTTTGTTCGAGTCTTGGTTTAATCGTACATATTGTCTCCTTTGTATGGTAAGAACTCTTTTATATCAGGGCTAGCTTGAGACACTTCACCTCTTCACTAGTGAGGCAACCCTGGTATTTATAATTGCATGTGATGGAAGAGATAAGAAGATTTATTGTATATAGACTCTAAACAGACTGCAGAACACACCTTTTCTCTTGATACATAATCTATAGACTTTTATTACTATAAGAGAAATGCCAGTATTCACAAATCAATCTGTTCTGCCTGCATATCAGAAATCACTTATACACATTTGCCCAAGCAAAAGAAGCAAGGAATATTGTATTCCTTGTTGGTCATGTGATGGTTAGTGCTTCCTATCAAAATGAAATAGAGAATTATATTTATGGTATACAAAAATGGAGCCCCTGCTTTAGAAAGGTCATTCTTTACTCCTCTTGTGTACCATTCATCCCAATTATTGCAGAATCCCCTCAATTAAGGTGGTCTGAAAACTCAAGTTCATGGGTTACTTCATCTCAGATACATGAAAGGAGCAGTGAGTTGAAAATCAGAAATACATGGTTGTTAGAGAAATGGTCCAGTTGGTAATGTGCTTACCACAAAAGCATGAGGGCCAGAGTTTGCACCCCCGCCATCCCCACAAATGCAGGTGAGTGTGTCAGTCTTCCTGCAGTCAGGGCATTTGAGAGCTATAGGCAGGGGATCCTGGGACAAGGTAGCTAGATAAGAGTAACTAAATTGGCAGGACTCTAATTAGAGACCCTCCCTCAGTAAAATAAGAGAATGATCAAGAAAAATGTCATTGGCCTCCATACGCACACCCACCCACACACACAAACACACACACACACAAGCACCCTCACAAATACATGCATATATGCATACCATATTCACATGCAATAGCATAGAAAATTATGAGTTTAAATTATGGAATATAATTAAATAGGCTTTTTACTTTTTTCTCCCTTTTCTCCTTTAGCTCACAGATAATGAAACCCATTTCTCTGAACTGTTATCAAGATGATACAAAAATGCAATGGAAATAATTTTAGCATATTATCTAGATAGTAAGAAATACTTCCTCATGGTTACTAGTGTACTATCTTCTCTTCAGGCTATATGTAGTATTGTATATGAATGTCTCATTGGTGAAAATTAATCTTTATAGGTTACAATGAAGGGCATTACATAGTAATGTTTAATTTTTTCTTTGTCTTTATTTCATTCACGTATAAGTATTCAATAGACTAAAGAAGTTCCATTGCCTTTTAGAAGGTAAAATGTTGAGCCATCCATTTATGTAATTTTAAGCTTTTATAAGACTCAGAATAGACTTTTATAATCAAACATATTCATTTTGTGAAGAACAATAAACAAAGACCTTGAGATGGTATAATTTTTTCTCAAGTGAATCAAGTTGAATAATGACAACTTCAATGAAATCAGCAGCAAACTTGTATAGGAATGGAAATGTTGATGGCTCCTATGCCCTTACTAATTCCTCTTTCTGTGACTCTCTAATTAGCCATGTTACTTGCTTTGGCCAATTCAATAAAATAAAGGTAATTTTTGCAAAGGTTTGACAAGGAATAATTCACTATGATTCAAGGCACCATAAGCATACCATATCACAAAAATTCAGTCAACATGCATGTTCTTATCTATATTATATGATGTTTCTTAGAGTCCTGCCACTATAACATAAGGAAACCTATCTACTGATGAATAAGAGATTATGTGGGGAGAGGTAACTGATTCCATCAATCTCAGAATGTCCAGACATTCTAGCCTAGGCCTTTTGTACTATTAAGACAATTAATGAAATAATTCAGAACCATACATAATCAAATTAAAAACAATTCCATGATTTTTTTTCCAAAAGAAACACATTATGGTGGTTGTGATATTCACCAATAAGGTATCATAATTAAGTTGACTAAATGTGAAAATGAAGAATGGTTCAGTTGGATATCCAGGACCAGATCCAACATTATATCAGGAATAATTTTTCTAAAACAGTGTCTATGACTTACATGTATAGCAAATACAAAATATAAAACTTCTATAGATACCATGCTTTATGGTAGATTTTGTGCTGGCTAAGGAAATAAAGAGGGACCACAGTCTCTGGGACTATAGTGAGTAGGTCAGGATGGCAACATTGAAGATCATCTAAGCACTGAAAGCTCACAGTATGCATATCTGATAATATTGACTGTTCACTTCAAACTTTGTCAAGAGGAGAGGATAAATTTCATTTTAATTGTTCTTACTGCAGACAAAACAAAACAAACTTTAGAAACTATCGGGACATATCCTTCACCTTGATTTCATTGATGTTATCACAGATGTTTACTGATATGTATTAAATATGTGCAATATTGTGTATGGTGATTATTCCTCAAACCTGTGAAAATGCAGTGAGTTCAGGAGAAACCAGGTGAATTGAAACTACCATATATTAGAAGAAGGAAAGAATTCTAGGATTAGATAAAGTCCAGCGATTCTTCAATCACTCTTTTTTAATCCTTTGTACTTTTCCTTTTCTGGTCTTAGCGTTCAGTCTGGACAATCACCTACAGCTGACCTTCAACCTACAGCAGATTCACCTACTGATGAACATCAAATTCCAACTTAGGACATTTTTAGCTATGTCTGAAAGCTCTGTCCCTAGATCTATGTTCCTGAGTGTTCATATGACCGCTGTGAAGGCTCTTTCTCAGGCAACCATAGCAGAACTGCAATGCTCCTAGTCTACTTCCACACACATTATGTCTTTTAGCCTTAATCCCAGGGACCATATCAACATCCTGTCCTCTACATTTTAATGAAACTTTGCATCACAATGCTTCTGAAGCAATATGTTTCTTCCTCCAAACAAGCATTGTTTATTTGTTCATGAAACATCAGATTTTCTGTTTACCATTTCTCTTTCCTCATAAATTTGAACAAAACAGATTTTGAATGATACATGATTTTTGTCTTTCTATGAAATATCAGCAAATTTCTTCCTTCTTTTAATGCAGTTGTCAACTTGGATTTAAATATCACACTTGTCTACCCACTACTTCAGATAAAAGCACTTTAAGATCCTCTTAAATTTCCTAAGACATATGTTGTGCTTGTTATTTATAAGTAGTGTTCTAAGAATTATTTAATATTTAACTGACTTCTCTAAAAGAAAAAAAAGCTTGGTCCTTTCTCAGTACATTTACAGCATAAGCTACAAAACCTGAAAGAACTAGGGAAATCAAAGAACATAAATGGAAAGGATTCAGAAGAGAAAGGAAACCACTATGAAGAGTTGCATGGAGGAGGAGTGTATAGGTGTCCTTTGACATGGTGTGACCACTTGAACAGGTAGCAAACTAGGCTAAATTTGGAAAGGTTCTGTTTATTTGTTTTGAAACAGGTAGTTGTTAATGATTCTATTCAGTTTTTCTAGAATTATTATTTCATGTTATATGTAGATAAATTTTGTTATAAACTACAACTCACATAGTAATTTATTTAGCAAAAGGATATAAAGTATCCTAAATATTATAAGCAGTGAGAATGCAATGGGTAATAAGGAATAAAATAGATGATGTCTCTAGTCTCATGGAGCATATAATGAAGGGGGGAGGTATTTACATTCTTATTAATGTTCATGTGTATTTAATTATGCTGGTTTAAAAAGGAAATAACAGAGCACATAAAAACTCAACAACAGGGCTGGAGAGATGGCTTAGTCATTATTCACACTTGGGTGTGAAGCCTAAGGACTCATGTTCTACTTTCCAGGTCCCACATAATCCAGATACACAGTGATGCAAGTGCACAAGGTGCACATGTGCACAAAGGGGCACATGTGTCTGGAGTTTGATTGCAGTGGCTGGAGGCCCTGGCACACAAATTCTCTCTCTCTCTCTCTCTCTCTCTCATAAAAGGCCAGTCTGTTGGGCTTGCCTCAAAACAAACAAACAAAAAACAAACAAAACAAAAACTTGAATATAAAACTATGTGACCCACTTGGAGGATAAGGCTAGTCAGGGAATATTTTCTTGAGAATGTGACCATTAAGCAAGTTTCTTGAAAGTACATGTGAAAGTAGGGCGTACTGAGTCAGCAAAATCCAACAAAAACATTGCATGCAATTCTGAGTCCTAAAGGAACATAGCATATTAAATAAGTTCATTGTAGCCAGTGGGTCCAGACATTAGAAAAAGCTAACCAGAGGTTGTAAACCAGGAGAGACACAGATCTCTCTGATAATTACTATATCAGTTTATCTATAATCTATTAATCATTTTACATTATCTGTCATTTAACATTATATGCTTATGCAATACATATATAGATATAGCAGTAATTGGATTTGAATTAAAACATGCTGAATTTTGTCTGGCATAGAAGAGATGTTACTCTGAACGTATCTTTTGGAATGCCTTTCCTAAATGCATGCTTTGAATTCAGTGTGACACTTTTCTTTTTATAACGTCTTCCAGGAAACTTTGTTCTTGACTATGTAAACAGGCGGAGTAAAGAAGAGAAACTAGCTGTCTAGGGCTATGTCATATTTTGTATGTCACTCAGTCATTACCTTATCAAATCCACAACCATGAGAACCCACAAGTAAGTCTCTGCAGAAAGGCAAAAGTTTTATTATTTTCAGAAAGAGAGTGACACTGCTTAGCAACTCAGTCCAGATGACACCACAGACAATGTTTAACATGTGATGATCTTGAGACAGATAGAAAACAATTTTTAATTGATTAAATGCTTATTGTTACATTATTACAAACCTGAGAATTAAACAAACTTATCGATGGTTTTGGAACTGGTTCGGTTACTGTAATTGGAATCCCAAGGCTCCCTGCAGCTCAGAGAGTCCTAGGATCTCTCTGGCACTTTTCTGTTAGTGCCCTTGATGGTGCTGCCTTTTCACATTCATGTGTAGTGTCTAGTTTTCTCACCACCTAGTTGTTTCTTTTGATGTAACCTTTCTCTTTTCACCTTCTTTCTTTCTGGCAGGTGCTGTAGTAATCCCATCTCCATCACACTGTAGGACTCCCTTACCATGTGGGACACACTGTCCATTTCCAAATGCTTTCTTTTCCTTTTAAAAAAAAAAATCCCATTGATTTTTTTATGTTCATAAAATTGTGCAGTGGAAATGTTCCCATGAACAGAGCCTGGGGATATTATATCAAGGAGAACTTCTTAAAACTCCATCCGCTACATGACAGAACAAGGTCCCTGGAGCAATGGTAGAGGGCAGTCGCTTGAGTTATTTAAAACTCAATTGGACAATCATGGTGGATGCACTAGCAGGAGTTCCCTAACTTCAGCCACACAGAAATTAAAAAGACAAAATGATCATAAAAGGATTCATTTTTTCACTTTATCTTGGTTTTTCTCTGAGCTGGATTCTATAATTTCTGCTGAAACTAGCTCTATTAAATAGACAGCAGGATTCTCTGCTTTTCTGCTGTCACATTGATTCAGAGCTAGAACAAAAGAAGGTTTGTGGTACTGGAGAAAATCTGTAACTATAAAGAAGCAGTTTGAGCTCTTGAACAAAAATCTGAACTTGGTATTTAGGGATAAGTTACTAATTACACTTTTTTTTTTTTTTTTTTTTACTAATTGCATGATCAAAGAAAATAGTGTGGTTGGAATAGGATTTAAGCTATGTTTATGTCCAAAAATAAAATTGCATAATTATATATTTCTTTCAAAAATGAATATGTACTAATCTCAACCAAAAATTAAAGTTTACCTTAAGTTAATGGGTTTTGTCATTACAACATTGATGCTATTTCTTTGACGTTGGCTGGCTTGCAAATACTAGCACCTATTGATTACTACGATAATGATCACAGTACATGAGATAATTCCCACAGCACAGAATGTTGAAAATATTTGCATCACTATTTTTGGTGACGATGATGTTCCTACCACAATAGTTCTGTGACCTTTCACTAACAAGTTCTTGAGATTTCTCTGAGCCTTTAGTATATTCTCATTATTACTCCATAATTTAAAGGGATAGTCTATGCAGAACCCATGGATCATGAAGCAATTTCATAAATATACTCTCATTTAAATCTCAGGACAACCCTGTTCTGTGTGCATTATAAGGAAATTTATTTCGTATATGAAATAAACAACTCATGGAGAGGAACAGATTGATCATTGTGAGATCAAGCACCAAACACAAATATAGCTGAGATTTCAAAGTCATATCCTCTCTCCATACAAGTATTCTCTTCATTATTCCCAATAATTTTTAGAAATTTTGTCCTATTAAAACATCCAGGTGACAAATTCCATAAGCTAGTTTCCTTCTGCTAGTTCCTCCTTGTCCCTTTAATTTCTCTTCTATTTTTTCTGTTGCAAACACACACACACACACACAATCAGGTACCCAAAAAAATAATTTATTTATATGTATTTTATATTTTACTCACAAAGAAATAGTAACAGTCATTCAAATAAGACTGAGTCTATTCCTCTTGGTTAAAATAATTATCAGATAAATATTAAATATCTTCTGTCTCCTCACTATTCAGGATTGTGGTAGTTTGAATATATGGCCCCCAATATATTCAATGTTTTATTACTTTATAGTTTGCATCTGCAATCACCTTCCTAGAGGCAATGTCACTGGGGGCTGGTCTTAAGGTGTTAATGGTGGGTTTGATATTCCATTGTAAAGATATGCAAAGTGTGCCCAGTAGGAGTTCCTGAAGTGTGCTGTGACTTTTTGGCAGTAGTTTTTGCTCTGTGTTGGTGGCTGGTTGGCTTTTCTCTCTCTTGCCTGGTCCTGTGAGGCAGGCCGCTTCTCCTGCCATTATGGAACTTCCCCTGGATCTGTAAGCTTCAATAAATAAATATTCCTTCCTCCATAACTGTGCCTGGTCTAGAAGTTCATCTCAGTGAACCTGAAGCTGTCTGCCACAAGGATCCTTTAATTCTTTGATTTAACTAATTCCACCCCCTTATCAAGTATTAAGCAACATAGAATGTCTCTGATTGTAAAGAAATCAAGCTGGAAGTGATTTAGAAACTGCTCCACTGGCTAGATTTCATATTTACAGCAGGTCCCATGTAGACTTCTGGGCAAGAAAATAAATCTACAATCTTACCTAGTTCTGAATTGATCATGGGTCCTCCATGACTGACCGACCAGGCAGTATGTGCCCACTGATACAAGCATGGATGACTGCTATGGAAGTAACCAACTGCTTTTTAACTGGATTTGATGCTCACACCACATGGGAAAATTAATTCCTGGTACTGTAAAACCTGCCTAAAGTCCCTGGCTAGAAAAGACATAGACCCTGACAGTTGGTTAGGGAATCTATTACTGCTGTTATGCTAAATGGACAGATTATCAAACTGCCTTCCCAATTGAAACAGATAAATTTGGGGATCCCAGGTGCTTCCTGGAATGCCAAGCCCCGAGTTCCTATCTGCAAACTAAAAAAGAATTGACAATTCCAGACCCAAGAAAATTATTTTTATGATACCACATTTTATTCAGATATTACAAAGATGCAAGAAAGGGAGAAAACTGAGGGTTAAAGGTTGAGGGTTGAGAAAGGGAAGGTAAAGTGGGGAGCAGGGAAATACCCTACATGGAGCCCCACAACCCACGTAAAAGAATTGTATCTTAGGGGGGAAGAAAACCATGAAAAGGGATTTTAAAACATGCACTTCCAAAAAGAATAAAAGAGAAGACAGTGATGAATGGTAAAAAGTATCTCTTCCCACCCTCACATGGCTGCAAGAGTGGGAGAGAGCTCTTAGCCGTAGGAGTATCCAAGAATGTTGCTGCCACAGTTTGGGGGAGACGGGGAGGGGTGCTGGAATTGGGGACATCTCTCCATTGGTCCAGGAAGATATACTTTAGAATTCGTGCCAGCCTACCTGGACATGCTTATCCCAGTTGTCCCAGCCAATTAGTGGCCTGAGCTTAGAAAAGAAATCCACCCACCTCAGCAGGGTGTTGGCTCTAGAGAGATGCAATGAGTGAGATGGGAAAGCCATATATCCAGCTACTGAAGCAGGCAGGGCAGCTGAGATAGAGGAGGAGGACAGCTAGGATGGGTGTGTCAAGGGTGTGGTATCCTAGGGTTCCTCTGCTTTAAGGCCCATCCGGGTCCTGCTTAGTTAAGCTACCTGCCTGCAGTAGAGCACCCCACACAATCACAGAAGTTTCTTTTTTCTTTCTTTCTTTCTTTCTTTCTTTCTTTCTTTCTTTCTTTTTTCTTTTTTCTTTTTTTTTTTTTTTTTGCAGTGGGCACTGGTTAGTACAGAGAACCCCAGCTTTATAAATACTGGGAACAAAAGATCATTTCGTGTTCATTCCTAAAAAAAAAAAAAATTATATTACATCCTCTGAGGCTCAGGGAACATCTGGAAGAGCAAGTAGAAAGAATGTAAGAGCCAGAGGGTGGAGAGGAGGGCTATGGCTTGCTCTTTTCCAGATGGGATGTGCCCATGTACATTCATGAACTCACAGCAGCTGTGGTTTCCTGGGAAAGGCTGAGCCTTGTAACCCGTCATCATGGTAGGGAAGGACTGGCAGAGGAGCTATTGGTGGCTAATGTTTGCTGAGGGATTGGGAGGAATATTCTTTAGGAGCACAGCCAGTGGTATGTTGCCTATACTCCTATAAATAACCCTCCACCCATGCTCCTGAAACCAACCCTTATTCAGTGAGTCACAAAAACAAGCACATGAAAACAGGAAGTTTTTTTTTACTTGTGAAGAAGAAGCTGTTTCATGTGCATGGGAAATGGTAAGAGAGGGTAATGAGGGTGAGTATGGTAAAAATAGATTTTATGCATGTATAAAATTGTCAACAATAAAGTGAAATCATTAAAAAAAGTAAACTAATAAATTTGAAAGAATCTATCCAGTTATACCACAATTCATTTATGTGGAAATGAAACAAGATGAATTACTTCCTGAAGCACTGTGGATTTCTCTCTGAAGCCATAGATACCAGAAGGAAAGGAAATTACAGTTCAAGTAACCTTCAGAAATGAAGGTTTTCACCTCAGATAATCTGTCTCCAGGCTTTTAAAAGAGACGTTTCAAAGACAGAAAGGAAAGGAAGGCCGCATCCCCACCTCTCTCGCAGACTGCATCCACTCTAAGGCACACACTACTCTCCTCTTAGCTCTTACATAGCTGTCTCTTCCCTCTTTTAAGATCTAGACGTTAGTCTACATTAAAACATCTTCTTAGTAAGAAAAAAATAATGAGATTTGAGAAAAATGTCTGGGAGTGAAAAGAGAATTAAATTTAAGTAAGCTGTGAGCAAAAGAAAGCTAGCTGCTTTTTGTGTATTATTAGGTCTTATTGTTAAAATAGGACACTGTCAAAAACTTTAAATTCTGATACTAAGAAAAAATACAGCAAAAGAAACTAATGAACTGAACATAGTATCTTTATTAATCTGAATACACCTAAGATGATAAACTTACCTCAATACATACCTTAGCTTCATTGCCAGGATGAACATGTATTTTTACATACACAAGAAGGAAATGTCACAACTCTTATTTTCATAAAAGAAGAAAGATTCAGGAATACTTTCTAAAAAAGTTGCCATTACAAATAAAACTAATTTAAGATTAGTGAAGTCCTAATAAGGGGAAGCTCTGAGGGAACAGCAACACAGGTTGGTTAAGACACCGAGGGACTTTGTGGAGCACTGGAGAATCTTGTCTGCATCTTGCATATGTATTTATACAGGTACACATAAAATTATCTATTCAGGTTGATATCCAAGGTTTGCTCATTTTCCTCCATTTGTAATATTGCAATTATGAAAGACTGACAGAATAACAAAGGGCCTTCTCATTTATGTTTAGGCTTTTGTCATGGGGAACTCAAAAGGGCCAACATACTAGGCAGTGAGGTGATTGAATGTGCACCTCAGAAAGACTATTTGTTTGAATTCAGTAGTATTGATTGGAGGCTATTCCAGAGATTACTTAAATAAGCAAAGAGAGAGTGATGAAATCAGAGAAAGATAGAGGACAAGAGTTATTAGATTAAACCAAGAATTCTGAGTGAATATGTGCCTATGGCAAATGATACAGAAGAAAATGTAATATTTAGTTAAACGTGAT
This sequence comes from Orientallactaga sibirica, assembly GCA_036365145.1. Taxonomy (NCBI): domain Eukaryota; kingdom Metazoa; phylum Chordata; class Mammalia; order Rodentia; family Dipodidae; genus Orientallactaga; species Orientallactaga sibirica. Next base: position 99,820,166 of record JAEOAD010000001.1, on the reverse strand, counting down.
TTGAGATGATCTCATATGAGTTCATTCGAGATGATCTAATCACTCATCAAGCTTACAGATGAGTTAGTTTTCCTCTTCCTGCCTTTACTTTAAAAAGTCTATGTGAGTATTTGCATGTGATTCATCAGGAGAATGTCTAGGCTGGTGAGATCAGATGAGCTTGTGAGTCATTAGAATGTAAACATTCCAAGTCACTGTCATATCAAAGATTATCTGGGCATATTGTCTAATTAAACAAGAATCTAGAAGCTGAGCATGAAAGCACATGCTTGTAACCCACACAGTTGGAGTAGAACCAGGAGGTTCAGGAGTTCGAGGCCATTCTCAGCTACATAGAGTTTTAAGGCAGCATTGGATATATGAGACCCTGTCTGAAAATAACAAACTTACAAAATAGAGAAAAAAAAATAATGCAAAGTAAAAGTAATGAAATTTTGAAAATATAAACAAAGTGTGAGCAAAACTACAGAAAATAGCATGTGAAGAAGAAGAAACTAGAGGGAATCTGGGTAGCAGAAGACCCAAGTGATGGCGGTAGTCAGGGAAAGACTGCTTCAAGCTTGACCAGTCAGTGGCATCTCATCTGCACAGTAAATTAACAAGGGATGTTAGGGCATCCTCTGAACCTAAGCATCAGTAAGTGGCTCTTAGAGATGCCTGTAAGCAAGGAGAAGTGACACGGTTGATGTGGGTGATGATGGATAAATGCAGTGAGCCATGGGGATTGGGAGCAGGATAGAAAATTGTCAAAATGACTTCAAGTAAAGTTGGAGGTCATAAAACTGACAATTAGCTCCACAAAATTTTTTATTTAATGCCGTATTTAGAATGTAAGAGAATTGCATACATTATATGTGAAGCCACAGTGTGGTTGGACAAAATAATAAAAGGAGAGGGTAGAATAGTATGGCATTTACCTCTATTTATTACTGCTTAGTGTTGTTGTGGTATCACTGATGTTAAAATCTATATTATGCATTTTTCATTGTGAAACGAAGAATCCTTGTTCTCTATTATATGATATCCAACTATATAAGGTTCCTATACTCCCCAATAAAGAAACCTGGATTATATCATGTTGCTTCTCAGATACAGACTGCCTTCATTATTAAACATGGGTTTGAGAGGTGCTTGGTCTGTCTCACTTTGCTCTGATACTTTGTAGTCTCCTTCACCCCTGTACCACCATCTTTGGCCATGTGGAAGGGGTTCACTTTCCTCAGGATGCATTGGCATCTTAGCCTGTGGTTATCACAGTCACCTGAGACTTCACAGACACCTCCACAGGATAATTAGCTACCAAATTTGCCAAACAGAATTACAATCTTCACTGCCAATGAAGGAAAGAACAGAGGTGTCTAGCTTTCATAGGACTGGATATTAAAATGTTCTGTAGGCAGGGTAGTGGTTTTTTGAGGTACTTAATGAACTACATGAATCTGTTAAAAAATTTAAGAGTACCAAATCTTATATGCCATCTCTATGAATGTGGCACTTTTATCACACAGTCCCTTAGAGATTCTGTTTGTCCTCAATGCTGACAATCACATATTTTATTATTATTGATGAGGGAAAAAGTAAAGTGCTCCAAACTCCAGCCTCCAGCTTTCTCACTTCAGTTCTCTTGGGATTCCTGATATCCTTTACCCAAGTAACATCATGGAAATCAGAAACAAACAAACAAAAACAGCTCAGAACTGGTTCTTATCTCCAGATGTTTTTACTGTGGTGATTTGAATGTAATGTTCCCATGGTCCTAGATATTTTTGATGAAGATTAAGCTTCCTTCTAGAACTTCATCAAGTGGAGTCCCACTGGAGTGTGTCACTGGGGAGCCCAGCCCTAAGGTGAGTGGTGAGAGGCAACTTGAATTCTCTTTTTTTTTTTCTTTTTCTCTTTCTTCTGTGGATGTATGATGAAATGAGACAGCTTCTTTCATCATGATAATGCTTCCCCTGGAATCTGCAAGCCTGAAATAAACTGTTTCCTCCCATAAGATGCTTCTAGTCAGGTGTTTGTCCCAGCAACATGAAGGTAGCTACACCAGTAACTGACCAGTTCATAGAGTAATTATAGAAGATAGTAAGGGAAGCTTGACTATAATTAAACCATCTTGAGTTTTAATTTATCTTGTTTTGTGATATTGAGCATAGTACCATCTTCTTCGATATCATAGTTCTTCTAGGTGAAATGGTTCGAAATAAGAAGAATTCAATTGCATCTTCCAGGTTAAAATATGTAATTCCATGATTACATAGAGATTGATAAACTTAAATTTTCTTACATAATTTTTGCTCACAGAAACTTGACACCTTAAATACACCCATGTCACTTGTCACCATATGCCCTCATGGTTTTAGTGTCACTACTACTGTGACATGACAACTACTTAACCTTCCTTTAACTGCTTATTAATGTACCATTGATTTGCTTGTGTAAATTTGCATGATGTCAGCAAACCTCAAACGCTTGGTTTAACAGAAGAGCATGACTGTGTGTCAATCAAGGGAACAAGTCTAGGCCATGTCAGATTGGGTACTGACATACTTTAATCTCTCTGTATTTCATTTTCCACAGTTGTATACCTAAACCAATAGTTGCTAAGAGAATAATGTAAGATATTAAATGTGAATGTGGAGTACAACATCTGGATCATACTGCATATAAAACAGCTGAATGTCCCTCCTCATCCTTAGCAGTAAAGCAGTCTAAGGAACCACTTCTTAGACAAAATTATTGTCATTGAAACTCAGGTTGAATGAGCTTCTTTCCCTTCTCTTGTCTATTTCAGAATGCAGATTATAAAATAATTCAACACATTAATAGTACTTCTCTCTGAAAATACATAAACAGTAAGTGGTTTTTAATGCTTTCCATGAAATACAAGTAATGATATTTGGAAAATACATATTTAAAATGATGCAATCCAGAATTTTTCATGCAGCATTATAAATATGATGTCTTGTCTGACTATTCTTTATTTGAGAGAGTATGGGTACAGTGAGGACTCTTGCCACTGGCAAATGAACTCCAGATGCATCCACCCCTTTGTACATCTGACTTTATGTTGGCACTGGGGACTCAAACCTAGGCTGGCAGCCTTTTGCAAGCAAGCTCATTTAACCACTGAGCCATTTCTCTCCATCCCTTGTCTGGCTATTCTTACTGCCCCAACATTCACAAGCAGACTACATCAGCATACATCATGATATAACCCTTCTTTTCAGTGCAAAAGTACATTGATATATTGATATAAATTGAAAGGTTTTATCAGCATCCTGGCTATGAAGTTTCACAGACTTTTTTTTTTAATTTGGACATGTTGAAAAACTTGAACTATTTAACTATCACCTCCGAGACAACAGCTACCTTAGCCACATTATCCTGAGTTCATGACCAGAATGCATTTCCAATAGTCCTTCATTTTACATTTCCTATTCTTGCCCTGGGTACTAACCAATGAGAAGGCAGTAAGAAACAAGTAAGAGTCAAGTGTCGTGGCAAAATTTTTCCCTCAGCACCCCTTTCACATTTAATCCAAATGACTTTGTGCCAAATGTTTAGCTGATCTCAACATCATCTAGATTTGATACTCTCAGTCTGGATGGAAAAGTACTGAGCAAGAAAGTCATTTCCTGTCCTGATCTGTTTAAGTCAATGGAGGTAATCTATTGGACTGATGTGAATACATCCTCTTTTTAATTTTATTGTTCTCATTGAAAACATAATTACTTTGAGAAATAAAGAGAACTCTAATCCATAAATCTACTGGCAGAATTTATTACAATCACAAAATCCCATGGGAGTGAAATGTAAGTGCTCTCATATTGACATTTTCGTGTCAAAGATGTAGTCCTTAAAATGTGTCATGTGGAATGAAAGAGGATACAGCACTCACTGTCAGCACACAATATTATTCCCAGAGATTTTTGCTTTCTGACATCTTTCTCTATGAATTGGCTTGTAAAATATATATTTGGGGGTTGTAGAGATCATCTGTTAAAGGCACCTCCTGTGCAATCATGAGAGTCTGAGGAGACCTGAGAGACGCCCCCCTCAAGTTCTACCTGCAGGACCATGCTCTTCTGGAACTCCAATCCCATGGGGATGCAGAGATCTGAGAATCACCAGAGCTCAAGAAAATATGACAGGCTGTGGGGTCAACAAGAGATTCTGGCTCAAAAAAGAATAAGCAGGAAAATGGAAGACACCCAGCATTCCATTCAGGTCTGGCTACTGCAGGTGAGCAAATCCTGGTACAGGTGAACTTGCATATAACACACCCCCCCACACACACACACCACACCAAATCATATCACGTCACATTACACACACAAGTAAAAGAAGTTTTAAATTTGCATGCTTGGCTTAACTTTCCAAAGCTAATATCTGATGTAACTTTAGCATATGAGCATAATAAATGCTCTGACTTCTCATTCTTCAAATACAGTGTTATCCATTTTTGTTATTGTATCATTTTCTAATATCATATAACACAAAATAGGTTTAAGTCATGTGTACCCAATCCCACAGGTTTTTCAAAGTATAATATGCTCCAGACCAGAGGTAGGTAAACGCTTGTGTTCAGTGAATATTTCAGGACACTGAGATCATGGTGTAATCAACACTCAACTTCAGGGAACTATACAAGCATAGCAACTTTCCCAATTCCATGTCTGCTTCTCAGTGTCTTGCTCTAAAAGCCACAGAAGGAAGTATTCAGGTATAACTCTTCTGTCCACACAAAGAAAGGTGCTTGGGTTTCCTTGGTGAGAGTAGTCAGCAAGTAAATTGTCAACTTAAATATAATTTAAAGGGACATCAAGTCCCCTTCTCAAACTTAAATAATTTCATGGTCACATCATCACTTCAACATAAAAACATATACTAAAAAGTGATGTTAAATGAACAGTGTTCATAATGCAAGGAACTCCAGGATGAATGCAGGTTTCAAGTAAGAAAATACTCCTGCAGAAAAGAAAATTAGTTTCTGGAAAAGCCAATATATTCCACTTTGTTGTTGAGATGGCCTTCTTATAATTCATCACTTAACATCCTTCCGTTTACCTGTATGACCCGAAAACCATGACTGACCACTCTGAGCCTTTGTTTCTCAACTAAATGCACAATATTAAAAATGCATCTCTTCCTGAGGACCTTAGAGGTGACACAATAATGAGAGGACAGAGCACCAGAGAGTTATGATATGTAGCAGTAGCTGTAAGTAGGGAAATTACCAGGGAGTCAGGCAAAGTTGTGGTTTAGGTATAAGATACATTGTTTTAAGTTTTTACTTATTTATTTATTTATTTATTTATTTATTTATTTATTTATTTATTTATTTATTTATTTGAGAGACACACACAGAGAGAGAATGGGCACGCCAGGGCCTTCAGCCACTGCAAATGAACTCCAGATGCAAGTACCAACTTGTGTATCTGTCTTACGTGGGTCCTGGGGAATCGAAACAGGGTCCTTTGGCTTTGCAGGAAAATGCTTTAACCACTAAGCCATCTGTCTAGCCCAGATATAAGATACTTTATAATAGAGGCTGATAAGGAATTTAATTAACATGTGAGAAAACATGCCATCAGAAGTGTGACTAAGGAACAACATGAGACATTATGGCAGCATTTGATTTGCATTTTGGTACTAGTGTCGGCTTCAGAACTTATTTTTAAAATATTTTTAAATTTTACTATTTATTTATTTATTTATTTATTTATTTATTTATTTATTTATTAGAGAGAGAGAAAGAGAGAATGGGAGCACCAGGGCCTCCAGCCACTGTAAACAAATTCCAGACACATGCACTACCTGGTGCAACTGGCTTGCGTGGGTTTTGGGGAACCAAACTGGGGTCCTTTAGCTTTGCAGACAAGTGCCTTAACAGCTAAGCCATTTCTCCAGCCCATCAGCTTCAGAACTTCTATGACATCAATAAAGCTAAGCACAGATATTAGTTAAACAATAATTGTTTTAGATAATAGAGTTTGGGGCGTTAGATCTTATTTTATCCATAGATTATTTATTATGTTATATTCCATGCTGCTTTGATATGCTTTTGTCTCTCCTAGATATTAGGCAAATGCAATAGGCAGGAGCTAATAAGTTAAATATTAAGAATTTAAAATGTTGTGAGTGTTAGGATGTACTTGACCGAGGTGGGATGGAATGGCAGGAGAGAAGGCCAGGAAAGGGATCAAGTCAGTTAATTGGAACACAGATACCTTGTGACAGCATTTTTGGGCTCAGACTTAAAATCTGGGCATTCTCAGGGAAATGGATAACTTTCAAAATATGGAGAGAGAGAGAGAGAGAGTTATCAAAACAGCCTCTATTTCCTTGTAGGACATATGGAATAACTATTCATTTTTCCCTCTAGGTTTAATGTCCCCCTTCCTAGCTGGTTGGCCACTGTAGGCCCTGGCTTTCAGAGCCCATGGTCAATTTTATAATCTTATCCCTTATTTTGACAAAGTCACTAAAATTTCCCTTGCACAACCATCTCTTCTGACTTCAGCTCATATGCATTGGGTAAACTTCACCTTCCAACTACAAGTACAGCCACTGAGTGGGAGAGACTTACTTACCACAGAGTGTGCTATGGTTATAACCCACAGCATGCACATCACCTGGGAACTATAAGAAATGGCATGTCTTGGGCTCTGCACAGAATCTTTCTTTGAGCATATTTCCCCAGGTAAAGTGAATAAGCATGAATTATTTTAATCCAGCCTAAATGTTGTGGGTAATTGTATAAGCACACTGACATCATCACCAGGGGTCACTAAAATATACTAAGTATTCCCATTCACAGAACAATTGACATAATTGAACTCAGGTTGGCTCTGCTGTAGGTAGTTTTCCAATCTCTGAAGATTACTGTAACACAACCGCTGAGAAGTTGACCTTAGTCATTTGTCTGGTTTCAATGGAAAGTTAATCTCTCTCACTTTAAAGCCAGATATAAAGCTAAAAATATACATGTTCAGAGCAGTTAAGTATATCTCAAGACAAGGATCATGAGGAGTTAAAGAGCTAAATAAAATGGAAAATATAGCTCTTGGGGATATTTTATGAGCCTGACTTTATGTCATTCCTGAATCTACTTGAGCTTTTACTTTGTGGTTAGGTGAGGTGATGAACTCCTTTTGGCTTGTAATCACTTGTTCTTTTGGTTTTGTGCATCAGAAAGTAACTCAACTGATACAAAAACCATTCAAGAATCCACACCCAACTATACCATAAATCTAGGCTTCACTGCACAATACATTGGTTCATAATAGAGTGAAGGAATTTTAAATGCTCCTATTAAGTTTAATGTTTATAAACTAAGGATGCTAGTGGGCTGGATATGGTCATCTATAGGTAAGGAACCAGGAGGTAAGCAGGAACTGGTTTCAGAACAGCAGCTTTTAAAGGTAACTCACATTTTTCTATTTGCAAAAATATCTTCTTGGCATTCTCCTTAAGATGAATTGGCTGGCTGTTTTGAATATTGTAGTATTAAAACTCTTATCTCCTGCTAAAATGTGTTATAAGTATCACTGGAATTCTCATAGAATACCCAGGAAATGGAGTCCCTGACCAATCAGGTAAACTTGGAAAGCATTTTTATTAAACTCTGCTTCCTTTGGGATCATCCCAATTTACTTAATCTGAAAAAAAAAAAAAACTTCATTAAAGAACCCTGTTGACATCTCCCTCCTCCATAAGTGGATTCATCCACATGACATTTCTGATTAGAGATTGGAGCTCAGTTGGTGTAAATCAATGGACTTCAAAGGAGTTTAAACTCATAAGAAAGGCTGTGCCAGGGTTCAGAATCTTACAGAGCACATTTGAGTAAAAGATTTGTAATTGAAATTTTTATTTAGGAGTTTCTATCAGGAAACAGAGACATTATAAGAGGTAGATGAAGGAGGAGCAGAGAAAGAGCAACATTTGTGTAATTCAGGCCTGAGTTACTATGAGCAACTAGAGCTTCATCCTGCTGGGGAAGTGGGGAAAGGGACTAAGACCTGCCCCTAAGTGTATTAAATGTCTGCAAGTTCTGGATCGTGCTCAGCATTGATGAGCAGGTTATTATATCAATGAAACAAATCCTCATTTAATAAAGCAGAAAAATAAAAAGTTTTAATATTCAGGGACTGTCTTCTGAAGAGAAGGAAAAAGGGATGTGCATCAGAATGGCAAAGTACCGAAGTGGCACAAAAGGTAATAATCTCTACATTTGTTTCTAATGGTTCAGATATGATACTCCTCAATCATAGTCTTTAGGCATCTTAATAAATAATCTGAGAAAAATGAAAAATGGAAAAAATGGATGGCCGGTGTGTCTGAGGAGTGATAGAAGACACACAGCTAAGTACTGGTATGCTGGAATTACATCAGCATGTGTGTTTGGAAATTAAATATGTGTTACTAGCCATTCCATCATTGAGGATATAAGAGAACAAAAAGTACCTGCCAATAATGAAGTGGGCTGCCAGAAAGTGTGTCTTCTTTCATTCTCTATTTCACTGTTTAAGAATTGCATATTTGACCTCAAAATGTCAATGTGAGAGCACATCTTTCCCCCCTACAGGATTTTGTGTTTGTAATAAATTCCACCAGAAGACTCAATGATTAATTGTCTGCTCTTTTTTCCCCAATTGTAAACTTAGACTGATTAGTAACTTTCTCATATATAGTTCAGCAAATAGTCATTTCTGTTTACTAACATCATGTCTGTCACCTTGGAGGATACGGTTCAGAAAAAAGTTCTGCTTTATGGTGTAGGCTTGGCATGGTGCATGTTCACAGACTTGTCAAGTCCAATAACTTTTTGTGGGATTGATTTATGATTGATGTGCTCCATTATATAATTATTTCCCTCAACCCTGAACAAAAACATACAATTTCAATAAAAATAAATTATCAAATAAGAAAGAGATATCTCAAAATTACTTGGAAGAACTGAAATTTACAAGTAGGATTTGAAAGATTTCCTATTCTTCCAAGTTTGTTTGTTTGTTTGTTTGTTTGTTTGTTTAATTTGGAGGTAGGGTCTCTAGCTCAGGTTGACCTGGAACTCACTCTGTAGTCTCAGAGTGGCCTTGATCTCACAGTGATCCTCCTACCTCTGCTCCCAAGTTCTGGGATTAAAGGTGTGCATCACCATGCCCAGCTCCAAGTTTATTTTTTGCACATATGTTCTCTTGTATTTCAAATAGAAGTAATTTAATGTTAACACAAGAAAAATAGTTAAAAATCTATAAAAAATAGAATGTATAAATAAACTATGGTACATATACTCAGTGAGAAATGAGTGCTCTAGAGCTATGTTCAAAAAGGAGGCAATTCTCACTAACATAATATTGACTGAAATAAACCACACATGCTAGCATTCATTCTAGAACACACGGTTGACATTAATTACAAGGAAAATACAGGGCAGAACTTATTTAACCTATTGAAACTAGGAGGAAAGTGACACTGGAAAGAAAAGAGCTAGTGGTATTAATAATATTTCCTGATTTGAATATTGTTAACATGATATTTTTGGTTGTATCACGAAAGAGCATCACTTTGTAGCCCAATGCTGGCCTGAATTCCTAATCTTCCTATTTTAGTCTTGGAATTGCTGGAGTAAAGTTAAATGCAACCACACTGGACCATTGTATTGATACTAAAAATGGATTATGAACTTTTGTATAATATGGGTACATACATACAAATTGTCCCTCTATGTCCTTGCCATGTTTGGTTGCAGGTGAACAGAAACAGTGATTCTTGAATTTTTACAACCAGTGAATAGTGTTTACATATGGCATACAGGAAACTTCTGATATAATACCTAATGCTATTCAATAGCATGCAGTATAGATAATTTATGTAATGCTTCAGTATAATGACATGATGATAAGAAAATAAGTGTCAATACATACATAATTTTCCAACAATATTTTAGATGAACAGTTAGTGGAATATCAGAACTTTTAGTTGAGGGGCTATCTTTTTAAAGGGAAGACTAGAAGCTTAAATCACTTGTCAATCATTATGTAACCTCCATTATGGTAATAGAGAGGACAAGTGATTTAAAGTAATGATCCTGCCATCAAAAATGACTGGGAAATTTGACTCCTTTCTTTTACCCCATATGTTTCTCACTTCTTTTACCATCTCTGCTATTACCAATTAAAACTAGATATTTATCTTTATCTTTTTCTTTATTTTTTAGATATTTTTATTTATTTGTAAGGAGAAAGAAAAAGGGAATAGGAGAGTAAAAAAGGAGAATAGGTATACCAGGTTCTCTTGCCATTGCAGATGAACACCAGACATACAGTCCACTTTGTGTGTTTGCATTATATGGGTGCTATGGTGTAGAACCTGACCTAACAGACTTTAAAAGCTAGTGTCTTGAACTCCTGATCCCTATAAAGAACCGTATCTCTTTTTCTAAGAAAAACAATTTCAATTTTATTTTATTCTATTAAGAGCACTTAACAGAACATGTACTGTATACCCAACTCATTTTTACATACACTATTGTTTACTACAAACAACATCCACTTCAGCAGATATTTGGAGATAACCTATCCTTCTTTACAAGAATTATGTCAGTTAATTAGTAATTTTCCCTTTGCCTCCTCTCCCAGGCCCTTGGAAATATCATTTAATTTTTGATTCTGTAAGTTAAACACCCTCACATCCTTGATGTAAGTAATAATCATGCAAAAATTATCCCTTACTATTTTATTTCATTAGGTATACCATTGTAAGTTTTAGTCCATTGTCATATTCAACAGTGGTGAGGCTGAATTGTAATCTGCTGTTTGCATGTATGGCATTTTCTTTAAGGAATAGATGCTAACATCTCATTTACTTAATGATTTTAATTACTTTGAGTAAACATTTAGTAGTGGAATTGCTGTATATTATGATAATTCTTTTCAAAAACAGATTAAGAGCCACCAGATTGTATTCTATCATGAGAAAGGTATTTATCTAGCCATAACCCTGCCAGATCTTCCTGTTATTTTGTTTTATTATGTTTGTTGTCTTATTTTTCTTTTATTTTAATAATAGCAGTCTAGAAGGTATGAGATGGTGTCTCATATTTTAGTCTTGATTTGCATTTTTTTTTAATTTTTAGAGACAGAGAGAGAGAGAGAGAGAGAGAGAGAGAGAATGGGCATGTCAGGGCCTCCAGCCATGGCAAATGAACTCCAGACACATGTGCCACCTTGTGCATCTGGCTTACATTGGTCCTGGGGAATTGAACCTTGATCCTTTGGCTTTGCACGCAAGTACTTTAACCACTAAGCCATTTCTCAAGCCCCTGATTTACATTTCTTAATGCCTATTGACATTTAACATGTTTCATATTGTTTTGGGCCATTACCACTGTTTGGTTTCATTGTCAATGCCTAAAATCAGGTCATTAGATTTTAACAAAAAATATTATGAACTTGCAGTCACTGATTTGTGTTTTGGAGATTAACCATTTTTTATGTGTATTATTGGCAGATACTTTCTCTCTTTTTGGAGGCTACTTTTTCCCCTTTTTTGTGTGTGGTAGGGTTTTACTCCAGCCCAGGCCGACCTGGAATTCACTATCTAGTCTCAGGGTAGCCTCGAACTCATGGTGATTCTCCTACCTCTGCCTCCCTAGTGCTGGGATTAAAAGCATGCACCACCACATCCAGTGATTTTTCATACTTTTTATTGATTCTTTTGATAACATATGATTTGATCTAATCCAAACTATTTGGTTTTTGATTTTGTATAGATTGTACTTTTGATGCCATGTTATAGTCAATGTAGTTAATATATTATTGAAATATTTGCAGTGAGTTATCCCTTCTTATATCCAAAAGAGAGACAGTCTTGTCACTTTGATGATAACTCTTCACATTTACTGTTAGTGCTGGGTTTTGAACCCAGGGCCTTATGCTTCCTAGGCATACACTCTACCATTGAACTAAAGCCTCAACCCTGGATTATAACTTTTAATATAATCCTCAATTCTGAATCTAAACCATGTGTACAATTAAAATCTTTATTTTTCAGAGCTTAGATCATTCCCTTTCATCCCTGTCTAATATATGCTTTGTTCTGAGCTAATAGAAAACCTATAATATATGGGATAATTTCTTTTGCTTATCTAGACTTCAGTTGAATCAGAGTGAATAAGTCCACAAATCACATTGTATGCTGATATCAAAACATTTCTATCCAACAAGGAATGTTACATCCACATAAATGGAAGTACTATGTCAATAATGTGCTATATATTAAGTTTATGTAGATACAAATTAGCTGTGAGGCCTTTTTTCAATATATAGTAATTATAATATTGAATGTTGAACATAAAAATATGAATTATTATTCAATTAAATTCTACTATATTTTTTCTGAGAAAACCTGATGAGCTATTCTGAATATATGGAAATTCATTGTATGATATGTATTATCACTGTATTGCTTGTGAGATGTACTTCTGAGAATGGCTTTCAATGTTGGGCATGTGTCTTACATTTAATTAATGTTTTCCTAAATTCACCTTGCAAGACAACAGTTCTTGCATCCTTAACCAGGTATTAGAGATGGCATTGTGATTGAGAGGTATGGTAATCTTTCAGTTACATAACAGTGGCCTTCAAGAATATCTGCCAATTGAGGCTTTCCTTTGGGCACCTATCATTGAAGCAAGTATTTACCCAAGTTGGGAAAGCCTTCTTGGAGAAATGCTGGTAATTTATAAACAGGACATTGAGAGATAGAACATTCTACTCTTGGCAAATAACCTTTAAGTTTTTCTTATGTATTAACCATTAGCATTGCAGACAGTTTTAAGTATAAAACACAGTGGTCACCAACTTTGTGGACTGGGTTTCCAGATGTGCATGGCCATGGTCAACTTTTTACACTAGTTTTGGTGAATCAAACTTGATAGTCTACAACCTGAGAGGCCCTCATGCTTAAGCAGCAAGTTCTCTTACCTCTTGAGCCATCTCTCCAAACCTCTTTTATTCAAAAGTGTATATTTGATTTGAATTTTTGAAAATTAAGACAGCTTAGAAGTAATGAATCTTATCAAGTACTAAGTGGTTTAGTTGACCAACACAATTATTAAAGCAATATTGTTTTTTTTTGTTTCTACTTTTGCTAGTGAAAGAAAAAATTAAGTATAGAATATCATATATCAGCAGAAACACAAAATTGTGTTGTTTGGGGAAACAAGAGTAACCTGAAAAATTATTTTTAAAATTGCATGTCATTCTGATTATAACAGAAGCTGACATCATGCACATCATTTTTTTGCCCATGGGAGGTAGAGCACAAGAGGGTACAAGATGACACTCTGACAGCAGGAACCAAACACTGAAACTCTCAGCTTCCATGGAGCATCTTCCCTTATAATAAATTTGACATCTTTTCTATTAGACCAAACGCAATGAGATTTTGAAGTTCAGTGAATGATATAATTCAATTTTTAAAAATAAGATTCTTGATGTAGAAAAGTGAAGATTGTTATACAATTTTTAGCCTATAGCAGTGGGGAGACCTTTATTCATGTGTCCATGCAAGTCTTGTCTGGTAGGAATTATTTCAGAAGCACAGAAAGCCTTCCAGTGCCCTCAACAACTCAAAGATCTGGAGATGTGGAGCCAAGGAAATTACAATGGCTAGTCCAGGCTACAGAGCTAATGGGCGAGACCTGATATCTATTTCTTTACCTCTAAGGTTTTGTCCCATATGAGGCTTTGGTGGGCTGCTGATAGACCCAGAAATAGATAAAACTTTGCCCAAGCAGCCCCATTCTTATACCCCAGGGTAGAAACACCCTCTGGATGTTTTTTATTTGTAGTGATTGACTCCTGGGTTAATGATGACTAAGCTTTTAAAAATCCCCATTCTTGACACTTTACAACCTCATCCTCATTGGATATATCTGAGATACCATTTTCTTTGAACATATGGCCATCAATAGATTCCAATTAGTCATTTTATTAAACATATATTTGTGAGTTCCATGTGTAGTAATAAAATTGTTGGATGATATGAAATACAGTGGAGCAAGATATATTTGCTGGTTTAAAGATAATTGTATCTGATAAGGCCAGAGATAATGTAGACAAAAATAATTACTAACGAGTATGATTGAATAGGCCCATTACTAACATGAGAATTTATATAAAGATGTTATATAATCAGCTCTATCTAAAAAAGTGCTAGAGTACTGTTTGGGCAAAATGTTAAAGGAAGAAAAATACATCCTAAGTGCAATATAGATAAAGCTGATTATCATTCAGTAAAGGGAACACTTTTACAAAGTCATATTGGCATTCAAGTATTTATTTTACCCTGCCACTCTTGATCTGTATGACAGGGGTAGCATTGTCTAAGGTCATGAAGTTCTTAAATGATACTGTTCAGGGGTCAAGTTAAGTGGTTTTCTGTAGTTCTTTTCTCTCCAAATGTATGGACCTTTGACACCAACCTTGCTGAATTATAAAGGGGCTGAATACAAACAATCTGTGATATTCTTTAAGAAAAAAATCTTTTTACTGAGATGGAGAGATGGGTTAGTGGTTAAGAAGCTTGCCTGCAAAACCTAACAACACAATTTTAATTCCCCAGGACCCATGTAAAGCCAGATGCTCAAAGTGGTGCATGTGCCTGGAGTTCATTTGCAGTGGCTGAAGGCCCTGGCACACCCCTTCTCTCTGTCTGTCTTCTATCACTTTCTACTTGCAAATAAATAAATAATAAATAAATAAAAATCTTTTATTGATAAAATTCAAGCACACAGTACACCATAATCATAGTCACCTAATACCACCTTCCTTGCCCCCTGTCCTATTCCCGCCATCTATAGAATCCCTTCTTCTTTCCATGCTTCAGTACCTCTTCTATTCTGATGTCATCATTTTTCCTTCCTATTATGCAAGTATTATATAGGCAGTGTCAGACACTGTGAGGATATGAATGCCACTTTGTGTCTGGAAGACAAGGAGGTTCGTCAAAGAAGTGTGGCTTGAAATAAAAAATGTAAGTACCACACTTCTTTGGATGAACCTCCTTGTTTATAGCAAGATAATTTTTTGACAAAGAAATAATATTTTAAGCATAACAAATAGGATTGAAATGATAACACACTATTTGATATTGAGTTTCTGGTCTTATGCTATAAATTTGAGTTTGATATCTTTGATAACAGCATATCTTGACACAAAACACAGCAATCATTTCACAAGGAGTCAGGGATAGCTTATTCTAAAGCCAAATATGGGTGACCATGGCCCAGAAAGATATATGAATATTGCTTCAAAATGTGTTCTACTGTGGATATTGTAATATGATATTTTATTAGTTACCAAAAATAAAGCCAACACTCAAGGCATTTAGCAAATATATTAGTGAGGACCACAGATTACAGCAATGTGGGGAAAACTACATGGTTTAGTTTCTACATTCTTAGCTTTTGGATTGATAGAAGGTAGTGGTATTCTAAGAATACATGTCACAGATTTTAATAGTCAAATTCTGTGAAGTCAGACAGAGTTTGACAATGAATGGCTATTGAGGAGATTAAAGATAGCACAGAATAAGTTGGCTGTGATTTTACAGCATTCCAATTCTCCACAACCAGGAAGTTCAAATCAGTCATTCAGCTTCACAGAATCTTTACCACTGGTGTAGTTGTGGATTTTTATGTTGTTGTTTTTTTTCATGACATTCTAGGAATTTCATTTTAGACATAAGAAAATTGTTCCCTGAATAGGGCTACTTTAACCAATGACTATCCTCATACTTATTCCAAAATTTTAAAGTAAAGGAAAATATCACATTCTGAAATCAAGTCATATGAAAATTTAGATAGGAAGTATGTAGTCAAGGGTTGAAAATATGCAAATAAGCACATTTAAACATATAAATAAGCCTTATGTTGCAAGGAACTCCAGTGCAGTCTCTTATCCATTTGGACATTTTAATTAGGATCAGCATCTAGACATGAGTGGGGCCACACAGTCTTTTTGGAAGTAGAAATTCAGAGTCTGAAAGTGTTTTTTTTTTTTTTTTTTTTGAGAAATAATGAGGCATTGCTTGTTTTAAAAAAGTTATATGTTTATTTGAAATAGATTGAGAAATCAATGAAACCTGCAATTGTAACAATGGTGTAAAAATTGCTTGTGAAATCTCTGACTAGAAGCAGCTTATGAAAGTAAAGTGTTTAGTTTGGTTTACAGTTTCTAGTGGAAGATACTAGTATAGTGGGAAAGACCTGACAAGTGCAGACATCAGGCATGTCATCTTCACATCAGCATGGAGGAAGTAGAAAAGCTAATGAGCACCAAGCCATTCTGGATTATAACACCTCCATGCCAATCCCTCGAGACCCACTTCTTCCAGCAAGAGTTCCACCTCTTAAAGGCTTGATAACTTTACCAAACAGTGCCACCAGCTGGGGGTAAAGTGATTAAACTCATGAATCTATGGGGCACATTTTATCTCCAGACCACCATAAAGGAATTGTTCTCATCTCAGCTCTCTTGACAGCAAAGGTTAGAGGTCAGGTTCTCTTTTCACAACAATAAGCACAGAAACCCTCTGCAGTGGTTTGAATGTGAATGTATGTCTCCCATAGCCTCAGGGATTTTTTTTTAAGATTGATTGGATTTGCAACTTGAGTCTCCAGTGGACAGAGCTCTTGTGGGGAAGAAGTCTCACTGGGGGCAGGTTTTGTAATCCATCAAACTAGGTGTAAAGGCCATTATTAAACTCTGGCTATTTGTGCTTGCCTGTGTTAGTTTGTAGCTATTTCTGCTGTTGAAGCCTGAGTGAGACATCTTCTGAATTCCATAAGCTGAAAATAAGCTGTTTCCTCTTATAAGCTGATTCTGTTGGGTGTTTGTCATAGGAATAATAAAATAACTGCAACAGTGATATCAGTTCCAGAAGTATAATCATTGCTATGGTTCATCTGACTATGTAACATTGGCATTGTGTGATGTGCTGGCAGAAGGAATGTGGAAGGATTTGGAACTTTTTAAAAAATGTTTGTTTATTTTTTATTTATTTGAGAGTGACAGAGAAAGAAGCAGAGAAAGTGAGAGAGAGAGAGAGAGAGAGAGAGAGAGAGACAGAGAGACAGAGAGAAAGAGAGAGAATGGGCACACCAGAGCCTCCAGCCACTGCAAACAAACTCCAGATATATTGACTACCTTGTGCATCTGGCTTACGTGGATACTGGGGAATCAAGCCTCGACCTGGGGTCCTTAGGCTAAACAGGCAAGTGCTTAACCACTGCAAGGCTTCTGCAGTCTAAAGATTTGGGACTTTAGACTGCAGAAGCCTTGCAGTATTATCAGCAGAGCTTGATAGGCTACTCTGGTGAGAGTTTGAAAATATTAAGTGAAGAAAGAATTGTGGACTTCAAAGAATGTTGTTGGAACTGGATTTACTGGCAGAAAGGCTGGCTTCATTCTTCAGCCCATGCTCAAAGAATTTGATAGATATTGAATTTAAAAGACTTATATGGTTGATTGATATCTAAGATATGTGGTTTAAAGTTACAGGTATGGAGACTGGATTTAGGTTACTGAAGCTGCAAATGTGAATTTGATTATCACCATTAAGAGTGAACCAAAGAGTACACTGCTTTTCAAGGCCAAGGTTTATTCCTGTTTGGATTTACAAATTTGGGTATGCCTCATACCTGGTGCTGTTATGGAAGCACAATAAATGCTGGGCAAAAAAAAGGCCATGAAGAGCAACATGGTTTTGTTGTTGTAAATGTTCCCTGAGCAATGTGAAGCAGTGTTGAAATCTTTTGCAGAAGCTCAGTAAGGCCATTGTATGAAGATGATCTAGTTTCAGGAGCTACAAAGGTGGCAATAAGGAACAATGTTGAGGGATAGAGAGATGGCTAGTGGTTCTGGTGCTTGCCTGTGAAGCCTAAAGACTCAGGTTTGATTCCTCAGTACTCATGTAAGGCAGATGCACAAGGTGGCATATATGTGTGGAGTATGGTTGCAGTAGCTAGAGGCCCTGGCATGCTCATTCTCTCTCTACCTTTATCTCTTTATCTCTCTCTCCCTCTCCCTCCCCCTCCATCCATCCCTCCTTCTCACATTCATAAATAAATAAATAAAATATTAAACAAAAAGAAACATGGTTGTGATCCTTATATGGTTAACAATTAAGACCATTGTATGGAGCTGTGAAGATGGACCATGTTTTGTAGGGTAGACCCAAAGAAGGTTTGGATATACCAGGATTGTGGATGTCTGTTGGCTCAGAAATTTTTTTCAGAATGCTCATTCCAGCTGGAGGGGGAGAATTGGAATACAGAGACTTTCATCCCTGGTTATGGATATTGGACTGGGAATTACAAAAGTTTGATATTTGCTTAGTTGTTATTGATTTTGAATTGGTCCAATCTATCTCCATTATGCTTTTTATTAATGGAATATTTACTCTATACCATATGTATATGAGTTATATAACTTGTATTTTTATCTTACAGGGCTCATCAGTATGAGACAGGCTTGAATCTTAGAGGAGACTTGGACTTCAGAATGATGTTAAAGTTAGCAAAGACTATGGAGACCTTTGAAATTGGATTGAATGCAATTTGAATTGTGACATGGTCATTAGTCTATGAGAGCCAGGGGCAGAATATGGTGGCTTGAATATGAGTGCATGTCTCCCATAGTGTCAGTGATTCTTATTAAGACTGAACTTGCAACTTGAGTCTTCAGTAGGCAGAGCCCTGCTGGGGAGGAGGTATCACTGGGAGCAGATTTTGTATTCTAGCTCTACTATGTGTAATGATCAGTCTTGAGCTCTGGCTGTTTGCATTTATTGGTGTTGATCTCCCTCACTTTCTCTTTCTCTCTCTCCCCCCTCTCTCTCTCTCTTTCTCTCTCTCTCTCTCTCCCTCCCTCCACATGTGTGTGTGTGTGTGTGTGTGTGTGTGTGTGTGTGTGTGACAGAGAGAGAGAGAGAGTTTCTCTGTGGATGGTGGAGGAAGCCAGTTTCCTCTGCCATGATAATTCGTCCCCTGGAGTCTGTAAGCCGGAAATAAACACTTTCCACCTATAAGCAGCTTCTGCTCAAGTGTTTTCCCTAGCAACAAGAAAGTAACTGCCACACCCTCTCCATGAGTATTCTTGTGAAAGAAAGAAAGAAAGAAAGAAAGAAAGAAAGAAAGAAAGAAAGAAAGAAAGAAAGAAAGAAAGAAGAGCAGCTACATGTATATCTTAAGCAGAATCCACCATGAAAAAAACACTTAGACTTCATGAAAATTTGAATAATAAAATTCAGCCTCGGTGTGTCTTCCACGGCTTTGCATGCTCAGGTGACTGTAGAGATCAGACACATGCTGGTAAATCTAGAAGTCTTCTGTATTAATTTGTTCTAATAAAGGGACCTGAAATACTATATTGACAAGTCAGAAAACTACTGGGTTCTAAGACTGATTTGGCTGCAATTATTTAGGACCTGTATGCTTCCTGACAAATGACATGTTCCTGGATGCAGCCTGTCAATATCTCAGGGAGGAAAGGTAAGTTACTCCTTGAAATGCTCCAGTGTAATTTGTTTCTCTTCATGCTTTCTGTGAGTATGTGCTGATCATGCGTGTGTATATACATGTTCATGTGTTTGTGGGCACACATGTATGTAAGGGTCACATTGAGACCAGAGACCGATGTTGGGTGATTTTCTCAATGGTTTTTCACCATATATTTTGAGAAAGGGTCTCTTACTGGACTTGGACCTCATCTATTTGGGTAGAATAGTGTGTTTGTTTGATTCAGTTGCACCCCATAAACATAGGCATTCTGATTTGTAGGTCCCCAGATGATGGCAATTGGACAATTGAAGCCTGCTGGAGTCAGTGTATTGTTAGGGTCAGGCTTATGGGTGTTATAGCCAGTTTCCTCTTGCCAGTGTATAGCACATTCTTCTCTTTATGTTGTCCATCTGGCGTTGGCCAGGAGGTGATGTCCACCCTCTGCTCATGCCCTTGTTTTCCTCCTGTCATCATCGAGCTTCCCCTTGAGTCTATAAGCCAAAATAAACACCTTTTTTTCCCACAAGCTGCTCTTGGTTGGATGTTTTCTGTCAGCAATATGAAACCTGACTACAATAGTAAAATTGGTACCAAGAAGTGGGATAATTACTGCTAGAAATCTGACTGTGTAGCTTTGGCCTCTTGGAAGTGCTTTGCAGGAGGAATGGGGGTGAAATTGAAATCTTGGCCAAACAGACACCTTACAGTGCTGTAAGTACAGCTTAATGGACTATTATGGTCAAAGTTGAAAGACTGGAATGAAGTAAGAACTAAGGACTATGAAATTTGACTTCTGAGGGTGAGAAGTAGCTTTGCCTAGACTGAATTAGAAGCATTTTATGTCAAGCATACTAGAAAAAGCTTGTTGTTATGACCATGTCCTGAGAACTTGTTCAGGGTTGTATTGCATAGAAATTGACTGGTTTGAGAAGAGTAATATGGCACAAAAAGAAATTAAATCATTGGGCCGAAACTTCTGTCTGTTCAGCTGTATGTATGTATGAGAGATTACAGCCATTGAGATTGGGCCAGCTGACCTGCATTGGGACAACAGGAAGAATGCAGACCTTTTTGAAGGGGCCTGAATGCTGATGGAGTGTCCTGTTCTTCAAAGTCTGCTTTACTCCCCCTGGATTAAAAAGTTGGCAGCCCACCTGGTATTATGGAGTATAACAAATGCAGGGAAAAGAGAGTAGACAATAGCACTGAGCTATCCCTCACTGCACAGCAAGCTGGGTACATAAGTAACAAGAGTCTCAGTTGGATGGAGCTGGCTCTCTCGGCACCACAGATGTCCCAGGCCTGACTGCACAGGTGAAGTGCCCATGCCACTCTGCAGTGATGGCATGGGGCCTCAGCAACAAAGGAGTTCTGGGCACACAGATTTACTATCAAGTACCTCAGCCGTACATATGTCACAATCATACAGCAGAGGCAGGCATAAAGGTCCTTACCTGAGGAAATCCTTTGCCTGGGCCAGATGAGCCATAACCAACAGAAAGTCATCAACTAAACACAAGAGCACTCTAAAATGAGACATGGAGAATCCGTCAGTGAGGGACTATGACCTCAAACACTTAAGAGTGACTTTCCAAAAAAACCCAAGTGACTTCAGTTTCTTCCTAACAGAAAGTGATGCCTTAGTAACTGCATGAAACAGGTGTGATAAACTTGCTTGATTCTTGTTTGCAAAATAATTTTTAGGGCCTGGAGAGATGGCTTAGTCGTTAAGCGCTTGCCTGTGAAGCCTAAGGATCCTGGTTCGAGGCTTGATTCCCCCGGATCCACGTAAGCCAGATGCACAAGGTGGTGCATGCATCTGGAGTTCGTCTGCAGTAGCTGGAGGCCCTGACATTCCCATTCTCTCTCTCTCTATCTGCCTCTTTCTCTGTTGCTCTCAAATAAATAAATAAAAATAAATAAACAAACAAACAAAAAAAGAGGGTCATTTAATTTGCAACATGGCTTTGTGTTTTGGAAATGGGTATAGGCAGTGTGAAGCATGCTTGTTGAATTACCTGTGTAGAGCCCAGTAGAGCCATGAGGATGACCATGGATTGTAATGGAGACTCAATGGAGGTGCCAGGACTATGACGTGGCTGCCAAGGAGAGCTGCTGGCACTGGATGAAGTTTTCCAGGACTGTGAGTAGTATAGCTGGAGGGACAGAATTGTCAGACTTGGAGATTTGTGACTGACTAGCATTGTTGGACTTGGAGCTACAAAATTTGCTGTTTTTCCTGTCTAAATCTTGTTTTGGTTGAAAATTTCTTTTCTATGGCCAGTGCCATCTTCTGTAATGTGAATGTTTATTCTGTGCCATTATGTTAGTCAACAAGTCTGAGGAATCTTCCTGTTTCCAACCTCCCCAGTGTTGGGATTGAAGGTTTGTTATCATGCTCAGCTTTTATATTGGTGATGGTGTTGAACTCAGATCCTCATGCTTGCTTGGCAAGCATTTTACCCATTGAACCATCTCCTCAAACTTCTAGGTAGTTTTGATGTACACAATATATAGCCTCAATGAAACTGGAGTCACATAGGGCCTCATTGTCATTCTAATCATCTCTGGACATGCAAATTGGTTAATTGAAAGGAATTTAATTGACTTTGGGATTCAATATTAAGAAAAGATGTCCAAATTTTGTGGAAGAGAGGGCAGAAAGAATGTAAGAATCATAGGTTGAAATGTCATGTCCAGAGGCATTGCCTAACTCACTCCCAAAAAAAAAAAAACTGACTGCTGCTCCCATAACACATAACCCACAACCCCATGAGCAATGTCTGCCATGCCACTGAGGAGGGTTCCTAGTGAACTGGGGCAGGGATGAGGGAAAAGTGGGTACCAAAACATAATGTACCTATACATAATATGTTGTTAATAATAAATAAATAAATAAAAATAAAAGAAATATTTATAAATAAAAAAGATGCCCAAGTAGCTTTCTTGCCAAACAAATATATAAACATCTATTATGTGGAAGCTTAACTCACTAAAGTAAATCCACAAACAAACAAGAGATAAACAAAAAACTTATTTTTATTATCACATTTAAACTTTTCCATAATTTACAGAGCACCTTAAGATGTCTTTAATTTAATTTAGTATTTCACCTCATTTTATCTTAAAAAATAACTTTATATTTTAGTGTAACTTGAGATCCACAACAAATTGAGATACTACAGATTTCCCCATATGTGCAGGTCATTCTCTGCATCTAGACAACCTACTAGAGTAGTACATTTGTTACAAGTGATCACCTATGTGGACGCATTGGTATTGCCCTAAGTCTGTAGTTTGCTTTTGCATCCAGTTCATTGGTGTTCATTTTATGGATTTAAACAACGATCTAATGGCATACATTCATTATTACTCTACACAAGACAGAATTTCACTGCCCTATGAATTCTTCCTGCTCTAATTGACCTTAACCTCCCTCAAACCCTGACAATTTCTGATTTTTTAAAAATATTTCAATAATTTGTCTTTTACTGCATGTCATATAGGAGAAACATTATCATAGCATGTAGCTTTGTTAGATTTGATTTCTTTTCAAATATATACATAGCTTACCCCATGCCTTTTCAAAGCATAACAGCTCACTTATATTTATTAATGAAAAACATTCCATTGTCTGAAAATATTCCATTAATGGATAATGGTGAATAATAATGAATAATATTCCACTGTCTCTTTTATATATTTGGTAGCAAACCTAAAACCTCAACATCAGGCTCATACAATTTTTTGAGATTGGCTCTACAACCCACATTTACAGGCAGGAGAAGGGCAAGTTAAAGAAGTGTTCTGTAATGATAGCATCTGTAATCTCACTGCATGCCTAGGGTGAAATGGAGGCAGAGACGAGAGAATTACAAAGAAGCTCACTGACCAACTACTCTGACAAAGGCAGCATGGTGAATAACCAAAGATCCTGTGCTTCAAATAAGGTAGAAGGTTGTCCTCTAATTCTAAAGACATGTCCCTGAACTCACATACATCCACACATACACACACACACCCCAAAATAATAAAATAAGGAAAAGTTTTCATAGCTAGGAATGTGAATGTACATTATCATCCCGGTGCTTAGAGGCCAATTTGAGCTACCTAGCAAGACCTGAGCACAAAAACAGTGAATTGTATCCTGACTCAGAAGTGATTCTTGTTCAATGAACTAGTAGAGTTGGCAGTTGTCCTGAGATCTATTTGACCCCAGAGGCCTTGTTTTTATAGTGAGAAAATAGCCTCTGCAGAATAGAATGTGTATTTAATTTACCTCTAAAGCTAGTCATTTTTGAGTTCAAATGAAGTCATCAGTTTTAATAACTTTACACTGAATTCAAGCCATACTGTTAAGCATAGGGTAGCTATGTGAGAACACAGACACCCAAAAGTTCAACCTGTGGTGATTCCTGGTTCTGAAATAATAAAAAGACTGACCTAACACCCTCCACTCAGGATGACCTCCAAGCACAGACTTAGGACAATTGCTTGCTTCGGTGAGTCATCCCCCATCAGCTTTGTGCTATGATACTGGAACACAGCTGTCAGAGCCTCTTCACCCCACCACATTCTCTGCCACACTCATCCTTCATTTGTAGTGACAGATTGGACTCCAGTGTTCTGGAGCTCATCAGAAGATAGCAATCTGAAATTAAGTACTCCAAAGCTACAAGCACAATTTTAAATTCAAATAAGACTTTTAGATAAAAATAGGACAGGTTGGTATAGCCATCAGGAAAAATTTAGACTGACAGTTTAATTTCTTTAAATACTGTAAGCAAGTGGATGTCAGATCTGTTGATTGGTAGGGTTACTTAGGTGGAGTATAATGGAGGGTGGTGGAGAAATTTAATATTAAACAGTCTCACCAGATGTTATCTTCAGACCAAGAAAACTCTTCTGGATAAGAATTTCTGGCTGTATTTTGCTTCTAACCCTGGTTCTGGACTTTACAGTAGGCTGAATTGGGTTGGTTTACCCACTACTTTTTAGCACACTAAAATAACTTTGATATATTTGTTTATCAAAGTTTTTGTCTTTTGAATGTCACCACTCATACAGTTCCTACAAAAGGTGTCTCAAGAACTGGCAGGACCATACCCAAAGCTCATGTATTTTCCATCTGGAGGTATCTCAACTTCTATCAAACACTGGTGGGTACAAGACACCAGATATTATTGTGAGAGATAAATGCTACAGACCATGTCTGATTTTTATTTTTGAGGCAAAAAATTGGATCTTGTCATCATTTTATAGTTCATGGTACATGTCACAAATGCAAACATGTTTTTGGCATATACAATTTTGGAATCCACTTGGAAGGGGAAAGCTTAAACTTCAGTAATCCAGCAACTAACTAAAATGTGACTTCTGTATTTTGAATAAATTCATTTGTGGATTGGAGGCACAATTTTCTATAAACATTAAAATATTTATTTTAGGATTTATACATTAAAATGTATGCTACTGCTGTTTAACTCAGATATCTTCAGACTATGAGTGTGGTAATCATAGCTGCAAGTTATTGTTTCTGTGCTTTGGTCTGTGTGTTTGTGTGTGGGTATCCCTGTGTTTCTGAAGCTGTGTGTGCACATGTGTGCAAATGTTTGTGGAGGTCAGAACACAACCTTTGGTGTCATTCTTCAGGTATGTCTTATCAGGTTTCTAATATCAAGAATTAAGCCAGATTCTTTAGTTTTGTGAACTCTGCCATTTACATGGTGGACAATCTTTGCAAAATATAAGTAATGACACTAAAGGGAGATTAAATATGATCTTATATAACAAAGTGCTAGTTTATACCACTTCCTGTGGAATATGCACTTATGTTTTGAAAGTCATATTATTTTAGAGTTACACTACTTACTCAAGGTGATTAAGACTAAAAATAAAATAATATGTTAACTGTGATAATTAATTTTGTGTCAAGTTGAATAAGCTAAGGGATAATCACATAGTTTGTAAACAATGATTTTTGAGCTTATTTGTGGGGATTTTTTGGAAGATGTTGGCATTCCATTTGTAATCTAAGTAAAGAGCTCTGTTATCAATATGGGCGGATACCATAAATCTGTCAAGGGTCTACATAGGAAAAAAAAAAAAAAAAAACATTAGTTCTCACTTCCTGGACTGGACTAAACATCTTCTCCTTTCTACATAATCAATAGGTGGCAATACTCAGAGATATTAAAGAACTGAATATTTTAGCCATAAAAACTATTTCTTAAGGAAGCCTCTTCTTACCTTCATGGGGCTAGGGTGGTCATGTTTAATTGGCTGCCCAATTAAACTTATGATGTTGCCAAGTATTTAACAGTTTGCTAGTCAACTAGGATTGTGTATCAATTTGCAAATAAGTTACTAGTTTAAACAACTGCTATTTACTTTTGCAGTTTGCATGGATCAGTAATCCCAGTACATATTAACTGGGGCCTCAGCGCAAGCAATCTTCAGGCAAAAATCAAGTTATTGGTCCAAGATTTAATTTTTCTCTGAGAATAGACCTCATGATTACTGGGGGGAAAAAAAAAAAAAAAACATTGCATTACAGTTGTGTTACTTAGATCCTGCTTTTGTTGTTGTGTTTGCTAGGTGGTAGCTAAAGACAGCTTTAAGCTACCAAAGGATGAATTCAATCCCTTGGCTCAGGGCTCCCACAGACAGGGTGAGCTCTGGATTCTTATTTGTGCTCAGTCTGCTATAAAGAACTCCTGTATATCACATCATCACTCACACAAATGCTTCAGCATCATTCACAAAACATAATCAATGAATTAACCATCCCATTATTTTCCATGTTTTTTTATTTTTCAAAATGGATTAGTATCGTACCACAGGGCAAGAATGTTGGGGTCATCTATCGATTATTATGAATGAGGTCTACTGTGGTAGTTTGAATAGATGGCCCCCAATGTAGTCAGTGTTTTATTAGTTTGTAGTTTGGATCTGTAGCCACCTGGCTGGAGCAGGTGTCACTGGGCAGACCTTAAGGTGTGGTGGGTTTGAAATTCCAACCTAAATATATGTAAAGTGCCTAGTTCCACTTGTAGTTTCTGAATTGCGCTGTGGGTCTTTGGTTTTTTCTTGCTCTTCTGCTTGGTCCTTTAAGAGGGGACCAACTTCTTCTGCCATTATGGAACTTCCCTGGGATCTGTAAACTTCAACAAATCCCTTCCTTCCATAACTCATCTCAGAGAACCTGAAGCTGTCTGCTATATCTACCCATTGTAGCAAGAAGAAGAATATATGAATTTAGTTTGTATATACACTTACATAATGTAGTAACTTTCTGTGGTTTAAATCAGTGGTTTAACATTGAGAGTCATCTGAGGCATGTCCAAGACCTACTTAAGACCAAATAATGAGACTGACTGGAGGCTTGAAGTATAAATTAAAGCATTTTTAAAATATATTTTATTTATTTATTTATTTATTTATTTATTTATTTATTTATTTATGAGAGAGAGAGAGAGAGAGAGAATGGGCACACCAGGGCCTCCATCCACTGCAAATGAACTCGAGATGCATGTGCCCCCTTGTGTATCTGGCTTACGTGGGTACTGGAAAATCTAACTGGGATCCTCTGGCTTTTCAGGCAAACGCCTTAACCGCTAAGCAATCTCTGCAGCTTCAAAAGTATTTTTAAAAAGTAGAAAGATGATTTAATTGTGCTGTTGATTTTGGGACCACTACAATGAAGAAATGTTTAGATTTAGTTCAGGTATAAAATTTCTGCTGTCTGATTCTAATTTCCCAAAATAATAAATGAGGATAACACTGAAGGAAATTACAAAAGAATGCACTCTAATCAGAGGTTGTGACAGCCTTGTTAGTTTGGTAACCATTTGTGACATGCAACCAACCTATTGTAAACAATTTTGACATAAAAGCTTGGCTTTGTGATGAACTTAGAGATGGTTTTGCCACTGATTAAATTCATTTATTCAGTAAGTGTTTTGGACCACCTTACTATGTACAAACTATATTCTGTGCATCATAGCAGGAGCAGAGATATATTAGACATCGATTATACCTTCAATGTACCTAAAATTTTACTGATGGTTCATTACTTTAAGATAGGTATTGAATTTCTTTCCATAGGCATCTGAAAATATTACATGAATGGAAGATATAATATTTTACTTGAGTCTATGAGGGTGAGTGGGGATACAATGTCATGTGGAAGTGAGAGACATGGAGGCGCATAGAATATCCTCAGTGCAAAATTTGTGTAATTCAAGCTATTCACTTTTTATTTATCAGTACTGAATTGCCTGTTGTTTTGTGATGTTTTATAAGGTCTTTGCCATCAATTAAGCAATTTACCATGCTCTTAATTCTCCCTATCTGTTTCATCTTCCAGAGTCAGTTGAGGGCTGCCTCCTATGGGAAACTGTCCCCTTAGATCTTTTCTGCTCAATCTCTGTGCTCCTCTCACTGGGGTATAACCCAGTCAAGTTTTGAGCACTTCCAAGCCAAAGACCTTGTTTCAAACTTTCACTTAATGGGGCTTACTTATTGTAGCAGACAGCTTCAGGTTCATCGAGATGAACTTACAGACCAGGCACAGTTATGGAGGAAGGGATATTATTTATTGAAGCTTACAGATCCAGGGGAAGTTCCATAATGGCAGGAGAAATGGCCTGCTCTCACAGGACCAGGCAAGAGAGAGAAAAACCAAGCCGCCAGCTACACAGCACACTGAGCAAAAACTACAGCCAAAAAGTCACACAGCATACTTCAGGAACTCCTGCTAGGCACACTTTGTATATCTTTACAATGGAATCTCAAACCCACCACCACACCTTAAGACCGGCCCCCAGTGACATTGCCTCTAGCAAGGTGATTGCAGATGCAAACTATAACTAATAAAGCACTGAATATATTGGGGACATATATTTAAGGTACCACACTTATTATAATATCTGGTTCAAAATAATAAATTAAATGCAAGTGGACAACATTTTCTTAAATTATCCAGTTTTAAAATATAATCACTATAATGCTTCAATTCCCAACTAATCCCCATACAGTTTCATGTCTAAACTTAAAATTAAGGCTTCTATCAAGTTTTAATTTTGGGCAGGTAAGATTCCTATCTCTCCTTTGGCACTGTGTATGGCACAATACAGGCCTGGTCCTAGCCAGACCGCATGGCAGAAGACAACAGGAAGTGGCTTCTGTAAAAATGGCATTTTGCGCAGGCGTGATGTGACAACAGTAACGGCCCCATGCTCGCGAGAAGCCTACTATGAGATGTTCTGTCCAGAGACAAGCTGTTATTGGTCACCAAAAGGGGACCACCCCATACAAGGATTAACAGCCCCTTAAAACCCATGTGCACTTCCTGAATAAACGAGTTTGTGGATTCTCACTCCGCGCTGCTCACCCTAATTCGGCAGAGACCCTATCGTCCCTCCTGAACTGGCCTTGGGGGGGACCCCAACATCTGGCACCTGAACAGGACCCTCTGCCCCAATGTCAGTGTTAGCGAGACACCCCATCCGTGACCCCCTGCCCCATCGGCATCTGGTGAGATGCCCCGTTGAACGTTCCGTGAGCCGGTGAGCAGCCCCTCGGCGTTTGGCAGAACGGCAAAATGCCCAGTTCTTCGAGAAGCCCCCTCGGCGAGTAGCCCCCTCGGCGATGCCTCATCCTTGAAAGTCCGATGAGCAAACTGCCCAGTTCTTCATTGGTGAGAGAAAAACGGCTAACAGTTGCCTGTGGGTGAGCAGGCAGCCCCTTCCCTCCCTTCCTTTGTTTGTCCTCCCTTTCCCCCCCAGTAAGGCACACACTGCTGCATGGCCCTAAGCCTGTGTTGGCCCCTCCCCCCACTAAGCACAAGACACGTGGGTCCTAAACTATCTATCCGTATGTCTCAGCTGGCCCCAGCATTAGGACTTGTGGTTTGCATGATTATCCCCTGGTCTATCATCTTTGATCTGGGTTATTATTTTCTCAGCCTCTTTGATTCAGGAGTGACCCAGCCCAGCCCCCCCATCAAACAACACCACGCGGCAATGGGCAACCTCCCTCCCCACCAGAGGACGCCGCAATTGCAAGCTCTTAAGGCCCTCCTTCTGCAATGTGGCTTAAAATTAAAACAAAAAGACCTCCATAGCTTTTGGGATAAAACTCTTGTTTTAGCCCCATGGATCACTCCAGAGAACATCTGGGACACTAACATTTGGTCCTGGGTTCTAGTCCTTGCCAAAAAATGCGAGGTTTATAAAGGGCACACACCCCCTGCTCCATTCTTTTCTATCCTCTTTGCCATAATTGCCGGCCTTAAAGACTCCACTGTGGAGAACATCATTTTTGCCCATAGCAAACGCTGTAAGGAGGATCCTAAACTGGCTCTTCCAAGTTCATTCCTCCCAGACCCCTCCTATGGTAACTCGGATGAGGAGGAAGTCAAACTTTTACATTACAATAGACCACCACCACAACCCCCTCCTGCTACAGCCACACTGGCAAACACCCCTCACCCTCGTTACCCTTCCAAGGACCTCCCCCCACTCAGTCCTGGACACACCCAGGCGACTGCCAGTTCCCTGACACGCCCCTTCACCGCCTTCCCTGTTAACATAGGGCTCCGTAAAGGCGGCCCAGGAATCCGTCGTTAATTCTGCTTACTTTGAACAAGTCCTCTTACAATGGGCCATCCAGCCTATAGTGACCTGGCTGAATCCCAGGCCCGCCAAAATCTTAGGGATGAAATTCCAATTACCTTGGACATACTCCTTGGCACAGGACCTTATACAGACCCTATATCCTGAGCTCTCACTTGGCCAATTCAAGCATTTAACCCATACTTGTAAGGCATGTGCCCCCCTAGCCCCCCTGGGCCCCCTACAGCCTCAAGGAGTCAATCCTAGAGGCCTTACCCCAAATTCTATCTGGCAGATGGATGTTACCCATATACCTTCCTTTGGTAACCTCAAATATGTCCATGTCATTGTGGACACTTACTCTAAGCTTACTTTTGCTATTGCTCTCTCTGGGGAAAAGGCATCCCATGTTATTAAGGCAATAAAAACCGCTATGTTAGTCATGGGCGTGCCCTGGTCAATTAAAACAGACAATGGCCCTGCATACACATCTGCCCAATTCACATCCTTCATGGAATCTTGGGAGATAAAACACTCCCTTGGGATCCCCTACAACCCACAAGGACATGCCATCATGGAAAGAACAAACCGGACCCTAAAGGAACTAATTATAAAACAAAAGTCCACTATGTCGCCCAAGGACCCCCACTTGGCCCTAGTGGAAGCTCTTTTCACCCTCAATTTTCTCACCTTTGATGAGGCAGGACTCTCCCCAGCCTACAAACATTGGAGATCCCAACCAGCCACGACACCCTTACCCTTACTCCACTGGAAAGATCCTCTTACTAATATTTGGAAGGGGCCCCACCCTCTTTTTTATTATTTTTTTTTATTTTTATTGACTTTTAATATTACATACCAAAAAAACCCCACCTGATATTTCCCTCCCCTCCCCCATT
Organism: Orientallactaga sibirica; assembly: GCA_036365145.1. NCBI lineage: Eukaryota > Metazoa > Chordata > Mammalia > Rodentia > Dipodidae > Orientallactaga > Orientallactaga sibirica. The sequence goes on along the minus strand of JAEOAD010000001.1, from coordinate 99,789,078 downwards.
CCACTTTATAATTCCGGTCTCCATCATATCCCCTCCCTTTCTCCATTAGTCTCTCTCCTAATTTGATGACATCATCTTTCTCTTCTATTTTGAGGGTCTTGCAAAGGTATTGCTAGGCACTGCAAGATCATGGATATTGAGGCCAATTTCTGTCTGGGCAGCTGCATAGTAAGAGGTCATATCCTTCCTTTGGCTCTTCCATTCTATCCGCCCCCTCTTCCGCAATGGTCCCTGAGCCACTGGAGGATGTGACAGAGGTGTTTCAGTGCTAGGCACTCCTCCATCCCTTCTTCTCAGCACTATGTTGCCTTTTGTGTCATCCCAGTGGTCATCACCATCTGAAAAGAGAAGCTTCTCTAGCCAGAAGTGAGAATAGCGTTAATATGTGGACATGAACATTTAGTGTAGTGTCCCCAGGGCAGCTTGGTGGGAATAATATATACATTTAGTCAGACATGAGCAGGCTTATACCCCCAAGGCTCATGACCTCACCTACCATAGACTTTTACTTAGGTTTTTCAGTACCAGGTATGTATTCCCTCCCATAGAGAGGGCCTTCAGTCCAATTATGGAGCACTTGGTTACCCCAAGAGTAGACACGCCACTATTGCACCCATTCAGTCATTGGGCCTGTCTGGCCAAGCTTGAATATTCAGCGTCCACTATTTTCACTGTTGATGGCTTCTGTCTCCCATACGCTGCATGCAGTGCAGCTTTTTCCAGCTTTCAGTTGGCTGGTCTACAGGGAGAAGGTTTTCTGCTCAGCACCAGCTTGCTTTCTCAGTGTCCTTGCCTCTCAGGCATGAGATGTCTTCAGCAATAGGGTCTTACTATCTATTTCTCTAGGGAAACCAAGGGCTTTGGCAAAAGCCTTAATGTTTTGGAGGCTACCGGGACCTCCTTGGCCAACATCTCACTGGAAGGAATTCCATCCCAGGTACTGAAAATTTTCTAGTAACAGTCTACATCTTCTAGATGTGCCCTTATTCAAAAAAGTAATTTTACATATGTCTTATTGATAATATCTTGAGTTTAGATTGTCCCTCCCCCTGCCCTTTTTGTATGCATTCTCTTCCCATGGCCTCGCTTAGGCCATTCCCCTCCCTGTACTCAGTTCTTCTACTTACATATGTGTATTACCATACACTTAAGTCCTTCCCTTTCTTCCCTCCCTTATAGCCTTTTACCCACTTACTGGTTTCTGGTACCTATTTTTGGTTCCAGTTCATACACAAGTCTATACATTGGTAGCTAGGATCCACATATGAGAGAGAACATGTGACGATTGGCTTTCTGAGCCTGGGTTTCCTCACTAAGTATAATCCTTTCCAGATCCATCCATTTCCCTGCAAATTTCATAATTTCATTTTTCTTTACTGCTGAATAGAACTCCATTGTGTAAATGTACCACAACTTTATTATCCACTCATCTGTGGACGGACATCTAGGCTGCTTCCATTTCCTAGCTATTGTGAATAGAGCAGCAATAAACATGGTTTTGCAAGTATCTCTAAGGAAGTGAGAAGAGTCCTCTGGATATATGCCTAGGAGTGCTATAGCTGGATCATATGGTAAATCTATTTCTAGCTGTCTCAAGAACCTCCACACTGATTTCCACAGTGGCTGGACCAGCTTACATTCCCACCAACAGTGTAGAAGTGTTCCTGTTTTTCCGCATCCATGCCAACACTTATTGTCATTTGTTTTCTTGATGGCAGCCATTCTGACAGGAGTGATATGGAATCTCAAAGTGGTTTTAATTTGCATTTCCCTGATGGCTAAGGATGTAGAACATTTTTTACGATGTTTATATGCCATCTGTATTTCATCTTCCGTGAATTCTCTATTTAGTTCCATAGCCCATTTTTAACTGGGTTGTTTGAATTCTTGTTATTCTGTTTTTTGAGTTCTTTGTATATTCTGGATATTAATCCTCTGTCAGATGAATAACTGGCAAAGATTTTCTCCCATTCTGCAGGTTGTCTTTTTGCTCTATTCACAGTGTCCTTTGCTGTACAAAAGCTTTGTAATTTCATAAGGTCCCAGTGGTTGATTAGTGCTTTTATTCTCTGAGCAATTGGAGTTATATTCAGAAAGTCCTTGCCTATTCCAATATGTTGAAGAGTTTCCCCTACTTTTTCCTCTATCATTTTCAGAGTTTCAGGTCTGATATTAAGGTCCCTGATCCATTTGGACTTGATTCTTGTGCAAGGAGAGAGACAAGGATCTATGTTTATCCTTTTACAAACAGATGTCCAATTTTCCCAGCACCACTTGTTAAAGAGGCTATCTTTTCTCCAATGAGTATTTTTGGCGTTTTTGTCAAAAATCAGGTAGCTGTAGCTGTCTGGATTAATATTTGGGTCTTCTATTCTGTTCCATTGATCTACCTGTCTGTCCTTGTGCCAGTACCATGCTGTTTTTGTTACTATGGCTTTGTAGTATAACTTAAAATAGGATATGGTTATACCACCTGCCTGATTTTTGTTATGCAAAATTGTTTTGGCTATTTGAGGTTTTTTGTGTTTCCAGATGAATTTTAGTATTGTTTTTTTCTATTTCTGTGAAGAATGCTATTGGGATTTTAATGGGGATCGCATTAAATGTGTAGATTGCTTTTGATAAGATTGACATTTTCACTATATTGATTCTTCCAATCCAGGAGCATGGAATGTCTTTCCATTTCCTTGTGTCTTCTGCAATTTGTCGCTCGAGTTTTTATAGTTCTCATTGTAGAGATCCTTCACTTCCTTGGTTAAGTTTATTCCAAGGTATTTTATTTTTTTGAGGCAATTGTGAATGGGAGAGATTCCCTGATTTCATCCTCTGCATGTTTGTTGTTAGTGTATAGAAAAGCTACTGATTTCTGTGTGTTTATTTTGTATCCTGCTACATTGCTAAAAGTGTTTATCAGCTCTAATAATTTGCTGGTAGATTCCTTAGGATCTGTTATGTATAGAATCATATCATCTGCAAATAATGATAATTTGACCTCTTCCTTTCCGATTTGTATCCCCTTTATGAGTGCCTCTTGCCTTATTGCTATGGCTAAGACTTCCAATACTATATTAAATAATAGTGGAGAAAGTGGACACCCTTGTCTTGTTCCTGAATTTAGAGGAAAAGCTTCAAGTTTTTCCCATTAAGTATTATGTTGGCTGTAGGTTTGTCATAAATAGCTTTTATTATGTTGAGATATGTTCCTTCTATTCCAAGTTTCTGTAGTACTTTCACCATGAAGGGGTGTTGGATTTTGTCAAATGCCTTTTCTGCATCTATTGAGATGACCATGTGATTTTTGTCCTTCAGACCATTTATATGGTGTATTACATTTATGGATTTGTGTATGTTGAACCATCCCTGCATCTCTGGGATAAAGCCTACTTGGTCAGGGTGAATAATCTTTCTGATATATTCTTGTATTCTGTTTGCCAGTATTTTGTTGAGAATTTTTGCATCTATGTTCATGAGGGAGATTGGTCTATAGTTTTCTTTTTTGATCTGTCTTTGTCCGGTTTGGGTATCAGGGTGATGCTGGCTTCATAGAAGGATTTCAGTAGAATTCCTTCCTCTTCTATTTTATGGAAAAGTTTGAGAAGCATTGGTGTTAGATCTTCCAGGAATGTCTGGTAAAATTCAGTAGTGAATCCATCTGGGCCTGGGCTTTTTTTAATTGGGAGACTTTTTATGACTGCTTGGATCTCTGTGGTTGTTATAGGTCTATTTAAATGGTTTATCTCATCTTGATTTAATTTTGGTAGGTCATATAAATCAAGGAAATCATCCATTTCTTTCAGGTTTTCAAACTTAGAGGCATATATATTCTTAAAGGATGACCATATGATTTTCTGAATTTCTTTGGTATCTGTTGTGATGTTGCCTTTTTCATCTCTAATTTTATCAATTTTTGTCTCTTCTCTCTTTCTTTTGGTCAGATTTGCTAAGGGTTTGTCAATCTTGTTAATCCTTTCAAAGAACCAACTCTTTATTTCATTGATTTTTTGATTGTTTTTTGGTTTCCATTTCATTAATTTCTGCCCTAACCTTTATTATTTCTTCCCATCTACTGATTTTTGGTTTGCCTTGTTCTTCTCTTTCCAAGGCCTTAAGGTGAAACATTAAATTGTTTAGTTGTGAACTCTCTAGTTTCTTAATATAGGCACTTAGAGCTAGAAATTTCCCACAGGTTTTGGTATGTTGTATTCTCATCATCATTTGATTCTATGAATTTCTTGATTTCCTTCTTAATTTCTTCAATGACCCATGCGTCATTCAATAATGTACTGTTTAGTCTCCATGAATTTCTGTATGCTCTGTAGTTTTTCTTGTTGTTGATTTGCAGTTTAATCCCATTGTGGTCAGATAGCATACAAGGGATTATTTCAATTTTCCTGTATTTGTTGAGATTTGATTTGTGTCCTATCATATGGTCTATTTTAGAGAATGACCCATGTGTCACTGAGAAGAATGTATATTCTGCAGTATTTGGATGGAATATTCTGTATATATCTGTTAGGTCCATTTGTTCCATGATATCATTTAATGCAGTTGTCTCTCTGTTTATTTTTTGTTGGGTAGACCTGTCAAGTGATGAGAGCTGGGTATTGAAGTCACCGACTACTATTGTGTTAGGTGTTATCTCTGACCTTAAGTCTGATAGTGTTTGTTTGATGTAATTGTGGGCCCCCGTGTTGGGAGCATAATGTTTAGGATTGTGATATCCTCCTGTTGGAGTGTTCCTTTAATCAGTATAAAGTGACCTGCTTTATCTCTCCTCACTAATGTTGGTTTGAAGTCTATCCTGTCAGAAATTAGAATGGCAACCCCTGCTTGTTTTCTAGGTCCATTTGCTTGATATATCTTTTTCCAGCCTTTCACCCTAAGAATGTTTCTATCTTTTAATCGGATGTGAGTTTCCTGAAGGCAACAGATGGTAGGATCCTGCTTTTTAATCCAGTCTGCAAGTCTATGTCTTTTGATTGGGGCATTGAGGCCATTGATATTAAGAGTTATTATTGAAAGATATGTATTTGATCTGTCCATTTTTCTTGTTTTGTAGTTCTTCCTGGTTTTCATTTTACTCACTTGTTCTAACTGTTGAATATGATTTCTTTTTTCCTATTTTCTGCTGTGTGTGTTTTGCTTTTTCTTCAGCATGAATGATTCCTGCAAGTATTTTCTGTAGAGCTGGCTTAGTTGTCATAAATTCCTTTAGCCTGTCTTTGTTGTGGAATGTCCTTATTTCTCCATCAATTTGGATAGAAAGCTTTGCAGGATAAAGTAATCTTGGTTGACAGTTTTTATCTTTCAGAACTTGGAATACATCACTCCAGGCCCTCCTGGCTTTTAGGGTTTGTGTTGAGTAATCTGCTGTGACCCTGATGGGTTTCCCCTTAAATGTCATTTGCTTTTTCTCTCTAACTGCTTTAAGTATACTTTCTTTGGTTTGTGTATTTAGTAGTTTAATTATAACATGGCAAGAAGAGGATCTTTCTAGGTTTTGTCTGTTTGGTGTTCTAAATGCTTCTTGTATCTGCATTGGCATTTCTTTCCCAATTTGGGAAAAATTTTCTTCTATGATTTTATGGAAAACACCTACTAAGCCTCTGGATTGAAATTCTTCCCCTTCTGCTATACCTTGAATTCTTATGTTTGATCTTTTCATAGTGTCCCGCATGTCTTGGAGTTCCCATTCATACCTTTCTATTAGCTTGTCTTTCTCTTTGTTGGACTGTGATAGATCTGCCACCTCGTCTTCTAGTTTAGATATTCTGTCCTCTCCTTCATCCATTCTACTAGTGAGACTTTCCACAGAGTTTTTTATTTCACTGACTGTGTTCCTCAGGGTTAAGATTTCAGCCTGGTTTTTCTTCAGTAGTTCTGTTTCCTTGTTCATGTCCTCTAATGACCTTTTTATTTCATTAAACTGTTTCTCTGTAATCTCCTTCAACAGTTTGTTTTCTTCTCTAATTCCTTTGTTTTCTTCTCGGATTGCTTTCATTTCTTCTTTCATTTCTTTGAGCATAGATATCATCATTCCCTTGAAATCTTTGTCAGGAATTTCATCTAAAACAGTCTCATTGTTGGACCTATCTGATGGATTTGCAATTTTTGGTGGGATTGCATTGTCTTGATTCTTTGTGTTTCTTGTATTATAATGTAGTGACTTTTGCATCCTGGATTGCTTTGATGCTTAGGTTTCCTATTTATCTTCAGTGTTCTTAGGTGTTGTGATCCACCTTTATATTATTTTAGGATATGAGTTTAAGGTGTCGAGTGTAGCACTTGTACTTAAGTAGAAGTACTCCTAGCTGTTGAGTTTGCTTGTTAAGCAATTATTGTAGTGGACTGGTGGAACAATTTAGAGGCAAGTTCTAAACTTCAACAGAGCAAAATACACATTCAATTGACATGAACACAGAGTATACAAGTGTGAGAATTGAGACAACCAGTCCTATAGGGTTAAAATCCCTAAGGGCATGTGATGGTCCACTCCCTTAGTCCTGTCAGCTTGGGAACCAGACCCTGTCCTCAATAATAACTGAAACAAAAGATAAAGGCCCTTTAAATCTATAAGTAGTACAGATAGCAATATTCAACCCTTCACATTCAGCTTATTTGAAAATGGTAAAGCCACCCACAAATATGTAATACATACCCTGCCTTGACCTGGAAAGAGTGGTTAGCACTTCCAATGCAGGCCTTTGTTATCTTTTGGTGTGGCTTTTAAACTCACCAATGCTGGGTGCCCACCTCGTTACCTGAGCTGTGGAGCTTGGGTCAGGTAAGCTGGGGCTGGTGTTGACAATATGGTTCAAATTTGCCACTGGTTGTTGTTCGATTCTACCAATTCCCTGGGGAACTGATGATTGGGGGATGGGCGAGTTCAGGAAGCCTGCAGCAACTCACGGTGTGTTTCTCTTTCAGTAGCTCCGCAGATTTTTCTTTGATTTCTGGGCTCTGTGAGGAGACTGATGAGGTTGAAAAGTCCCTTTTTTGTTTGTTTGTTTGTTCGGGCGGAGTTTGCAGTGGAAGCTCAGCGGGGCTTAGCTGATCTGGTTGGCAGCTTTGGATTGAGGGTTGGAGTCTTGGCGCCGATCCGTTGGGGAGCCGGCTGAGTGAAGTGGAGTTGCTGGGGTGCTCTTGGGGTGGAGTGAATCCGCTGGGAGCCCACGGATGGGGAGCCCGCATGGGGAGCCCGCGGCTGGGGAGTCCGCGGCTGGGGAGTCCGCGGCTGGGGAGTCCGCGGCTGGGGAGCCCGCGCGGCGTGGAGCCGTTGGGGAGCGAGCTGCCGGGGGCCGCACTCTCCACAGTGGGTTTCTGGCTGTCTTTTGCTTTTCCGCTATTTCCCGGAGAAAATATTCTGCTCTCTTCCTCAGATGAGTGTAGTTTTTCTTGATTCTCTGCCTGATCCAGTTTGACGTGGCTCCTATGCTGCCATCTTACCCGGAACCCTCCCCCACCCTCTTTTCACGCAGGGCCGAGGGTATGCTTGTGTCTTTCCAGAAACTTCACAGATCCCAGTTTGGATTCCTGCCAAAAACGTCCGTCTAGCCACTGACTCAGTGACCAGCCTTACTGAAGAGGATGATGCCAGACCCCTCAGACTACATACAGGACTTTAAACTTATTTCCCCCCACCGGCCACTGACTCAGCGACCAGCCTTGCTGAAGAGGATGATGCCAGATCCCTCAGACTACATTCGGGACTTTAAACTTATTTCCCCCCACCAGCCACTGACTCAGCGACCAGCCTTGCTGAAGAAGATGATGCCAGACCCCTCAGACTACACATGGGACTTTAAACTTATCCCCCCCCACCTACCTATAAATTCCTTTCCAACTCCTTTCATTACATTGAGCTGCTACCATTAAGGACACTCAATGCTACTGACTATGACGCTAGGGTGAACTCACCCAGCAACCTGTCCTACCCCAGTCCTCTTCAGGCTCTCTAGTTGATTCTCGCTTGCTGGGACTGTTCACATGCCACAAAGCCACGCCCACTTGGCCCTTCCATGCCTCCTAGGCAACAGCCTCATATGTATGGTACAATACAGGTCTAGCCCCTAGCCAGACCTCATGCTAAAAGCCATACCAGGCCATACCCCTCGGGTTTTCTTACCAGGATGGCAGCCAACCCATGACAGGTAAGATTCCATGAGATGGGGCAACCTAAGACAGGCACTGTCACATGTGATGATCCCTTGGGGCCTGGGTTCAACCATGGCTTTCCGAAAGCCATACCAGGCCATCCCCCTCGGGTTTTCTCACCTAGGTGGCATTTGGCCCTTGATGGGTAAGACTCCATGAGATGGAACAACCAAAAACAGGCACTGTCACATATGATGATCCCTTGGGGCCTGGGTTCAACAATGGCTTGGCAATAAACCATACCTCTCAGGGTTGCCAATAATAAAAACAAAAAGGAGGATATGTATGGCACAATACAGGCCTGGTCCTAGCCAGACTGCATGGCAGAAGACAACAGGAAGTGGCTTCTGTAAAAATGGCGTTTTGCACAGGCGTGATGTGACAACAGTTACAGCCCCATGCTCGCGAGAAGCCTACTATGAGATGTTCTGTCCAGAGACAAGCTGTCATTGGTCACCAAAAGGGGACCACCCCATACAAGGATTAACAGCCCCTTAAAACCCATGTGCACTTCCTGAATAAACGAGTTTGTGGATTCTCGCTCCACTTTCACCCAACTCCCGGAGTCTTTGTCATGACTCCGTGCTGCTCACCCCAATTCGGCAGAGACCCTATCGTCCCTCCTGAGCTGGACTTGGGGGGACCCCAACAGCACTGAAAACCTGTGCAATTTGTCCCCGAATATCTCATTACTATTATGTCCTCTCCAAGTCTTTTACTCTGCATCGTCCACAAGCTCTCCTTTTTCTCAATAGTATAAAATGAGTTTGCTTGTCGTCATCTTTGCACTTGCTATCTCCTTTCCCTTTCCCATAGTTCTTGTCTCAGCTTAAATGACACCTCCTCACAGAAGCCTACCCTATCATTTCTTATTTCTGCCACACAAGTTCACTTTTTCATTGCTTTATCTCAGAGATCTGTCAGTTTGCTTGCTTACTATTTGACACCTCCTGACCATAACATAAAGTGAAAACAGGAATATTACTTGTTTTATTTATTTCTGCTTCCCTAATCATAGAATGTGTCATAGTGTATGATTAGGCCTTGGTATTTTAATATTTAGAAATTGCTGTACAGGGGAGAGCTAGTTACCTCATTTGCCTCCCCACCTGGTTGGGAAGAAAAATAATCAAAGAAGATTCATCATGTGTTCAAACCTAAATGTTAAATCTCCATCTGGTATACAGATATGTTCCTTTTCTTGGCAAAAAATAATGGCCCAAAATGAAAACGGAATGAACTCCTAGAAAGAGGTGTCAATTGTCTCACTTTCTCAAGTACCATGGATCACGACAGAAGGCATTCTTTCCTACCTCCTTATCGTGTCCTTCACCACGTGTACTTTAATTGCTAGGAGCTCTTTAGCTGTTTCAGAAACCTCCAATGCACACACAAGCTAGGTGGCATTTCAACAAAGGTGACATTTACACTATGCATTCAGCATCTTCTTTCAAAAATAGGAAATGTATTTGTAAACCATAGAGAGCAATACGTATAATCTTGCCTTTGCATTAAACTAAATTAATATATATATATCAAGAATAATGCCATAAAAGACTCAATGTACCAGGTGTGGTGGAACATGGCTTTAATCCCAGCACTTGGGAGCATGGGTAGGAGGATTGCCATGGGTTCGTGGTCACCCTGAGACTACATAGTGAATTCCAGGTCAGCCTGGTCTAGAGCAAAACCCTACCTTGAAAAAACAGAAAACAACAACAAAAAAGACTCAATGTCAAAAATAATGCACTGTATATGGCAGCCCCTCAGTCTAAGGTTTCTGGTATTGAAGGGCTAACAAGCTCTAGAAAGGATTTTGTTTGCCTATTTTTATGACACTGATAACAATCTACTCTTTCTTAAGTATCTGCCAAAGAGCCAGGCTGAATTTTATTCTTGACTTTGCCCCAGTATAATCGTGCAAGTTGGGACATATGACTGAAACTTCTGAAGCTACAGTGCTCTTATCTGTGCCATGATAACAGTGGGTTCTCAAGTTTATTCCAGCCTAGAACTTTCATGGATATCATTCATGCATATGGCCCAAATCCTCAGACATTTGTAAAATACTTTGTATAATATTATTTATCTTGAATTTTAGGGTTTTGAGAGAAATGAATGAACTAACATAACAAAAGTTACCATCTTCATTTTGCAGGTGAATAAATGGAGATTTAACATTTAATGCATGCTAGCTAACAAAGGAAATAATAATTCTGCTCCAGGAGGCAGCTTGCTCCTGTTAAAAAATATCAGCGAACTAAGGACAATGGTCCTGGATGATGCTTAAGAAGTACCTATGGGAAATAATCTTTGATGTTTAGGTGTGAACCAGTCCAAATTTAACTCTGAAATGAGTCTCTTTCATTTACAATAATGGGAGAGGACTCTTCTTACATCCTACATTTCTTTCTGTGCCTTATGTCCTGACTTATTAATGTGAAGATTCTGAATCATATGGACTTTCATGACATACTTAATAATTTTCCTGTCATTTTTACAATTATTTTCTGTATTCCACGTACCCCCATTTTGTCTTTGCTCCCATACTAAATGCCACATTTATATAAGAACATACAGTTTTTGCCTTCCATAGAATATGGGATCCAGGATGCAGGCCAACATTGTCTAAATCACCATGGTACCCAGAAACTCCAATTGAAATCCTTATTACAAAATAATAGCTGGCCACTAAACAGACTCAGACAGAAGTCATCAAAACTTGTGTCAGGGCCGGAGAGATTACATAGTGGTTAAGGGGCTTTCCTGCAAAGTGTAAGGACACAGGATCAATTCCCCAGTACCCATGTAAGCCAGATGTACAATAAGTATTTCACAAATCTTTAAAAAATCATGCATTAAATATAGATTGCTTATAAAACTACACATTTGATTTTCTTCTGTTTACCAAGTAATGGATTCATCTTTTCTTTCTTCTCTTCCTCCCTCCCTTCCTTCCTTCCTCCCTGCTTTCTTTCCCCCTTCCTTTCTTTTTTTTGTGAGACACAGGAAGAGAGAGACAGAAAGACATAGAGAAAATAGGTACACCAGGGCTTCTAGCCATTGCTCACAAACTCCAGATGTTTGTGCCACCTTGTGCATCTGTCTTTATGTGGGTACTAGGGAACTGAACCTGGGTCCTTAAGCTTTTCAGGCAAGGGCCTTAACTGCTAAGGCATTTCTCCAGCCCTTACATTTTCTTATGGAAAAGCATGTATATGGAACATCTGAAGACTTTCTATACATATTTTTATTTTTTAAAGGTCATGAAAACTTAGTAGTACTTTACTGTTCCTATTATCAGGAAGATGGACTTATTCATAACATGAAAATGAGATAATGGATATAATATATTTAAACCCTCTGAAATATGCTTGATCTGATTGACATTATTTTGATATCTTTAAATGTTGTTCAGCTAAATACTAACCTGTACAATTAATCATTAAGGTAAACATATTTATAATAGTACACCTAATATAGACTGAGTACACTAAATTTACAATTTAATGAAATATACACAACTGATGTTTTTGGATTATCATGGTACTGGATAAATTAAAATTCTTTAACTGCATAGTTTTATTTGATATTTGAAATATGCCATTTCTGCATATTTTCGCAGAGACAAAAAAGTCCAGGCTATATCATATCCTGTCAGCTTCAAAACACATTTTACCCTTTGACAGCATAATTTGTGGACAGATAATAATGCTCTGGTTGCTCTCTATAGGGTATAGCTAACTTTTAAAATAATACATTGAGTATACAGTTACTAAATGAATACAATGTCTTTTCCCATTAAAGTTCAGAAACTCTGAAATATAGTCCTTTGCTGTTCTGTTTCCTCAAAGAAGTCCTGGTTGCAAGAGGAACATGCCAGCCTTTCCTTCACTAATCTCCCAACCTATGTACACCCTTTAATTTATATTCTCTTGTATTTTCAAGCTGTGTATTTCTGCTTTTTTTTTTTTTTTTTTTTTTTTGGTTTTTCGAGGCAGGGTTTCACTCTGGTCCAGGAGGCTGACCTGGAATTAACTATGTAGTCTCAGGGTGGCCTCGAACTCTCAGTGATCCTCCTACCTTTGACTCCCAAGTGCTGGGATTAAAGGCGTGCGCCACCACGCCTGGCTTATTTCTGCTATTTTTAACATTGTTTATCCTACAACATATTATCCTTACATTTGCTCTCGTCTCACAAAGTAATCACTATCTTCTACATTTAGTGGTTGATGATCAATTACTATTTATTTATTGATCAGAATTTATTGAACAAAAAGAAAATTGTGGACTTATTAGATGTCAAGTATAGTTTTAGGAGCACTTCTTAACTCACTGGGGATATTCATGTTCCTCCAACTTTGGATCAGTAGTTCATGGAAGACAAACACTTTAATAAAAACACAAAATAAATCAAAAAGCAAGAAACTTGGCTGGAGAGATTGCTCTGTGGTTAAAGGTACTTGTTTACAAAGTATGAAGGCATAAGTATTCCCCAATACCCATGTAAAGCCAGATGCACAAAGTAGTGTATGTGTCTGGAGTTTCTTTGCAATGATACAAGGTTCTCTCTCTCTCTCTCTCTCTCTCTCTCTCAATCATGTCTCTTTACTTACAAATAAATAAATAATTTTTAAAGGAAGGACCCGAGGAAGGAAAGTTTCAATCTGCAAGGTCAGAAGGGAAAGTTATTAACTATAAAATACTAGTAAGTTATTACTTATCAAGCTATTAATTATAACTAGTCTCTGTTAAACTGGCATACTTGCTTCAAAAGTAATATTCCATTTTAAATTAGCTTTGATAGGTCCTCTTCAACCCAAAACCATGTGCTCACGAATGGAATTTTAGAGATGTTATCTTTCAAATAAATCATAAAAAACATGGATAGCAAGGAAATGGTCATACATTTGAAATGTCATAATATTTCCAGTGGCCATTTAGCTAAGTGAAGGTTTACAGATCGCATCTGATGAATGCTAGTAGCATAGGTGCTGTCAAGGTTCAAATATAGTACAGCTGAGCTCTGTATTATGCTACAGTTCAGCAAAATCATCACTCCAGGATATCAGCTGATACTATGCTACTGTGATAATTACCCAAATCCCACAGATGTGATATATTGACCATGGCAATAGCATTGGTTTTGCAAAAGTAAAAATAAAAATAGAATAACCAGTTAAATTTGCTTATCATCTAAGATTTTTTAATGATACCTCAACCTCACTAGCACACTGTGTACTTATTTTATGCTATTCCACTATTTGATGTGATTTATAACATTAAACATAAGAAATATACACACTCACATATGGAAATATCCTGGGATGTATTAGAGTAATCATGTTCAAGCTTCTATTTTGTTATGACTCATTTCTAAATACCAAAAGCTTTCCAAGTGTAAATCTGAGACTATTATTTTTAATTAGGCTTTTTCTCATTAAACAGAAGAGACCATGTTTTAACAAAGTGGTCTAATTAACACATTTGGCATTCTAGCAAATTAAAGGAACACTTGGCATTCCTTTGCTCTCCTAACAGTTGATATAGAACCCAAACTTCAAGGTTTATCTCTTTTGTTATAGCTCCATTATTCAGCATTCCATGCATGCTGCCCCTTAAGTAATTGAAATGTTTTGATTTGATGTTTTTCATTTTTCACTATATCCTATAGCTTTGTTATATACATCATCATGTTTTACGCACAGTTTAGGGGAGGATGGGATTTATTTCAAGCTCACACACCCAGGGGGAAGTTCCATCAGTGGCAGAAGAAGCCGCTTCCATATATCCAAACAGAGAGATATACTACAACAAGCAAAACAACATCACCAGTACACACACCAAAAAAGCAGCAGGCACAAACCAGCAGCAATCAGGACCCCACCAGTTTTATGGAAGGAAGTGATTTATTTCAAGCTTAAAGATCTAGGGAAAGTTCCATCAATGATGGACGAAGCTGACTCCCATTAATAATATAGCATAGAGAGAAATAATCAGCAGCTAGCAAAAACCATAAAAGAAGTAAGTATAAACTTGCAGAAAGCAGGGTCCTCATATCTCAGACATCTCTGTATACATTTGGGCTGGAAATCAGCTCAAACCTACTTAAGGGCTAGACCCCAGGATACATGCTCATTACACTACCTTCAACCAGGCAGCTGGATATCCAAGCTACTAGTTTTAATAAAACATCTGAGTCTTTGAGGGACATATATTTAAACTACCACAAGCTTCCACCTTTATTTTTTGAAGTGGTTAAATATGAAATTACTTTCTATGATGATGCTCACCCTCACTAGATAGAAATATTTCAAGTACAAAATTCATACATTCTCATTTACTTCTGTCATTTAAAAAATATTTTTATTTATTTATTTATTTATTTATTTATTTATTTATTTATTATTTGAGAGAGAGAGAAAGAGGGAGAGAAAGAAAGAGAGAGAGAATGGGTGTTCCAGAGATTCCAACCACTGCAAACAAAATCCAGATGCATGCGCCCCCTTGTGCATCTGCCTTACCTGCGTCCGGGAGAGTTGAACCATAATCCTTTGGCTTTGCAGGCAAACGCCTTAACTGCTAAGCCATCTCTCAAGCCCACTTCTGTCATTTTTAAATTAGCTAATCCAGTTTAAAGTGGTAAACTTACAATTTTGCTTTAGTAACTTCAAATGGGAACAGTAAATTATAGGAAAATTTAAACTTGGTTCTGGTATTGAAAGTATGGGAAAATCAGATGACAAAATAAAAGTTAATATGAGTATAAACTTATTAGCTTAGAAGGATTTTATACTGATATCTTTAAGTCTTAATTGTGAAGATCATTTAAGATAACATGATGAATATAAATCATTATATAGATATATTTTGGTCATACATTGTATGATATATATGTACACATACAACTTATTTTTGTACAAAGAAATAAAGTGTAGGAATAACAAGTTCTTAGAGACTCACTTATTTCTTCATATTTCACATTACAGTAATAGTGAAGATTGCATTCTATATTATTCTATCAGATTTTGAATACAACATTTTTTAACTTTCAAATAATCTCTTCCTAAAATAATATTGTATGGTGACTATTTCTGAATACTGCAATTACTATACTACTCTCTAACATTATAGGAAAATAAATTTGAATTATCACTGGAAAATGTATATTCAACTTCAGCCTTAATTCTTCTTTGATTTGATCAAGTAAATAAGAAAATATGAAAACTTATTTCCAAAACTTAAAAGAAATAAATTTCATAAGTTTCATAATTTTCCTAAACTTTCTATGTGTATTGTCAGAGTGTTTAATGACCATTAAAATACATTCAAAAATAATTTTCTATAAGTTCAAAAATAATTTCCTGATCCACTGTCAGGTATTCTTATAAGGTTAGGGAGCTAGGATGCAAACATGTTTTTTGTTGTTGTTGTTTGTTTTCAAAGTAGGGTCTCACTCTAACTCAGGCTGACCTTGAATTCACTATGTCGTCTCAGGGTGCCCTCGAGCTCATGGTGATCCTCCTACCTCTGCCTCTGAGTGCTGGGATTAAAGGCGTGCGCCACCACACAAGGCTTGCAAACATGTTTTGAAGAACTGCATGGTGACTGAAGATTACAACCAGGGAAGAATTAATTCCTCGGCATGTACCTAATGCTGGGCTGGTGAGATGGCTCAGTAGTTAAGCCTGATTTTCAACAAGAATGAGGGCCGGAGGGAGCCTAATACCACCCAACTTCAAATCTTTAGAACTCATATAAACTGTCACGGCAGTCCAGTGGGAGAACAGAAACACAGGACTTGCCAGAGGCCAGAGCTTGTAAAAACTAGTAAGCTCTAAAATCGGACTCAAACAAAAAGGGTAGAAGAGTAATGGAACAGGACACCTGACCTTCTGCTGGAGCCAGATGAGGGCATGCTGTCATAGGTTAGCACATAGGGCCCTGCATGAGCCCATACACTTTTATTAACAAACACACACACACGTAAAATACCCAATATTAATTATAAAATATTTCCCACAGGCTCTAATGCTGAATGTTTGATCTTTAGCTGGTGTTGCTATTGGAAGCTTCTGGAAAACAAAGTAAAGGGAGACTACTTGGATGAAGTAGGTTCCTATAGATGTGCCTTTGAAGATTATACTTGTTCCCAGTTCCTTTCTGTCTCACAGCGTTTCCTCTGCTACCTGTTAGCACCTGAAAACATCTAGTATGCTGAGCATAATAATAACCAAAAGTGTCTAAGAGAGATAACATGTGACACAAAATAAATTATTCCCCTTTCTTTTTTGTATGGAAGCCCCACAGAGGGACATATAATGAGATTATATAAGGAGGATGATTGTCATGGTTTACTCTCTGCTATCCTTGATATAAGAATTTTATCATGAATTATCATGAATTATATACTATTTATTTGTACTTTCTGTTAGTGTTTGTATACATTTGCCTATAATTTGGGGTTAGTTTTGACTAAGAATTTAGAGCTTTTCTCATCAATATAAATGTTTTCAGTTTGTCATCAAGTAGCATCCAGAGCCATTCTTGTCCCTTGCTGTGTCCTTTTAGAGACACTCTGCATAGTGAAATAATTTTTGAAACTCAGGAATTGGGACCTGAAATTTGATGAATATTTGTGCCTATAAATATATGTGGTGAAAGATGAGTGAAGAGGAGGGAGGAGACATAAGTGGAAATCTTTGACATTTCTTCCTCACCCTTGACAATACTCAGAAATATTTTAAATTAATACCCTTATTACTTTGTAGAAAATATTTTTTTACAAATTAAATAATAATTATCAAGTTCTAAATTTTAGAATGTTTAAACCCTTCAAATATTAAGGAAATTGATGGTTTTTGAGTATCCACTCTTCTGTGTGAGAATTCAGACTTGCTATTTTAATAAAATAAAGAGAATTAAAGCAGTAAAGGCTTGCCAAGGTCACACTACAAGTAAAAAAAAAAAAATTAGAAGCAGCAAGGAACTTATAGTCTACTTAGGTAGTGATATATATATATATATATATATATATATATATATATATATATTTTTTTTTTTTTTTTTGGTTTTGCAAGGTAGGGTCTCACTCTGGTCCAGGCTGACCTGGAATTAACTATGTAGTCTCAGGGTGGCCTCGAACTCTCGGCGATCCTCCTACCTCTGCCTCCCGAGTGCTGGGATTAAAGGCGTGCGCCACCACGCCCAGCTTGGTAGTGATATTTTTGAAGTTCTTCGGAAGTATATTGAGTCATGATCAAGTCGTTTAGTTCAGTATCACAGGCCTATACAATGTGCCATATGTTCCAATAATTCTACTAATATGTGGCAAAGGTAGGCCTTCTAAAAGAAGTAGAATGAAAGGGCAAAATAGGCATTTATTATACTGAATTGTCATTGTAAATTTATCTATATCATCACAAATAGTTTTAAAAATTAAACTCACAGCTGATATTGCCTAGAAAATCTGACATTCATCCATGCATATACTTTCTGGTAGCTCAGTTCTGGCTCATTAGACAGCCTGAATTCAGAACAAATTGCTTAAGATACAACATTTGAAACCAGTCTATTGATTAAATATAACTTGTGACATAATCAAAATGCAACTGTAATTTTATCTCTCACTATTTTTTAAAATTTTGTTTAATCCCAAATAAAAATTCCCAAGCTCCTTGGTTGTAAATTTCACTAGTTTGCAAATTAAAATTGTATTTCATGTCACAACACAATCCAAATCCATGGTAGACATGAAAAGTTGGACTTCAATTTAGCAGTGAGTTCTGTCCTCTTTTCTAGCTAGAGCAGGGTTCTGCACTGAGAAAAAAAAGCCATTGATTTCTCTATCAGGGCTGTTATTCCACCCATGCAAACATATTCACTGGAATATTATGCTAGCCAATCTAGAGGGAGTAGCTTTCAATGGGCCTCATTCATCTATTGTTATGGTCTTCAGAAAAAAACTAATGTCTTTTTCTCTGGACATAGCTTGTCGGTGTTCCTTAGAGAAACATATCTTTTGATGCCCCGTTTTCACCTGGTGATTCTAAAGAAATTGTCATGAACAATTTGACTTCTCTCATTCATGCTGTTTGTGCATTTCAGAGTTTAGTTTGTAGATTTAATGTCATGTATTTTATATCCTGGACAAATATGTTACAGAACTGAGAGTAAATTATGAGGGTCCATTTGAAGTCTAATGGATGAAATGACAGAATTACAGTATGCTATGCTGTTTCAAGATGATTTTAATGTATGATTAATCTATTTTAATACTTACTATAATCAATACCTTAGACTCTGCACATAATTTATTGTAAATACTCAAGTGAACCATTATATACATTTCATTTAAGCTAATTTCTCTTCCAATCAGTATGTCCACTTCTGATGAAATATATATAGTCCCATACATTATATACAAATACAAATGTACACATATATTTTTGGTTATAAAAGGTATTATTTTAGAAACCTGAAATAATTGAGAACATAGAACAAGAAGCCAAAAAATGAATGTGTGTCTTCAGTTCATGCACAAGGAATAAGGGACATATCAAATGTAAAAGAAAATGATAATTTATTTATTTTATTTTACTTCTCAATGAAAATTTTATTTTTATTGTATGTGACACAGGTTATTACCTATCAGTGCTTTATCTTTTCAACATTTTACAAAACTTAGAAAAATAGAAAAAGCATTGCAGAAATTGTTTATGGTTTTTAAGGAATACACTTTAAATAAAAGAAAGTATTTGCTTTTTATGTTGGATAGATAGTTGCAAGTATCATAAGCTATACATACATTTAACCTGTCTAGACTCCAATACAGTATTTACTGAATGATAGTCAACAATATTTATTTTACTCACAATATAAGAAAGTTTTTTTTCTTTATCTGTACTTTTTAGTGAGAGGTTTATTTTTCTAATATTTGACTTTTTTCTATTTTTGTATTGAATTGCAAATATTCTTTCCTTATAGATTTAACTCTTAATTTGATAATGACTAATAATGTCCACTCCTATTTCTCTGACATGTGATAGTTTCTTATAGTGCCTTTAATGTTGATTTTTTTTAACTAAATAATGTTGAATATTTTGAGACATGTCTTTATGTACTTATCTATGTGCAAATCAGATATATGTGTACATAATTCTCAAATTTTATGTCAAGTTTAATTTGCTTGGCTTGCCATTATTGAGTTATATGTATTCTTTTATATTGTGAGTAAAATTCTTTCATAAACTGTATAATTTGAATTTTCTGTTTCATTGTTTTTGCCTTTTCATGTTTTAAATAAAGCATTTGAAGGCAATTAACACAGCTAATGAGGTTCAATACATCATTTCATTTCTATTTCAGAATGTGATTTGGTTTATTTTCTTTAAAAATTCATGAGATGGAAGATTATCTCGTGGAGACCTCTTTCTATGTTGATATTTCAATCTAACTCCTACTCCTCTAATAATTTTCAAGCATATACTGGGTAGGGAGGCATTCGTAAGCCCTGTAGAAATTATGTTAAATTGTTTACAAATCTCTAAAACTTCTGTTCAAGGAGAAAGCAAGAGCTCTTCTGGGCTTAAAGATTTGGATTGTTTTGATTTGGACAGCAAAGAAGATTATCAGAGCGAGCCAGCATCTTGTTTTATTAGCAGGCTCCAACGCAGGGTCAAAGGTTTCCTTTTCATGTTCCTGGATTTCCTTTTCTGATTTATAAATGACAGAAATTTATTTCTCACATTTCTGGTGGCTAGATAGTTCAAGATCAAAGCACCAGCATTCAGGTTCCAGCACATTGCAGAAGGAAGAAAGGCTATTTTCAAACACAGTGGAAAGTGCAAGAGCAAAACAGCTCAAGTCAATTTCCTTCAGGTCTTCTGATAAGGCGCACATCCATTCATGAGGGCAAGCCACTTTCTAAAACCTCACCTCTCTTAAATAGTTTTTAATAACCTTAAAAGATATTTTGTTTAATTTTATTTATATTTATATATCTAACATATATTTCGTTATAGATATGTGCATATGATGTATTTTGATCATATTAATCCCCTCCAATACTCTGTCTTCACCATTACAGTCTTTTAAAATCCCTTCTTCATTCCCACTAATCCCTTTGTTTGTTTCATCTTTAATTCCCCAGGCTCTGTACATCCTGGGCTAGGACACTTTGGAAAGATCTCATCACTGACTTTATAAACTTTTTCTCAGTTGCAGTCTTTTCCTTTGCAAGATTAGGCAACTAAATATATCCATTCCTCCAAATGCCACATTCAATAAATTCCCGTTTTCTATGTTATCAAACCCCAGAAGCTACAATAATAGGCCAAAAAGGTCCGAACCACAGTTGTCTAGTTATTTTAATTGTTGTTATTAATATTATTATTTTATTTATTTATTTATTTATTTATTTATTTATTTATTTATTTATTTATTTATATTTATACTTATCAAACTCTGTAGTGTGGGATGAAGCCAAAGCGTATGCTTCCAAATCATTTCAGAACACGGGCACCAGCAGCGTGTTCTTTCAGATGGGACTGTGCACGTTCGCTTTTAATTAAAAAAAAAAAAAAAAAGTGATAAAACACAAAAATCGGGAAAGGGGAGTAAAGTGATGGGAACCCCCAGCACGACACGCAATAAATACACCCGATTCGCATGCAGGACACACAGCGTGGGCTAGGGTCAGATGGAGTCACCTAGAGACTCGGTGGAAGCGGAGGGAGGAAGGGTGGGTCTCACACCCGCGCGCAGGCAGCAGCCCCTGGGCGAACCGCGGGAGCGCGGGCCGCAGCCGGCCGGCGAGTTCGGGACCAGAAGCCTCCGCAGCAGCCCGCGTGGCGGCGCCCATCCGCTCGCGCAGCGCCAGCGGCCCGCACCACCCGGGTCCACCTCAGTTGGAATCGGGGTCCCGCTGTCGCCCCGCACCACCTCCGCGGGTCCGCGAGCTCCTCTGGGCTCCTCTTCCCGGAAGGGAGACGTTGATTCCTGGCGGTGCCCTTTCCGCCCACCCGCCCTGTGCTCCACGCCTGGGCAGCGCGGGGACCAGTGGCATCCCAGGCGGCACCCCCACCTACTACCCCAGAACTTGCTCCTCCTCCCCATCCACAGGGAGCTGCCCGCGCTGAGCTCCTCCGGACGTGAACCAGAGCCTGCGGGCCTCCTGAACCTGGGCCAGAGTAAGGAACCAATCAGTTCCCGGCTTCCTGACACACAGCATGCTAGAGGTGACACCTGGTTAGAGAAGACAGCTGCTCTGGGATGACCTCGACAATCTGTGCGTAAAGGTACGCGAGTGGGGCGGGGGCGGGGAGGACAGGTGAGGGTGAGGTGAGGTGAGGTGACGGTGAAAGTGGACGGGGCAGTTCCGTCCTTGGGAGAAAGTATCTCACTACCAATGTATGTCACATAAAGGCTTTTCTCAACTACCCCAGGCGTTGTATTACTTTCCAGATGTATCTCTCTCCATGGGGACAGCCTCCTTCTACAAGCTCTGATCCTGCAAAACTTTCAAGCGATCAGGACAGTTCATACTCCTTACCACTGTAGTTTGCAAGCCTGGGGAACCAAAGACTAGGGCATTATTAAAGACCTGGGATATGGTGGTGACAGGGTTAATTTGGGAACAGTAATTTCCCTTTACTTTTCGAAAGCTTCCTGATCCCTCCAGTCTCACAACTGTGATAGGCTTAGAGGGGAGCATAGCTGAGGAGTGCAATCACCGCCTGCCATTGGACACAGTCTCTGTCTCTGGCGCTCGGAAGGGTTCAAGTTCTAAGACCCTCTTTCTCTCCCCACTCCCCCTCCCACTTCTTTCTTACTTCAGAGTTAGGACTTTAAAGTTGTGGACTACTCACATTCTCCAATGTGTTCCTTCCCTAAGAACATCGTATTTAAATGACAGCCACATCCTGTCATCTCAAAGCCAGCTCTTCAAATAAAGAGCCATCTCTTGCTTATGGAGAAGAGGACGCTGTATCCTAGGAAAAAGGAGTGTGTGTAGGTCTTTGTTGATATAGAGACACCAGGAGAGATGAAAGTTGGTGATTTTGGCAAAGCCTTCAGTGAGGAGTGAACTTGGAAACTGATGGTCATGAACAGTGAAACAAGAGCTTGGGTTTGAGTGACTAAAGACAATTTAAAAGTGTGTAAAAGTTCTCTAGTTGCCAGCAGAGCAGGCTGTAAGGGTTTGTAGGAAAAAATTAGACCTGCAGGAAGTGAAGGGTAACAGGAAATTGGGAGGATTTCTTTGAAATGCCCACACATCACTCATCCCAACTTCTGCCTCAGTATCTTATTTTTGAATTAATTGCCAGAAGTGTATCCAG
The DNA here is from genome assembly GCA_036365145.1 of Orientallactaga sibirica. NCBI lineage: Eukaryota > Metazoa > Chordata > Mammalia > Rodentia > Dipodidae > Orientallactaga > Orientallactaga sibirica. Next base: position 99,766,585 of record JAEOAD010000001.1, on the reverse strand, counting down.
AGAAAAGGTGCTTCAGTTATGCAGATTGATGGCTTTCAAGATAAAAGTTTTGAAGAGTTTAAAAAAGTGCTTACTCACTAGGAATCCTGTTGGTACACACTATAGGTGGTGCTGAGGCAAATCATAGCATGATCTGTCAGTGTAGAGAGCACTGTCCCAAGAACAGAACTTCCCATCTCCTTAAAAGCCAGGCTTCGGGAAATAAAGCTGAGTCCATCTAGATCCTGGAGGACTTGACCCTTAGCACTGACACTTTAAGTATGGATGTGTGTGTGTGTGGGGGGGGGAGACACTTAAATAATTCCCTTTGTAAATTTGTTCTATTTATTTTCATTTTTAGGTAGTTAACTTGAAGTTTGTGGCCTTAAATACAAAACATGCATAGATACCATGGAACAATAGACTTTTGTACTAGAAATATAATAGAGTAGGATGCAAATTATGCCCTACTCTGTTTTGGGAGATTTTAGTCAGAATGAGAAAGGAAAGCCTACAAACTAAAGTCTTGGCTCTTGGAAAAAAAAATGCTGGAATGTATTGCAAGATTTCTGTTTGTTTGTTCATTAATTGTGCATGTATGTGTGCCTATGTTTATAAGCCCAGCAGATGTAACATGGCCCTGGTTTTGGATGGATAATGTAAGTCTACTAAGGTTAAGGGTTATAAACTGCAGTGCAGAATGGCTTAAAGTTTGAGAACTAGTTTTGCTGACTGGAGAGCTCTCACTGCTATAGTCTTCTATTTCCTAATGCCACTGTATACACACACACACACACACACACACACACACATACACACACGTTTTAGTATCTTTGTACATGTTTTCAAAAGCAGCGCTAATCAATTTATTCCAGACACTTTTATCTGTATGAACCTCATGACAGAGGAAAGTTCACAATTACTCTCTGTAAATTAGATTATGAGAACTAGAGGAAGCGTCTGAGGAGACAACTTGATGAAATATAAAATAGACTTGAAACCTGAGTTCTGATCCTGTTTAGTTGTCATGTGCCCTTGACAAGTTGTTGTAATAATAATGGGTTTGTTTATTTATTTATTTATTTTAATGTGCAAAGTGGGATCAGTGTCTCTTGGGACTAATACAAAGAAACACTGTCTGCAATAAAAATAACCTCATCAAAAAGAACCATTGTCTACCTTTCTTCAGGTCATTAAAGGGGACAGTTTGTTAACTACCAATCTGAAGGTAAAATCAGAGAATCTTACATGGATTTTTTTTTCTCCTTAGAAATCTCAGAGAAAGATACAAGGCACAGCATCATTCATTTGACCCTGCATGATCTTACACAAAAAGCTATGGCTGAGGAAAACTGAGGCTTGGAATACCCACACTACACATGGGAATCAATAGTAACTAAGTACAGGCTGCCTGTCTCACTCTGGCGGTTTGTTTGCCTCTTCTTGTCTTTCTTTCCCATTTATTTCACATGCTCATGACATTGCTGTTTGAGGATTGCAAGCTTTCCTTCCAAAGAGTAAGTCCTTTTCCTACTATGTGTGCGTGTGCTGTGTGTATGCACAATTGCCAAAACGTGACAGTCATCCTTTAAATCCATGAAGTAATACTCGCAGTTTTGTCAAATGGTAAAAACTTTTGTGACAGAAACCTTTGCTGGGATCTGAATCTGACAGGTGTGTTGTGTGACCCTGCTGGATGGGGATGACTTGTTCAAGGAGCATGTTTTCTCTGTGCCATTCATTTTATACCTGCTGGGTGCCAGGACCTAATATCATATGATGTACTGTGTGCCTTGTGCTGTATGTTTTTCTTTCTTCCTTTATTTTTACCATCTAGGGAGTGTCTAAGAGTGTTTGGGGTTTGTATTCTCTGCTAATTAAAGAATTAAGAGGCACGATTTTAGAGTAAGAGGGGAAGAAAGGAAAAGAAAGCAGACCCCTCAGAAAGGAAAGGGGCTTCCAGAACAGTGAGAACCCACAATTGTCCTGGAAACTGAACTTTTATTGAAGGCGAAGACTCGACGAACCGCAGTGTGTGATTGGTCAGCTTGAGTGAAGGTCAGAGGTGCTGATTGGTTTTGCAGGTCTCAGGAAGCATACAGCCCCGCCCACCAAGACAGTGCAACTGCTGGAAAAATCCGGAAGGAGAAGAAACAGCAATATTCTTCACTATCCTAATTTACCATGGGCTCTTTCTTAATCTACCTACCCAGAAAGCTGTCTCTTGCAGTGTCCTGACTCTCTCGGCATGGGTTCTTTTTCTCATTCAGCAACCCACATGGCCGGAGCTCCTTGAACTTTCTTTTCTCTTCTTTCCACGCTTTTTCCCCAGATCCATATATGATCACATGGACTTCTGGGCTTTTGGGCTCCACGGCAATGTACTTCTCCCCACTTTATCTATCCTTTCCTCCCAACCATCCCCCTTTCCACACTCCTTAAAACCTGAAAAAAAAAATGTGTACTTTAAAAATAAAAAAAAGAAATATTAGTCAAAGAAAACTATCTTTATGACATAAACTATATGATTCCAATAACTTTCATGCTACATTTCGCAAATAGAATGACCTGACATATTGTGAAAAAAAAAAAAAAAGCGTTGGTAAATTAAACTGGGCCGGTTTCTTGCAAAATGAGCTTATGCTGATTTTTATAATTTTCACTATAATTTATGAGGGTGACATTATTACGCTAATTGCATTCAACAAGAAACTGACTTTTAGAGGAGATAAATTAACTTGTCAGGGTGATGTAACAGGTCAGGGCTAGAGGATGATTTGGAATCTGCTTTAAACCAACTCTGAACCTGTGTTTGCCTTATTCTCTTAAATGTAGAATCAAAATCAGAGCCTATTCAAGTCAGTCTGTAAATGTATTTACCTTGGACAGATTTCATAGGAGGTCAGGAGCAGGCAAATCCTGGCCATACAATCTGCATTTCCCTGTGAAAGATTTTTAGCATGCACCTGTGCTATTTCATTCCTTACCTCCAGGAATAATTACATTGTTCCCACAAGGTCCTCTTTATCTCTCAAGTGATTCATTGATCATGAGGTCATCAGCACATTTTGAAGCATGACCTTGGGAATTAATACATTTCAGTGCTAACAATAAAATCTGATTTTATTTCAAAACTAGCCATGAAAATTATACTTGGTAATCATTTGAATAAGATCTTTTTACCTGACATTTTGCATTTTAATAGAATTGGTTTTCCTTAAAATAGTTCAGTTTTTTTTTTCCTTTTATGACTGCAGCTACTCTGATAACAGACAAAAGAAATGTATAAGATATTTTCTTCCCATAGAAGCAAGTGAGCGTGTGTGTGTGTGTGTGTGTGTGTGTGTGTGTGTGTATGTGTAGGCAGACAGACCTTAGTTTGTATCTCATACCACCTTTTACTATCAATCTTAAAAATGGGATTAGCACCTGTTTTCTACCTTCTGTCGACACAGTCAGTAGCATCTCTGAAGCCCCACCCAGGTCATAACCGATGTGATGATGTGTGATAGTTTGAATTTATATCCCCCAATAGACTCAAATGTTTTAAAGCTGTTACTTGGCTAAAAGAAGCATCACTGTGGGCAGATCCTGGGGTCCAGCCCATAGGTATTAATCACTAGGTATGGTTCTGAATTACAGCCTAAAGTTATGCAGCGTGTTTGAGCTCTGCCTGGATCCCTGTTGTTTTTCTGTTGGTTTTGCTTGCTTGCTCTCTTACATGTGATATTCATTGTTTTTTTTTTTTTTTTTCTGCCTGAGTCTGTGAAAGGGGTTGCCCTTCTTCTGTCATTATAGAATTTCCACTGGATCTCTAAGCCTAAAGTAAATCCCTTCCTCCCATAAACTATGTCTGGTTTGCAGGTTCATCCCAGCAAAGTGTATCTATTACATGAGGATGTCAACCAGAAGGAAGGTTCTAGAGGGAATAAGATAAGATAATAATCTGTGTCCTTGATGTGAAAAAGAGCAAACATTGTATTTTGCATGATTATATATTTTTATATTGTTTACATACATAAATACTGGCAGGAATTGCTGATTTTTTGAAAGCTTTTCATTTTGAATAAAGTACTGTTATTTGGAATAACACATAAAGTTTATTCCTTTGACTTGTGTCACCTTTGTACTGGCAGAAAGATGTTGTGTGTCTCAAAAATATACAAGCTGAGAATAAAAGTTCACCCTACTTTTGACATTAACTGGTACTTTTTATGAAAATAGAACTCAATATTGACTCTGAGTGATTCGCCTCTTTCTTTAAAAATGACTATCAAAAGAGTGCAAAGTACAGAAAGTTTTAATTACATTAATAGTCATAGACATTTAAGAAGTGTTACCTTTGTGGCAGAGATAATACTGAAAACCTTCTAAGCATTATTTTACTGTTAATTTACTAGTTATTTTTTGAGGAGCCACTGTGTTCCAGATGGTGTTCCATCCAGGGATGAGTATACAGTGCTACAAGTTATGAACATTCCTATGAGGAAGTAGAGGACGTTTGTCATCACAATCCCAAGAATTGTTGAGAAGCACAGGTGAGACTGGATATGTCTAGAAGGGACAACCCGTCTCAGGCTTTTGGCAAAGGTAATGCTTAAACTACTCAACTATAGTAGGGAGAACATCACAAGAGTTATAATTTGAACCTGAGCATATGACAGGCAAAGGAGAAAAAATGTTTTAAGGAGAAAGAGTGATTGCTTAATCTTTAACATGAGTTAGCATTCATAGTAGATATAGCAATTAGCTTCTTACTTACAGTTTTGAGGGGAAGTTTCATCATAGTGGGAGAAGCTGTCTCCTTCATCAGATATCCACAGCAGGGCAAGAACAGCATGAATGAGATAGCTTTGAACACACAGTGACTGGACTCTACAACCCCTGATCTGCCACACAGCAATAGACCTCCTATAGCAAGGATCTACCTCCAAAAGACTCCATCAGATGAAGACTAAGTAGGAAGCTTAATTAAAATACCTGAGATTATAGAGATATTTACATTTAAACCATCATGGTTGGTATATTTCTTTCTTAAAAGCTTTAAAAATCATTTATTGTATGCTTATGTGGCATGCATGTATGTGTATATACATAGTCATAAGTGTGTGTGTGTGCCTATGTCTATAAAAATCACAAGTTTTCCTATCTCTGTGTACCTTATTTTTGAAACATAGTATTTCTCTGAACATGAAGATCACTAATGCAGCTAGATTACTGTTTTACTTACCTTCTTATTGCCAGAAAAAAAACACCTAATCAAAAGCTATTGATGGGAGTAAAGGGGATATTTGGTCTTTCAGTTTTGGGGCAAAGCTTTATGACAGCAGGGGAAAACATGGCATGAGGAAATACAGGACATCAGCATTTCCATAGCAGGTGGAAAACAGAAGCAAAAGAGCAAGAGGAAGCTGGCAGTAACACCTGAAATCCTACTCCTAAACTACACTCCTCCTCCAGCAAGTCTCCACTTCTCAAATGACCACCAGATGGTGACTTGTCTCCAAAAACATGAGTATATGGAGGACATCTGATTCAAATCACGACACTCTACCCAAGTCCCCATAAATTCATGAACATTTCATAATGTAAAAGAGAACACAGTCCAACTTTAAAAGTCCCAATAGTTTTTATCAATCTTGATACTGTTCAATCATTCCCAACCAAACCACAAGTTACATACACATAAGTGCACATTCACACTGCAGTAGATGGCCTTAGGCATAGCAAGGAAAGATTTAAACAATGCAAGATATAAAACAAACAGGGTAAATAACACATCCTGCAGCTTGATGTCTGGCATGTTGAACCCATGATGAAGTCTCTGGGGTTCCACTTCTGCCCCATCAGGTGGTTTGCTTACACATGGGAAAATCTCCATCCCTAGCCAGCAACTCTCCTTGGCATTATCCTGCATCTACAAAATCCTGGGGTCTCCCTGCAACCTATGGTTCATCCTCATGTCTCTTTCATGTGTCTATGCAGGGACTCCACTAATCCTGCCTTTCATTGCCAAGTGGCCATTTCCAAACAACCATATTTCAAATCCAATAAATCCATTTTCCTGCATTTGTTATACTTTCATAATACCAAATAAGATGTCCACTTTTAAAAATCTAGTCAGGAACAAAGCTGGCTTGAAAAGCAGCAAAAACCTTTAGCATTCTTCCTACTGCCCCAATGCAAAACAGCAGGGTCAAGTTCAGTGACGGTAATTTCCAAAATAATTGCACTGAACTGTTGTCTCCTACTCAAAGCTTTCAATTGTTTCAATGTCATATCCTTCTTCTCACAGTGTATTTCTCTGAATTCAACCCTGCCCAAGTTGTCAGGGTGTGGGCAGAATGCAGCTAGCTTCTCATATAAACTGCCTCTTTCCCAGTTTAGACATAGCTCTTTCTTCTCCTCATTACTCAAATCTGCACAGTTCTTTCTCTGCTTAGGTCATTAAAACTCTGACCAGATTGTTCCTCCAAGCTCTGCTTATGAAATTTCAAGACATCTCTTAGTTCAAGGTTTCAAATCCTTGCACATGCATCCTTAAAATCAGTTCCAAAAGATCCTAAATCACATGCCAGGTTTCTATCAGCCAGAAACCCACTCCTCTGGCACCTATATTACAGTGTAAGTTACTTTCTCATTGGTGACACAACATACCCAACTAAAAGAATCTCATTGCAAGAATGTTTTTATATTGGCTTATAGTCCCAAGGGGAAGCTTCATGATGGCATGAGAAAGCATGGCATGAAGTAGGCTGCGCATCACCTCTTCCACTGCAGGTGGAAAGCAGCACTAGGAGAGTGAGTTAGCAATAAGGACTTGGCTATAACACATAAATCCTGCCCTCCAAAACACCTTCCACCTTCCAAATTGCTACTATCTGGCTACTTTACACTCAAAACACATGAGTTTTGGGGGGTACATCTGATTCAAACTACAACTAGTTTGCTAACAAGTTGTAGGAATACTCCTGTTCCTATCTCCTCAGCACTGGGAAGATGCTATCACAACCAGCTCTTGCATGGGTACTGGGGATTCAAATCAGGACTTTATTCTTATAGGGCAAGCATTTTACCCACTGAGCCATTTCCCCAGACACCAGAAATTTGTTATATTTCATGTCCATGAGATGTTAAAGTTATGGCAAAAAAAATTACTTGTGCTGCCTAACAGACTTGCTTTTATTGATTTATAAACTCAGATTTCATCTTGGATGTTCTTGCTGCTTTTTTCCTGAGGAATGTCTCACAAGCAGATTTCATCGAAAGGGCTTTCTTTTATTGGGTAAACTCATCTTCAACCAGACTGAATCAACTGCCAGACTGAAGTTTCTGTGCCTCTTCATATCTGTAAATTTAGTCATGCAATACCTGTGACTTGTCTTAGTGCATATCTTACTTTGTTGTCCTGTACCTCTACAATGCATAGAGGATGCATTTGTCTCTCTGGTGGGCAAACAGGATAAACAGCATCTTTGCAATGGCCTGGGACTCTGCCACCTGAAAAGGTTATTCCTGAGGTATTCAGCTCTGCTCTGATTAGATGGGTAGACTAGTCAAAAGGTTAGCAAGAAGCAAAGATGACAATCTGACAGGCACTGATTTTAATGAAATAACAGTAATAATTTTAAAATGTAGGTAGAGAATAAAGGAACTGAGTGCACTGTAGGAAATTGCACCTGAACTTTTGCATGTACATAAAATATTTCTACAGATCTCATGAATGTTCTCATGCCACCTTAGATCAGGAAGGCAACTTTTCTCTTTTCAAAATGCTTCATTTTTTTTGAATGCTCATACTTTATTTATAATGCTTTCAAACTGGAAACTGTTTAAGTGTCCATTAACAAGAGGACACAGTCCAAACTTCCATATGTTCTTAAAATGACATATAAATAATAGGTCAAAATATATTTATTCTCATCATAGGCTAGAGAGATAAAAGAGACAGATGCCATTGTTACCTGGATTTCAAAGGACATGAAACAGAGGGAATGCTTATTTAAAAGTTTAATTTACACACCATGTTTTTTGAAGAAGAGGGACTGTGACTTAGGACACAGCTTTTGCAAATTCCTTGATATGCACAGGTTTTATTGCTGTTTGTGTTTATTTGGCCATGAAGCAAGGAAGAATTTGGTGTATACTGGAGATAAAACTTGTACTTCTACCCATAAGCACCATTGGGAATAAGTGTGAAATTTGACCAAGAGCTCTTGTGGCTCAACAGTGTCTCAGTAAATAGTATGCTTTTAACTGCAGAGCAAGTTTCTTAGTCAAGTTTCTTATTGACAGCAAGGTCATGTATTACCCTTCAAGAGATCACCTTACAGAGTACAGATTACTACAAGTGAGGGGCCTGTCCTCATCCTCATGCCTCACTGAGACCCTGGTGTGCCTCACTTATGACAGCAATTGTGGCTGCTGTCATTTTGACAGAGATGAAGAGAGTGAAGGCATTGGGGTCCCATTGTTCTCCGTCTAATAATACTAATACTAGGCAGATGAAACCTAGTAGTGTCAAGGGAACCATGACCATAATCCCTGTGTATACTAATGACAGAATCATAGGGAGTTGCTTTGAGAATTGAGTTATCCTGGAAAATTTACGGGAATATCATAATTGTGCTAGTCCTCATGTATCAGTTACCTATAGAAAAAAAGTAATTGTCAGTTCTCATACATCCTCCCATGATAACAAGCTGATGGTGACATGTTTAGTTGCCCAATACAAATCACACATTGCCTACTGATGCCCATGTTAATTTAAATGATGACATAACTGCATTCTTGTTATCAATTTTTTTTTCACTTTCTTTTTATATTTTTAAAGATTTTATTTATTTATTTATTTATTAGAGACAGAGAGAAGGAGAGTAGAATGGGCATGCCAGGGCCTCTAGACAATGCAAACAAACTCCAGACATATGCACCCCCCTATGCATTTGGCTTAGGTGTGACCTGGAAAATTGAACCAGGATCCTTAGGCTTCACAGGCATGTGCCTTAACCGATAAGCCATCTCTCTAGCCCGCCTTTCACTTTTTTGTATCAGCTGAGAGTTAGCAAGGTTGCTGGGGGAGTTTATGGAACTGTGGAACCAGACAGGTGAATCCTCTACATTACAAATAAAGATGAAATTTTTGTGTGTGTATGTGTCTACAGTGTGGATGCATTTATGTATGCATATTTGTATATGAGTGTGAGCAGGGTGCATGTGCATGAGTACAAGTGGAAGCCAGGAGTTGATATCACATGTATTCTTCAATCACACAGGGTCTGTCACTCAAACCTGAGCTCACAGAGTTCAGCTAGACTAGCTAACCCACATCACAAGCCCCAGAGTTCCTCCTGCGTTCATCTCCCCAGCACTGAGATTGTAGGCTCACATATCTAGTTTTGATGTTGGAGCCTGGAATCCAAACTCAGATCCTCCTGCTTGTCTGTCCAACATTTAAACAAGTGAGCCATATCCTCAGCTCCCAAGGAGATGGATTTTAATCACAGTAATAAAAGATTACCTCATCTTTTAAATGGTTATTGTAAACACATTGCTAAGCATCAATGTTGTTCAATTCACTCATCACAGTGACAACAGGAGATAAGTTAGTTTGAACATGATGGAAACTGTGCCTCAAAGGAGTTGGAAACCTGCCCAAATTTTCCTATTATAAAAAGAGGAACAGCAGAGATTTCAGTTGTTTATGGTTTTATTTTGATTTTTTAAAATTCTTCATAAGTCAGTTGAACATAATGCTAACAATAACTCATGCCATAAGCATGATAATCAATACACAGCCATTTCCTTGTCACCCTGTTCTCAAATCCCTGACCTGGTTTGCTCCTTCTATAGTATACATCCATCCCTATAGGAACCTCCGAGTACATCCCTCATGTATAGCATCTTGTGATCCAATGACGGTATGTGGTGCCCGAGACCTGGATAGTCTTTGTTATTTTTTTTTATTGTATCTGTTTTTATTTTATTTATTTATTTTTTCTTTATTTTTTACTTTTTATCATTGATTTCATCCTGGGACATCAATAAGCCAAGAAGCATGTACATGTGCACATTATTTTTAATGTAATGCCAAGAGATCTCATCAGCTAATTGAATAATCAGACTTTCTTCTGAGCCAAAGGGGTGTTTGGTTGTTGCTCACTGAGAATAACAGAACATGTGGGAACACAGATGGCTGGGCCAGTTGATCGAGGGATTTCTCTAGGAAAATTTAGCTATGATTACTTACTGTCATAGTCAGCTTCAGACTTCTGGGATGGACTTCCAAACCGGGCACAGTTTATGGGAGGAAGGGATTTATTTCTGGCTTACAGATTCAAGGGAACTTCTGTAATGGCAAAAAAATAAAAATAAAATAAAATAAAAAAATTTAAAAAAAGGAGGAAACTCACCACAAAAAGCAAGAACAAAAACTTGCAGCCAAACAGCAGGAAACCCAGGGAAAAGTCACACTGCACTCTGCATACCTTAGGCTGAAATCCCAGATCTGTCCCCAAACACACCTTAGGGCTGCACCTTAGGATCCATACACAGTGATGACTCTTCCAGCCAGGTAGCTAAAAATCCAATTTGCAACCTTGAATAAAACTCCTGACTCTATTGGGGGACATCCAATAAAACTACCACACTTACAACACTAGTTAAAGGGGCATGTGTCGCTCTCATTTGCAATGATGTCTGCAACTTTCCTCTGATGGTTTGCACTGTGTTTTGCTGAGCTAAGAGGGTTTTGACCTGGGCAACTGCTAGGTTTTCTTACAGGCTACTAAAGTGTATTCAGATATGGAGCCTGTATTTGAATTACTTACATTTAGGTGAGCTTGGACTCTGGAGTTAGTGTTTTGTTTTGGGACAGAAGAATGAGTGGGGATACTCATGTACTAATAACTTCCCAGATGTTTTTATGAACACTAAAACCTGAAAAGCTTTCCTTAGAATATTCTGCTGAGGGTTTCATGGTCTGTGAGCCTCCTGAGATTTGCATCACATATATGTACTTCAGCATTTTATTATTTGTCAAACAATGAAGTTTGTGATAAATTCTAGAGGAATCTGGGAGCCCAATGGCTGAAATATTCTGAAGCAGCCATGGCAAGGTGATGATATATAGATAGCATGTTGTACCAGCCAAACGGAAAAGGAAGGGTATGTCTTTCCTGGAAATGAATCCTTACACAGAGTAAATAATCACTGCCCTTCCAAAATGAGAGTGGATCCCAAGGAACCATCTTCCTCACTATCCATACAATTTACGTGTGCGCTGTAACAAGGATATAAGGATGTAGTCTTTAACTGTAACGTAATGATTAGTAACTCAAGCCATGAAAACAGATATAGTGAGTTAGAAATATTGCTTTCCCATTTATTAGCTCTGTGACTTCACAAAAATAATTTTGACACTCTAGTCCTCTGTTTTGAAATATTTTTAAAATATCTTATTAAAAGTTTGTATAAACCTTTAATCCCAGCACTTGGAATGCAGAGGTAGAAGGATTGCCATGAGTTCAAGGCCACCCTGAGACTAGTGAATTATAGGTCAGCCTGGGCTAGAGAGTGAGACCGTATCTCCAAAAACAAAACAACAACAACAACAAAATTGTATGAGACATAATTGGTTTGATTAGACCCATATTACTTAAGACAGTGACTGGCACATGACAAGTATTCAGTAAGCTGTTACACTGCAACTGCAACATAGAGATCAGATTAGTCAACTATTAGCACTAACAATTGTAACAAGCATAATGCCTAACGTCCGAATGTGAATAACCTGTTGCTTGGAACATTTCCACCATCTCTGTAGTTTTAGTCCCATGCTTTTCTATTTCAGGTATCTGAAGGCAAAGTAGGACCTTTTGTTTGTTTGTTTTAGTTTCATTTAAAATTTTTTATCTGACTTTATATGTTCCTTAAAGAATTTGTAACTCTTTGCTCAAGGTAATCTACTTCCTGACATTTTGTTATTTTATATTTTCTCTTTAAGTTAATTTTCAATACACACACACATGGCCTTGTGAATAAATATATTACATATAGTCATAAATGTATTATTGAATATATCAGTAATCAGTGTGTTATTGATCAATAATATATTTACATGAAAGAACTTCAAGTTTTTTTGTATAAAATCTATATAAACTTTCATATATTTCATAAATTCAAACTTAATGATTTGGAAAATATATAGAAGCAAAAATGAAAAAAATAAACTTCAAAGATATTAATAATAGGAGTCCACAATATTAGAAATCTTTGTCTCAACCATTCAATTTTGAACATGGTATATAGTAGGATTTCAGTAAACTTATGAATACAATTTGTTTTTCTGAGGAAAAGAAATAAGATATGAAAAATATCTGAATAAACAGATTATATAATTGATTATAACTGACAGTTTTGTTTTTAGTTGCATTTTCTGCTGTTTTTCTCAATGAATATTGATTATTTGTAGAACATTTTATGAAATTTGAAACTTGTAAAGAAGCAGTACTGAACTTAACATTATTATATTTAATTCAAGGCAATTTAATTTAACATAAAAATAATCTTTGCAATTACTAGCTTTAGTAAATAGTTTTGTTGGCAAAGGTAGCAAGATCACCTTTTTAAAAGTTTTATCAATGTGTAATAACAGAAATTTTCAAGCCTTTATCCACTAGATTGTAAATTAGAAGGCAGATTTGAAAGTTATTATACTAGTATGTCCTTAGACATATGGTCCCTGTACTTACAACCAAGAAATTGTGTGTGTGTGTGTGTGTGAAGTCAAATCTTGATATACATTGAGCCATAGGGAACAGAGGAAGTAATGGGAATATTTATGCATTAATAACTTTTCAGATGATTTTATGAACACTAAAACCTGAAAAAATATTCCCTAGAATATTCTTCTTCATATATGTATACACACATTTCATATGCTTGTGTGATATTTCAAGTATTGATGTAATCTGCCCCACATTTATGGGATGAGCATTGAATCAGACAAACTTAATGGGAGGAATGGGATTTACTTTAAGTTTTCAGATCCAGGGGAAGTTCCATCAATGGCAAAAGCATCTGGCCCCCCACTCGCAGATCAAAGCAGAGAGAAACAACCAAACAGTCAGAAAACACCAAAAAGCAGTAGCCAGCATATCCAGCAATGAAACTCTTCTCTCCACACCTTTGGGCTGGAATCTAACATCCACCCCAAACACAATTTTGGGCTGGACCCCAGGATCCACCCCTATTAACAACCTCCTCCAGCCAGGCAGCTGGAGAACCCAGTTATAAGGTTAATTTTAATAATACATCCAAATTTATTGGGCCATACATTTTCAAACTACCACAAGCATATTCTATAGATTATTTGTCGATTATAGAGGTGACACATTAAATTGTCTTCTGCTTAGATGGAAACAAGTTTAGAAACCTCGGAGACTGAAGGAGGAAGTGATATACAGACAGATGAAGAACACACACTGAGACATGGAGACCATGGGGGAGAGACAGGGAGACTAAATCGGAATCACAGAGGTCCAGAGATCCAAACAGAACACAGAAAGAATAAATAAAACCAGAGGAAAGAGAGCAACAAGGGAGTACATGAAATTCATCAGTGAGTTTATGACGTAACACAATATGACTTGATCTCACATTCATTAGACTCTGCTAATGTACAAACACAGTCTACATCCTGGCACATATTTTGAAAATCTTGTTTATAGATGCTGTCCTAGTACTGAAGGTCCCATGAAATCAGTGATGGATTACAGGGCTATACAAAAAATTCATTTCCTATTTGTTGTAGTCAGCTCCACCTTGCTGAGATGAACATCCAGCCAGACACAGTTTATGGGAGAAATGGTTTTATTTCAGGCTTACAGATCCAGGGGATCTTCAATCAGTGATGGAAGAGGCTGGCTCCCTTATGTAGATCTAGGTAGACAGAAATCTTCAAACAGCCAGCTCCACAAGCAAGCTCAAACCAGCAAAATTCAAATTGTTTTCTCCATACCTTTGAGCTAGATCACTCTCCAAACACACCTTAGGGCTACACTCCAGGATCCATCCCCCATAACACCTCCTCTACCAGGCTGCTGCAGACTTAATCTGTAACCATAACCTTAATCACAAATACCTGAGGCTATGGGGACACACATTTGCATTCAAACTACCATCTACTCAAAAAATTGTTCAAATAACTCATCACTTCTGAGTTTACAAAAAAAAAGTATTTCAAACACATTTCTTTTTTGCTTAAATATATTTCATATTTTTTACTCCAGTGTTTTGATTTATAACTCAGCTCACAAAGGCTATGATTTGGCTGTCTAGTTTGTTAGACAATTTTACATCTGGAAATCAAAACAGAATTGGCCATTTCAATTCCTTTGAACACTATACTTTTGAGTTCATGTCTTGGAGTGAATGTTATGGTGCCAACCATTTAGATACAATTGCTGCTGTGGCCACAATTGTCTTTGGGGCACTAGAGTTGGTAATGACATCATTCACTGTGACAAGGGAACATTTCTGTGATTGATTTGAAGTTGGAGGGAAATGCTACCACACCCTGATGTACTCTCTCCCTTTGCTTGTACTTTGTGAAGCAGATGGAGCCTCAGTACTACAGAAGAAGATGAGTGGGTGTCCATGTGTGCTGAGGTCAACACTACAAACAACAACATTTAGCCTCATTTTGTTTCTGATGAAAGCCTGATTTCTTGTTTACATGCATGCATCTTCTTGCTGTGTCCATCCCCATGACCTAATCACTTCTGACCACTCACCTGCTAAAGGTTCTGTTTCTAATATCATCATGGTGAGTATCAGGGATTCCACACATGCGTTTTGGAAGAACATAAATGGTCAGTCTGTGGTATCTGGCTGTGTCTTTATTGTAGGATTGCAAGAACTGTCCCTGTGACTTGACTGAGTCTATGTGTTGAGTGAAATATCTATGTGTTTCCTACACTGTCCATCACTGTTCATTCTGCCACTAAAATACAAACCCTGTGTTGTCTGCTTCAGTTATTGAGGAAAACCAAGGAATTGTGCCATGACTGCTACCTGAGAGAGAATGAGTGAGTCAGAAATTTGTCAAGCATACTCTTTTTTTTAAATAAAAATTTTCTTTATTTATTTACATTTTCTTTATTTATTTGAGGGAAAGTAAGAGACAGAAAGAGGCAGACATATATAGAGACATATATAGACACATGTGTCACCTTGTGCATCTGGTACTAGGTAACTGATGCCGAGTTTTTAGGCATTGCAGGCAAGCACCAGAACTGCTGAGCCATCTCTCCAGCATGCTCTTGATACAGCCATCTCAAAAGTTAGAGATACCTCATTGTGAGCCATTGTAAACTCATCCCTAGCACACAACAGCACAAAGATGAGCTGCTCTTCTGATTCCTGAACTAACTGTCTGTATCTCTGGGCTCCTGAATGAGATGTGCACTAGTAAAGCAGGTGGTCAAGGCTTGTGAGTCTCTGCTGCCGTCCAACCTTAAATGAGACTACTCAGCCATTTGTATCTTCCAAGTCTGCTACTACTAGCATTATTTCTGATGCTTGGCAACCATTTGCTGAGAAATTTTAATATGGCCTCATCTTAATACAGGGAATTGTACATAGTTACTTCATGTCAAGAAGGTTTTATTTTAGATATTAATGGATAAAACCAGAAGACACATTCAAAACCTCTATCCTATCCCAATAAGCTGAATCATTGAAATTGGGACTTACCAAACAAAGGATTAATTTATTACATGTGACACAAATTAATACACTAATGACAAATAAGTGAATCCCCTTCGCTGTGGATTTTCTTCTCTAGAATCTGACTTTCTTTAAAGTTATCCTTGGTTTAAGCTTCTCAGGAAAGGATATGAAATTTGAGCTGGGCTCAAATTTGGGCTTGATGTGGGAGACTGTAGAAGAGGGTACAGGAAGTACATTTTATGCACTATTGTATGGACTGTGTGACATTGTTAGTAAATTGAAAAATAGCTCACAGAAATAACTATTAATGCTCTGTTCCCACTGGAAATTATGAATGTTGCCAATATAAAAATTATATTAGGATATATTTTTAGCAGAATGTCCAAAATAGAACTTTTCATTGAATTCTGGATTGTTATGAATATTAATAAGCTATTACTAAAACTAAAAATGCTATTTAGGTACTCATTGATGGAGAGAAACATGCCTCAGGAGACTTTCACAATCCATTTCAGCATGTGTGGGGAAATTGTTTCATGAGATAATAGCTCTATGTCCTGGGAATCTCTGCTCACTGACATCCAGACTATTGCAACCTGAGGAATTAAGTTCTATGTCAAGAACAAGTTTTAGAAAAATAAACCCTTTTTTACACTGTCTTCAAGCTATAGCCATTGTCTTTATGCTGACATTTATAAATCTTCTTTGAGAGTGTTAATGTAAAATCTATAACTGATTAAGTACTGGTGACTATATGAATTCATTCAATTATACTTATTATACATGGAGCATATGGTCTCTCTCTTTTCTTTTTCTCCATGGTCTCATTGTGATTGGAAAAAAAAAAGTCTACTTTTTGTTCAAAGAAATACCTTCACTAATTTTACCTTGGCTATGAGTTTGGGTCACTCAACTTATAAAAGGTGACATGGAGATCAAGCTTTAAAGAAGCCAACTTGCTTTCTGAAGGACATTACCTTTGTGTAAAGTGATTGGAGACATCAGTAAAATTATATGAGAGAGAATAAAACAGCTCATTACAGTAGAGTTACCTAGTTTATGAGCACCGTTGAATTAATTATTAAAGGCTAAGACATTAAGAGAAATTTTAACAGCATTCCATTAAGGTCAAAGTGCCCAAGATGCAAGTTTAAATGACACTGGCCATTGTATTGTCTCACTAATTCTCTTTTCTTTTGGGTAGATGAATGGTGATATGAGACAAGCCTGGAATAAGTCAGGAGAAGGCATCATGTCCACCTTTAGCTGTTAATTAACTCTGACTTGTTGTGTGGCATGTCCTAAAGTTGTGGTAAGTAGTTAACATTGACTTTGAGGAATTCATGTGATGAAAGCACCTAGCATAGGGAGGGAACTTCATTCACCCTAGCTTTCCAGGATATGTTTGTCTCAATTTCTGTGTTATCTTTTTCCAATGGTAATATTTTAGGAAGTTCCTCTGAAACATGGAGTTTCACAAGCAATGGCCCAGGATGCAGTTATGAGGCTGTTATGAGTCTATAGCTGTTCACTTCTGATGTATTTATTTAGTTTTAGCTTTTCTTAGGCATTAATTTCTGCCTCTGGGTAGTAAGTATAATACTACTGTCCATTGTAGCTTGGGTTCAAAGTGGGATACCCAGGGGCACACTGTGGTTGAAAGCTCCAGCACTAAGCACACAGAAACCTTCAAGTTACTGCCACCCGATACGTGTTTCTTTACATTAAAGTGTGCCTATTCATAAAATAAGAAAACAAAAATAAATATCCTGTGATCATTAAGAGCCTGGCATGAAACAAGACACAGGAACAAACATTCTTTAGCTTAGTGCTTACCACATGATAGTTGATCAAGAAATGTTAATTGGAATTATTTAAATTTCTTTTTAGCCTTTACTAAGGAAATCCTTAATAACCAAAGATGGATGTCACAGAACAATGTACTTCTAGTTCTTCCAAGAAAAAATAAATCATACCTCACACACTCCCAGTTTTATCTTTTTCTACTTTACCCTAATTTTATATGTGGCAAAAAGGAAGCTGCAGTAGACAGGACTATCCATTCAAAGCCAATGAATTTCTCTTCTTAGGAGCCACATGGCTGTGAGCCCAGCAGATTTCTGGGGACCAGTGGCAGAAAGCTGCTTCTTGTATACAATGGATTTCACATCTTACTCAGGGAACTAAATGTTTCCTCAAGCAAGGTGACATGCAGGGTCTTTCCCTTCCTGTTTGACTATTTCCCAATTCTAGGCTCAGACACAATAACACACCTGGTAGAATACCACATAGTTTTTTTTATGCTTTCTGAAAGAACTGAATTACCTCACAGAAGAAAAGAGATGAAGAATTGTTCTGTGGTCTCAACTGCAACCTGTTCTCATGGAAGAATGTACAGTGTATCATACTGTGTATGATGAAGTTTAAGATGGTCCCTGTTAAAATATACACTGTTAACAAAAATAAATAAATAATAAATAAATTAACAGGAAATGCTGTCATCACTTTCTATCTACCATTTACAGGTTGACTTCCTGAATCCTTGTAAAAGCTATTAACACCCCAGCTTTATGTGTATGCCACATTCTTTTGGGAACAAGTAATTATTCCAGTGTTCAGACATATGACATTGAGCACTCCCACCATTTCTAAACCTGAATTCCATTACTGTATGATGGAGGTAGTCATGCCTGCCCTGAATTCTTGTTCAAATAAAATATCAACATTATAATTCTGGTCAAAGACTTGGAGATGTGTAAGGAGCCTCCATGTGATCTAACATAGCTTTCACCTGATGAAGAAGAAAAGATGGACTTCTTTTCATTCATTAATTTAGCAGCATCTCAGAGAAGTAATCCAGCAGCTTCAGACTGAGCCCCCATGCAGAGGAAGCTGTGCCTCCTCCCTTCTATAGTGTCTGTATGTTAAGAAGTTGCTCCTTGTTGGAACCTTTGCTGCACACATGAAATTGGAGCCCTCTGGGAAATTTGACCTTTGGTTTATGTTTTACTTCTTGTTCCAGTCAGGTTCACGTTGCTGGCAGAAGTCACTTGACCAAAACCAGCTTGTGGGGAAAAAAAAAAAAAAAAAGGTTTATTTTGGCTTACAGGCTCTATCTAGGGGCAGCTCCATGATGACAGGTGAAAACAATGATATGAGCAGAGGGTGGACCTCATCTCGCCAACATCAAGTGGACAACAGCAACAAGAGAGTGTGCCAAACACTGGCAAGGGGAAACAGGATATAACACCCATAAGCCCACCCCCAATGATACACTGATTCCAGGAGGAATTAATTCTCAAATTTCCATCAACTAGGAACTTAGCATTCAAAACACCTAAGTTTATGGGGGACACCTGAATCAAACCACCACATTCTACCCTTGGCCCATCTGATAATCATCTGTGATGTAAAATTCAATACATTCATCCAACTTTAAAAGTTCCCATAGTATTTATCACTACCAATGACGTTCAAACATCCCCATAGTTCAACGTCTTTTAACTGAGCCATATTACCAAAAAACTCCCCTCAAAACTCATGATGGCACAGAATAAACACTCGCACTGCAAAAGATAGCATTGGGCATAGCAAAGAAATATTCAACCAATACACTATTTAAGTAGGGCAAACATCAAATTCTATAGCTCTAAGTCCAACAACTCTAGTTAGTGACAAATCTCCAAGTCTGATAATTCTAACCAGCAAGAAGTCTCACCCTTCCAGCTAGGCTAATTACAGTCCTAGAAACTTCCTCTGGGGCCAGCAGCTCTCTTTAGCAGCTGTTTCATGGTTCCAGCATCTCCAATATGTCTCCACTGCAAGCAAGAGTTCATCCTCCATCGGTCTCCATGCAGGCATCCATCAAACCTGCTACACACTACCCATGGCCTTTTCCAAACACAAGACCATGGCAAATTTGGTGATCTTCCCTTCTCTTACATTTCTTATACTCCATAGTACTAAGTGGGGTGCCAATTTGTTAATCTGAGGGGAATAAAGCAGACTTTAGCATTTAGGCTCCTTCAAAAGAGTCTATATTCTTCCTATTGTACCAGTCTCAAAGGTTTTAATCACTCATCTAATTGTAGCTGAATGGGCATAAGGTTCAGCCCAAAGATTTCATTTTTGTTCCATATTCCTCTGCTCACACTAGTCCTTTTCTACACAATGCAACTCTGCACAGATTCTCATGACATGGACATGACAACAAGCCTCTCACACAAACTGTTTCTATCCCAGTCCAGGAAAAGCTCTTTCTCACCCTCATAAACTAAACCTCACAGTCTTTAGTTCTTACTGTATTCAGGTCTTTCAACCATGACCAGAATAGTCCATCAAGCTGTACTTACAGCACTTCACGTCATCTCTTAGGCCAAGGTTTCAAATCCTGCCACATTCCTCTTGAAAATCCTCTTGAAATTCCTCTTGAAAAGGCCAAAGCCACACAGTCAGGTGTCTAGCATCAATGACACCACTTTCAGTACCAACTTTACTGTTGTAGTCAGGTTCTCATTTCTGGCAGATATCACCTGACCAAGAGCATCTTGTGAGAAAAAAAAAAAAAAAAGGTTTTCTTGTTGCTTACAGATTCAAGGGGAAGCTCCATGATGGCAGGGGAAAAGACAGCAGAGGGTGGACATCATGTCCTCACCACTATCAGGTGGACAACAGCAACAGGATAGTGGCAAGGGGAAATGGGCTATAACACCCATAAGCCAGGCCCCAATAATACACTGCCTACAGGAGGCATTAATTCCCAAATGTCCATCAACTGGGAACCTAGCATTTAAAATGACTGAGTTTAGGGGGACATCTCTTCAAACCACCACACTTTTGAAACCAACAATAAATTTAATGCTGTAAAATTTCCATCCCTTTTTTTTTTTTAAGGTTGTCAATTTGTCTTTGGTTCCTTTGGGGTTCTGATCTCAACTGAATCATGAAATAGAACATGGGATTAAATGTGCCTGCACACTCCCAAGAGTCCCGGAAATTTAAGTTATAACACTCCTGGATAATCACCAGGGGCAGACATGATTGTTATAAGATGTTAGGGTGAGGACATGGAATAAGTCTGCATGAATCTTAGAGCTGTGATCAGGAAAACACATAAGTCTGGACATAGAGTGGCACACACATCTGTGATCTCAATGCACCTACAACATTAGGAGGCAGAGTCAGGAGAATCCTGAAGTTCATAGGCCAGAAATTATGACACCTAAGCATCAGAAAACACAAGGGAGATACTGCCTCAAGAAGAAGGTGGAAGGAGACAACAAATACCCTGATGTTGACCTCTGACCTCCTGGTGTGAGGTGGCATATGTTCTCTGTTCATACTATACAGACATGCACACCCATTAACAAACCCTTCTAAGTGATTTAGTGAATATCAGTTACACCTCAATTATTAGTTTACAAAAGCAAATAAATGCATACTTTACCTTATATCTTGGTCATGTTACAAGTTAGCAGAGTTATTAGGAAAAATTATTAGAACCTATTGAGCTGGAGAGCTGCCAGACACATTGACATGTGTGTACGTATGTGTTTATCTGAGTGTGGGGAAGGTGTGCTTTTTAAATATCTTACATGTTATAATGGTGAGTAACAAAACTCACTGATAGAAAAAAAAAAAAAAGTCCCAACACAAGCTTCAATAAATAGCCTCTCCTATAATAAAAAGAATTTTCCTGGAAATTAATGCTGTTCTATATTAGACAGAAAAAAATAATGCACATTAACCCTGACCTGGAAAGAATGGAACCCCAAATATGTGAGTCGAACTATTTGGAACCTCCTCTTTTATTATCAGGATTCTATCAGCTTCAAGTCCCCATCTTCATATGAGCAGATGAGTCATTGGGTGTGGTTGTTAAGACTGTCATGTTTCCATGCCACTATAAAGAATTCATATTATTTTACAAACTCCACAAGTGCACTGTCTCAGGTAAGTTTAAATATTGGTCATGGAACACACAAAGTTAAGTATTTCTAGAACGCCATACTGGTGCTCCTCTCCTATTTAGGGCATCTTGTTAAGAACATTCCTATTGGGCTGGAGAGATGGTTTAGTGCTTAAGGAGCCTGCCTGCTAAGCCTAAGAACCCGGTTCCAATCTCCAGGTCCCACGTTTAGCCAGATGCAAGGTGATGCAAGGACGCAATGCCACACTTGCCCACAAAGGGGCGCACTCATCTGGATTTTGTTCACAGCAACTGAGAGACTGCTGGCACACCCATTCTCTATCTGTCTCCCTCTCCCTCTCTGTCTGTCTCTCTCTGTGTCTCTCCAAAAATAAATAAAATTAAAAAAAAAACATTCCTATTGTTTGTTCTCTAAGATTTGTGCAGCTGATGGATCTTAGGGTGGGGGAGACATGTAGACACCTTGCCTTAAGCTGAGCTGATGCCACAGCTCAGTTCAGGCATCTGTTGACATGGAAGTTTCCTCCCATTTACATACCACCCCAACATACATTTAGAACTCAAGAACAAACATGTGGCTGACATGCCAGCATTCAGGAGGCTAAAGCAGATGGATCAGGAGTTCAGGGGTTACATGGTGAGACATTGCCAAAAACAGAGATGAAGGAAGGAAGAGAGGAAGGACTACTTCAAAAGTTCATTAGCCTATTGCAATCATCAAACTGATATCCATTAAAACATTAAGGGAGTAAAAGGCTCATTTCTTTATAATATGTTCAATTCTTGCACAGAAGGAGAGAGGTAGAAATGGCTTCTTTCCAGTAACGGCCACCACATCATGATATGACCCATGAAACTATTCAGAAAAATGAAATATTACTCCCAGAAATCTGTGTCATTCAGATTCATGGGGTTATGTTGTGAAAACACATACAATGAAGGGGGTCAGCATGAGATCATAACCTGGAACAGAGCTACAGGGACAGGTAGGTGTCCTATGAATCACAACCTAGAAAAACATGTTCCACACAAAGTATACAATGGGCTCATCCAGGTAGACAGTAGCCAAAGGCATAGTGAAGTAGTTCATTTAGTCAAAATCCAAAAGTTGAGGACCAAGCAAGCAGGAATCGGTGCTCTCCTTTCACCAGAGGTAAATGATTACAACATTCCAGAAGTCTTTGTTTATTTTATAAGGCTGAGGTCCCAGTTTGGCACTTGAGACCCATATGGGCTTTATGTGTTGTGTTATAATTAAACAGTAGAAATGAGTTTTAACACTCTGCTAATTCTCAGGTTGTATTTGTCATCAATCCAGGAAAGCTTGAAGTGATATTTTCCATTAGCAGTGTACATTTTGATACACGAGGGGCCATTTTTATAATACCTTTGATATGTACTTGCTCAATTCTCTAATTTACTCAATAGTATTAGGCTTTAAACCAGGTTTTCCCTTGAACATTATTTGTTTTGTACCCACTCTAAAACTCTGGAAGCCTTCCCACGGGACTTACAACAGTTGTCTCTGATATTCCGAAGCTCTCCCTTCCCCACATGCTCAGAAAATGGGAGCCCTGAATCGCAGCTGATTTGAAGTCTGAACAGACTCAAGTGTGACGGCAACTTCACTGTTTGTTCACCAGACTGTTAAACCTGTCATTTCCCAAGGCTGCCTCAGAGAAAAGTTTTATTTAATTGGTTAAGCATGAGAAACAAAAATATCCAGGAATCCTGTTTGTGGGTTTGTTTTGTTTTTCCTACCAGAACATTTTGTCATTAGTTATCACTGAAGTCCAGAGAGAAATGAACCTGGTGAGATGACCCATTAAAGATTAAGAATCAAAATTAAAAATTGCAATATGCAGCCAGGTGTGGTGGTGCACACCTTTAGTCCAAGCACTAAGGAAGCAGAGGTAGAAGGATCAACGTGAGTTTGAGGCCACTTGAGACTACATAGTGAATTAAAGGTGAGCCTGGGCCAGAGTGAAACCTTACCTCAAAAAAATTTTTAAAAAATCTTACCATCTGTTTCTCAAGGGAAACCAAGGGCCTTGGCAATAGCCTTTAATGTTTTGGAGGCACCAGGGGACTCCCTAGCCAACAACTTACTGGCACTGAAATTTTTCTAGATACAATCTATAGCTTCTGGATGTGCCATTATTCAAAAAAGTGGGCTTACATAACTCTTATTCAGAATATCTAGAATTTTGATTGACCTCCCTCCCCACCCTTCTTTTACACAGTCTCTTTCCCTGGCCTCACTTAGGCCTTTCTCCTGCCTATAATCTGTTCTTCTATTTCATATATACAATACCATCCCCTTAAGTCCTTCCTTCTTCTCCCTCCCTTATAGCCTTTTTCTAGCTTACTGGCCTCTGCTACCAATTTTTGGATCTAGCTCACACACAAATGTATACATTTGTAACTAGGATACACATATATATGAGAGAGAACATGTGATGTTTGGCTTTCTGAGCCTGGGTTACCTCACTTAGTATAATCCTTTCCAGATTCATCCATTTCCCAGAAAATTTCATAATTTCACTTTTCTTTACTGCTGAATAGAACTCCATTGTATGAATGTACCACATCTTTATTATCCATTCATCTGTGGAGGGACATCTAGGCTGTTTCCATTTCCTAGCTATTGTGAATAGAGCAGCAATAAACATGGTTGTGCAAGTATCTCTAAGGTAATGAGAAGAGTCATTCAGTTATATGCCTAGGAGTGCTATAGCTGGATCATATGGTAAATATATTTTTAGCTGTCTCAAGAACCTCCACACTGATTTCCACAATGGCTGGACCAGATTACATTCCCACCAACAGTGTAGAAAGTTTCCTTTTTTTCTGTATCCTTGCCAACACTTATTGTCATTTGATTTCTTGATGGTAGCCATTCTGACAGGAGTGAGATGGAATCTCAAAGTAGTTTTAATTTGCATTTCCCTGATGGTTAAGGATGTAGAACACTTTTTAAGATGTTTACATGACACCTGTATTTCATCTTCTGAGAACTCTCTATTTAGTTCCATAGCCCATTTTATTTGATTGTTTGATTTCTTTATTGTTCTGTTTTTTGAGTTCTTTGTATATTCTGGATATTAATCCTCTGTCAGATGTATAGCTGGCAAAGATTTTCTCCCATTCTGTAGATTGTCTCTTTGTTCTATTCAGTGTCCTTTGTTATACAAAAGCTTTGTCATTTATGAGATCCCAGTGGTTGATTAGTGGTTTTATTTCCTGAGCAATTGGGGTTATATTCATAAAGTCATTGCCTATGCCAATATGTTGAAGTGTTTCCCCAACCTTTTCCTCTAGCAGTTTCAGAGTTTTAGGTCTGATATTAAGGGCCCTGATCCATTTGGACTTGATTCTTGTGCATGGAGAGAGAAAAAGATCTATTTTCATCCTTCTACATGGAGATATCCAGTTTTCCTAGCACCACTTGTTGAAGAGGCTATCTTTTCTCCAATGAATATTTTTGGCATTTTTGTCAAAAATAAGATGTACCTGCCTGGATTACCATCTGGAACCTCTCTTCTGTTCCATTGATCTACATGTCATTCTCTGTGCCAGTACCATGCTATTTTTGTTACTATGGCTTTGTAATATAACTTAAAATTGGTATAGTGATACCACCACCCTATTTTTGTTGCTCAACATTGTTTTGGCTATTCGAGGTTTTTTGTGTTTCCAGATGAATTTTAGGATTGCTTTTAGTATTTCTGTGAAGAATGCCATTGGGATTTTAATGGGAATTGCATTAAATGCGTAGATTGCTTTTGGAAAGATTGACATTTTCACAATATTGATTATTCCAATCCAAGAACATGGGATGTCTTTCCATTTCCTTGTGTCTTCTGCAATTTCTCACTTGCATCCTTTAAAGTTCTCATTGTAGAGATCCTTCACTTCTTTGGTTAAGTTTATTCCAAGGCACTTTTTTTTTTTTAGGCAATTGTAAATGGGAGAGATTCCCTGATTTCATCCTCTCCATGTTTGTTGTTAGCTACTGATTTCTGTGTATTTATTTTGTATCCTGCTACGTTGCTAAAAGTGTTTATCAGCTCTAACAGTTTGCTGGAAGAGTCTTTAGTGTCTTTTATGTATAGAATCATATCATCAGTAAATAATGATAATTTGATCTCCTCCTTCCCAATTTGTATCCCTTTTATGAGTGTCTCTTGCCTTCTTGCGATAGCTAAGACTTCCAGTACTATATTAAATAAAAGTGGGGAAAGTGGACACCCTTGTCTTATTCCTGAATTTAGTGGAGAAGCTAAAGTTTTTCCCCATTTAGTATTATGTTGGCTGTAGGTTTATCATAAATAGCTTTTATTATGTTGAGATATGTACCTTCTATGCCCAGTTTCTGTGATACTTTTACTATGAAGGGATGTTGAATTTTGTTGAATGCCTTTTCTGCATCTATTGAGATGTTCATGTGATTTTTGTCCTTACTACCATTTACATGGTGTATTACATTTATTGATTTGCATATGTTGAACCACTCCTGCATCTCTGGGATAAAGCCTCCGTAGTTGGGGTGAATAATCTTTCTGATATATTCTTATATTCTGTTTGCCAGTTTGTGTTCAGAATTTTTGCATCTGTGCTAGTTTGAATATATGTCCCCCAATATATTTCAGTGTTTTATTAGTTATAGTTTGCATCTACAATCACCTTGCTAGAGGCATTGTCACTGGGGGCCAGTCTTAAGGTGTGGTGGGTTTGAGATTCCATTGTAAAGATATGCAAAGTGTGCCTAGCAGGAGTTCCTGAAGTGTGCTGTGTGACTTTTTGGCTGTAGTTTTGCTCAGTGTGCTGTGTAGCTGGCGGCTTGGTTTTTCTCTCTCTTGCCTGGTCCTGTGAGAGCAGACCGCTTCTCCTGCCATTATGGAACTTCCCCTGGATCTGTAAGCTTCAATAAATAATATCCCTTCCTCCATAACTGTGCCTGGTCTGGAAGTTCATCTCAGCGAACCTGAAGCTATCTGCTACAGTAAAGTGGTACCGAGGAGTGTGGGGTGAGATGAATCAGACCTTGTGGATATTCATCTTTTGGAAACTTTGTTTTGGAGGAATGGTCATGGACTTGCTGCTTGGAACTGAAGATGCCTTCTGGAGTGGTAAGCCAGTTTTATGGACAATTCTGATGAGAGTTTGAGAATGCTAGTGCAGACAGTATTGAACTCCGAGGCTTGGCTTATGAGCTTTCTCAGGGGAAGGAAAGAGTGCAGAGAACTTTGTTGGAACTGGGCTACTGGCATAAGGGATGGCTACGTTCCGCTATCCAGGCCCAGAAAGTTTGATCAAGGTTGAATTTGTAATGGACTGATGTGCTTAGCTAAAGATAATGGACTGAGATTTTAAGATTTTTAAGTTGGAAAACCTCAAGCAAGTTAAAATTAGAGGCACTGAGACTGATTTTAGGTTAATGGGGTTGCTATTATCAACACATTAGCAATCTTAAGGAAGGTGGAAGGAAGGTGGCCTGACTGCTTTACATTAAAACAATGGAGAGGATGCCTGAGGAGACTATTAGAAATGCAAACTATTGGAAAGAGTTGACTGGAGAAGGAACCTGATTTTCAAGGCTATGATTTATTTTGTCCCTGGATTAAGAATATTGCTGTGTCCTGCACACCTGGTATTAGTTTTGGAAATATGAAAATGCATGGAGTGGTCATGAATTGCACACAGTTCCAGGAGCTGCTGCTGAGATGCGGCATGAGGCAGGGCATGTAGACTCTCAGGAATAGGCTGGAAGAGCCTTTGGAATATGGACCATGTTTTGCATGGAGACCTGAAGATGTTTTGGATATACCAGGACTATGCAAGGACTACCATGGAGTGCAGTGTTGGCCTGGGATTGAAGTTTTCCCTGGTGACTCTGCCCAGCAGGAGGGGCGGAATTGGAAAACCTGGAGACTGTCAGTCTGTGGTTATATTGAACTTGAATTGCAGAAGTTTGATGACTGTTGATGGTGGTTGAGTTTGCATTGTTCTAGTCTCTCCTTGCTATGCCTTATACCAGTTAAAATTGTTTACTATGTGCCTTTACATGTTGAAAGTATTTAACTTGTTTGATTTTACAGGACTCACTATCTTAAGTTGATCAAGACTGTGAGAACCTGTGAAATTGGACTAAGTACAATTTACAATGTGTGATAGTTATAAATCTATTGGGGGCCAGGAGCTAAATCTATTGGGGGCCAGGGGCAGAATGTGGTAGTTTGAATATATGTCCCCCAATATATTTCAGTGTTTTATTAGTTATAGTTTGCATCTGCAATCACCTTGCTAGAGGCAATGTCACTGGGGGCCAGTCCTAAGGTGTGGTGGGTTTGAGATTCCATTGTAAAGATATGCAAAGTGTGCCTAGCAGGAGTTCCTGTAAGTGTGCTGTGTGACTTTTTGGCTGTAGTTTTGCTCAGTGTGCTGTGTAGCTGGTGGCTTGGTTTTTTTCTCTCTTGCCTGGTCCTGTGAGAGCAGGCCACTTCTCTTGCCATTATGGAACTTCCCCTGGACCTGTAAGATTCAATAAATAATATCCCTTCCTCCATAACTGTGCCTGGTCTGGAAGGTCATCTCAGCGAACCTGAAGCTGTCTGCTACAGCATCTATGTCAATGAGGGAGATTGGTCTGTAATTTTCTTTTTTTGTTCTGTCCTTGTCTGGTTTTGGTATCAGGGTGATGCTGGCTTCTTAGAAGGAGTTAGGCAGAATTCCTTCCTTTTCTATTTTATGGAAAAGTTTGAGAAGCAGGGTTGTTAGTTCTTCCATGAAGATCTGGTAAAATTCACCAGTGAATTCACCTGGGCCTGGAATTTCATTAGTTGGGAGACTTTTTATAACTGATTGGATCTTCATACTTGTTATAGGTCTATTTAAATGGTTTATCTCATCTTGATTTAATTTAGGTAGGTCATATAAAACAAGGAAATCATCCATTTCTTTCTGATTTTCAAACTTAGAAGCATATATTTTCTTAAGTATAACCTTATGATTTTCTCAATTTCTTTGGTATCTGTTGTAATGGTGCCCTTTTCATCTCTAATTTTATTATTTTTTTTTTCTCTTCTCTCTTTCTTCTGGTCAGATTTGCTAAGGGTTTATAAAACTTGTTTATCCTTTCAAAGAACCAAGTCTTTGTTTCATTGATTCTTTCGATTGCTTTTTTAGTTTCTATTTCATTAATTTCTGCCCTAATCTTTATTATTTCTTCCCATCTACTGATTTTTGGTTTGCCTTGTTCTTCCCATCTACTGATTTTTGGTTATCCTTGTTCTTCTTGTTCCAAGGCCTTCAGGTGAAGCATTAAATTGTTTACTTGTGAACTCTCTAATTTCCTAATATAGGCAGTTAGAGCTATAAATTTCCCTCTTAGGATTTTCTTCATTGTGTCCCAAAGGTTTTATTATGCTGTATTCTCATCATCACTTGATTCTATGAATTTCTTGATTTCTTTTGTGGCTTCTTCAATGACACATTCATCATTCAATAGTGGATTATTTAGTCTCCATGAATTTCTGTGTGCACTGTACTTTTTCTTATTGCTGATTTGTAGTTTAATTCCATTGTGGTCAGATAGAGTACAAGGGATTATTTCAATTTTCCTGTATTTGTTAAGATTTGATGTGTGTCCTAATATATGGTTTATTTGAGAATGTTCCATGTGTTGCTGAGAAAAATTTGTATTCTGTAACATTTGGATGGAATGTTCTGTGTATATTTGCTAGATCCATTTGTTCCATGGCATCATTTAATCCAGATGTCTCTCTGTTTATTTTTGCTGGCATGACCTGTCAATTGATGAGAATGGGATGTTGAAGTCACCCACTACAATTGCATTTGGTGTTATCTCTGACCTTAAGTTTAATACTGTTTGTTTGATGAAATTGGGAGCCCCCATGTTAGGTGCATATACATTTAGGATTGTAATGTCCTCCTGTTGGAGTGTTCCTTTTATCAGTAAAGTTACCTTCTTTATCTTTCCTCACTAATGTCAGTTTGAAGTCTATTCTGTCAGATATTAGGATAGCAAGTCCTGATTGGTTCCTAGGCTCATTTGCTTGAAGTACTGTTTTCAATCTTTTCACCCTAAAATGGTGTCCATCTTTTTATTGAAAAATGAATATCCTGGAGGTAACAGATGGTAGGATCCTGCCTTTTAATCCAGTGTTCAAACCTGTGTCTTTTGGTCAGGGCATTGAGCCTATTGAAATTAAGAGTTCTTATTGAAAGGTATATGGTTATACTTTCCATTCTTCTTGTTTTGTAGTGCTTCATGTTTTCCCTTTACTCACTTGTTTTAACTGCTATTTGAGTATGGTTTATTTTTCCCTATTTCCTCCTATGTGTGTTTTGCTTTGTCTTCAGTGTGAAGGATTCTTTCAAGTATTTTCTGAAGAGCAGGATTAGTTGTCATAAGTTCCTTTAGCCTGTTCTTGTTGTGGAATGTCCTTATTTTCCATCAACTTGGATAGATAGCTTTGCAGGATAAAGACAGTTTTTGTCTTTCAGAACTTGGAATACATAATTCCAAGCCCTTCTGGCTCCTGATGGGCTTGCCTTTTTAGGTCACTTGCTTTTTCTCTCTAACTGCTTTCAATATATTTTCTTTGGTTTGCATATTTAGTAGCTTAATTATAGCATGGTAAGGAGAGGTTCTTTCTAGGTTTTGTCTTTTCTGTTTGGTGGTCTAAAAGCTTCTTGTATCTTCTTTGGCATTTCTTTCCCAATTTAGGTGAAAATTTTCTTCTATGATTTTGTTGAAAATGTCTATTAAGCTTCTGGATTGAAATTCTTCTCCTTCTATTATATCCTGAATTTTTATGTTTGATCTTTTGCTAGTGTCCTGGATATCTTGGAATTCCCATTCATACCTTTCTATTAGCATGTCTTTGTCTTTGTTGGACTGTATCAGGTCTGCCACCTGGTCTTCTAGTTAAGATATTCCATCCTCTCCTTCATCCATTCTACTGGTGAGTCATTCCACAGAGTTTTTTTATCTGACTGACTGTGTTCTTCAGAGCTAGGAATTCAGCCTGGTTTTTCTTCAGTATTTCTATTTCCTTACTCATTTCCTGTAATGACCTTTTTATCTCATTAAGCTGGTTTCCTGTGTTCTCTTTCAGGAGTTTGTTTTCTTCTTTGAATCCTTTCATTTCTTTGAGTATTTATAACATCATTCTTTTGAAATCTTTGTCAGGCATTTCATCTAAAACAGTCTCATTGGTGATTATTTTTGATGGATTTATAAATTTTGGTGGGATTGCATTGTATTGATTCTTTGTGTTTCTTGTATTACAATGTAGTGACTTTTGCATCCTGAATTGATTTGATGCTTGGGTTTTCTACTTATCTGCAGTGTTCTTAGATGTGGTGATCCACCTTTATATACTTTCAGGATAGGAGTTCAAGGTGCCAAGTGTAGCTCTTGTACCCCAATCTAACCCCAGAAGTAATTCTAGGTGTTGAGTTTGCTTGCTAAGCAAGTATTCTAGTGGACTGGGTGAATAATTTACTGGCAAATTCTAAACTTCAACTGAGCAATAGACACATTCAATAAAGACCAGGATCAAGTATATACAACTGTGGGGATTAAAACAAACAGATAGTCATATGAAGCCAAAATCTGTAAGGGTGTGTGTTGCTCTATACCCTTAATCCTGTCAGCCAGGAGGTAGAGAATTCTGTTCTGAACTGGGTTCCAGCTCAGCCTGGATCTGGATCAGACCCTGCCCCCAATAATGACAGAAGCAAAAGACAAAAGCCTTATAAATCTGAAAGCATTAAAGGCAGCAATATTCAACCACCAATTACAGCTTATTTGAAAATGGTAAAGCCAACCAAAAATATGTAACCCATAATCTGCCCTGACAGAGAAAGAGAGATATTAGCACTTCCCATGCAGGCCCATGCATGTTTTTTTTTTTTTTTTTTTTTTTTTTTGTCAGTTAACATTGTTACCTTTTGGTGTGGCTTCCAATCTCACCTATGCTGAATGCCCACTTTGATCTCTCCGTGTTGTGCTGTGGACCTGCAGCTGGAGTTCTGTTCAGCTATGCTGCATGCACTGCCAGGTGGGGGAGTGTAGCAGGGGGAATGCTGCAGGTTTGTGGTTCTGATAGTTGGGGATGGGAGGGCTCAGGAAGCCCAGAATTGCTCACACAGCCCCACCTGTATCTCTTTCAGCAGCTCCTTAGTTGATCTCAGCTGTCTTCCCTTCAGATTTCTTGACTCTGCAAGGAGGCTGATGAGGTTGGAAAGTCCTCTTGTTTGGTCTCTGCTGCTGCTGTGCTGCATGCCTGGCAGGGGGTGCCAGGTGCGTGGAATGCATGGATTAGGGCTACAAACTCCAGTGGGATTCTGGCTATTTTCTTCCTTTCTGGTGGATCTTGGTCTCTCCTGCTTCTCTGCTGTTTCTAAGATAAACCTATAGTCCTGTACTTTTCAGAAGAAGAGTGTATTTTGCTGTGGTTTTGCTTAAATCCCTCCCTGGACTGGTTTGGCATGGATCCTATGCAGCCATCTTACACGGAAGTTCCCTACCCAATTTTTCTATAAATAAATTTTGAAATCTTTTGAGAACCATGTCCATTAGGGTATAAAATAAATATATTTAAAAAATAAATCTAGATGAATAGATTATTTATATGATTCATTGCTACTTTTCTATGTCACTGTAACAGATAACAGAATACCCAAGAGAATGAATTCAGTAGGAAGGAGAATTTTTTTTTCTCATTGTTTCAAGTTTTTAGTCCCTAGACACTTAGCTTATTAAAGTAACCTGTGTTGAGGCAGAGCTTGGTGGCAAGAGGGCACCATGGACTAGAGTTTCTCACTTCCCAGAGGTTATGAAGAAAACATTCTGAAGTAAATGTATCCTTCATGGTCACACCCCCTTTTCAGTAGGATGCTCCTCCAACAACACCCACCTCTCAAAGTTTCTGCCACCTTAAAATAACACCATCAAATTATGTGCCAAAGATTGGACACCCTCCTATAAAGGTACTTGTACATCCCAGATGATTTCTGTTCTATTTACAATAGCTAAGAATCAGAATCAGCCTAGATGTCTGTGGAGAGGAGAATAGACAGGGAAGACATGGTGCACATACACTGTGGAGTTCTATTCAGCAGTCCAGAAAAAAGAAATTATGAAACTTTCAGGAAAATGGATGGACCTGGAAAGATTTATATTAAGTTACCAAACCCCATGTTCTCTCTGTTATGTATATCCCAGCTTGTAATACATATATATATATATGCATATATGTGCATGCATATGTATATAAAAAGATAGAATGGTAACTAAGAACATGAATAAAGAGATGAGCAGGAAGAGGGATAATATGAAAAGATACATGTAACATGTCAACAGAAAGAGAGATGATATTGTTGGGGAAGGAATAGAAATAAGAACGGAATGGGGTTTGGGGAGAAAAGGGAGTGGAAATTAATTACAACCAATGGTATGTGACACTACCAGAATGAATCATACCTAAGACTTGGTTGGCCAACTAAAAAAATTAAAATTAAAAAATATGAATACACCAATAAATTAATCCACTGATTGAGTTAGCATCAAGATGATCCACTTCCTTCTCAATTATTAGATCCATGAGCTGGGGACCAAGCCTGTAGTGGGCTGACTCATTCTGTGAGGTATAGGAATGGATTTCCTAAACAAACAATAACACTAATATCTTTTTTTTAGAATTTTATTTACAAGAATAGCAGTAAACACCTATTTAATATTGACAGTGGTTTAACAGTTATTTTCAGCCACTTTTCATCATGCTTATTCCAACTAGGAGACTGTGGGTGGAGAATATGAATATTATATAACCCCCCCAGTCTGAGCATGACTTTGTCCTTGGTGTCCCCCATTAATTGGTAAGTTTTAAGTTCTTTGAATGAATATAATGTGATTCAAATGAGGATCATATATGTGTAATATGTTTTATATCAGTTTATATATATATATATATGTAAATTTTGAACAAAAAGTTGTGTTTCTCTATTTTCAAGACTTACTGAAGTGTATAACTACAGTGAATGCAAATTGTGTAGACAATACAATATAACTGACCAGGTCTGTAAAGTGTAGGTATTAGGCAGATAAGGCTCATGGATTAGGCTGACTCCATAAAGAGGTAAAATAGAGAGACTGTTGCATTAAAAATGGGACAGCAGATTCCCTTTTCCAACTAAATGTCACAACACTGAAGAAAGCACAGAACAACTGAAAATCTTCAAGTTTTGACCAATAGAATGTCAACAGGTATTGCCCATTCCTAAGCTTGATAAACCTCTTGTAAGAGTCTACTTTCTCTTGGAAATCTGCTACCAGTAGAAGTATAGGCCGACTTGCCTGAACTTTTTAACTGTGAGACAGCAAGGGAGTCTCACTCAACAAGCTATAGCTACGTACTTCCTCCACATGTGAGGGAACACAGTCAAGATCATAAGAAATATGTATGCAGTATTATTAGTACGGCTGAGTCAATGTACAAAATGAGCCTGGCTTGGAACAAGTAGAAGAGGTCTAGTGCCACCCAAGAAAGATGGTAAAAGTTCTGTTCTATGATACGTGGCATTTTATGTTATTGGGAATTGACATTCCAGTAGATACCTGGCCCATCAGTCTAAGAAAAGTGACCCACAGATTTTAGCTATTTCTATTACCCTATTGAATCGAACATGCATGATTAATGCTGTCCTCTTGTTTTTATAGATGGTTCTAAGGAGTTTCTGTACAATACAACTTATAACTGACATTTGATAGACTGTCATATTCCACTGATACTAAAATATATATTAAATTCAAGGATACTAAAATACAAAAATCTTACTTATTATGAAGATTTTTATTAAAACCAGGATATCAGTGATCTCTGAGTGTAATTTTTAAACTTAACTCTTTGGAGCAGGGTGTGCTGCAGAAATGATAGCTTCTGGTTTCAGCAGTAGGATTCCTCACAGACAGCAGGAGGACCAATAGCTGGCAAGCAGTCCCTTCCACTAAATCAGGGTGTTGTGTTATTTGTTCTCTTCAGTAACCAGAGAAGAGCATAGTGGGATATTCATGAGAATTTCAGGTAGATTAAATATCACCAGGGCAAATGATTCAGAAGCAGGGCTTTCTTTCGTGATTGTAGTTTGAGAGTATAAAGCATGGCCCCTTGTGTCTCTTTACACTGAATTAAGATGGGTTTAATTATGCTGTACATAAATGATGTGGGGACAGCTAGAGAGAGTTTAAATACTGCAATCATGGGGATAGTCAGGGGGAATTTAAATATCACAATTAAAAACCTTCATTGTAGGTTTTGCATTTTATGTCTCATCAGGGTTTATGTACCACTAAGAGACAAATTAATATATTATTCCATTCTGTCTATTTTATAGTCCTCAGGGGCTAGCTAAGTTAATATATAGCATTTATACATTTACTACAAATTCATAGATGTTGCAAGAAAATTACCTGTTTTTTTGCTATTACCATTTACCTGCCACTCCCCCCCATCGAAATACCCATTTGTGCCCATACTTGGCTCCAAATGACCTTCATTTGCAAAACAAAAAAGATAGAAGTCATACTATTCTTTAAAATGTAGATTAAAAACAACAACAACAATAAGCTTTTCTAAAGCATCGTTCATAGACTGAGAGCAGTTGGAACGACAAATATTCCCAAAGTGATAGAAAGTTGATGGCACTACAGGGACACTGACTGTCCCTTCCATGGCAAGAGACCTGGAGAGAGAAATTCTGTCAGGAGGAATCAGTATTCAAAAGAAAGAT
This sequence comes from Orientallactaga sibirica, assembly GCA_036365145.1. Taxonomy (NCBI): domain Eukaryota; kingdom Metazoa; phylum Chordata; class Mammalia; order Rodentia; family Dipodidae; genus Orientallactaga; species Orientallactaga sibirica. The sequence goes on along the minus strand of JAEOAD010000001.1, from coordinate 99,731,124 downwards.
GAGGTAATTCCGAGTCTCTTTCAGTCCCCACACTCCCATTACTTCCCTGTCCTGTGTCTAGGAAGGGACTTTGCTTTATCCATAGGCTTCAGAGCTAAGGTATCAAAGGTAATATCCACCCTCTGCTCATGCCATTGTTTTCCCTTCCCATCATGGAGCTTCCCTTCAAGTCTGTAAGAGAAAATAAGCCCTTTTTATTCCCCACAAGCTGCTCTTGGTCAGGTGTTTTCTGCCAGCAATGTGAACTTGACTGCAACAGATAGATATGGCTCTTTTAGCCAGAACACACAACTGCCACTTATTCTCAGTACTTGGGTGATTTTCAGTCTCCTCAGTAGTCAACATCATCGGCAAAAAGACGTTTCTTTGAAAAGTGGTTAGAACAGAAATAATCTATGCGTATATACATAATATAAATTTTGTGGCAACTTGGTGGGCACACGATATACATTACAAACAACAGTAGTAGTTTTCCCACCTAAGGTCTAAGACTTTCTTCTAAGGGCACATATTTAAGAGGCCATGGTGTGAAAACTATTAGTAACTTTATTTCACATTGAGAGTGTTGTACCAGGTAGGAAAAATACAAGGCATAGACATAAAGGTAGTTATCAGGCCAGAGTTGATATCAAAGTTTTAATAAAGAATAGACACTGTGGATATAAACACAGTGGATGAATTCAGAGAGAAAAAGTGTGAGAGAGAATTACCTTCTCCCGGGGCAGTATGATTTTTTATAATAGTTAAGAGAAATTACTGACTTTCTTCCTGAACCTTTTGTATAGAATCTGTTTGAATAGATTCTAGAGGGCAGCTCACTATCTTGAGGCATTAAATTATATAACAACCCCACTTGTCCATGCTGAGCCTCACTGTTTGGCATAAGGGCCGAGAGTCAGTGGAGTTAGGCTATACTTGTTTGTTTAAGGCATCAAAAAGACATTGTACTCGGCTGCAGGGCAGTTAGGGTCTGATTGAAAGAAATTGGGGGATTTTGCTTATTAATTTTGATATTTTAATTTTGGCCTGTTTGTCTCTAGCAAGGACTGTGGAAAAATTAGTTACAGAGAGATTGAGTGCCTCACAAAAGGTTTTGTAAAGGTCACTGTGTGTCTGAAGCAAATTTAAACCCAGAAAGTCTGACTGCACAGGTGTCTCTTCTTTTCTCCAGAAGATGCCTTCATCCAGTGGGCATCAGGTATTTTCAGATTTAGAGATATTCCAGAGGGTCTAGGTATGTGGAGTTATGAGGGCAATCTCTGGGTTCTTTTATAAGGAAGTTATCTTCCAAGACATGAGCAATCAAATTCAGAACATTAAGGATTTCTCAGCCACCAAGGTTAGTAGAGTCTCGGGCACATTTTATCCTTTTTAATTGGCAGAAAAGATACTAAATTCCCACAGGGGAGTGTAGGCACGAATGGGTGAACTAGGAGTACAATGATAGATTTTCATCTCTTTCCTTCCACTCTCTCTACCCTATGGCATATAGAATGAGAATACATGCATAATTGAATGAGAACTAATGAAAATAAGCAGTGTACCCATCGCATGATTGTGATGTGAAGGCAGTGCTCATTAATTTAAAAACATGCATTTGTTATGTGGCTGTAGAAATTAAATAAGGGAATTGTGAGTAATTTCTCCAAAAGCAGAAGTGGAACATGGTAATTTCACTTCTTGTACTTCAACATCAAGATTAAATTGCTGTTGCCCTGCTCAATCAGGAGATGTTAAGATAAGTTTCTCCTCAAGAAACACAATGCTTATCTATGAGCCTTGCACTGTGTAGTCATCTAATTGTTTCCAATGCCTTTTAGAAATTTCATACAGAGGTAAATGATTGTGTTGCCAAATATTTGTTTTATTACATTGATGTAACAGATATCCATAAAAATGTGGTTTTTGCCTTTGAAAATTTCTGATGTATAGGGTACATATGCTGTCACATGCCACATGTTTCAGAATTGTGCTTGTTTGTAAGCCAAAGACATCTTAACTCTACTAATTTTCATCAAACAGTAATGTGCACAGTCAAGCTAACCAATGAACACTTTACTTGGCACAATTAGCATTTTGTGGAGAGAATATATGTATATCAAAGTATCATACTCGGTAACTTGGTTGCATAGAATTTTAATTTGTAAGTTATATAACAATGCTGAAGATCACAATAGTAATATGATTTATGAAAATGTGTATACATGTATGCATATACACATACAAATAGATATGTGTGTAATTACATAAATATATATATGCATTTATATATGAGATTTTTTAGAAATTTATTACTAGCCTCAAAGATGAGGCAGCAGAATGCACATGTAAAATTATACCACACAGACAGTCTGAGTCATACACCTCCTAACTTGAAACATTCTCTTATTCATAGAATCACATGATCAAAATTTAATTTCCTCAAAAAGAATATCCACTTGACCAAGCTATTTGAGCTTTCATAACAATCTAAGAGGAAGAGCAAGGCTTCCTATCTTTCACCAAAGGGTGGTTACAGAGGAAATTTGGACTTCCTCTCAGGTCTTACACCTTGCAGAATCCATCCAAACAGGTGATGAAGATGCTGCAGACTTGGTAGTGGGTGTTAAATACATGCTAGCCAGACACAACCTCCTTTTTCTTCTCTGGATACCAATTTAGAAGCAAAATCTTTGTGTTCATATATTCATACATTTTACGTTATTTAAAATTATTTAAAATTAATCTTTTATCAGTTATAAAAGGGGTTTCCATCCATTTGCAATAATCTTCTTAGTTTCTCTTTTCATGGCTATTAAGGCAAAACAGCCTTAAATTATTTTATTCACAAGTAAAATTGTCCTGCAATAGCTTTTATTTTTCCAGAAAACAAGCTGAATATGTAACTGGACTCCCTTGGGGAAGGAAATTCAGACTTCTACCAGAAGGAAGCACTTCTCTTGAGTAGATCTTGATGGGAGATTCCATCTAGATCCTATCAGTTCAACCAATTATACCTTACTTCGATATTTGCTTAATTTGGTCTTTACCATTTCTATGATCAACATTGTAGCACAGCTCAAGGATTCATCACTGCAGCTATGCCTGTTACTAAGTTCATTTGGATAACTTATTCTACTGTTTGCTACCATTGATAATTACAGGGCTGCCTCTTACAATTTCATGTGGATACAAGTAACCTACTTTTTTGTTGCCTTTTTTATGATAGCTGCAAAATGTAGTTACAGTAGTTTCAATTTCCATAGTTTATTACCCACCACAAAGTATATAGGTTGAGTAAGCCAAGGTATGTATTATGTGCTTAGCTCAGATCTTATCAAAAAGAAATGCTGGGGCTGGAGAGATGGCTTAACGTGTTTGCCTGCAAAGCCAAAGGATCCAGGTTCGATTCCCCAGGACCCATATAAGCCAGATGCACAAAGGGGCACAGGCATCTGGAGTTCGTTTTCAGTGGCTGGAGGCCTTAGTGCACCCATTCTATCCCTCTCTCCTTCTCTCTCTCTGCCTCTTTCTCTCTCTCAAATAAATAAATAAAAAAATAAAATATATTCAAAAAAGAAATGCCTACAAAATACAAGTCATTCCTTTTCTCAGTATATCTATTGTTGCCTCTCCTTGACCCCACAAGAAAATCTATGGCAAGTTCTCTTCACTTTTATCACAAATCTTTTTCTGTACCTTCACACCAAATTTTCCCAGTTCAGATATGTTTATTTTTTACCTATTATGTCAATATAATATTTTCTTTGCATGTGGTGCTTCCTTTTAATCTATAGTCAATGGGAAAGCAGTTGAGTATTCCCAAATCATACTTCTGATCATGTTGTTCATTGGCATTAAGAATTTCTCTGATTTTTTACTGCTGCAGATCAGGTTTTGCATTGTAACTGATTCTGTTGAAGCTCTCCACACATGAAATCTGCTTCCATTTCAAATGCATTTCTTCTCTGAACAATTACTGTTCTCAGCGGCCAACATAAATACATCATTTCTCCCTTTTTTATGTCTGGTCGCAGTACATATTTTTTAGCATTCTGTCTTTTAATATCACCTCTTCTTTCAGTGTCCACTCAACCTATTGTCTATAGTTGAGCACAGTTGCAACTTTCATTAGGACTGTCTTTTTAAAATTTAATTTTTTAATTTTTTTATTTTTTGGAGAGAGACACAGAGGGAGAGGGAGAGGAAGACAGATAGAGAATGGGTGTGCCAGCAGCCTCTCAGCTGCTGTGAACCAACTCCAGATGCATGCACCCCCTTGTGTTTAAGTGTGGCATTGCACCCTTGCATCACCTTGCATCTGGCTAAACGTGGGACCTGGAGATTGGAACTGACATTCTGAGGCTTAGCAGGCATGCGCCTTAACAGCTAAGCCATTTCTCCAGCCCAGGACTGTCTTGATATCTCCTTTGGCCACAAATACAAGGGAAACAACTTTTGGGGACATTGGCTGAAATCTCCCAATAGATGCCACATTTTTTACTTTATGTTGTAGCTGATAATGCTTTTATTTTCATGGATGAGAGTATCAGCAAGCACAAATTCTCTCTTTTTATTTCTCTGCCTGCTATTTTTATACCACTTGGTTTGTATCCATAAGTACTGGAAAAGGAGGTAGGTATCTTGATTTAATTATACTTGATTTAATTGATAAATTGGGAAAGGCTTCTTTTTTTCTGTCAAACAGGATATAAAACTAAAAGGAAAAAATTAAAAATGCACATATAAAGAAACAGAAAGATTTGTCATTGAAGGACATATTACCATCAGGGGTTAGTGGGAGGAGTCCCTATTTAATGGTACATCAGTAAGGATATGAAGGATTGGAATCCCTCATCCTGGACGGGGACATCATGTACAGCCTTCCCATCTCAAAACTCCCCTTGGGGATGCATGTGTATCTGGCTTAAGTGGGTACTAGGGTACAGAACCTGGGTCCATTGGCTTTATAGACAAGTGCCTAAACTGCTAAGACATCTCATTAGCCCTAGTGTTTTGTAATATCACATATTTACTCATTTTAGTTTTATTTTCTTCACTAGGATAAATTCCCAAAAGTGGAATTAATTGTATTATTTTATCATTCACATTCTCTGTGACTACTTTATTTTGAAAGGTATAAACTATTTTCTTTATTGCTAGGTTTGGTTGAATATACCAATGCCACACCATCTTTTTCCAGTTCTTTCTACTAACATAAGTGTATTTTTCTATTATTTTCTGATGGGAATTATTATAAATGGAGTGTTCATGTATTTAACCCATTGAAAAGTTCTTACCTCTGGATGGTATGACAAATACTCTTGAAATACTCAAATTTATGTACCCTTAGGCCCAGCCCTTTCATCTCACATTTCCATTGACAGGGTTAAAAGGATTATATCTGTAGTTCTTTAATCCCTGTGATATAAGGAGGGAGAAACAAGAGAATTCAGGAGGACAGTTGTCAAGGATGGAGATTATGGAAGAGGATCCTTTTAGGTTCAGGAGAAGCACACAACCCCATCCACATCCCTGTCACTCTACACCCTCACAAGTTTAGGAAATTGCACTATAACAAATAAAAAGGGGCTCAAATATGCAAGAAGTTCCCTAACTATAACTTCAGTATGTGGTACTTAGATTCAGATTTAACTTTGTATTTTGACTGCATGTTAACCAGATAAGAATATAGTTTTCGGAATTAATGTTGTTGTATTAAAATATTGAATTAAAAATTCAATGATTTGCAAAAATAATACATAAATTTTAAACAAATTAAAGAGAATACAACTATATAAATTTAAAATGATGATCTTTCCCATATTTATTACTGGAAGACATCCTATGATAAGGTTTTATTATTACTTAAATATTTTTCATTAAATGTTCTATGTATATAGGAAACAATAGGAAATAATGTAATGAGTAGAATAATAAATTTTGCCTTCTAATATGATGATTTGTAACATCCTTATGAGTTATTCATATACATTTACTATTTGTTTTCCTGTTTATATTTACACACAATAGATTGGCCAAAGTTTTCAATCTTTGTCAATGCATTTGTGGTTTCCATGCAGTTATTTCATTTTGCACTGGCATTGTCATAGTTTAGCATACCTAGAAGAATATTTCTGAAACTGACTATACATTTTAGTTATAGAAAGTTCTTTGACATTATAGTAAATGACATCACCCTTTTATTGAAATAAGAATAATGTTATCTTCATATTCATATGTGGGAGCTAAAACATTGATTCCTTTCTTCCCTCCCTCCTTCCTTCTGCTTTTTTGTGTGTCTATGCGTATATAATGGGGTGTGTGTTTGTGTTACTGTGTGTGTATGTGTGTGTGTGTGTGTTTGCTATTTTAATGTCTATGTGCTCTTGTGAAGATCAAGCTAATTGGCAATCAGGTACTCTTCACACAGGCGAAGCCTGGGGACATGGTAGACTATGCTTCTCTGGTGGAGATTCTTGAGGACAGGAAACTCACAGGTCCTCCAAAGATTTCCTGATAAACATAAACAACTCAAGATCTGATCTGATGTGTACTTGTGATCTGTCTTATGCTCAGATTCCCCATAATTCTGACTGCCTGAATCTCAATAAAATCTGTGAGTATGGTCAGTTTGGGGGTCATTCCCTGATCCTCCATAAAATCATATTTTGCCTGGTGTGTGTTCATTTTGCATTTATCCAAACACTGCTGGACAGTGTACAAAAGCCTTTTCAGGGACCGATGCTGAAAGTGATGTGTCCTGCTCCATCACTATTCCTCCTATTCTTTTTTGAGCTGGAGTCTCTTACTGTTTGTGATGGTTAAGTTTGTATCAACTTGATTTGTTTAGGAATCCACAGACATTCCTCATAAGTGTGTCTCTGAGGCTGCCTCTAGGAAGGATCAACTAAAGGAAGAATCCTTCCGCCAGGGGTAAGCCTTTCCCCCAGAGTGGGCGGTCCAGAGTGGGTGTCCCCTCTTGGAGGAGGGGGCTGGTTGATAAAAAGAAGCTCTGGGAAGAAAGCCTTGCTCTCTCCCGCCTGGCTGCCGGTGCTGCTCACTGCTTGCCACTGGGTGCTTGCTGCTTGGTGCTTTCCGCTTGGTACTTGCTGCTTGGTGTTGCTGCTTTCCAGGGTGGACTGAAGACCAGGGTGGACTGAAGAGCAGTGTCTCTCCAGGAAGCCTCCAGGCCTTCAGTGGCGGATTGGGACTGTCGAGGCCTCCAGCTTCGTGGACTGAGCAGCTACCGGGTTTCTTCACTCTCAGACCTGCAACCTGCTATTGCTGGACTGTGTAAGCTAATCCAATAAATCCCCTTTTAATACGATTCATTCTGTCCATTCTGTTCCTCTAGAGAACCCTGACTAATACACTGTTACTGGACATTTCTATTTTTCCTGCCTCATCCCACAAGCAAGCCAGGAACAGGCCCAGTCTTTTTCTTACCTTTGTAAGGCTGGGGTTATAGGCCCACATGGCCTATAAACTAACTGTTTAAGTGGGATCTGAAGACTCAGACTCAAATGTTTTCCATATCCTCTCAAGCCGTCAAACAAAGGCATGAATCACACATAGACACTGAGCCATCTCTCCATTTCAAATGTGTTGATTTCTGAAGAGAGGGGTTCAGTGAAGGATGAGAGAGGATGTTGAAAGTTAGGCGGTGGAAGGGGATATATATATATATATATATAAAACCTCATTTTCCTAAAAACTGGGATGAGAATAACCTCTAACCAGAGTTAAGAGACGTAGAGCAAGAGAGAAGAGAGGAAAATTAGGTAATGTCCATAGACACGAAGGAAGGACACAGACACAGTGGACTCATACTATAAATCCAGCTACTTCAGAGGTGGAGGCATGAGGATTGCAAGTTCAAGTCCTGCCCGAACTACAAGGTGAGTTCAAGGCAGCATGGGTAACCTATTGAGACCCTTCTTATCTCAAAATAAAAAGTACAAAAAGAGGACTGGAGAGATGGCTTAGCGGTTAAGGCGCCTGCCTCCTAAGCCTAAGAACACTGGTTCCAATCTCCAGTGGTTCCAATCTCCAGGTACCACATTTAGCCAGATGCCAAGTGACGCAAGGGCTCAATGCCACACTTGCCCACAAGGGGGTGCACACATCTGGATTTCGTTCACAGCAGCTGAGAGACTGCTGGCATGCCCATCTCTATCTTTCTCCCTCTCCCTCTCTGTCTGTCTGTCTCTCTTTGTGTGTGTCTCTCTCCAAAAATAAATAAAATAATAAAAATTTTTTTTAAAGTACAAAAGAGTTAAAATTGATGCTCAGTGGTAGAGAGCTTGCCTAATGAGTCCTGGGGTCAATCTCTAGTGCCTCAAAAATGAAACAACTTTAAACTGAACGATTTGTTATGCTCTGCACCACACTTGTGTGACTGTAGTTCACATCAATTTACTGTATTTTATTATTAGTAGTATTGAGAGAGACAAAGAAAGAGAGACAGTGAGGCAGAGAGAGAGAATAGGTGTGCCAGCAGCCTCTCAGCCACTGTGAATGAATTCCAGATACATGCATCCCCTTGTGGGCAAGTGTGGCATTACACCCTTGCATCACTTTACATCTGGCTAAATGTGGGATCTGGAGATCTAACGGTGGTTCTTGGCTTGGCAGGCAGGCGCCATAACCACTAAGCCATTTCTCCAGCCCTATAGTATGTTTTATAACAAGCTACAAGAGTAGAGTTTGGATTTTTCCTATTACAAATAATGACAAAAATGTCAAGTGTTTAAGACACTGAAAATGCGGAGTCCCCTGACTTGCTCATTATGTATCATAGATATATAACAAATTATTAGAGCATTCATATATAATTATTAAATATCAACAGAAATACATTTTAAAATATTTATTTATTTATTTATTTATTTATTTATTTATTTATTTATTTAAGAGACACAAAGAGGCACAGAGAGAAAGAGAAATTTGGGCATGCCAGGGCCTCTAGCCACTGCAAACAAACTCAAGATGTATGTGCTGCCATGTGAATCTGGTTCTGGGGAGTCGGACCTAGGTCCTCAGGCTTCACAGGCAAGCGCCTTAACCACTAAGGCATCTTTCCAGCTCTAGAAATACATTTTGACAGAAGTGTTTTGTAACATAATTGAATGACAGCTTACCAGGATTAGTTGTCTTTGGTTCAGTGTTTCTCCAGCTCATCACCAGTAGTGAGGGTTTTTTTTTTAATTACCCAAAGGGGGTTCTTACTAGCTCTTAATAATCTCTTCTGTCTTTTCTTCCTTCCTCCTTCCTTTAATACTAACCATCCTTCCTTTCATTTAATGTCCTACTACTTTCTTTTCTTCTTTCTTCATTCCCTTCCTTCCTTCTCTCCTTCCTTACACTTGGAAATCATATATTTTATTAACGGTGATATTTTCTAAAATGTTCCAGAAATGTGTAGAATATGTACATACTTAATTATTAGAGGATAAATAGTGTAGTCATCATTACTATATTTATATTTGACTATTATTTTTGGGTTCATGTTCCATAAAACATGGGATCTCTATAATCTTTCTAGGATTAGAAAAAGTTCTAAAATTAAAAAGGGCTTATATAAATTATTCTATCAAGAGTTTGAAGCTGGCCATAGATGTGCATGCCCGAGGCTAAGGTAAGAGGAATTGTGTGAGTTCAAGGTGAGCCTGAGACTATATAGTGAATTCCAAGTCAGCCTGGACTAGAGCGAGACCCTATCTCAAGAAAAATAAGATTTTCAGCAATTTGTTGTGGCTTGCATAAAGTGAAGGTTTAGCCAAAGGTAGCACCTGAACTACATTCCTGTTTATTTTCATTCTTAGAATAAAGCCTTTTCACCATGCCCTACTTCCTGCCCCTGCATTTTTATTCATTCTTAATTATCCTTAGTTAAACCAATAATTTATTAATAATTTTCTTCATATTCTCTGACTTAAAAATATAATGCAGGATGGGAGAGATGGCTTAGTGTTTAACTGCTTACCTGTGAAGCCTCAGGACCCAGGTTCAAGGCTCGATTCCCCAGTACCCTTGTAAGCCAGATGCACAAGGTGGCACATGCATCTGGAGTTTGTTTGCAGTGGCTGGAGGCCCTGGTGTACCCATTTTCTCTGTCTCTGACTCTGTCTCTGTCTCTCTCTCTTTCTCTCTCTGCATCTCTCTCTGTCTATCTGTTGCTATCAAATAAGTAAATAAAAATAAACAAAAAATTTAAAAAAATAATGCAAAGCAATATTATACCAGCATAAAAACAGACATATAGACCAATGAACAGAAATAATTCTACACAATTGTGGACTACTGATCTTCAAAGTTAGCAAGAACATACAAAAGCATGAAGCATTGTATTTACAATAAAGAGAATTGGTTAAAGTGGTTCTTTCTCTTTCCTCATGTACAAACTCTACTTGAAAGGGAAGAAAGACCTGAGCAGAAAATGGTAAAATGAGCAGAAGAAAACATGTGGAAATGTTTTTGACACTGCTCTAGCCACTTATTTCCTCTTTATATGATACCAAAAAAATACAAGGGAATATATGGGTAAGTGGGATTGTATTTAGTGTAATATAAATTTAATATTTTAACTTTAAAAGCTTCTACACAGCAGAGGAAACAAGAAAATAAAAAGACAATTTTCAAAATGGGCAAATTAGGGGCTGGAGAGACTGCTTAGCGGTTAAGGCACATGCCTACGAAGCCTAAGGACCCTGGTTCAATTCTCCAGGTCCCACATAAGCCAGATGCACAAGGTGGCACATGTATCTGGAGTTTGTTTATAGTGGCTGGAGGCCCTGGAGTGCTCATTCTCACTCTCCCTCCCTCTCTTTCCCAAATAAATAAATAAAAATCTTTTTTTAAAATGGGCAAATTAACAACATATTTAATATTCAAAATATCTCAGGTACTATTGCAACTCAATAGACAAAACCAAAAATAAATAATATGATTTAAACATGGGCATAGGGAATAGAAAAAGAGCTCAATGGGTGCAGTGCTTTCTTTGCAAGTGTGAGGACCTGAGCTTCATCACTAGTCCTTAAATGCCCACCAAAAAGGCATGTGACTGTAATTCCAGAACTCAGGAGTTGGAGACAGGAAGATCCTTAGAGCTCACTAACCAACCAGGTTAGTTTAATTGGTGAACTCTAGGCCAAAAAGAAGAGTATGGTGTACTAGAGGATGACACTCAAGGTTATCTATCCCTCCACATTTACACACATACATACACATACATAGGCATCACATAATTTGAGCTTTCATGTACACACACATTCACAGTTCACACACATACACACCACACACACATACATGAGCAAGACCTAAATACCCATTTTTTCATAAAAGACATACAAATGGACAATATCTATATGAAAATGTTCAACTATGCTAATCATGAAGGAAATGCAAATCAAAATCATGGGATATCCTCCAGTAAGAATAAAGGAGAGTGATAGCAAGGATGTGGAGAAAAAGAATACTCGTATCTTGGTGGGAATATAAACTGGTACATCAATTATGGGAAATATAATGGAAACTTTGCCATGGGTGGGAAGTGGAAGGAAAATGAGAAGGTGTTGGTTAAAATATGACACAAGAAAAGGTCTGGGGATGGTGAACATATTTGGCAATGTATTTCATACACCTGAAATTCATCTAAGAGGATAGATCTGAAGTGCTTTTATTGGATATAATATAAGTGAAGGGTATGCTTGCTAACTTTGATTGTGGTGATTTTTTTCACATATTCACACATATAAAATCATCAAGGTATACACCTTAAATTCCTAAACTTTCATTCACTAATTATATTTCTGTAAAACTAAAACAATAGTCCAAAAATTCTCACTCATGTGTTATATTTTTTTCTTAACTATTAAGTTATATTTAATAAATACAACCTTAACATACCTATATTTCATTTCTTTTGTTTTCTTCTTTCTTCACTCCTTCACTGTAAAATCATAAACAAAAATGTTATACTGGAACCCTCCACTAGCAAAGCATGTTCTCAGCTTGGTTTTTGGCTAGATGACACACACAGGACTTTCTGTGTATGACCCAGGCATGTCTGTTTGGTTCAGGTACATGCACTATACCACCTGGTCTGCATGACACACCTATAGAGCATTCTGCTAATATAATTCCTATGAACTCACATAGTTTACAAAACACATCCTCACTGCTCACTGTACACTCTAAGTCCATCTTCTTCTTCTTATGAAACAGATATGATTATATCTAGTTCATAGAAGAAGAAAACTGAAATTTGGAAAGAAAGGAAAATTTGGCTGAAGTTTCACAAATAGTTCAGATAATATGATGGACTTAGAGTGTGAAGAATGGTATGTCAGATTTGGAGCCAGCATTGTTATAGGACCTGATTCCTACTGTTTGGGAACTGGATAGCATGCATGATTGTGTGTGTGTGAGAGAGTGAGAAGAGAGAGAGAGAGACGGGGGTAGAGAGGAGAGAGAGATTAAATTTATGTTTATGTCTGTAATGTGTGCATGTGGGTCCATACAAGTTGAAAAGTTGTCTCAAGGAAGAAGTGTGTCCAAATGATGGAGACATAACTATTCATTCCACACCATGACCATTTCTCAATTTACAAAGAGCAATGCTTCTCCTACATATTCTCCAGGAGAGGAACGGCCTCCCATTTCATTTTTTTAATGTGACATCTATACACATAGTGCAGTTTATATGCAACATTCTATGAGCAAGCAGGAGTCATGGCACATTGTAATTAATCTTTTCATCCCATAACTCTGAGAGTAAGAAATGAAAGAGTATTAAAAGGAGTACAGTTACAACCCATAAAATGTTGCCTTTTGGATGAACATATTATTCCTACTCACCCCCCGCATCTTTCTATCTCAGTCAGGACTGATAAGGTTTACTGCTGGCTATGAGCCAGGGAGAGATTCCTTGGCATTCAAACTGCATAACATGAGGGTCTATTAGCTAAACTACTGAAAGTTAAAGCAATGCCTGAGTGTTTTCCTTATATTATGTGTGCTATATGGAAAACACTGACAAGGAAATGAGATGGATTATTGCAAGCTCCAGTATTTCCATGCAAAAACACACAACAAGATTAAGTTATTTGACTTTATAGGGCTCAGTCTTCACTCCCTTTTCTGTGACATAAGCATTGTAATTCATGTCTTCTACAGTTTGGGAAAGGGTAAATGAGTTAACATTATGCACTGAATACCTTAGGATCTGGCACATAGTAATTCCCAAGACTGATAATCATGTAAATTGAAGACAATTAACCCCCCTCCATTATTTTCCATGTGTAATTTGTAAAGCATTTTGTATCATGCCTCTTCATCCTCACAATAGTCAATTAAGGTTGGAATAAACTTGTTTTCATTTGTTCACATTTTCTATGTTGAATGGCTGGCTTTGTGAGATTCAGTCTAGCACTCTTTCCATCCAAACAGCTGCCACCTGGAAAACGAAAAAATTATCCACAGTACTGGAACATGTGGCATGCCTGGGAGGAGCATCATCTGAACATAAGTCAGGCTGCTCTTGTACACTGGGACATGTTGTCTTCAGGAACCAGAATTCTCACCCCAACACTATAAGCTGTCTTCTTTTACTTCCTTGGTAAATTCAGAGTATTGGTGCTCCAGACTTATCTTTTACAGAGGGTGACACTGAACAATGTACAATCAATGTTTTTTCTTTCTATTTCAATCAGGAAAATTGTTTAGAAATTTAGTGTAACTCTGAGGCATAGGTTGGGATTTTGCTTCAGCAGAGCAGGGTGTGGAAATGCCATAGTACCAATTCATGTGTCCCCAAAATAGTACAGAAAAGGAGATTTAGACACTCAGAAGATGAAAAATTACAACAGAAAGTTAATATATCCTTCCCTGCTATTTCTAGTGGTCTTTGGAAATGTCTGTAAATAAATAAAAAGGAAGAGTTGAGGGTTTTATTTTCCTAAAACTTTGAGAAGAAAGAAAGGCAGAAGTGGGAGACAGAGGAATGGATATGAGAAACTATTTTACTTTCTATTAATGTCAGCCTTGCAGTACTAAACCTTGTATCCTGAGGTCAACAATTTCAAAATCTCAGAAATTCCATAGTAGTCTTACTTTTTAATCAGAAAAATATCTGTGTATACATCTTTAGTTTTCTGAAAGTAAACCTTAATATTAAAGCATTTTGTTCAACATAGTCAAATAACACCCTTTTCAAATTATGCTTTCCTGGAGGGAGGGGATACTGGCTGGAACTCTTCATCTACCATTCATGCAAGTATAATTACTTTTAATTTCATCTACAAGCTTTTACTGAAAACTGACTTTCCTAAAATTTACCATGCCTGGATTACAGGATAGTCATGGAAAGTCCTTTTCTGGAGAAACAGAAATTCAGCAAGCACAAGTGTTGTTGTTCACATGAGGAACAAAGAAAGAACGTGGACTGATCATTCCTGGAAAAGATGGGGGGAAATTTTACTGTGGGCCAGGTGTAATGAATACCTGGGCAGCGTCCTCCATTTCAGAATTGACTCAACCTGTAGGTGCTGTCTCCTGTATAACTAGGAAGACTGAGCACTATCAATAATACATCATTATGAGATGTTGGTAGGGGCAGCCAAGATCATTCATCTCTTGAATGAAAGCAAATTATATCACCTGAATTATAGGAGACCTGAATAATCTCACATCCAAGTTTCTCTCTATATCTGAGAGATAGACAACCTGGCAGCTATAGAAGAAGGTGGCTCATCTACATCATGCTATCAGCTTGCAGAAGGTGGATCTAAGTCATTCCATCAGCATCCAAGCTGATGGAATAACTTTTCATAACTGCCTGTGGTGATCTGATATATGGCACAATGCAGGTAGGGCCCTAGCCAGACCGCATGCTAAAAGAAACCAGGCCACAACCCTCAGGTTTTCTCACCAGGATGGTGGGTAGTCAATGACGGATAACACCCCATGAGATGGGGCAACCTTGCATGTGATGATCCCTTGGCGTCTGGGATCAACAATGGCTTGGCAAAGAACCAGCCTCCCAGGGTCACCAATAATAAAAACAAAAAGGAGGATATGTATGGCACAATGCAGGTCAGGCCCTAGCCAGACAACATGCTAAAAGAAACCAGGAAGTGGCTTCTGTGGAAGGGGCATCCTGCAAAGGCCAGGCATTATAACAGCTACAGTCCCATGCTTGCGAGAAACCTGTTGCGAGATGATCTGCCCAGAGACAGGCTATCATTGGTCATAAGAATGGGACCTCCCCATACAATGATTAGCCAGCCAAACCCTTTAAACCCCCTGCACTTCCTTGAATAGATGAGTTTGCAGCAGCTTGCCCTCTGCCTGCTTCCACCCAACTCCTGGAGTCTGTGTCGTGACTCCGCACCTCTCACCCCCTACTCGGCAGAGACCCTGCTGTCCCTCCTGGGCTGGCCAGGAGGAACTGAGGATTTTAGTCAGAATTCCGTGTTTGATGTCATTTTCCACAAACATACAAGCAGATGCCTGAAAATAGAGATATCTGCTATGTCTTTCTACAATTAAGCCTTACTTCCCTTTGAATAAATGAAATAACTGGTTGAGTAAATATCCTCTTTGTTGTGGGCCATGAATCAGTTTCATGGAAGTCCAAAGAGCTATGTCTTTTTCTTCCTCAGGTACTCTCTCTTCTTGACCAAGGATGCTTCTCACATGTGTCAGACAAAGCCTTAATAGGGCTAGGGACTCACTCTTTAGCATATCCCTCAGTCTACTCAGACATATAACCAATGTTCCCTGATCCTGTCATTCATTGGAAGTTATAGAGCCTGAATAAGTGATATTTATTCAGCATTGGTGAAGACAGGATAATGGCACAGACCACCAGAGGAGCAAGAAATAGGGAAGACAGGACAGAGAGGATAATGTGTTTTTGAGGTCTTTTGGGCAATTACCATAAGACTTGATGTGTCCATTCCAAGTTCAAACACTTCTCAAGCTTGTTGAATGAGAATAAACTTAAGAGGGGTGTGATATTTCTTGTTTCTCCTTTCTCCAGAAAACCAACATGTATGTAGAAAGTTAGATATCTTAAACACATGTTGCCCTTAGGTGTTCACTGGATGATTTTAGGGTATGGTTATTTACTACCTGCTGTAGACTTTATGTTGTCTTGAGGCTAAAAGAGGATTCTAAGGAGATGTGGATCTTATAATTGTTCATGGGAATGCATTGAATACTTTTCAATAATAAAGTATTCTTGTTATATGTACAGGTTTACATGAAGTTTAATCACAGAGATATAACAATATATCTGGAAAAAAACAAAAATAAGTTCCCAGAAAGACCTGGCTGCTGAGATGTGATGAATAGTATAAGTGGAGGTTTGGCTGGGTAATTCTCATCAAGTTAGTACTGAGCTAGGCATACTGGTTCTCCATGGGGAAATATTTTAAGTTTACTTTTTAAAATGTAGTATTAGGGCTGGAGAGATGGCTTAGCAGTTAAGGTGCTTACCTATGAAGCCTAAGGACCCATTTCCAACTCTATATCCCATGTAAACCATATACACTCTATGTGTTGAAAATGTCTGGAGTTTGATTGTGGTAGCTGAGACCCTGGCACTCCGATTCTCTCTCTCTAAAATATATAAAAAATGTATTTGCACCAACAAAAAGAAAAGGAAACATTATTCATAAAAATAACTGATCAGGGGGCTGGAGAGATTGCTCCATGGCTAAGGTGCTTGCCTGCAAAGCCTAACAACTGGGGTTCAATTCCCCGGTACCCACATATGCCAGATGCACAAAGATGCACATGCATCTGGAATTCATTTGCAATGGCTAGAGTCCCTGGCATGCCCACATTCTCTGTCTCTCTCTGTGTATCTCACTGCTTTCAAATAAATGAATATGTAAAAGAAAATTAAATGATAATGGATTTTCTTTTCATAATAACTCTCTGTAGTTATCTGCCAGTAAGGAACTTGGATCTTTAGTCCAAAACCAGTAAGGTACATGATCTTGAAATCAACAATGCAAATAGTCTTGGAAGGGGATCCTCCCTCATGTGGTTCTGATCTGACTGTTGGTCTGGCCAATATAAAATTAGAGAGTTTCTAAAGCTCTAGACCAGAGACTCCCAAGAAACTGACCTGTGGTGGTTTGATTCAGGTGTCCCCCATAAACTTCAAGTGTTCTGAATGCTATATGGCAACACTCCTGGAGGCAGAGTATTGTTGAAAATGCCAGCTTCCCCTGGCCAGTGTTTGGCACACTCTCCTGTTGCTGTTGTCTAGTTGACCAGAGAGTGAGACCCTCTGCTCATGCCATCGTTTTTCCTGCCATCATCTTCCCTGTAAAAAATAAACCTAAAAATGCTCTTAGTCAGGTGATTTCTGCCAGCAATGCAACAAAAGAAAAGTGGTACATTATTGCATAAACACCTGACTGTGTGGCTTTGGCCTTTGGAGCTGATTTTCAAGAGGAATGTGGAAGGATTTGAAATCTTGGCCTAAGACATGGCTTGCAGTGCTGTAAGCAGCTTAATGGACTATTCTGGTCAGCCTAAAAGACCTGAATGCAGTAAGAACTAACTGTGAGGTTTGGCTTAATTGAGAAAGAGCTTTACTTGGACTGGGCTAGCAGTTTGTGTGAGACCCTGTCCTGAGAAGATGTGCAGGGTTGCTTTGCGTAAAAATGAACTGGTGTGAGCAGAGGGATAAGGCACAGAAAAAAAATGAAATCTTTGGGTGAACTCTGCCCATTCAGCTGCAATTGAGAGATTACAACCTTTGAGATTGGGCCAGCTAACCTGCACTGGGGCAACAGGAAGAAGGTCTCTTTTGAAGGGGCCTGAATGCTGAAGGAGTGTCCTGTTCTTCAAAGTCTGATTTATTCCCCCCTGGATTAACAAATTGGCACCCTACCTGGTATTATGGAGTATAACAAATGCAGGAAAGAGAGGGTCATTGAATTTTTAATGCGGTCTTGTGTTTTGGAAATGGCCATGGACAGTGTGAAGCAGGTTTGCTGGATGCCTGCATGGAGATCCCATGGGGCCATGATGATGGACCGTGGGTTGCAGTGGAGACCCAGTGGAGATGCCGGGACTATGAGATGGCTGCCAATATGAAGTTTTCCAGGACTGTGAATAGCCTAAAATTAACTCCAGAGACTTGTTGCTGCTAATTATCGGACTTGGAGATTTGTCACTGAGTAGTTGTTGGATTGGAATTACAGAGTTTGACGTTTGCCCTGGTTGTTTAAAATCTTGTATTGGTTAAGTATTTCTTTGTTTTGCCCAATGCCATCCTTTGCAGTGTAATGTTTTATTCTGTGCCATTATGGGTTTTTTTTTTGGATATTTTTGGTATTATGGCTCAAAAAGACCTTGGATTATGGGGATGTATGAACATCATTGGAATTGATAAAAACTATGGGGACTTTTAAATTTGCATGAATGCATTACATTTTACATCATGATTATCAGTTTAATCAAGGGGCAATGTGGTGGTTTGATTCAAAAACTTCAAGTGTTCTGAATGCTAGGTTCCCAGCTGATGGCAACTTGGGAATTAACACCTCCTGTATTTTTGGGGGCGGGCTTCTGGGTATTCCCCTGCCAGTGTTGGTCTTCTGTTGCTGTTGTCTATATAAAAGTGATGTCCACCCTCTGCTCATGCCATCGTTTTTCCTGCCATCATGGAGCTTCCCCCTTGAGCCTGTAAGCAGAAATAAACCTCTTTTTTCCCAGAAGCTGCTCTTAGTCGGGTGATTTCTGCCAGCAATGCGAACCTGACTGCAACATGACCCAAGATTATTGTCTCACAATAATGGGAAATAAATGGCCTGGAAACATGGTTATGAGGTTAAAAGTGCTTGTAAGCAAAGCATGTTGCCCCTGGTTCAATCCCCTTGCCACCCAGATGCAAAAAGTTGATCAAGTGCCTGGTATTTGTTTGCAGTGTAAGAGCCCTCAGTATTCACCCTACTTCCACATACACATGTGGAGCTAAATAAATAAAAGAAATGTGAGAAAATAACTTCTGATGCTGGCTTGGAGATATGTGTTAAGTAGCAATAGATAGTTATTGCATGGTGCCTTCTCAGATCAAGATATTTGACCCTGATTTACTAATAAGTTTTTACCAGAAAGGCAGATGTCAAGCAAAGCATGAATCACAGAACTTCAGATTTTCTCACATTTTTGTAATCACAGAAGTCTGAATAAATGATTGACTGACATGCAAGCACACATCCCCACACCATTCCTTATCACTGAATATTGCCTCACCTTGCAAAACCTTAGGGGTTTACCAGTCTACACTCTACTTTGGGCTAAAGAAGATGGATGGAAAAGGATGGGAGAAAATTCCAGAACAATTGGAGCTGCTTCCATATTTATCTTTGTAATATAGCCTTTTCTACTTGTGTAGCTTCTGGTGGCCTCTGTGAATGCTGAATTGTTTTCATGGAGATTATTTCACTGGTTCCCCTTTCTCTGAGGGTCTCAAGGACACCCAGAGAGGTGACTTCTAATCTCCTGGCACTCAGGAATGTAGTATGTTAATAGTTAAGGAAATTTTCTTCCTTTGGGAATGAAGCTCTCTCCTCTGCCCTATGCCACCTACTTTTTTAAGGGGAACTATTTCTGACAAGTATATTCTCAGAGATCCTTAAAAACATATACCAAACCCTGTGTTCTGGCAGAAATAAACACAAGAATGAGGACAAGCTATTTCTAGACAAAAATATAAGAAATATGTGCGTAGAAGAAAAAGCAAGTTTAATAAACTTCTTACTGTTTCTACAGTCCTAGGAAACAACATCTTCAAAATTTCTCTGTTTTTTCTATTTGTTTTCATATTTTAATTATATATATGTATATAATATTTTCATGTTATATTTAATATTTTAATTATATAATATTTCAAATATCCAAAACAGGTTAAAATGATGAACTTCTATACCCATAATTTGTTCTCAATAACTTTTTAGAAATATTTTACTTATTTATTCATTTGAGAGAGGAGGAAGAGAAAAAGAGGCAGATAGAAAGAGAATAGGCATGCCAGGTCCTCCAGTCACTGCAAACCAACTCAAGATGCATGTGCTACCTTGTGCATCTGGCTTACATGGGTACTGGGGAATAGAATCTGGGTCCTTAGGATTCACAGGCAAGTGCCTTAACCACTAAGCAATCTCTCTATCCCATGCTCTCCATAACTTTTAAAAATAATCTTCATTTTGCATATATATGTTTCACCTACTCTTTCTGTCACACACATAGCATAGTACATGTGTAATACTAGGATGAACTGATCACTAATGTAGGAAAACCCATCATATCTTTCAGTATGTTGGCTTATGATCTAAGGTGAATCCTGGGTACTTATATGCATTTGCCTAGGGCTTCTGTGTGTTAATCATTATTTTACTGAATACTTAAAAATACTATGAATTCCATATTGAAGATGTAGAAGCTAAACTGTTGAAGTAAAGTCAGTCAAGGTCATAGAGCTGGCAAGTAGCTAGCCTGTTATTTGAATAGAGGACTCTCAAAAACTGAATCAGCCGGGTGTGGTGGCGCATGCCTTTAATCCTAGCACTCCGGAGGCAGAGGTAGGAGGATCGCCAAGAGTTCGAGGCCACCCTGAGACTACATAGTTAATTCCAGGTCAGCCTGGACCAGAGTGAGACCCTACCTCAAAAAAAAAAAAAAAAAAAAACCTGAATCAACTCAAGTTAATCAACTGCTGTACTCACTTCCCACTTTCCTAAGATGGAATGAAAAAGCACCCAAGCTCTCAGTTTTCAGGGAAGGAACATGCCAGGGGCCTGGGAGTGTTCATGCTGAATGGGCTTTGTGACCAGCACTCTTGGTCAGTCCAGGATGCCTAAGTAGGTTGAGGAGAAAATCAGAGGAAAGGGGACAGTTAATTTCTGCTCTAAGAAGAATAAAAGCAAATAGATCAAAGTTTCTCAAAAGAAATTTATCTACACCAGCACTTATTTCTTAAGTCCTACAGGTATTGCAAATGGAAACAGAAAATGAAATGTTAAAATAAATGACTAGAAAGTGTTCTTGAAGCAACCATCCACACTCTGATGAAAAAGCAACCCTTCCCCTCTTCCTCCATACCCCTGAGTGAAATGCCATATAGCTTTCAGGGGATTTATGCACTAAGTAGGGGCAATGACTAGGAGCTGAGAAATACTGTATGACAGTTAGTAGAACTTTAAACAAGAAGAAAGAGGAAGAATTTTCACTATCTTTAGGTGTTATGCTGCAGATATTCTGTTACTGGCCCTATGGGAAAGTTGAAAATGAGGTCATGAAAATGAGCAGATAGTAAGTCACATTTTAGTTTGCCATGCCGAATATAAATTATCAATGTAAGGTTTCTAGAAATTTCCTTTGTCATTTTCCTGAAGACTAAAAAGGATTTCTTTGACTCTTTTAATCAGATTTATTTTACCCCAGAAAGTGAGACAATGTTAGAGAGAGAAAAAGTGGCCAATATTTTCCTTTACTAATAATATTTTAATTGGTACATTGACTACAGTCTGCTATGTAATATTATAGGGCTCAAGGTTTACAGAGAAGTTTGTCAGAGTCTATGAGAATTATTGGGGCTGGAGAGATGACTCAGTTTTAAGAGACTTGCCTGTAAAGCCTGCTGACCTGGGTTCAGTTCCCTAGCAACCACATAAAGCCAGATGCAAAATGGTGCACAGTCTGTGATCAAAAGGAGGCTACCACAATGGGAAGTTGATTCGAGAGAATGAGCAGGGCACAGACCAGTTTGTCTGATGTTCCTTTGCAGTCTGGCAAGAGATCACGTTTCACAGAAGATGGAGTACAGATATTTCACAGTTGTCCTCTTACCGACACACACATGCTGTCTCATGCTTCCCCATCATCACACCAATAATCAATCAATCAATAAATAAATTAATAAATAAGAATTTATTGTATTGTTTTTTTAAAGATATTAAAGCATCCTATAATTACCTTCTATGCATGGATTATGTATTTATTTATTTGCAAGCAGAGAAAGACAGGGAAAAATGATACACACAGAAAGAATGGGCATGTCAGGGCATCTAGACACTACAAAGACCCCGGATGCATGTACCACTTTGTGCATCTGGCTTTATGTGGGTATTAAGGAATCAAATCTGTGTCTTTAGGATTTGCAGGTGAACACTTTAATGGGTGAGCCATCTCTCCAGCCCTGTATTATGTATTTTTAGTGATTACATTATAGTGTTCCAGACTTAATTGATGTGGTCAAAATTTTAAAAGCACCATGAACCTCTCTATAACTCCAGTCTCTAGAAAGGCATGATCTAATTTTTTCCTCTGCATTTTCTTCTTTTTCTGAATTTTCCTGGAAGTAAGAGAGTTAATTTGAATGCTTTTATCAGTTCATGAAAATAAATTGAATAAACTAAAGCAATATATTTATTAAATATAAAGGACAGTTTGGAGGACTCTGGGTTCAGATTTCAAAGCTGCATGTATATGCATGCGTATGTGTAAGAGCCTCTATATCTTTTTTTTATGTTTTGTTTTGTTTTTGTTTTTCAAAGTAGGGTCTCACTCTGGCCCAGGCTGACCTGGAATTAACTATGTAGTCTCAGGGTGGCCTTGAACTCACTGCGATCCTCCTACCTCTGCCTCCCGAGTGCTGGGATTAAAGGCATGCACCATCACACCCGGCGAGCCTCTAGGTGATCTGCTCACTCTAGGTGACTCAGAGCAGAGATCTGAACTAATGGACACACACTCTGAGAAAATAATAAATAAAGCTGGCTTGGCAATGAAATTTGAGTGATTTCTCAAATGTGTTTGCCAGATTCACTTGAGGTGTTATTTAAATACATCTCTGGGCTCACCTCCAAAGATTTTTATTCAGTAGTGTACTATTTGAGTTTCTCATTGCTATGACCAAATACCTGAGAAGAAGCAAGTTCAGGGAGGAGAGATTAATTTTGACTCAAGGTTTGAGGACGTGGTGTGTCATGGCAGGAATAGATGGTGGTGAGGGCAGCTGGATCTGTGGCAGTGAGAGAATTCAGCAGCTGCTTGCTCACAGCTCAGAAAGTAAAGAAACAGGAAGTGGGGAGAGATTTACACATGAATCCCAGTTGGGCTCTAACCCTCAAGGCATGCCCCTCAAAGATCTTCTTCCTCCAAGGCTCTAAGTCCTAAATGTGCCATTCTCTTCAAAAAGCAGCAAGAGCGAGGGGACACATATTCAAACACACAAGTCTGCTGGGAATATTTCACACATTTAAAATATAACAAGTAATATAACAAGTAGGTTGAAATGGGGGCTGACAAACTGACTTTCTGAGAAGCTGAAAGATGAGGCTCATATTGCTAAGAGCAGGATGCATACATTGAGGACAACTTCCCTAGACTATTCTGGTGGTGGTGGTGGTGGTGGTGTGTGTGTGTGATAGAGAGACAGAGACAGAGAGAACAAGTGAGGGAATTCTGGTATAAATAAATATAAATAGTGAACAGGTAGGTATTGGTGTTAAATATTTAGCAGGCAATTCTAATAATTATGTTGCACTAATACCCATTATTTATCAGATGGAAATCTTGAAATTCAAGAGGTTCAAACTATTTTCTTTGCTGTTTCAGGTATTGAAAGAGGTGAAGCTATGTCTAAGGGCATTTAAATTAAAGACTATGCTGTTCTTACTTGATTTTTCTATTATTTAGGCTGTTTAGGTGGTGTTGTACACCTAAATAATGCTAGCTATCAAAGTGCTGGGTTTTGAAAACATATCCTTAGTTTACAAGATCACATTGACTGTCTTGTAAATCAGCTTCTATTTATTTCAACATCTTTCATTGAATCTTTAGAATGTGTGTATCTAAGGTTAGATACATTGTAAATATACATGATGAGAATAAACAAAATTTTTAGCAGTTCAGAGAAAGAAGGGATACTGTTAGAAAGGCAGAACACAGTTTATGAAGTAGGCTTTGAAGGGTGAGGAGGATATAGAAGAAATGAGAAGGAAATGGGGAAAACTGGAATATTGAATGATAATGCACCACAGAGACACTGTTTTGATTAATATTTTAATTAAAAATATCCTTATAGCATTTTAATCCTTCTAAAGGTTAATTAATGAGTCCCTTGAATGCTACCATAAGGATTAATTGAGGTGGTGTTAGAGGTAATGACAAGGAATTGAGGTATTATGTAAATTTTCTTCTGGGTCTTTATCCAATGAGGGAACTAAATCTAATTGCAATGGCTTCATCCGATCTCTGATGACATTTCTGAGGAAGTGGTTTCAATCCTCACTCCTGTTGTTGTTTAATCTGTAGATGTAATAGCTAATGTTCCTAGAAGACTTCCTAAGATGAAAATGCCCTTTCTAAATTGTCATTCAAGGTGTGTTTTGACCCTGAGTCATTCTGAGAGAGGTAACTTACTCTATGCAGTTAAGGAATTAAAATTTCTCTTGAAGAAGTATCTTAAAACAGCTTGCACCTTCCACGAAATAACTGACACTTGTTAAGAAGCTCACAGTTGCCAGGAATAGATGTAAGATTTGCTATTCTTTTGATGTTTTTTCATCTACACAAACATGTCACACTTAAATCACTGTGTAAGCTGCCTCATAAATTTGATTGGACTTTGAATCTCACTCTATAGAAATCACTGGCTTGGAACTTGTCCAGAATGTTAGTTTGAACCTGCCAATAAAATCACTTCTTGGACATCTCTGAGATATTATAGTGACATGCTCAGATTACTTTTTCTACTCTGTATGCCAGTAATACTTTGATGATTCTAGGCTGAAAAAAAAAAAAAAGAAGGTATGTGAAGCTAGGTAAATTTCACTAACCAGATTGAGAAAATCTCCTAAGTACCCTCTGAATATCACAAAAATGACTCTCTGATTCCATACATAGACTATCTCAGGGTTCATGTTTATATTCCATCGTGTGAATCAGAGTGATTGATATTTGAGACAGTGAGGATGATTAATGGACTCTGGAGTCAAGCAGAGACAACTCTGTT
Organism: Orientallactaga sibirica; assembly: GCA_036365145.1. Lineage (NCBI taxonomy): Eukaryota > Metazoa > Chordata > Mammalia > Rodentia > Dipodidae > Orientallactaga > Orientallactaga sibirica. The sequence continues at coordinate 99,706,097 of JAEOAD010000001.1, read as the reverse complement.
CAAATCTGAACACCACTCCTCAATGGATGGGCATACGTGAATGAGTCTCTGAACTTTGCTGAAGTACAGATATAAAGGGCCAAGACAGACATTATGGAAGAGTTAGATTTTGAAGTCAAATATGTGGGGGAGGAGATTCCAGAAACATATTGATACTATATTCAATTGTATATAATTAGATTAATTTGACTCAATTTTTATGTAATTTTTGAACCATATTTTCAATAGGCTGTACTGAAACTATGTAGCTAAAGCTAGCCTTGAACTTTTGACAATTATCTTGCCTCAGCTTGCCAGGTACTGGGATTATAAGCATGAGCCAGTACTCTCAACATGAATATCAATACTTTGTATAATAGAATTTGAAAAGAAAGTCAGCTATACAGAAAAAAATACAACTTCTGTGAATGACATTAAAATAAGTTTAGCATTTCTTATTTAACTATTTGACAGTAGACATCTTAGAACCCCCAAAGTTTCCAGGCCCTTCATGTGCTTTTGCCTTTGCCAACACATCTAGGGTAAAGCTAAAAAGAACAACTCATCAGAGGAAAGATAACCCAAACAAAAAGCATTTCTTCATGTGTACATGTGTTTGTGTGCACGCACATGTATAGTTATAGTTATATATTAATTATAGAAGTATAATTTGAAAACACACACACACACACACACACACACACACACACACATATATATATATATATATATGTAATTTCTCTCAGAATCCATATTGAAATGCTTTTAGGTTCTATGACTGGCATTCCTGAGGACCACGGGTTTTGGGTTTAAAGTTATCACAGAAGAGGTTAAGAAACACAGGGAAGAGCTGCTCTATTAGTTTGAACCATCTTTCAGATATCAAAGATGCATAGTATCAGAGGAGAAGCTCATGGTTATTGTGTTATATATTTAGCTTTATCTAATTTTTTTTCTATTTTGTTTTTTTCTGGGAGTACATATCATTAGGTATCTCAGGCCAGCCTTGAACTCAAGATCCTTATGCCCAAGTGTCCCAAGTGACAGAATTGCAGATGTATGCCACCATGTCTGGCCATTCACTGACCCTCTTTCTTGAGCCAAGCTTTTGCCTAACTGAGCAGGTTAGATTGTGATTGCCCCTCTTATTTGCCAGCTAATGGTCATACTGCCCCTACCAACAATTGGAATGTGGAATTGTACTTGAAATAGAGAGAATTTAGTTCATGACATGGACACTGATATCAAAATTACCTCATCTTGTGTCTTAGCCAAGCATAGCCTGTCTTTATCTTTTGAAGTCTGATTCATCTGAGGTTTAGTTGATCTAGGACCCTGGATAGTAAAAGTAGGAGAAATATGAGGAAGGAATTATTTAGAATTACACACACACACACACACACACACACACACACACACACACACTTTCTTTCTTTCTTTTTGAAATGCAGATACTAGGGGATAGGATACTGACAAGATGGCTAAATGTGCTTTCTGAGCAAGCATGAGGATCTATGTTTGACTTCCAGAATGCACACAAAAATCCTGGGGCCATACATGCCCAAATTCCTAGTGCTGAGAAGGATAGAGACAGGAGGAATGCTAGGGGCTTCATTGTCAGCCAGCCCAACTGAAAAACTGGGAGCTCCATGTTCAGTGAGAGACTCTGTTTCCAGGAAATAAGAAGGAAGAGTGATAGTGTAGGACACTTGATGCCTTCCCCTGGCGTCTGTACATGTGCATATAGCACATGCACACACAAATGTTATTTAGCTACAGTATAAAAGGCTCATATTTAAAATTAGATGAGTGAAAATTTTGTTTCAATAATCCCAATACAAATGGTTTCAATGTTTCATGCTCTCTAAATTTTACCATATAGTGTTTGTTTTTCCTACACTGTTAATTGAAGAAACTATATTTTTGATTTTCTACTGATTTTGTAAAAATGTTCATTTTTTGTCAGAGACTTTTTAACTGAAGAAAAATAATTTTATTCATTCAAACCAGATATAATTTTCTTGCACTGAAAAATCATAAAAAATAAATACTGTGGAATAGGATTATGAGCAATGAGCCAAACCTCAGTGGATTTGTCTGAAAATAATTCAGTAGACAATCATAATTCAATCATAATTACTGTTTTAAGAAAAGAGAGAGAGATTTACCAATATGGTTCAGAATAATTTCAAGAGAATATTATTTATACTAGAAATTATACATTGTATGGTCAGAGAAACATAATGTTTTTAACAGTAAGATTTGTCAGAGCCTTTGATGTTCTACTGTCCAATAAAGAATTCAGGCATTTTTTTACTTTTTCTGTTCTTTTCCTTAGGGACAATCTTAAGTGGAACCCTCTTGGGATAGATTGTTTAGATGACACATTTTCATATTGTTTTTCTATTAAGTAGGATGAGGCATGTACTTAACTTTGAAAGGGTCAGGGTTAGGATGATGCTATAATGTGACTTTACATACATGTATGTTGACCATATTTACCTCCCACTATCCTCTCATTCCTCTACCTCACATACTAAATCTTTCTTCCTATTAAGTCCCCTTTCTATTTTCATATCTATTTTTGTGACCCAGTGAATTAACTTAGTATTGCTTGTGAGAACATAGGCGAGTTGGAGTTTTTTTACAGGAATATAGGCAACTGACCAGAGGTACAGCCGAAGGAACATTCTTTGTCTTCCCCAAGCAAATATTAGTTTCAAATAGCCACTTTGGAAGGAATTGAATCTTATGAGTCCCCTTCCCCCATCCATGATAGAATGTTGACTGACACAGTCTTGTGCAGGAAATCACAACTGTTGTGAGTTCATAGTCTGCATCTTATAAGTGCTTAAATGAAAGTGAAGATATTGTTTTTAATGTTTTGAATAATGATCAAGGAGGTTTATTTTACTTAAATAGGCAACATTAAAACAGACCCTGTGGCCTGTAATCACAGCAGTTGAGAAACTGAACCATAAGAACTACCAGGAGTTTGAAGACAGCTTTGGCTATATAGTGAGCTGTATAAAAGTCTGGGCTACAGAGTGAAACTCTGTCTCCTAACAAACAAAATAGGCAACACCTTGACTTCTCTTTGCTTCCATGTTTTTTGCTTTCTTTTAAAACATGTCAAAGACTGCTAAAAATGTACTTATTGTTCTCAGAGTCAAGATGATAAGACATGAGTCTGGATTTTAAGAGATCTAAAAAATATAAATAGGATAGAATTTATTGTGTTAAGGGTTGGAGAGATGGCTTAGTACTTAAGGTGCTTGCCTGTGTAGACTAAGGACTGAGGTTTGATTCCCCAGTGCCCACATAAGCCAGATGCACAAGGTGGCACATGCATCTGGAGTTTGTTTGAAGTGGGTGGAGGCCCTGGTTTACCCATTCTCTCTCTCTCTCTATATATATCTCAAATAAATAAATAAATAAAAATAGAATAAGTTTAAAAAAATAGTGTGTTTAAGTGAGTTCTTCTCACATTTCCTTTGTTGAGAGACTTGTATCATGAAAGGATAATAAATAAATCATCATCTATTTTACATCTATAAACAGGATCATATATGACCATTAATTGTTAATTTGGCATATAGTATTTATTGATTTGTTTATAGTAAGCCTTTCTTGAATTCCAAGGAATACCTCCACTTTATCATGATAATTACTCCCTTTAATGTGCTACTAAATTCAGCTGCTAGTGCTTGTGGTGGGTTTTGGTATCTGTATCTGTGAGACATATTAAGATATCATTTTCCTTTTGTGTTGTGTTACTAGACTTGTATAGTAACAGTTATGACTTTTAAATGACTCTTAAAATATTGAACCCTCCTTAATTGTTTTATAAGTTTGACATTTAGCATTAATTCTTTCTTAAGTTTTTAATTGAGTTTACCAGTTAAATCATCTAGTCCTATAATTTATTTTGATGAGAGACTTTTGATGCTAAGTAAATCTCCTTCTTCAGTGTTAGTCTGTTCAGTTTTCTATTTCTTCATGATTCACTTGTGGTTGGTTACATATAACTAGGAGCTTATTCATTGCTTCTAGGTTATTCAACCCATTTATGTAAAAAGTATTCAACATAACCTCTTTGATTATTAATATTACTGTGATAACTCATGTAACATCTCTTTTGTTATCTTTGATTTTAGTCTTTTCTATATTATTACACTAACTGAAAACTTAAAACAAATGGTATGAGAAAGCTGAGTTCTAAGATACTCGGAAACAACTAGCTTGACAAGAAGCCCACACTAATCTTTAGCTAAAACAGAGGCTACATGCATCAAACTGTCCCTAAATTAATAATGCTTATCCAATTTAATCAATGCTGACTTTATTCTCTGTTGGAGAATCTGTTTTTTCTTTTTAAATTTCTTCTTCTTCTTTTTTTTCCCAGAAGGAAGCAAGACCCAAGGAGATTAAACCATCCTTCACATCTTATTCAAGGCCCAGGCAGAACCACAGAGAAAGTGGGGAGACCAGCAAGAGTGGGGAGACCAGCAATAGTGCTGCTTCCATGCTGAGTATAACAAGCAACACCAGGGTGAATGAGACAGAAGCGAAGGATACTGAACACATACCAAAGCAGAAGTCCAGAGTCTCCTAAGAGCTCATTGCTGAAGTAGACTTAAAGTACTCACCAAGGTTCAGGAAATTTTGTGAAAGAGGGGGCAGAAAGATTGTAAGAGTCAGAGGTTGGGATGTTATGCCCAGTAACTGACTGCTCTCCCACAATGCATAACCCACAACCCCATGGAGAACACGAATAAATTCACTGAAGAGTGCCCTTGTGGAGTGGGGACAGGCAGGAGGGAATAGATGGTACTAACCCATGATGTATCCATAAAAAATATGTTGTTAATAATAATAAAAAAAAGTGTGATGGCACCAGGGAGTGGTGATATGCAACTACAGTCCAAGTGAAATGGGCAAATGAGGCAGTAGAATCCCAATTTTGAAGGTAGTTTGGGCAGCATAGGCAAAATAACAAGACCTTACCAAGAAAGGAAGATAGTCAATTTCAAAGCTAACCTATGGAATTGTATAAGACATTTGCAAACCATGTATTTGATAAAGTATTAATCTCCAAAATTCATAGCAAACTCAAATCAATTAATAGTGAAACAAAGTAATTAACCAGATTATACATGAGCCAAGGAGCTTAGTAGACCTTTTCCAAAAACATTAGGTAAATGGCCAACATACATATGAAAAACCAACATCACTAATCATCAAGAAAACACAAATCAGGCCGGGCGTGGTGGCGCATGCCTTTAATCCCAGCACTCGGGAGGCAGAGGTAGGAGGAGGATCGCCAAGAGTTCAAGGCCATCCTGAGACTACATAGTGAATTCCAGGTCAGCCTGGCCTTGACCAGAGTGAGACCCTACCTCGAAAAAAAAAAAAAAAAAAAAAAAAAAAAAAAAAAAAAAAAAAAGAAAAGAAAAGAAAAGAAAACACAAATCAAAACTGCAATGAGATACTTCAACACTTGAAAGTAAAAAGTGGAATTCAATGAATACAACAGAATATAATGAACACTGCTGAGGTTTGAGACAAAAGTGACTTGGGTACCATGTTAATACTGATAACTAATATGAACTGACAGCATTACCATGGGAAATAATAGGGGGCTTCCTGTCCCTTCACACACACACACACACACACACACACACACACACACACACAAAAGCAATCATTAAAGCAAGAGCTGGGGAAATAGTTGGTATAGGGCTTGCCTTTCAAGGATTAAGACCTTCATTTGATTGTCATCACCCATGTAAAAAAGTCAGGTGTGTTAGTTCACCAAAATCCCATGGCTTAGCAGTTAAGCCATTTGCCTGCATAGACAAAGGGCCCAGGTTCAATTCCCCACGACCCACGTTAGCCAGATGCACAAGTGGGCACATGCATCTGGAGTTCATTTGCAGGGGCTGGAGGCCCTGGCCTGTCCATTCTCATTCTCTTTCCTTCTTTCTCTGTTAAATAAATAAATTAATTAATTAAAAAATAATTTAAAAAACGTAATCCCAGCCCTGAGGAGTTGGCTCACTAGAAGCTATTCTAGACTATTTGGCAAGCTCGAGGACAATAAGTTACCCTATCTCAAAAAAAAAAAAAAATGGTGAAAAGCACTTGAGAGGAATGACACCTAAAGTTCCTCTGGTATCCACACACAAGTATATACATACTCATGCATACGCCCCAAACATGCACACAAACTAAAAACAAAGAATGCAATATGATTCAGCTGTTCAACTCCTCATTTTATACCTGTAGGAAAAGAACAGGTAAATATCAGAGACCTCCCATTCCCATATTTGATGCACAGGGATATTTAATGCATGATATGAAAAGAAGCTATTTACTTGTATTTAACTGTTTCTCTCTCTTCTCTCTCTCTCTCTCTCTCTCTCTCTGTCTCTCTGTGTGTGTGTGTGCGTGTGTGTGCATGCATGTGCACCAGGGCCTCTTGCACCCTTTTTTGCATCTGACTTATGTTGGTGGCTTGGGAATTGAATTCAAGCAGGCAGTCAGGCAGGCTGTGCAAACAACTTCCTTTAACCATTGAACCATCTTCTAATCCCTGACACAACCTGTTTATTAATGAATGAATAAATAAATTTAAAATATGATATATGCCTACAATGTAATGTTAATTAAAAAAATCTCTCGGGCTGGAGAGATGGCTTAGCCTGCAAAGCCGAAGGACCCAGGTTCAATTCCCCAGGATCCACATAAGCCAGACACACAAGGGGGCACAGACATCTGGAGTTCATTTGCAGTGGGTGGAGGCACTGGCACACTCTGATTCTCTCTCTCTCTCAAATAAATAAATAAAAATAAAATAATAAAAAAAGAAATCTTGCCATTTGTGAAACATGAATTAAACTTGAGAGCACTGTGCTATGTGAAAGATAATAAAAGCTTGGTATCATTAACATGTGACATTTGAAAAAGTCAAACACTAAAACTGAATAACACTAAAACAGAACAAAAAATAATATTACTTCCCAGAAGCCACTGGGTAAGAAAAATGTGAAAAAAATGGGTAATTGTTGGTAAGAACCTTCAAACTCGTATTTATAAGTAATTTTTAAATTTCTAAAGTACAGCAGGGTGGATATAATCGATGATAATTTAATATATTCTTGAAATATCTCAAAATATTTCATAAAATATGAAATTATATTTCATTTTGTTTGAATATTTTGAAATTACACTTAGATTTTTAATGAAAGTGCAACTTCATAGTGTGCAAAACTGCTGAGAAAGTCCCTTTGCTTAATATTCTAGGGACTGAACATTTACTTGCCAGAAATGTGTTTGGCATCACTACAAAAGAAAATTTAGAAAAGAAGGTCTTTAAGCCTACCTGTATGTTGGGCATTGCTATACATGGGCTGGGACTGTGAGGAAACTGGCATGGACTATTGGACATGGTCGGGGACCTTGGGCTGTGGGGTTTGCAGCCAGCCTTATCATTGGGAACTAACTCTGGCACGGGACCTGGCCCTTCCTTCTTGCGAGGTTGTAGTGTCCCTCAATCTTCACCCAGAGGCAATGGGATCGACAGGCCCTCCTCCCATCCCAAAGCAGCTGAGCATTCACTATAGTCTAAGGTTCTGTCCCCGCCCCCCCACATAGTTCCTGACCTTGTGGCCAGCTTCCCAAGAGACCCTTGTATGGTAGTAAACAGTTTCCCTGCAGCTGTAGCTGCAATATGTGGCTGAAGTCACGTAACCTTTCCTGCCACTTCTGTTATCTCCCTTGCAACTTCTCCCTTATGACTTCTGCCTTTCAACACCAGCCAATTAGATAGCAACCCATAAACCTATGTATCCAATCACCTTATGATCTGTATGTGCCTTCTCAACCTTTCCCAAGTGTTTATAAACCCACCCCCCTTTTGAGTAAACAAGCTCTATCCATCAGACCATCTCCTGGGTGGTTCATTGCCTGCCGTACTCACCCACTCCAAGACCCTGTTCCCCCTAACTCCTCCTGTACCCGGGATGTTGGTGGCCAATGACTCCTAGGAATATGAGGACCCTCACCAGTACTTGAGGATAAATAGCTACCTAGCCATATGTCCCCCTGTACTTCAAAGTGCAAATGTGTCCATCTTTTATCTATCATCACTATTTCCTCGATTTTACTCTACTCTTCATTGTTTTCATACACAGGGACAACTTGATGATGTCTTTTATCTCACGATTATTTTTTTTTTTTTAAGAGCAACAGCTTTATTAGGAAAATAAAAAATGACCATTATATCTTAGGTTGTAGTATCTCAAAACTCCTATCATTTTTTAGAAAATAGGATTCCTTTCTGCTCATCTTGGTTACTCATCAAATATGAAGTTAAAGATACATATATATCTTCATATTGTTTTTGCCTCAGATCTCTTCAGGTTCTGAGACTATGACAAGAAGTAAGTTGTGTGGATGCATCTTCATTGGGAAATTATAATTTAGCCCACAATACATTTACATTCTCCCACTTCATTCAAGCTCAAGTAATCCCTGGCCTTTAAGCAAGACACTGGATCTTTAAGAACCCCTTTAAGCTCTTTCCAACAAACTTTACGCTGGGCAGAACAGTAGGCATGTTAAAGAGTAGTGATTCCTCATGGTCAAAACAACCTTGTCTTGAGTCAATCCGCAGAGGCAAGTAGTTCAGCATAGGTTACATGACTCTGGGCTACAGTTACCCTGCAACTGGAGGAAGGATATTGGATTGAAAACCACTCCAAAAAGTGTGCCCTTCCATTCTCTTGTATTCCAACATGCACCTCAGCCCTGCAGACAAGACATGGATATAGCATCAGGCATTTAAAAAATGGTCTTTTAGAGTAGCAACTAGGTGCTATAGTCTGCACAGGGCCCATCTCCTCATGATGACTTAAGTGAACAGATTCTAGTCTGTCAAGTTTTAACTTAGAAATTGATGTTCCCATAGTCTGAGCATTCTCTCTGGTTTGGTTTTGTTTTGTTTTTCTTTTCAGGGGTAATGTTTCCCTAACAAATTAAAGTTTCCTTTTAATGCCAAGTCTCCATAAGTGGTATTCTAAAATGGAGAGATGCTATTGGAATTGTTGGTACGGTACAGATGGGCCTAACTGAAAGTGGGATCAACTGAACAAAGCAAGGTACTAATTTCTAAAAATAATTTTAAAAATCCTAACACTTCATGGAAGCCTTGAAAATTTCTTTATTATTATTTTATTAGATATGGACATACTCAGTATGTTAACAGCACTTGTTAGTACCATCCTTACCCTCATCCCTGTGCCCCCTCATTGGGGATGCCAGTTTCCTCCATGGGGATGGTGGGTTGTGTATTGTGATGGCAGCCATCAGTTATGGAGAAGAGGCAATCTCTCTGTGTATAATATCCCAATTTGTGGCTCTAACAATTTTTCCACACCCTCTTCTGCAAAATTACCTGAGCCATGTTGGGTTCATTTTAGTTCTACTTCAGTGATGGGCTATTAGGAGCCTCTGGATCTCTGGTTTGGTACGTGTTGAGTGTCCTCAGTGTCTATCTCCTTCACCCTTGTGCTGATATCAGGTTCACAAAGAAAGCAGTATTCTTGCTTATTTCCTCAGTTACTCTATGGTTTCAGTTGGGGCCCTGGTGAAGTGCAATGGGCTGTTTCTCTCCTCAGATCCTGCTTCCATCTGAGAAAGAGAATCAGATTCTCCAACAAAGAGTGAGGTCAGCACAGGTTAAATAAGATACGCATTGCTAGTTTAAAGAGAATTTAATTGGTGTAGGCCCTCTTGTAGCCCGCGATTAGTGGGAAATTGATATTGGAGAGTAAACTCATTATCTGGATATGACTTTGACTTATTTCCCAGTTCCAGATATGGGTTCCTTTCCCCAGAGCAGATCTATTAGCCAACCCAAGAGCAGTTGGTTACCCACCCTGGCTGTGTGCCACTATTGTACTTGTGTGAGCATCACAACAGGTTATTTGATTCTGAGTAGCTTACACCTTGAGATGCTCAGACAGATGTTGGCCACTTTCCCCCAGAAGCTCTTATAGCACCTTCTAGCACTAGATGGGCTAAGTGTCTGGAGACTGGCTCTCTTCCACATTCCAGCCAGGTCTCTCCGTGTTCTGTACCAATTGCATATCTTCAGCAGTAGTGTCTTACCATTAACCTCTGGTGGGTAATCAAGTGCTCTGACAGAAGAGAAGTCTGTCTTCTTTTGGGAAACCTTGTAGGTCTCTCTGATCAACAGCTCATTGTGGGTGTGAACTGCATCCTGGTACTGGGAGTTACAGGGCAGTACCAAGGGAAAAGAAAGAAGAAAAAGAAAGCAAATATAAAAAAAAAGAAAGAAAGAAAAGAAAAAGAAAAGGGGGGAAATAAGGGGAAATTAATTATAGGCTTCATTTCATCCTCTCCAGGGCCCTTCAATTCAGGTGTTCCATCTAAGATCCAGATTAGGGTTCAGTCTTTTAGTCTGTCTTCCAGGATATAGGATTTTATGGTACCAGTTCCATTTGGGTTCAGTTTTGTGTCCCCCCCCCAACTCTTACCCTCCCCTCAAGCCCTACCCACCCTATCGTCCAGTCCTTGAAATGCCTATTAGGTATGTCAGCATCACAGGCTGATCCAGGTTAGGAGATACAGATGAGTGAGAACATGCAATGATTGTCTTTCTGTGGTTTAGTGAGTTCACTGAGTATGATCTGTTCCAAGTTTGACCATTTTTCTACAAATTTCAATGTGTCATTTTTTTTTCTAGCTGCTGAGTAGAAAGAATTCCATTGCACACATATTCCACATCTTGTTTTTTCATTTGTCCAGTGATGAGCATCTGGGTTTATGCCAGTTCTTGTTATTATGAATTGATCAGGTATAAACATGGTTGAGCAAATATCTCTGAACTGAGGCATGGAGCTTTTGCAGTAAATGCCCAGTAAGAGTTACCAACAGGGTCTGTTGGTAAATCTATAGCCAACATTTTTAGGAGTCTCCATATTGCTTTCCATAGTGTTGTACCAGCTTACATTACCAACAACAGTGAATAAGGGTTTCTATTTTCTCACATCTTCACCAACATCTGTTTTCATTTGATTTTTTAATGTTTGATAACCTTAAGAGGGTAAGGTAGAATCTAATAATTGTTTTAATTTGCATTTCCCTGATGATTAGTGATATTGAACATTTTCTTAAGTGTGTGTTAGCCATTTGTATTTCTTTCTCTGAGAACTCCCTATTCAGTTCTCTGCCCCACTTTGTGAGTGGATTGTTTGATTTTGCAGATGACGTGATGCTATACATATGTGATCTGAGAGCCTCCATCTCAACAGTCTTAAAGGTGATTAATTCCTTCAGCAAAGTAGCATGATACAAAAATCATTAAACAAAGTCAGTAGCCTTTCTATATGCAAAGGACAAAAATACAGAGAAAGAAATTAGCAATATTGCCCCATTTTCAATAACAACAACAAAAATTAAAAATAAAATACCTAGGAATAACACCATCCGAGGATGTGAAAGACTTATAATGAACAACATAAAAACACTCAAGAAAGAAATTGAGGATGACTAGAGAAGATGGAAAGACCTCCCATGTTCCTGGCTAGGCAGAATTAACATTGTGAAAATGACAATCCTACCAAAAGCAATATACAGATTTAATACAATACCCATAAAAATCCCAGCATAATTCTGCAGAGATAGAAGAAAATGATCTCAAAATTCATATAGAACGGCAGCAGGCCTTGGATATCCAAGTGCATCCTCAGCAAAAGGAACACCTCTGGAGGCATCACGATACCTGATCTAAGGCTATATTACAAAGTCATAGTAACAAAAACAGCATTGTACTGGCATAAAAAACAGGAATATAGACCAATGGAAAAAGAATTGAGTATCCAGACTTTAGGAAAAATAACTGCAGCTACTTGATCTTCAACAAATGCCCTAATAATGTAGACTGGAAACTGGAGAAAATATAGCATCTTCAACAAATGGAGTTGGACCAACTAGATTACCATATGCAGACAAGTGAAACTGGACCCACACATCTTGCCATGCAGAAAAACCAAGTCCAAATGTATCAAAGACCTCAAAATAAGGCCAGAAACTCTGCTACTATTGGAAGAAAAAAATAGGAGGAACTTTTCCACTATATAGGAGTGGGAAAAGACTGCCTCAACAAAACCCCAGTAGCTCAGGAACTTAAACAATCACTCAAGCATGGGAATCTTGTGAAGCTAAAATGTTTGTTCACAGACAAACATATCTTAAGCAGAGCCAATAAACTACTCACAGAATGGGAGAAAATCTTTGCCAGCTCTATAACTGACAGAGACCTACAAAAATCTACAAAAAAAAAAAAAAAAACCTCAAAAACCTAAACAGTAAAAAATCAGACAACCCACCCACAAAGTGAATCCTTGAAATCTTTGCTGTTTATGGAATGATTAGGAAAAATTCAATTTACAATGAAACCTTCTTATTCAATTTTTGTTTACTGAATATGATACAAAAAATAAGTACAAACATTCCTGTCTGTTCTAAGAACATATCAGACATAATGAAAAAGCAACATGGGATCATTAAGATTAGCCTTTCTTAATGTAAAAGTTCACCCTATATCTATTTTATAAGAAGTCTTCTATTCTACAGGCCAAAAGGATGGTGAAGTCTTTGCCAAAGAATTCATTTAAAGGACAGGGTTGCACAGTACTTGTCACTTTCTTATCAATATCAAGGTCTACAGAAAAAAATTGCTCTCTTGGTTCCAATTGGGAAAAATTAAGTTTGTTTTGCATCCATGGAAAGAAACACATGGGGATGTTTCTGTCTACTGAGAAGGCACTGAGATCATCAAATATGTCTTCTTGACTCTAAAAAGAAAAGTCATTGGAATATTAAGTATATTGTATAATCAAAGGTCTGTAGATGAGGTGCTTGGCAAAATGAGATTTCTGTCATTGTACCATTGAGTAGTCTTATTAAAAAATAGATCTCCCCATATCCATAGGTCCCTCAACTAAAAAAAAAAAAAAAAAGGATGAACATTGAACTGAACAGTTTATAAGGGTAGTTACAGACCTCTGTGAAACATTCTATGTTATTTAAAGCATTTTAAAGAAGCCAAACAACCACAGGTCTTCTCAGTATTAGGTTGTTCTTAAACTCACAGACATTGTATATATGTATCTTTGATATTGTGTTTAAGGAAAGTGGTTCTGTTACATATAGAGTAGCTTCACCCCCAACCTGGCCATTTTCTGTAGTTGTGAAGTGCATCATTCTGGCACTTCTGTGCTTGAGATAATGAGAGTTTATATCAGTATGTATTCTATAGTCAATGATCTTGACTTAGAATTTTCCATTTTATCTCATTAGTCATGTGACTTTAGACAAGTAATTTATTTTCTTGTGTTTTGGTTTTTCTCATCTGTAAAATTATGACGACATTAAATGAACTGCTGTGACCTAGGCAATTACTAATATGAAACAACAATTTCCACTTAAAGCACAATGAGAGTTTATATGGTGATCCATCCAGTGTTAAATATTTTAGCCTCTCTGAGTCCCTTCCACCATTCTGCATTTAGAAGTCATAAAACACTGTTTATAATACAATTGATATGTCCAGATAGATTTCAGTATCAGGGTATTTCTTCATGTAATTTTTGTTGTGTAGGTATGTCCCTTGTTAAATCAGAGATCAGGCTACTGAACATCAACTCACGTTTTTAATCTGCATCTTTACGTTATTAAAGTATTAAAACTTTTTTATTTAATCATTATAATCACATGAAGTAAGCATATACAATACCATGAACACTATACATTCAATTCTAGAACTTATTCACCTTATATCTCAAAATCTGTGCCTTTTATCAACATTTATATATTTTTCCTGACTTCTCATGGCCTGGTGACCTTTTGCTTGCTATTTCCATGAGTTTGACTTTTGTTAAATATTCCAATTATAAGCAAGAATATTTTTCCTTTTCTGATCCTCTACCTGGAAGGAATATTGCAAAACATCCATTTTTCAAATAAAATTCATTGTTTATTATACTAATAAATCCTCTTTAAGTTTTCCAAATGCCCACAGAGGTGCCAAAGAATTTATAAGGAAATTAAGGCAGCACTACATCTGCTTAATTAGACAGATGTCCTCATAAAAGGAGACAAGTGTCTCCTAGAATGGAATGAGCACTGGGCTAGGAGGGAATCTCCTTCTCAGCTATTTTTATAAGTTAATTTAGGGATGGTTTAACTTATAGCTCCAGTCTCTTGGGACACTTCTGCTCTATAGGAAAGGAGAGGATAAGATTTATTTCTTATCCAGAAAAGTACTAAAATTAACCTCCCTATCTCTCTGCTATAAGAAATGCAAAATAGGAGTCAATTCAGAAGAAAGCCAGTCGCCAGACAGCCTGTCTAGTCCTATTAAGCGCTACATAAGCTACTGAAGGAAAATGGCCAACAATGGTTTGAGCAACCAGAGGTCTAAGCTACTCAGAAGCAAACACCCTGACGCGGTGTAAATTCCAGTGCAATAGTGGCACACAGCTTCAGTGGGTAAGCAATAACTTTCTGATTAGCTAGGAGATCCACTCCGTGTAAAGGAACCCACATGTGGAAATGGAAACCAGATCAGAATCCTATTGGCACAAAGGTTATGTTCTCCAGTGCCAAGCTCTCACTAGTCTTTGGCTAAAAGAGGAGTTACATACATCAAATTCTCCCTAAATTAATAATGTTTATCCCATTTAAACTATGCTGACTTCACTCTCTGTTGTAGAATCTGTTTTTTGTTTTTTTGTTTTTTTTTTTTTCCAGAAGGTAGTGACACCCGAGGGGATAAACTACCCATAGTAAGTACTTCAGCCAAGCCACAGCTGAATCCACAGGAGAATGGGGAGATGAGCAAGAGTGCTGCTTCCATGGTGTTCCTGAAAATCAGCACCAGGGGATAGAGATCTAGAAGCTCCTAAGAGCTCATCACTAAAGTAGATTTAAACTCACCCACCATGGCTCAAGGAATTTTGTGGAAGAGTGGGCAGAATAATTGTAAGAGCCACAGGTTGAGACATCAGGCCCAGAGAGATTCCCTCCCCCAGCCCCCCAAAAAAATCTGATTACTGTCCCCACAATAAATAAGTACAACCCCATGGGAAATACCTGCAACCCCACTGTAGCAGACAGCTTCAGGTTCGCTGAGATGAACTTCCAGACCAGGCACAGTTATGGAGGAAGGGATATTATTTATTGAAGCTTACAGATCCAGGGGAAGTTCCATAAAGGCAAGAGAAGCAGCCTGCTTTCATAGGGCCAAGCAGAGAGAGAGAAACCAACCAGGCACACAGAACACTGAGCAAAAACTACAGCCAAAAAGTCACACAGCACACTTCAGGAACTCCTACTGGGCACACTTTGCATATCTTTACAATGGAATCTCAAACCATCAGCACACCTTAAGACCGGACCCCAGTGACACTGCCTCTAGGAAGGTGATTGCAGATGCAAACTATAAAGTAATAAAACATTGAATATATTGGGGGGCCATATATTCAAACTACCACACCCACTGAGGAGAGTCCCCAGTGGAATGGGGGCAGGGACGAGGGAAAAGAGGGTACTGACACATGATGTAGCTATAAGAAACATTTTGTGAATAATAATAATAATGATAAAAAATATTAAAAAGAGAAAAAATCTTTTAAAAAATATAATTGGGTCTGGAGAGATGGGTCAGTGGCTAAGGTGCTTGGTTGCAAAGCCTAATGACCAAAATTTGATTCCCTAGTACCTACATAAGCTAGATGTACAAGGTGGTGTATGCATCTGGAGTTCGTTAGCAGTATTTGGAGGCCCTGATATGCCCATTGTCTCTCTCTCTCTCCCTGCCTCTCTTCTCTCTCTGCTTTCAAATAAATAAATTAATCTATTAAAAATATAGTTGGACTTTTGTCAAACTATATTGAAAGAGTTTTGCCTATTTAATAATATTAAATCACCTGACCTATCAGCATCGGCTGCATTCCAATTACTCAGATTTTTACTGTCTTCATGAAAAGAGAGTCCAGTTCCTATAGACCCAGCCCACAGCCCTGCCAGAGCCTTGATCAGTGGCTATCTTCTAATGGAATATTCTTCCTTACCTCTTTCTCTCTCTCTCTCTCTCTCTCTCTCTCTCTCTCTCTCTCTCTGGTTTTTCAGGGTAGGGTCTTGCTCTAACCCAGGCTGACCTGGAATTCCTTATTTAGTGGTCTGAAGCTTGCCTGGAACTCACAGCAGTCCTTCTACCTCGACTTCCCTAGTGCTGGGATTAAAGGCATGTGCCACCATGCCTGACTTCACCTCTTCTCTTAATTAGTACTCCCTGATACTAAGTTCATCAACTTGTTTTCTCACTCCTATGTAGTCTTCCCTGATGCAAACATCTGGATTTGTTCATCTGTCTGTATAAATAGTTCTCAGAGGGGCTAGAGAGAAGGCTTGGTGGTTAAAGCACTTACCTACAAAATCCTAATGCCCCAAGTTCGATTCCCTAGTAACCATGTAAAGCCAGTTTTACAAAGTAGAGCATGCATCTGGAGTTCACCTGCAGTGGCTACAGGCCCTGGCATGTCCATTCTCTCTCTCTCTCTCTCTCTCTGTGTCTCTTCTCTCTCTGTGCAAGTAAATAAAATATTTTTTAAAATGTTCTCAGAAAAAGAAAAGAGTAGAATCATGCACATTTCATTAGGAAAATAGAATCTGCTGGTATTTTACTCATATGATAACCTTCAATTTAAGTAACAAGCAAAAATATTTCATAGTGTTTGAGTACTGACAGGGGTTGAGAAAGCAAAACGAAGTAACCCATAATAATGATAACTGATGACTAACTACCTACCTATAGCTTCTTAGAGTAAGCTCTTTGATACCTACTAAGTCAGTTAATCATATGACAGAGTCATTCAATATGAAATTATCTAATCTGAGCAACCAAGAGTAAAGAAATCATTAGCAGTGCTCTATCCTTATCAAAACTAATGCCTAGAGGGGTTATCAGGGCATCTAGCCACTCAGCTTTAGTACAGAAGTCAGACATATATCAGATAAACTTAAAGTGTTTGATTTCAACCAAAACAGACCTGAAGCTTTGGTTTAACATTATAACTATTATTTCTGTGCACGCGAGGAAGTTGGAAATCAAGAAGGCATAATATCTGGGGCCAAAGACTTTATCCCAATGTTCTGATTTCTACTCCAGAGTAGTGAGTCTTTGCGCCAACCCATGGGCTCTGTGTGAACTCAAATAGGGTGTTAGGGGTCTAGGAATAGGGTACTTGAATACCAAATCCTAGGCTGGTGTCTACTCCTAACCAAAGAATTGGATAAAATCAGTCTGAGAAGGATGATTACTAAATTATTATATCTATTGAGGGAAGTACAAAAGGAAGGAAAATGAATACACCCACATAGTCTGAGAGCCCATGAAATGGGCCTGGCAAAACTTTCAAAAAGAGAATTAGAAAAGGAAAGAAAGAAGAGTTCAAAGCACTCCTGCCATGTGGAGGGCAAGAGAGGGTAGAGAACCTATGTGGGCATAGGGGGTCAGGACATTCTCCCCTCATCTCAGCCCAGCTGAGACTCAACAGAACCTGGTGGTTCACAAGCAATGAATGGGAGCCAACAGAGTTTGCCCTCCCCAGGTAAATGTATTTATAACCTTATAGTGTTAGGCCCTACATTCTGGCTCAGGTGAGTCAGAGAGACAACTGATTGGTCTGGACTAGGGGCTGTCTCAAGAAAAGGCCAGCCATGAGGACAAGTTCTGGGGACTGAACTTGACCAACCGCAATGTTAGGATTAAATCCTAGGAAAGACTTCTCTCCCAGCAGGGGCCCAGGTTGTTTGTGGAGGAAAAGATATAGGGAAGAGATGAAAACTCAAATCATTCTTTGATTTCTAGCAAAGTGGAGACTACAGGGATACTTTTAGGGGCCTAGCCACTTTAAGAATCTGACAAAACTACCTGACTCCTTCTCAGAACTACAGGATTTGGTGAAGACCAAATTTGCTTAAGAACCATAGCTATAATAAGCCTGCAATGACCACACCTTCTCAAGAGCCTGTACTCTGAGGAAAGCAGTAGGGCTATCTGCATCTCTTATCTTCTTTGTTTCTTCTCTGAATCCAAAAGATGCTTGTCCTGCTCTTTGGGATAGTGATATCACAAACAGCTCTTGGAAGGGAGTGCATCTAAGCAAACAAGATGTGCTGCCTGTCATTTTCGTAGGGCAGACCATCAAGCAGAAATGATAAGCGTTCAAAGTCCATGGTGATATTGTAAAATATCCTCTAAATTACTCCATTAGAATTTGAGCATAATACAGTTTGCTATTATTATAGAATTATTGAGTATGCATCATACACTTGACCCTATGATAGTCTCTGCTTGGATCAGCATGAGATGACTCTTGTGCTAAAAAAAAAAAATGGGAAGGAAAATAATTACATATTAGAAAATAATTATGAACATTGAGGCCATATGTTCTCAATAGAACAAGAATTTTTCTACAAACAGGGGTATTACAGCTCATCTTCATCGTTAAGTAGAATAGATGTAGACTCACATCTGGGTATGTACATGAAGGTGTTTCCAGAACAGTGTCACTGAGAAAGGGAAGATGCACTCTGAATGTGCATGGCACCACCTCATGGCTGGATACAAAAAGACAAAGTGAACCAAGCACTGGCAGCCACCTTACCCTGCTTCCTGATGGCTACAGCAGCCTTGTGTTCTTGATGTCACAGTTATCACCACTCTGGCTTCCTCCTCTCCCTGCCATAATAACTGTACCCTTAAACCGTGAGCCAATCCAAATCCTTCATTAAGCTGCTATTGTCAGGTATCTTGTAAAGAAGAGACAATTAACTAACATATTGGTTAATAGTGAAATTTATTAACTAGCATGATGAGTTGTGGTCCTTGTTTCAAATCCCAACACTATGCTATAAAATATAACCCATTATAAAATATTACATGAAAAGGTAAATAGGAAAATTAAAATGTCAAATGTCCTTAGGGAAGTAGTGATGAAAACAATAGTGGGTATAAACAATGCCAAAGGATACATCACAGATTTCCACTTTAATCGCCTTTCATAATGTTGCCAACTTCAAAAATTGTAAGCTTTTATATTAAGTTAAACTAGTAACTTAACTTACTAGTTTACATTAAAAACAAAATCAAAATAAAACGGGAAGATAATTTTGTCAGTAAAATTCTTACTTTGCATGCATATAGGCCTGAGTTTGATCTTCAGAACACACATTAAAAAAAAAAAGCCATGTATAGTGGAACAGGTTTATAATCCCACAGCTAGAGATGTTAAAACAGGCAGATTCCTTGAGCTACGTGGCCAGTCCCCTTAGCCTACTTCACTCATTCTGGACCAGTGAGAGACCCTTCCTTAAAAAAAAAAAAAAAAATGTCATCTGAGGAATGCACCCAAAGTTGTCTTCTGGCATCCACAACATCAGGGCACACATGAACTCACGAATATGTGTCCCTGCACACATAGGAACATGTGCACACTGACACCCATGCACATGAATTTTAATTATTTGCTGTTGTAGGTATATACTTGCATTCTTATTATTCAGAAGTTAGTTAAATTATTAAAGAAACCCAAATTCAGTAACAGATGTCTGGGGAGGGAGAAGCCAGACAAAGCTTGTTTTAATTGGCTATGTCATATAGAAAATGGGAATTAAGCTTTATAAATAACATGTCAAGATTCAATGAGGGAATAAAAGAATGGCTGAGTATCAGCTACAACATAAGAGGAAGAGGTTTGGGGCACAGGCAAATCTTGGTGCACAACATAGCAATTGTGCAAAGTAAAACTTTTAAATATTGATAATAAAGTGTAAGAAATTATCTTTACAATTTCATGCTTTTTTGAATAAAAATGGCAGTAGAAAGGATGAATAATAAAAGGAGTGAGCTCAAATTATTCAAATTTTAAACGTCTGTTCACTAAAGCCATTATAAAGAAGGTAAAATACAAGCAATAAGACATTGAGAATTTATTTGCAATGAATAAAACTGACAGAGGATAAGTACCCAAAATTTATAGAGAATTTCAATAAATCCACAGAAAAAGCAAAAAACAGGTGTGACATAAGGGCAAAATGCATGAAATAATCATTACTAGTGTAAAACTAAAAAAAAAAAAAAAAAAAAAAAAAAAAACAACTAGCCAAATAAGCACAAGATAACCATCTGATATTGTATTAAGGAAATGTGAGTAAAACACAAAATTAAAATATTCTATATCTATTAGATTTGCATAAATGTAAAATAAAATGACATAAGGGATAGGTCATGATGTAATAAATTTTAAATTTCATATACTGTGATAGGGAGGATACTTCTTTTTAGAGAACAAATAACAATACAGAATTAATTAAATTATTTATTTTTGTTTTTTTAAATTTTATTTATTCTTATGTATATTATTCTAGTTTTACATTCATAGTGGTGACTCCATTATCCTCCTCCCTGTCCTTCCTCTTCCATAGGGACCCTCATCAATGGGGAATGTGGTTCATGCATTGTGGGGGTAGTCAAGAGCTATGGGGGATAGGCCAAGACTCTGTGCATAATGCCCCAAAACTTGTGGCTCTAACATTCTTTCCGCCCCCTCTTCCGCAAATTTCCCTGAGCCACACTGGGGTCATTTTAGGTCTACTTCAGTGATGAGGTTTTGGGAGCCTCTGTGTCTCTGGATGTCTGGCTTAGTGGGAGTTAGATGTTCTCTGTGTTGATCTCCTTCAACCTTGTTCTGGTGTAGTGATCCCCAAGAGTGCTGAACTCTTGCCCTTCCTCCACATTACTCTGTGGTTTCAGCTGGAGCCCTGGTGAGGTGTGATTGGCTGATCCTCCCTTCAGGTTCGTTGTCCATCTGGAAAAAATATGCAAATTCTCCAACGGAGAGAGAAATTAGTACTAGATATATGGGATGGCCATAGAGAGCTTGGAGGGAATTTTATATGGGTAGGCCCTCTTCTAGCGCACATTTGATTGTATCTTGATTGGAGACTGTGCTCATTTTTTGTACATGGTTTTTACTTATTTCCCAGTTCCAGCAATGAGTTCCATTCCACTGAGTGGATCAATTAGCCAAATCAAGAGCCGTTGGTATTATTTTTACAGAAAACATTTCACCTAACCTGCCTTTTCATGTTAATAAAAGAAAATAAGTTGGTGATGACCCACATTTAGTGACATCACTTAGACCAAAGCATTGGGGCTATTGGCTATGAGCATTCTTCTGTTTGATCCTACTGATTATTTCATTTTTTTTCCTCTTCTTTCTCTAATTTAACTTCTGATTTTCTCTCAAATATCCAATGTGATTCACTTTCCCTTCTGCTTGGAGTTCTGACAGGCTTTGAGCTCCATTTCAACATAGAGCCTAATAAGGATTGAAATATTCCCATTTACTCACCTATACCATTGATATATGGCTTGGAAAAAGAGTATGGTGGATACCTAAGGCCTCCTCAATCTCAGATACAACATGAACTAACCTAGATACAATATGAGGAGAAACTCATGGTACCTATCATGGGCCACAGTGAAAAATAGGGTAACTACAGGCCTGCAGCTTCAAAATGGACCCTACCTGGAGAAGAGTGTGATGTGTCCTCATCCCTCTTGGTGAATATGGGTTATACATGGAGAAGAGTGTGATGTGTGTCCATCCCTGTTGGTGAATGTGGGTTATACCTGGAGAAGAGAGTGATGTGTGCTCATCCCTGTTGTGTATTGGGTTATACCTGGAGAAAGGTGTGATGTGTGTCCATCCCTGTTGGTGAATGTGGGTTATACCTGGACAAGACTGTGATGTGTGTTCATCCCTGTTGGTGAATGTGTTTTATAACTAGAGAAGAGTATGATGTGAACTCATCCCTGTTGGTGAATGTGGGTTATACCTGGAGAAGATAGTGATGTGTGTTCATCCCTGTTTGTGTATGTGGGTTAAAGCTGGAGAAGAGAGTGATGTGTGTTAATCACTGTTTTTCTTTATGGGTTATACCTGGACAAGACTGTGATGTGTATTCATCTCTCTTGGTGTATGTGTGTTATACCTTGAGAAGAGTGTGATGTGTGTTCATACCTGTTGATGAATGTGTGTTATACCTGGAGAAGAGAGTGATGTATGCTCATCCCTGTTGGTGAATGTGGGTGATACCTGGAAAAGAGTGTGATGTGTGTTTATCCCTGTTGGTGTATATGGGTTATACCTGGAGAAGACTGTGAAGTGTGCTCATCCCTGTTGGTGTATGTGGGTTATACCTGGTGAAGACTGTCATGTGTGTTCATCCCTGTTGTGTATGTGGGTTATACCTGAAGAAGACTGTGAAGTGTGCTCATTCCTGTTGGTGTATGTGGGTTATACCTGGAGAAGAGTGTGAAGTGTGCTCATCCCTGTTGGTGTATGTGGGTTATACCTGGTGAAGACTGTCATGTGTGTTCATCCCTGTTGTGTATGTGGGTTATACCTGGAGAAGACTGTGAAGTGTGCTCATCCTTGTTGTGTATGTGGGTTATACCTGTAGAAGAGTGTGAAGTGTGCTCATTCTTGTTGCTTAATGTGGGTTATACATGGAGAAGAGAGTGATGTGTGCTTATACTTGTTGGTGAATGTGGGTTAAACCTGGAGAAGAGAGTGATATGTTCATCCTGTGAGTGTATATTAGTTACATATTAATGTCAAACTTATCGTGATTGGAAAAATTTTACACTCTCGGTATAGGAAACAAGATAAAGGATGGGTATAAGTAGGCACTGAGTGTTATAAAAAATTTGCTTGACATCCTTGGATGTGCTGAGATGGCAGTAGGTGCAGTGTTAGCTCTGGTTATTTCACTCATTCTCTACATTGTTTGGCACTGTTTCCTTGTCCCAAATCTAAAACATTAGTGTCACAAACTGTGTTTGGCAAAAATGGCCTTCCAAGGCCTATTACAACAACTAGTACATGGTGAGATCTTACTCAATATTGTTTGAGTAAATGAGCCAGAGAACAAATAAGTAAGTGAATCAAATAACCAACATTCATGTACCAATGAATGCAAAGAAAATAAATTAAGCCAGATGAATTTTTTTAATACCATAGCTATAAACATTGAAGAAATTATGCCTTAGAAGTGCTCAGCATGGGACAGATACAGGATGTCAAGTACAGAACAATACAAAGGACCCATCAGTTAATACTTGACAATGATCATGACAGTGCACTAAAAGCACGTTAGGAAATCACAGTGCTGGTTCTGAAGTCAATATGGGAGAAGGGTGCAATGCTCTCAAACAGAAGGGCAATGAGTAATTGGAAACAATAATATTCACTCTAAATAGAAAATGTAGGTATTTGCTGAAAGATCTTTCCTGATTTGAGCCTCTTCCTCACCAGTAGGTAGACTCAAATTGGATTTACTTATCTTCAAAGAGTTGTAAATCTGAGCACACAAGACACAAGGTATACAAATATAGGTGGAAGTGGGGAGCTCTGTTCATGGAATTTCAACTGCTTGCTTCTGCTTAACATGCATTATGTCATAATTCCCAAATAATTGTTGAGCTCTTTTTTTTTTCACCAGGGAATGAAGGGTAAACAGGAAGCTAAAGAGCTAGAAAATAAATTATTTAATATTAAATGAAAAGTAATAATATTCCCATACACTAGATTATTTTATAAGTATTTAGCTTACATTTTTAAAGACTATTTAATCACATGAAACTTAAAATATAACCATGGAAAATGCTGTACATTACTACTACATGCACACTTCTCTATATTAAAACACTCATGTAACTTTAATATATATAATATATATTAAAATCATATTTTTGATCATAATTATGTAGCATATGAACATTCATATAAAATAGTAACTGAAAAATGTCTATCAAAATATTAAATGATCTGTATGTATGTGATGAGAACACAAGTTAAAATATCTTTCTCTGTTTATAGCTCTCCACATAATATTTTGTGTTTTTTTAATATTAATAAAGGAGAAGATACTTAACTAGTAGGTGGAAGTCATACAATTTCTTCTAGTTTCAGGTAGCAACATACAAGCAATTCAGCTGAGCTCTGAGGCTATGTATCATATATATATATACTGCAGTCTCCTAAGAATCCTTGCCAACCTGAGCATCTTGGTTAGGGATACATAAATAGATTAACTCTCCTCTTGATCTGAATTATTCATGGGAGACCTTTTTCCCTCTACATCCCATTCCTCCCTATGACAAGTGTTCATTATTCCAATTCCTGGGCAGTTGTGCGCAGAGGACTGATGTAGCCTGCTGTGATCTCGTGTACCCACAGGACTCCTTTATCAGCTAATGTCTCTGAAATTGAAAAAATGTTTTTTTCACGACAACCAAAGTGTTTCTCACTCTCTTTTTATAGGATCTTTGATTGGTAGGATGACTTCATGCCATCCTACCCCGGACTAATGTATATTAAACAAGTCTCTTTTAAGAATTTTTAAGGACTCGAGTGTGGAAGATTGTAATTTAGGAGAAAGACTAACAACTTCCAACCTAAAGTGAATTGTCAACAATTTATTTTCCTTAAAAGATGGAGTATTCAGCCATTGAACCTCCATTAAAGACTTAATTGCAAGGTACTAATAGATTTGAGACAGGGTCAGTTTTCCATTACTTTAATTAAAGAGTGGGGATTGAAGTACTGATCTGTTTGCTCTACCTCAGGCTGTAAGTGTTGTGTTCATTCATTTTTACAAAACAACACAGTTCACTGGGTCTCAGACTGGCAGGACCTGGTAGGTATAGTATTCTCTATGCTCCTGTCTTCCTGGGGTCATTTCGTTCATCCATCAGTCTCTCTATCACTTACATCCACCATTCTGCAAGATAAGTGATCAGTGACCACTTTCATTGCCAGCTATTTTTTAGGATAGATTTTTTTTTCACATTTCACTGGGTCTGTAGAAGAAAAATGCCATCTTAACTAAAGAAATATCATTCTTTGCTCACATCATATTTTGATGATGGGTCCATTAGCAACTGGAAAAGATTCCCAGGGGGAAAATCCTCCTGAGAAGAAGGATTGGCTATTTGCTACTGATAATATTTTCCTGTGGATAAGAAAATTGCTTGTTGAATATTCTAAGAAACTATAACAAGCCCATGACTGTTCCTTATGTATGCATTTCAACCTTCAAAGTGCTTTATATCATGACCTTTAATACATTAACTCTTTCTCATGGATTTCAACATTTTTCAACCATATAGGGTCATGAGCTTTCATGAACAGACATTGGCTCTGTTTCCTGCATCCTGCTATACTTTAGTTATACCTTCCATTCTTCTTTAGTTTATTGCCGGGGGTGTAGATCACATTCATAAGGTTGCTATAACAAAGTACCACTAACTGTGATAAGTAACACTGTATAAACTAAACCATTACCTAGACTATTAGACAATAGTAAGGAGTACAGAACAAGTTGAGCAGGAATAAAAGTGCAACAAAGGCAAGATGTGCTTTTTAAGTTAAATGAAATAAACTTTTGGACTGGAAGTAAAATGAACATTCCTGATTCCCAAATTCTATACTGAGATAAATTCAGGCTGATAACAAACTGGCAGGAAGAATTCAAAAAGCAAATATTCCTGTTGTTCAGAATACCCAACTCTTTATCTGTCAAAATGGCTCATCTTGGCCTGAAGAGATGGCTTAGCCATTAACATGTTTTCCTGGAAGCCCAAGTACCCAGGTTCCATTCCCCAGTACCCACGTAAACCAGGTGCACAAGGTGACACATACATCTGGAGTTCGTTGGCAGTGGTTGGAAGTCATGGCTCTCCCATTCTCTCTATCTGGATTTCCCTCCCTCTCTCTCTCTCTCTCAAATAAATAAATAAATAAAATATTTATAAAAATTGCTCATTTTCTCTCTCTTCTCCTTCCCACATTATTTTGTACCCACACTCTCCTGTTTCCTCTCCCTCTTCTCCCTCTATCTGTTCAGAGACTTCTCAGTGTTAACTCCATTTTCAACTCTCAAATTGTCCTTTGGTTCCTGCCTTCTCATTCTGAGGACCCTACTCATTCACCTTCCTGCTTCTACAACAACTCAGTGTCACCTAGATACTCCATCCTCCATCTCTTTAGTCCACATACTGCCACACTTCAAAGGATGGGAACGAAAAGAAAAGGAAGAAAAGTTAAGCTTGTGTGCATGCTAAGAACAGATCTGGTCATTGTTTATTAGGTTAATTTATACAATCTTATCCATCCAGTAAATGATGGGTGGAGCTTTCTTATTCAGCATGAGAAATGGAACTTGTTCTTGGCAACAATGCTGATCTTTCTCATGTAGTCATGGAGAAACTGAGAATAGGGAACTATAAGAACCTTCTAGGATGCTGGGATCTTCTGCCCATGAAGTATCCCTACCTAAAATGCTGCTTCTTTTCAACTGCTGCCAAACATCCAGTTTTTAAAGCTCAGAGCCACCATTGCTCTCATGACCGATTACTTGACATTCTCACAACATGGCTGGAACAGTACATTCCTGTCCCTTTTGAGTCTGATTTTTGCTTTGGGCCTCTTGTCTTCCAATGCATTCTATAGTCTCAATTAGTGCTCAGGCTTCTACCAATCTTCTGTACACATGACCTCCAATGGAAATGAGAGGGTTTGTAGTATTCTTTGTTAGAGTTGGGGCCTGGCACAGAGCAGTTCATAAGAAAGTTTTGTTGATTTAATAAAACAGAATAGATAGAAATGTTTCTGAATTCTCTTCCCCCCAAATTACTAAATATGTTATATAAGTGACATGCTGTGTATGAAGTTTAAAAACAAATTTGAGGATGGGGAGATGTTTCAGTGTTTAAATGCAATGGCTTACAAAGCCTGGTAATACAGACTTGATTCTCTAGCTACCCATGTAAAGCCAGTTGAACAAAGTGGTACATGTATCTAGAGATCATTTACAGTTGCAAGAGGCCTCGGTATTATCATTTAATTTCTCTTTTATTCTCTCTATGCTTGCAATTAAATACATGAAATATTTTAAAACCATTTTGACCTAGGCAATATGTGTCCATTATTGTAATGGTAGCATGTGTTATAGAGGTAACCAAATTCTCTTTAATTGGATTTGAGGGTGCAGTCATAGGAAGGAATTCCTAGCTAATCCTGATAACCCAGTCAAAAGGTCACAAACCCAGGTGGGAAGGTACTACTGGAATTTCACTACAGGGATATATCATGTCCACCAAATTACCCTCTAAATACTTATGCTTATGCCTATATGTTAGTGATGGTCTCACTTTTGGTTAGAGAAGTTTCCATTTTCAGATGGCTGAAGAGACTCAGAACTCATCAAAGTGCTGAGAATTGACAGTTGAGTGTTCTCCACTTAATGATACATCTCCAATTCACCCTCCAATCACTCAAAGACTATAGGAAAATAGGTGAAAATGATTGTAAAAGCCAAAGGATTAGGAGGAATGCTATGGAAGGCTATCTCCTAGATACATAGTGGTTGTGTTCATAATCTCAAAGTGGCTGTTGCTCCTTGCACAAGACTTGCTTGGGTCCATCAGTAGGTTACAGTGAATAATGATGGAGGACAACAAATAGACAAATATATCATTATAGATGAGGGAATAGTAGAAATAAAAGAAGGTTCAGTGAAGAGGGGTATGGGTTGGGGGAAAAGGGAAAGAGGTAGGAGAAGATTATCTAACTTTTAAATCAGATTTTTATTTTAATAAAAAAATGGGCTGGAGTGGTGACTCAGTGGTTAAGGTGTTTGCCTGAAAAAAACTAATGACCCAAGTTTGATTCCTCAGTACCCACATAAATCCAGATGCACATAGTGGCACATGCATCTGGAGTTTGTTTACAGTAGCCAGAGTCCCTGGTATGCCCATTCTCTGTCTGTCTCTGTCTCTGTCTCTGTCTCTGTCTCTGTCTCTGCCTGGGCTTCTCTCTCTCTCTCTTTCTTTGGCCTTGTAAATAAATAATAATGAAAAAGAAACATTGGAGAGTTTATAAGTGTGTGTGTGTGTGTGTGTGTGTGTGTGTGTGTGTGTGTGTGTGTTATGCCTGAGCATGTTTAGGCCTGTAGACATATATGTGTGTGAGGGCCTCATGAACATGAACATGAGTGTGAAGAGGCAATAGATCAGCATCAGACATCACGATGATTTGAATGTAAAATAACCCCCATGGACTCATGTGTGTGAATAGCTAAAGCCTACTTAGTGTTGTTGCTCAGAAAGGTTGTAGAACTTCGAGGGAAGCTTGTTGGAGGAAATGTGTGACAACAGAAGTGCCTTGTGGTGTGCACAGCTCAGCCCTGCTGGTTCTGTCTACTTCCTGTCTGCTGATGTGACACCAGCTGTGCTATCCTGCCATGCTTTTTCCATCATGATGAAAGCCTGCATTAAAACTGTAATCTAAAACAAACCCTTGCCTCCTCTAAGCTCCTTTGGCTAGTATTTCTTCCCAACTATGATGTTCTTCGTAGTCACACCTCATGTTATTTTTGGAGCCAGGGTTGCTCACTGAATCTAAAGCTCACTGTTTCTGCTAGCTGGCCCACCAGCCCTAGTCATCCAGTCTGCCTCTTCCTCCACCCTGGGATTACATGTGTGTATCATTATGCCTAGAATCTGATACTGGTCCTGGGTGATCAAATTCATGTCCTCATGTTTATGTGGCAAACACTTTCCCTATTAAGCCATCTTCTCAGCCCATGTATTTCCTTCAGAGTGGTTTCCTTCAGATTGCTTAACATGAGAATTTATGTTTCTAACTAAAACCTTCTTTAGACACATTATTGCTCACACTTATCTGGGAAGAAGATAAATTTCTAACATGCCTTTACCAATATCTAAATAAGAACAAGGTTACTACATGGAATAGGACACAGGAAGCAAGACGGAGAAGCAGTGATTCCCTCCAAGATTTCAGCCTTCAGAAGCAATGAGTGAGCAGAGACCCAGACATGGTGCCCCACATGGCTCCATGTCTCACTTCTTTCATTTGTTACTGCCTGATTTAAGTTTCCATGTGATACCTCTTAGTCCAAAATTCAACATAGGGTATCTTTACTAACAGTAATCAAGTAATTAAAAATGCACACTAAATACTTGTTTTGTATGCCAGTGATAGAACAATGTTCATTGGTACTCATAACCTCAGTCTGTGTGTGAAAGAGGGGAACAGAAAACCACATTTAGTTTAAACTAATCCAGGTCTCCCATATCACATTATTGCACATGTAAGACTCACAGCCATCTGTAGGTAGAAATCATCATCTCTAGTTGAACATAGAAAATGAAGCTTAGCAAGGTTGAGTGCCCTTCCAGTTTTATGTGGTCATCAAAAGGCAGGGCCAGGGTGGATCCAGGCTTGCAGGAGTCAAGCCTGGTTTCTGCACTGGGACCTGGCATAGATGTTGACTGGACCAAGCACAATTTCTATTCTGTAGCCTTGCATCTAGCCTAGCTGAGGCCTACACTTGCTGCTCAAGACCTTTTCCCTTTGGCAGACCATGGACATTTATTTTCCATCTGGCTCAATCATAATATTCACTGGCTCAAATACTTCATATCGAGTGCAAGTGAAATAAGTAAGCCTTTCCCAGAACCTTCATGCTGTCTGTGGTATGAGGAGTTTAAGTGGTTATTATCTAAATTTTCAATGTGCTTTGACCAAATGAACACATTCTATTCCAATGTCTCCTCAACTTATATTTCAAATATTGCTGTTTTCATTCCTTAAACACCACATGATTGGCTATATTAAGAAATGATTTAATAACCCTGGAAATAATATAAATAACATACTAGGGCTTTTCTTCTGGTGCCATTTCTTCTAGAACCCTACTGCCCTTTGTATTACTTTGTTTTGAGTCACTATAACAGAATACCTGAGGATTAGTAGCCTATACTGAAATAGGGTTCATTTGAATTAAAATCTCACAGGTTGAAAGACCGAGGTAAAGGGGGCCCCATTTGTTAAGCCTCTCCTGAGGGCCTCATGGTGATGACAACATATCAGAGGCAACAGAAGACCTAAAACAGTGAGAAGCAGCTAGCCCAAGGGCTTGGGGACCAACTTTTTTTCTTTGTTCTTGGAAGAACTGATTAATTCCTCATAAAGGTAGTGCTCCATATGACCAAGTCAACTTGTACTAGTGCCCACCTCTGACTAATTTCACCATATTTCAACATTGCTACACTGAGGACCCTCCTTCTAGCACACAACTCTTTAGGAGACAAAGCCAAGTATATCCAAGCCATAGCAGTTTACATCTTTACACACACAGATGATATTTTAACATCTTTCCCTCTTGTTAGGATACAAATAATCACCCTTCCATATTACATTTTTCCATCAATAAATCACTATACCTGATAGTTTTTATTACAGCAATATGAATCTCATCTCCACAATAACCTGGCTATGCGTTTATCATAAACATCCATGTAAAAGTTCAATTAATTTTTGAAGTATTGAGCACCAAACACTTCTATTACAAATTAGATGGTAATTAACACTCCATGGCTTGCTCATTTATTTAAAATCTTCTTTTTTTTTTCTCTATCTTGTCAGAACCTATGAAATTGTGTAAATTCCATTAATTGTTTTTACTAGTTCATTATATGGGTTGTGAAGCAAAGTGGTAATTTTGAAAATTACAGCCATCCAACACCTACATGTGAAAAAAAAAAGATCTGGCATTCTAAAGGGTAATGTTAACTAGATGGTAATTAAAAACTGCAGTGAGAATGTTTCCCAGTGAGCTACACAATGATTTATTTAATGAATTTCTGAAGTGAGATAAACAAATTCTTTAAAGAACACACCTAACCTTCAGATTTAATTTTAGTTAGTGAAATGTAAGTCGTGAGTTATGAACAGTAGAAATAGATGTTTCATCATGAAGTTGGTTAGATGCCATGTAAGAAAATTTGAGTTCCTTAGGAAAACTAGATTTTATTTATGTATAGTATTTTATTTTAGATTTTTAAATATTTATTTATTTGCAAGTAGAGATAGAGAGGGAGGGTAGGGGAGAGAAGGGAAAGAACGGGTGCCCAGGGGCCTCTAACCACTTTAAATGAGCTCCAGATGCATGTACCACTTACTGCATATGGCTCTACAATGGATATTGGAGAACTGAACCTGGATCATTGGACTTTTCAGGCAAGCAACTTAACCAATAGTCCATATCTACAGCCTCTTATTTTACAGTTTTAACTACTCTGATCTAAAGTTCCTTTAATCTGATTTTATAATGGAGACAACTGAAGCTTGGCATTACTAAGCAATTCACACAATGTTAATAGGAAAGGACCGTTCCAGGAAGAAAAGCTCTTATGAAAATGTGAAGCCAAGGCAACAGGAGGAATTATATAACTAAAGGAAGGTTGACAAGCCCGGTGTACTAGAGTAGGGGAAACGGTCTCCATTGAGCTTCATGCAGGAGGTGAGAAGAAGTATTACTGAGCATGTGATACTCCTCCCCTGTGTTCTCTAAATGTCAACAGCTAGACACAGTGATTCAAAAGGTGTCTGAAGGAGGCCAGAGGCAAGGTTACTGGAAAAGTCTTGTGCAAAGATGACAGAAAACAGCAAAGCTGAACCTCTGAGAGAACGGGTAGCCAAAAGTGAAAGGAATCACTCACTAGGTCAGTAAAGGTTGATAGTGAGGGAAATAGGCCCTTGGGGGCCCCTTGCAGGTTGTCAGATGGGCTGAACTTCCTGGAAGGTGTTACCATTCTTGACCACTGGAGAAAGACACACTAGCAAGCAGTGAGTTTGTGCTAGGCCATGATGAGATGAAATATAGCTTATCGAAAAGCTTTTGAATGTATAGATATAGAGTACTGATTAGATTTCTATTTGAAGGTGTAATTTTAAAGACAATGTACAGTGGTGGCTAGGAAAATGGCTGGGCAGTTAGAGGTGCTTGCTGAGATTCAGTTCACAAGCTACCCATGTGAGCTTGACACAGAAAGTCATGAAAATGTCTGGAAAATACATAAAAATAGTTATAAAGGATCTGGAGAGATTGCTCAGTGGTTAAAGATGCTTGCTTGCAACCCCTGATGACCTCAGTTTGATCTCCCAGTATCCATGCAAAACCAGATGAACAAAGTGGTGCCTGTATCTGCACTTAGTTTGCATCAGGAACAGGTCTTGGTGCACCCCATTACTTCTCTCTGTCTTTCTCTCTATTTCTCTCTCTCTCATCAAACGTAAATAAAATACTTTTAAAGGCTCTGGAGTTTGTTTTCAGCAGCACAAGGCTCTGGCATGTGTACATACATCACACACAAACATATATACACACTCATACTCATTCACACTTGTGCAAATGAATAAAAATGACAAAAATGTTAGAAAAAAATTAATAAATACATTCCAGATTTTCTGAACATATTTCTTAGACTACTTGTATCTGACACCTTGCATGATTTCTGAGCCATCACTCTATGACCCCTGGGTCTTTGGAAAGCAAAAGCTATTCACTGCTGGGTGTGGTGGCACACGCCTTTAATCCCAGCACTCGGGAGGCAGAGGTAGGAGGATCACTGAGAGTTTGAGGCAACCTTGAGACTACATAGTTAATTCCAGGTCAGCCTGGACCAGAGTGAAACCCTACCTTGCAAAACCTAAAAAAAAACAAACAAAAAAAAAAAAAAAAAAAAAAAAAAAGCAAAGCTATTCACACCTCATGCTTTGGTTTGAAACAGCCCTGACATTTTCTCTCTTTCTTTCTTTCTTTCTTTCTTTCTTTCTTTCTTTCTTTCTTTCTTTCTTTCTTTCTTTCTTTCTTTCTTTCTTTCTTTCTTTCTTTCTTTCTTCTTTATTCCTTCCTTCCTTCCTTTCTTTTCCTTTCTTTCATTTTTGCAAGTGCAATAGACCACTTTTTTTTTTAATGCAAGAGTGAGAGCAAGAGAATTGGCATGCCAGAATGTGCAGCCACTGTGTGTCACTGTGTGTTGGTTACATGGGACCTGGAGAGTCAAGCATGAGTCCTTATGTTGCACAGCAGGTACCTTAACTGCTAAGCCCTCTCTCCAGCCCAGCCCTGACATTTTCTATAATAAACTGAAGCAACTTAGAGCCTTTTTGTCTCTGTATTTTTTAAATTTAAATAAAGACAGTCATCCCTTCCTCATGGTAGTTCCTGATTAAATAAGGCAAGAATGAAATAAACCAAGTGAGCTACCTCATATAAAGATTTTAGAATGATTAATAGCCTTATACAAACACCCTTAAAAGTGTGATATTCACTATGCTTTCCATAGCATTTAAAAATATAGATTTACTGGCTCCTCCCTCAACATAGAATTCGGATGCAAATATCAACTTATGGAGTTTAAAGTATGCATTATTGTGTGGGTTTGGTTGTATTTTGGATGGAGGTAAAGAACAAGTAGATTTGGAAGGAAAAATCTGGATCTTATCAATCCCAGAAACTAGCAATGTTTGGACTCCAACAGAAGGCAAGATATTTCAGTAAACTTGCCAGGATCTGGCAATGACGGTCTGCTACCAAGTTTGAAAGAGATTGCATTAGACAAAGTCTGTGGATTGATTTGTTGTGCCAGGTTTGGGTATCTAGCAAAATTCTCAGACCCCTTTACAAATTAGAGATTCTATCTGTGGGATATAGTTGGCCAATCAACAGGTACAGTATGAATAGGCATGAACACATGACTATTACCAATGAACATGAATAAAAGATGCCTGTGAGTTCAGCGCCAAGGCAGGTAAGAGGTATTCATACTGTTCCATGAACACCCTTCTCCCTTTGGCTCACCACAGAGAACTATGGGTGTCAGGTGCTGACATAGCCTAGATATTGAAAGGCTCTGATCTATGAATGAATGGCAGTAGGTTACTTTATGGCTGCATAAATGAGCAAGATCTGACAAAAATGAGAATAAAATGCTTATAATATGTTATGTTAAATAAATAATTAGTGATGTTATAGCAGTTGGAATTATCTCATAACTGTTTTTTTACAAAGGAGAATTCTGCAAGAAAATATGTATCCAAAGTGTATTAATGGAAGGGATCACACCATCACAGTTAATATGCTGGAATCTGATGTTACATGGAAAAAAATCTTTTATTTTTACCTTTGGTAGCTGGTCTACATATGAATTTCTGAATGATCTACATGTTTCATTTGTTAGTTGTTGGTTCAAGATGTTTTTTGTTCATTTAGAGTATGCTAATGAGAAAAATATGCACTAGGAGGGATGTTTTAACTTCTTTCTAACGTGTGTGTGTGTGTGTGTGTGTGTGTGTGTGTGTGTGTATGTCTGAAAGTAGATTGATCACTGTTCAGTATCTCAGTATCTCCTGACAAAACTAAGGACCTGTTTCTGTAAAATACGAAAATGTCATTTTTGTTTAGATCATTACTTAAAGTAATAGAAAAACATTGCCAGGCAATATAAGCATCAATACTTATGAAATATTATTCATTACAAAACGTCTAAATTTACATATAGATTAAACCTAAAAGTTATAAAATGTGATTTTCTTTCATTCTGATAGAGTAATGCCACTGTATATTATAGGTGAGGTTTCTACAAAAATGTCTGTGTTTTTTCAAGCAACTGTGAATATGGAAGACTCCATATTTGGCAAATACCTTGGTATGAAATTGCAAATTGAGTTTGAGGTGACAGAGAAGGAGGTGCTATAGTGTAACTGAGACTTGGGAATTAGACCAACATAGAATTAATATATGTGACCTGTGAAATGGCCCATGAAGTGCCCTCTTCTCCAGAGGATGTCTACAAAGGCCACATTGGCAGAGATGTATGTTTCATATCATGCTTTCATTAGCACCTACTGACTTACTCCCTGCACAGGAAGACCTTGAATTCCTTCCCATGAGGGCTATTCATTTTCATACTCACAGGTGCACATATGAAAACCCACAAGTAGACTGAGTGTCGCCTACCTTCCTATAGGTAAAAATGGGTCAATTTACACAAACACTGATGGTTTTATGTGTGAGTTTGAATGCAGGATCACACTTCCTTGAGAGATGTCATTGCATAAAATTGCACATTGGTTTTGAAATACATAAGAAAGTTATGGAAGAAAGTGACCAAGACCTGAAAATTAGAATGATGCTGAGTCAATACGCAGGATCTGAAACACTAATAATTGACTCCCTGCTTACTAATGAGGGCTTATTAGCAGCAAGCTTAACTGTTGAGGGCACATTTTTCATGTCAGCTTTATATCAGCATTGACTACGCCTACTCTCTTCACATGAAGATGCTAATCTCATTCCTGGTAATTTATTACACACACACACACACACACACACACACACACACACACACCATACTTCCTGACTGGAGGTCAAAGAGAAACCTTGTGTTTTCTTTTGACACATACATACTTCACATTTATAGTGAAGAAGACATAGGAGAAAGTGAGATTCTTTTAGCAGCTTCAGGTAGAAACAGGCTCAGAGAGAAATGATGCCACCTTGTTCTGGCAAAAATGGAACTCCTTGCAAGAATGGAACTGGTGTCTGGTAGAGACTAAGCTACAACACCCTTGCTGTCCTCAGTGAAGCCCACTACCAAGATAGAAAAGACAGGCCTTCCCTACCCAGGAGGTCTGGCCCTGGGGTCTGAAGCCCTTCAAATCTAGAAACCAACTAGGTCTTCCCTTTTAATACCTCAATCTGTTGAAGTAATACATTTCAATCGACTATAAAGGCTATTCCAGTTCTCCTTTTCTCCCTCCAGATTCCCTGTCATCTCTACTGAGATACAGATGAGTGTCTTCCCCTCTCACCCAGCCTGGCTGGTGGAGGTGAGTAAAGGTGAGCAGAATATTGCTTCTTGGTCTGAGTGGTTTATCTGCTTGTTTCTTCTTTATAGTCTGAGGTTACTTCTCATTTTAATTTTACATATGATTTTCTTCTGGTCTTGGAACCTACTATGTGTGTATTTCCCCTACATTCTGTACAAGCCACACGGGTACTCTCTACTTCTAGGCCCATTACCTGTGTAAAATACTGTAAACTTGGGGTAACCATGGGTACAACTCACTTTACTACTCATTTATCATATTTTTCCTCTAGTATTCTTTCTTAAGCCATCGTGGTTTGTCCTCCTTAACTTCCTTACATTAAAATGCATAAAGTGGATGCTCTATGTGTTCCTTCTAAGTCTCCCTACACAAGCTCCTAGGTTCTATCTTCCACAGGCTTGTGGCTCTACCGCAGTCTTTCCCTATGAAAATCTCAATACCCCTTAAAAACGAGCGTTAAGTTCTATCTCCCATGTATTTGTGGATCTACCCCAGTATTTCCTTGAAAACCTCCATTGCTCTTAAATGAACCTCATGAACAATGCAGTATTTTCCACGAGTGGTGCGTTTCCTACTTTCCACATGTTTATGACTCTGCTCTAGCCTTCTTCTCAGATCCCAGTTTTCCTTAAATAAACCACATAGTTTGGGATTTCTCCCTAAATAAACTTAAAAATTCATAGTTTATATTTCCTGAGTTCATTTTTATCAATTCTTTGTTAAAACTAGAATAGGACTCCAAAATGGGACTCAGCATCTCTGTCTCTACAAGCATGCCATGTTACTTCTTGCACCACAGTTATCCAATGGCAAGAAGGACAGACCCATGGTTTCACTGAGACCTGTTTCAGTAGCAGAGAGCTTACTTTGCCCAAATGGCCAGTGGAGGATGATAGGAATGGGAGTCAGAGAGGTAGGACAAAGGAAGGGGAATTGAGCAACAAGACAGACTTAGACTATTACAAGTGAAATGCATTAGACTTTTGATGCCTGCATTATTTCTCAGAATATGCATTCCACCCTAGAAGGCTCAACACAGGTAGATGAGTATTGAAATTCCTAGATGTAATTTTAGTCTTAGTAAAGAAAAAAAAAAGAGAGAGAGAGAGAGCTCTGAGGTTGGAAACTTAGGGAACTGAAGGTTACCATGAGGGATGGTAGGGTGAAAACTATTGGCCTTATTACACCACTGCAGTGAGGAGCCTGAAGAAGATAGAAACAAGGTGCACAGGGGAAAGGTTTTCCATTTTGAAATATTAACATTTCAAAGGGTATAAATTCTTTTTCCTTGCTCTCATTACTGTGGTATACAGAGATGTTACATCTCAACAGAACTGCTTGAACTTTTTGCCCCTGAGCCAAGAGAGTGATAAAACAGCCCTGGCCAGAACAGAAGGAAGTGTGCTGTAAACCATAGCAAATTCCTCCTGTAAATAGAAAATTAAAATGTATGAACAAATACATTATAAAATCAAAACCAAGTCAACAAATTCTACAAAGAACATTTATTCCTCAAGTTCAAGAGCAGTTAACAGAATTTTCAAAGCAAGTCACAGTCCATGCAACCCCACTTTACAATGATGGCCCACCCCACAAAACAGACTTGAAATGAAAATCTTTCCTTGGGGATGCATATTATCTCTCACTGTTTCCAATCCCAAAACTAAAGTTAAAACACCTTGTTCATTATTCCCAGGCTCAAATGTGGCTTGAAACCAGGCTGATTGTGATTCGCTTTCATTTTCAGAATCTGTGTTTGGTTTCGTTAAGTTAGAAATAATCATCAGTACAGTTCATGCATTGTTTTTCAACCAGCAAAGGCCACAAGCAAAATGTTTTATTAACATTTTACTTCATATAGATGAGGTTCTTCAGTTTGCAAAAATATTACAGATCAAGATCATTCAATATCATACAACTAGTCAAAGAAATGATTGTCACACTGACACATTTGTTTATTTGTGCATCAATACACTAGTAATCACAAGTGAACTGCTATATGACAGTGGTGTTAGTCCTAGGGTAAACAGTGAATTAATTAAGCATGCATAGCTTGTGGAGAGGTGGACACACACAGAGACAGAAATGGACTATAAATGCTACGGAGAAAAGTGAAACAAGACAGTGACTAGAAATTGATGGTAGTGATGTTTAGTTTAGATAAGTAATCAAAGGCATGAGTTGAAGTCAGTTTTGAGTTGCTGTGAGAAATACCCTGGACCAAGAGCAGCTTGTGGGAGGAAAGGGTTTATTATGGCAAGGGGAAGCTGACTCTAATACCTATATGTATGCCCCCAAGAATATAACACCTCCAAGAGTCTGTAACTACCAAGTTGCCACCAGATGGGAATCTAGCATTCAGAACCCATAAGTTTATGGGAGACACCTGAATCAAGCCACTGTATTCTTCTCCTGGACTCCATAAACTGATAACCATTCATGATGTAAAATGCAATGCATTCAGTCCAACTTTAAACATCCCTAGCTATCTGTTCTTGTCATGTTGGTAGATTATGGTTGTCCTCAGTTCTCTCTGCTTTCTGAAAAATGTTCTGCAATGGAGAGTGAGATAAAGATAAGTTAAAGTGGATAAGCATTGTTAATTTAGAGAGATTTTGATGGGTGGAGCCTTACTTTGGATGAAGGCTAGTGGGAGCTTCTCATTGGAGTCCATTATCTTGGTCTCCATAGCATTCTGACTTGGTTCCTAGTTCCAGTTATGGGTTCCTTTCCACTGAGCAGATCTCATAGCCAATCAAATAGCCATTGGTTACCCACTTAGGATGTGTGCTGATAATTCAACAGTAAAGTAGAATTAAAGTACCCCCACTAAGGTTCAGGGAAGTTTGCAGAAGAGGGGGCACAATGTAAGAGCCATAGGATGGGAAGGAATATCTAGAGACATAGCCCTCCCCACAACAACAGGCTGCTGCTCTCACAACTCATAACCTACATCTCCATGGTGATACCAGCAATCCCACTAAAGAGAGCTGTCAGTGGAGTGCGGTCAGGGATGAGGGAACTGATGGTACCAACATATAATATATCCAAACACAGTTTCACCTTAATAAAAAGAAGAAAAAAATGTCCCTATAGTTTTCATCAATCCCAATGATGTTCAAACATCCCCATAGTCCAAGGTCTTTTAACTGAGTTATAATATATTTAAAAAACATAATGGCACAGAATAAACTTTCATATTATAAAGGATGGCATTGGGTACAGCAAATAAATATTCAACCAATACAAGATTTAAAACAAACAGGGCAAACATCAAACTCTGTAAGTCCAAGTCTGACAACTCTAGTCAGTGACAAGTCTCCAAGTCTAATTATAACCAGTGGTGTGTCTCTTGGGTTCCACTCTGCCCCTCCAGATGGGATACTCACAGTCCCAGGAAACTTCATCATTTGCCTATGGTACTCTTTGGCAGCCATTCCATAGTCATGGCATTTCCATTGGGTCTCCATGGCAACCCATACTTCATCCTTATGGCTCCATTGGGCCTCCACACAGGCAAGTAATCCAATAAGCCTACTTCACATTGCCCATGGCCATTTCTAAAAACCAAAACTGTTGCAAATCCAGTGGCCCTCTATTTATAGCATTTGTTATATTCCATAATACTAGGTAGGCTATGAATTATTAATTGTTAATCCAGGGGAGAATAAAGAAGACTTTGAAGAACAGGACACTCCTTCAGCATCCAGGCCCTTTCCAGAGTCTGCATTCTTCCTGTTGTCCCAATGAAGGTCACCTGTCCCAATCTTGGTGGCTGCAATCTTTCAAACAATTTAAGCAGTTTCAGCCCAAATATTTTCATTTTTCTCTTCCAGATCC
Source organism: Orientallactaga sibirica (assembly GCA_036365145.1). Classification (NCBI taxonomy): domain Eukaryota; kingdom Metazoa; phylum Chordata; class Mammalia; order Rodentia; family Dipodidae; genus Orientallactaga; species Orientallactaga sibirica. The sequence continues at coordinate 99,666,354 of JAEOAD010000001.1, read as the reverse complement.
CTCTGCTCATACCAGTCCATTTCTATGCAATGAAGTTCTCAGGACATGGCATAACAGCAAGCCTCTCACACAAACTGCTTCTAACCCAGCGCAAGCAAAGCTCTTTATCATCCTCATAAGCCAAATTTCACAGTTCATAGCTCTTACTCCATTTAGGTCTTTCAATTCTGTTCAGAATAGTCCATCAAGGTGTACTTACAACACTGCAAGGCATCTCTTAGGCTAAGATTTCAAATCCCACATTCCTTCCTCAAAAATCAGTTCCAAAAGACCGAAAGCCACATGGTTAGGTTTCTAGCAGCAGTAGTCTCACTCTCCATACCAATTTACTATTGCAGTCAGTTCAACATGCTGTCATAAAACCAAAAAGACAAAAAACAACAACAACAAAAAAAACTTGACCAAGAGCAGCTTTTGGGAGGAAAGGGTTTATTTTGACTTCCAGTTTATAGACTCAAGAACTCAAGGGATAGCACCAAGATGGCAGGGGCAAATGTGGCATGAGCAAAAGGTTGGCATCACCTCCTGGCCAACATAAGGTGGACAACAACAGTAGGAGAAGTATGCCAAACACTGGCAAGGGGCAGTTGGCTAGGGACATCTGGCTGTAACAGTCAGACTGTCCCCATCAATACACTGCCTCCAGGAGGCTCCAATTCCCAAGTTGCTACCAGATGGAAACTCCACATTCAGAACACACAAGTTTATGGGAGACACCTGCATCAAACTACCACAATATGCATGAGAATACAACAGGTGAACTAAGGATTGAAATGATGGGAAGAAGTGGACCATGTGGGCACTTTGAAAACATTGTGTGGCTTCATGTGACCTGCAAGTATTTATACAACAAGTCCCTGGCTCAACCATATGATCTCATTTGTTTCTTTTTCTACCCTTCATTCCACTCTTCCTGTTCCCTATGGGCTAGGTCCCTCGGTAGTCTGGAATTTCCCCTATGTCATTCCTTTCTATCTCTTGTAGAATTCACTCCCAGTATCCAGGTTCTCTCTGGATACTTTCCTATATCACTGAGACTATAATCCCAACAGCACAATATTCACAGGTTGCCATTTTTCTACTCTGTATTTCCTATTAAATGCTGCGGCCCATGGCAGTAGGTATATCTAAAATAATTAAGAGTAGGTACTCAACTAAATGCTCCCATACCAATAATTTCAGTAATATTATCCTAATGTCAAAAAGATGAGTAGTCAAAACAAAGTACTAGGTACATAAATATAATATCACTCTGCCCTAAACACAAATGTGAAATTCTAATACATTCTATAATATGGGAAAACTTTGAAAATATTACAAGTGAAATACATCCTGAAAACATTATCAATAAAATAAGCCTGATTAAAAAGTAAAAGTAATTGAGAATGATAAAGTGCATGTGATTTTATTTATATAAAGCAAATTCGTAGCAACACAAATTAGTATGGAGAATACAACTCAGAAAGAGGAAGATAAATTAGTGTTTATTGCATAGACAATGTTTGGGATATTGAAAACATTCTGAAAATAAAAAGTAGTGGTAGTTAAAAAGCATTATCAATGTACTAAATGTCACTACATTATATTCTTGAAATGATAAGTGATACTTATGTCATATGTTTCATTGTACTAAAAAAGATTCATAAATGAATCATGTTGGATTCTATTACCATTATATCCTGAGCACTTTATATCAAGGCTGACATGCAAAACAAGTGCTTAACACATAGTTTTGTACAGAGTGACTTAATGTTAAGTCGAGTTCTGTGTCTAGAGCCCACCCTGTTGTTACCCACTGTACACAGATGTAATACAGGAATCTTGAACGTGATTTCAGGTGGATTTTTAAACAGTATTGTGTGGTTCAGAGCCATCTATCAGCAGAAGATCATACAACACTGTCTTGACTGACAGAAACTCTTTTTAAAATTTATGTGTGTTGGAGTTTCTTTCACATTGCTGGGACAAATACCTGACCAGAAGCAGTATATGGGAGGAAAGGGTTTCCTTCAGGCTTACAGAATCCAGGGAAAGCTTCATCATGGCAGAGGAAGCTGGTTTGCTTCATACATTCACATCAGAGACAGACAAGAGCCATCACCAGCTGGCACCAGCAGCCAGAGCTCATTCATGCTGGCTCTCTACACAGCTAGTAGGGCTGGACTCAAAATCTGTCTCCAGTGACACGCCTCTTCTCACATGGCTCTACCTGCTGAAGACTACTTAGAAAGCTTAATGTTAATCAAAAACATCTCAGGCTATGGAGGATAGATGTTCAGACCACCACAGTGTGTAATGTGTGTGTATGGATAAGTGTATGTGGAAGTCAGAGGACAACCTTCTCTTCAGCCTTCAATTTAAGAAAGAGATTCCCTTGTTGCTGTTGTGTGTGAGCCAACCTTGTTGGTTCACATGCTTCCAGATTCCCCTGGTTCCACCCCCCTCCATTGCCATAGGTATATTGAAATGCCTGCAATATTACACATCTAGCTTTAGGTAGGTACTGGATAATTGAACTCTGGCTGGCAGGCTTGTAAGAAAGTACTTTTAAAATGCTGATGAATCTTCCTCAACCTAAAGAGGAACTTTGTGTTGAAAGTATCATTATATTTCTATATCTTCCATGCTTTGGTAACATTAATCAATCTTTATTCTTCCTTCCTTCATCCCTTCCTCCTTCCCTCCCTTCCTCCTTTCTTTCCTCCCTTCCTTTCCTCTGTTCATCCTTCTTGTCTTTTGTGCAGCAAGATTAAACCCAAGTCCTCACACACACACTAGGCTAGTATTCCACTACTGAAATATATGGCATACCTACTATTATTTTTGTTTCCTTTCTACCTTATTCATTCCTATATCATTCTTTTTTTATAAATTTAAAATAAATATTCACCAGGCATGGCAGCACCTGCCTTTAATCCCACCACTTGGATCACTCTGAGTTTGAAACCAGCCTAAAAAATACATAGTGAATTATAGGTTAGCCTGGGGCTAGAGTGAGACCCTAACACTCTCTATCTCTCTCTATATATATCTCTCTCTATATATATCTATATATCTATATATCTATATATCTATATATCTATATATCTATATCTATATCTATATCTATATCTATATAGTCAGGCAGGATCCCCATTCTCCATCAAAAGAAACACTTAAAATGTTAAAATAAAATAATACTTGTAATGTTATTATTTTTCTAGTATAAAGTGATACTGACTCTTCATAACTGGCTTGAGTATAACATCTACATGATTTTACATAGTAGGATTGACAGAAAATATTAAAATTATAGCAAAGTAGATAGACAATTGAATAACATGTCCCAGAATGGCTGGGCTAAAGCTGACCTATTTCTAGGACATCTCTGGGAAGTCCCTCCATATCTATGTCTGTCTTTATTACTCTATGGAACAGAGACATTGGTGTCAATGTCTCCATGTCTCTGTCCTTGCCTTGCCTGCTTTTTTTTCAGCCTGGGTTCTTGGCCTACTGCCCCATTTCTATCCTGCACCCAAATACACCAATGGGCCTTTCCAGAGCTATGCCATTCACACTGTGGGTGAAGATGGAAGAAAATTGCAGAGTGCATGGAAGTCACTCTCACCATGAGATTCTTGTTCCATTATTCTAGAACAATCCCTCATGAAAAGTTCTGAGCTGATTTTTGCATTTCCAGTTTGTTCTTTTAACAACAACAATAATAACAAATGTCAGGGTTTCCACCATCTGTCTATACTTTTTACTGTTGAATCAAAGGGAGAGTGTTTACTAAAATACTTAGGGGGCTGGAGAGATGGCTTAGCAGTTAAGGCACCTGCCTGCTAAGCCTAAGATCCCGGTTCCAATCTCCAGGTCCCATGCTTAGCCAGATGCAGTGACACAAGGGCGCAATGCTGCACTTGTCCACAAGGGGGCGCACGCATCTGGATTTTGTTCATAGCAGCTGAGAGGCTGCTGGCAAGCCCATTCTCTATCTGTCTCCCTCTCCCTCTCTGTCTGTCTCTCTCCAAAAAGAAAAAGAAAAAGAAAAAGAAAAAGAAAAGAAAAAAGAAAAAGAAAATACTTAGGAGTGACAGTTTGTATATGTATCAGAGGTGAAGGCTATCTTGAACTACAGTAAATTTACTATATTTACCTTTCTATCCATTCTCTCCCTTTCTCTCTCTCTCTCTCTCTCTCTCTCTCTCTCTCTCTCTCTGTACCTCAATTTGTAACTTTGATCAAACTGCAAGTTTGGATACAAGATGAAGGAGTGATGAGTGTGGATAACAGATGATTAACTGAGTCCTCTATTAAGGTTATTCAGACCCCATGAGGAGATAGGGTGTGTGTGTGTGTGTGTGTTGTTGTTGTTGAGTTGGGGAAAGAGATAGAAAGTAATGGAGATAAATAAAGACACACAGAGAAAGGGATAGATAAAGCCACAAAACTAATATTAAATTATAGTTTTTCTTTTCCTCCCCTATTTTTCCTATGGAATTTTAGCTTCAGGACAACTCCCTGGCTCCATTCCCTCTTCCAATGCATAAATTCATAGCCTGGACAACTGAACTGGAAGGCAATGGAGGAATTTGACATCCTATCCCTGTTGCTTCTTCCACCTAATATTTCATCAAAACCATCATTGTGAAATCTCTTCTTAAGTACAAAGTATGCAGAGCTGTGTGTAAGCTCAGGGCATGTGCAAATATGAAAAGAAGAGATATTCAATCAGACACAGTACAAAAATCCTAAACCCTGACTATCCCCCCTTCCAAAAAGGCCCATTTCCAGAGAGAGAAAGAGAATAATAATATACAGACATTCTGAGTTCATCTCCAAGGAGAAGGCATCCAAGCATCATTGCCCACATCTCCTTGCAGCAGACTTGAAATTCCCAGGAAACAAACAAAACACTCAGCAAATGGCACAGATGAAGCAGAGTGCCCCAACCCCACCCCATCTTCACTTCCCCATGCAAAGAGCTGTAATAAAGAATGGGAGAGTGGTCCAGGCTGCCAGGGCTGGTTCCTGCTGCTTATCTGTAAAGATTATGTCCTCAGTCAGCATCTTCCTTACTCTCCCCCCAACACAGCCTCAGTGAGACAAATACATTTGTTTGTTGCCTTTGCTGTTTTCTCGATGTCAGCATCACTACATTATGCTTGATTTTCAGTCCACTAATTCCAGTACTTTCTGTTGGAGACCATGAATGGAATGACATGCTTGTCACCTTACCGTTCCAGGGCTATGCACAATTGATGCCTAATGTGCCTTACCCAGCATGGCTCACCTCTGCTTGATTTAAAACAACCTTAATTATTTTTCAACCTGTTTCACAGTTTCAGTCAGTATTTCCATGGTGAAAAGACTTTTCTCTAAAATATTTAGCCTTTTTGTGCTACACAATTTACAGATGAAGGGAAATAAGCTCCCTAGACTTAAACCTGGAATCTCACACCTATTCTAAGCATCTTTCCACAGTATCTATGTAATCTTCAAGGAGTATTTAATCTTTTTTTTTGAATCTCAGTTTTGCATTTGAAAGATGTAGCAATAAATGCTTGACCCTCCCACATTACTGTGATTATGAGGTCTTATTTTAAAAGTAAGATTTTACATTTATATCCTTTCTTAATGAATGTAGATCAGAGTCTATTTTTACATAAATCAATTTTTTAAAATGTTAGCCTTACTTTCCAGCATCTTTTTTTAAACAACTTATATCCAAATAGTACATGGCATGGTTAAAAATTTCAATGGCATTATAATGGAAAGTAACAACTTCTCACCCCATTTCTGCTTTCATAGAAATGTATTTTCTCGAAGATATTATTTTAATAATTTCTGCTCTAAATTTATTAATTTCTGTTTTTACATATCTTACCTTTTAATGCATAAATCTTATATCATATTCTTGAAATTTTTATCTTCATTATTACTTAGATATTTTGTCTTTACTACCTTATTTTCTCTCTTACATTCGTTTTTTAAATTTTTTTATTTTGTTTCTCTCCCATTCTTAACATATGTCTAATTGTTCTTTTTTATCTCAAAGAAAACATTGGGAAAAGCAAAGGGGATACCCTTCCTTATTCTCCTTCAACAGCACAGTCCTTAGTGGATCATTGCCTCTGCTCACAGCATGTGCAACTTGAGAATAATTGCTACCCACAGCATTCCTGGAGGGGCCTTCAGTGGAAATACAGTGTATTGAGATACAGTAGATGGGTGCTATTTGTTTATTCAGTGGCAACACAACATCTGTAAAATTATTCAGAATTCCCTTCCTAACCAATAATTATCCCATATCAAGGCAGAGAGCTTTGTTTTCTTCTAAATATGAGTCTTTCAGCTGCAATGAGGGTTGCTTTGACAATAACACGTCCTTTCTTGGTTGCCAGCCTCCACCTTGTTTTTTAATAGCAGTGCGATTGGGTTTGGATTACTGCTATTGTCAAAGTGAATGAAAGAAAGCCTAAACCTTATTGCTTGATTCTGCAGCATTTGGGTTTGTTTCCTCAAGTGATTATTCACAGGATGAAGCACTTTGCTGTGTATCTCCATGACAGAAGACGAAACTCACAATCAATCAATGTCCTGCTCTTATCCAGACTTCCAGAGGAAGCAGCTCTGAGGTGCCAGGAGATATCTGGAGTAAGGAGAGATTTCTCACAACAAATGAAGAATGCTGCATAGCTGAAAATGATTGAGAGAATTAGGGCAAAGAGATATAAATTAAGAATGATATGGAAAAAAAAAAAAAAAACTAAAGATGTAACTCAGTGGTAGATAGCTTGCCCAGCATGTACAAGGCTCTATGTTCAATCCCCAAACACGCAAATGAATAAATAAAAGGAACCATTTTAAGATGAACCCACAAGAACAAAGCCAGTATGTTAACCTGTTAACCATTTGCTAAAGAATGTGTGTGTGTGTGTGTGTGTGTGTGTGTGTGTATTAACAAATGCATTCAATTTGAGTAAAAATAAAGAACATGACTTGTGTGGTAGTTTGAATTAGGTGTCACCTAATATATATATATATATTATTTTGATTTTACATTCATAGTAAAGGTTCCATTGTCCTCCTCCCTGTCCTCCCTCTTTCAAAGGGATCCTTGTCAATGGGGAATGTGGGTCAAGCATTGTGAGGTTAGTTAAGAGTTCTGGGGGGTTGGCCCCAGTCTCTGTGCATAATGCCCCAACTATGACTCTAACAATCTTTCCGCCCCCTCTTCCACGAGTTTCCCTGAGCCACATCGGGGTCATTTTAGTTCTGATTCAGTGATGAGGTTTTGGGAGCCTCTGTGTCTCTGGATATCTGGCTAAGTTGGTGTTGGATGTTCTTTGTGTTTATCTACTTCAGCCTTTTTCTGGTGTCATGATTACTATGAATGCTGAACTCTTGCCCTTCCCCTGCGTTGTTCTATGGTTTCAGCTGGGGCCCTGGTGAGGTGTGGTTATCTGATCCTCCCTTCAAGTTCGTTGTCCACCTGAAAAAAGATAAGCAAATTCTCCATCGGAGAGAAAAGTTAGTACTAGGTAGAAGGGATGACCATCTATGTTTTGGAGGGAAATTTATATGCGTTGGCTCTCTTCTAGCCCACATTTGGTGGTATCTTGCTCTTGGAGACTGAGCTCATTTTTTGTACCTGGTTTTGACTTATTTCCCAGTTCCAGCAATGAGTTCCATTCCACTGAGTGGATCTATTAGCCAAATAAAGAGCAGTTGGTTACCCACCATGGCTGATTGCCACTACTGCACTTGTATGAGCATTACATCAATAAAGGTGCCTTCTAGCATCTTCTCATGCCATGCTGTCTATTACCATCACAGAACTGTCCCTGGAGACTGTAAGCCAAAGTAATAGTAAAAAAAAGTAAAGCAAACAGATTAAAAACAAACAAACAAAAAAAAAAAAAAAAAAAAAAAAAAACCTCCTCCCCCAAGGGGCGGGAAAAATAACACAACTTTCTCTATCAGCTGCTTTTGGTTGGATGCTTTATCCCAGCACAAAAGAGTCACTGCAACAATATGATATAAAACATTTCACCCATTAGAATAAATGTGTAAGAAATTAATGGAAATTGATAGGCAAATTAGTAGGGTGATAATAGCCTACATATATTTTGTATCATAACATAACTAACTGTAAGAGTCTGAAACTTACAGGTAGAAATAATTTCTGAAGGGATGGAAAGCAGGCTTACCTTGACTTGATCTGGATATATTATACATAAGTACCCTACATATTTGTTCAAAAGTGTATCTCTAAAAACATAGAAAAAATAAACATTGATTCTTTGTTACACAGTTATTTAAATACTATGGTTAAAAGAACTTCCTCTCTAATTTTAGCTGGACTAGAACTTGCTTCTCTTTGGTTCTCACTCGGAAGATAATTCCATTGGAAGAGAACTAGATAGACTTTTCCTGAAGCTTAAGTTCTATAAATTTTAAGTACAAGTCAAATAGAAGTAAAGCTGTAAATATAGTTTTGGGTTAAACCTGATTAAGAAAACTAGTATTCCCAGCACTTGGGAGGCAGAGGCAGGGGAATCACTGTGAGGTGGAGGCCAGACTGTGACTACATAGCAAATTCCAGGTCAGCCTGGGCAAGAGTGAGACCCTACCTTGGACCCCCTCAAAGAATAAGAAAGAAAGTAAGCTAGTATTCCTTTTGCCTTTTTTACTTAACCAATTACACAGCCCTTTCCACACCTATGTAAAACTCTTTCCATCTTTCCTACATTTTTCTTTGAACCCAATCCAATAATCTCTTTTGTACTACTACTAGAGTTGCTGAAAAGGGTTCAGAATTACCTTGCTTGTTTAAGGCTATCCTTAATTCAATACACATTATATTAATAATAGACCTTCAAATAAGTTTTAAATGTAACAGAGTTTAAAACACTTATACACATTTTTACATAGGTGGCAAGTTAATAAATTGCCCTAAGCTTTAACTTTCTTACCTATGTTAGTTAACTAAATACATTTCCATGTAATTATTAATGAGTTTTTATATGTTTAGTACCTCTATTTGTGCTATCATGAATAACCAGCTAATACTGGGATCCCAGCTCCTGAAACTGAACTTTAAATTCCTGGCTGTGTTTGTTGACAGAAGGATGGCTATGTGACCAAAGAAAGACTGTTCTTCCCACTGCTTTCCTTTTGAATCAATCACTGGTACTTGTGCCCTGCTCATATGACAACCCTTAACATCATCCAAACATTCCACATGAAATGGAACAGAAACATTTGATGGGAGGACAGAGAGTAAGTCACCAGTGAATATTATCAATTTCTTCTGAATGTTTTCCTTATAAATCCCTTAATTTATTATTTTTAGGGTTTAGTGTACATATTTAAATGTTTAACTGTTTCCTTGGTTGATTCTGAAATATACAAGTTCAATATTAATATTTTTAATTCCCTTGAGTTGTTAGACTTTGTTTATATTTGAAGACCTTTGGTTAAATATTTCTTCATAGCTTGATACTAAGTGAGGTAATACCTGTAATATATATAATAGAAAAATCTCACTCAATGGAAAAAAAAAAAAACTTGTTTTGCTTCTCTTTCCAACATGATTTTATTGAGACCGAAACAGTATATTAATTTGTCTAAGATCAAACATCCAGATATGACAAACTAGGTTTCAATCTCAGGACTTCTTACTTCCAAGTTTGTTTCAAGACAGTATGATATGCTATTAAATTTGTTGCCCGACATACGGAAGCTAATATTCGAATATAAAGCTGGGTGATCTTACTCCTTTCTCCATCCCTTTGTGGTAGCTTTTATTGCTTTTGGCAGCCTAGGACTTGCGTTGCCTCAGTGATGAGAAGTGGGTTTAATGACCTCTGAAGAGTAAGAGTAGCCTTCTCCCTCCAAGCTGGAGTAAAACCTATGCCAAGGGTAGAGAAATAGCCGGGGAGTAGCTGAAACTTGGATGATTTCTGTGAAATGCCATCACCTTGCTTCTTAGTGCCATCAAATGTCTCTTACCCCATGCCCTTGAAGCCGTCATTACACTTACAACAAAGGGATCCATCCAGCACTAGGCTCCTTTCCTGTGTGTTGTTGACAGCCCAACTCTGTGACTATCTAATGAGCTGCAGAAAAACTCGAGAAGAACTCTGTCAGGAACCATTTACTGTGACAATGGTTTAGACAGTTTTCTAGCTGGCAAAGGCCCTTGATCAAAGATAACTTTCTTCTTTTCAATGCAGAGAGAAACATAATCAATAGTCAAGGATTAGGCTTTCTGGTCATGTTTTGTAATTTTGTTTGTTTCATTTTGTTTTTCTTAAGTTACTCCCTTTCTTTCCCTTCATATCCCACCCTTCCCCTTGATTTTTGACAGCTGGAAAATAGTAGTGATATAGGCCATACAGTTGAATTAGGAAACATTTTGGTCATAAGACTAAATCATTATTATTATTTTTTTTTACTAAGTAGACACATCATGTGTTGGTACCACTATTTCCCTCCTCTCTGTCACCACTCCACTGAGGGCCCTCCTCAGTAGGATAGCTGGCATTCACCTTGGGGGTGGGGGTTATAAGTTATAAGAGCAGGAGTCAGTCAATTTGGGGAGGAGCAATGCTTCTGGATATTCCCTCCCTCCTTGGGGCTCTTACGGTCCTTTCATCTTCTGTTTCACAGAATTCTCTGAGCCTTGGAGGGTATGTTTTAAGTCTACTGTAGTGTTGAGCTCTCAGCAGTATCTGGATTTCACTTTGGTATGCTTTGAGTATCTTCAGTGTCTGTTACCACCACTCCGAGGTTGTCAGGCTGCCTGTGGAAGCAGCACTCTTTTTGATGTTGCCAATTCCTCTGTGGTTTCACCTCAGCTCTAGCTGATGAACAAAGGGTGGCTCATTCCTTGACAGGGAGTCAGTTATCTTTTCTTGCTTTGATGATAGATTTTTTGGTTTTCCTGAGTCATTTTTATAAAAATGGTCTGCAGTGCCTAGGCATAATGAGGCATGTTTGAAAGTTCATGTGTGTGCAATTCCCTGTGGCACCTAAAAATCTGTCACCTCGGAAGTCCATGAGTCACCCTCTATCAAAACCCATCTTCGTCCAGCGTGCTGGAGACAGTTCAGGATTGGCCACGAACACTGTTGGCTGGGGATCACACCTTGTATATTTGCCTTTCTTTGCCTGTGGGCAGGACAGATTCTTGATTTTCAAGCAAAACATGGCAAAGATGCTTACAGCTAACTTTGTGCTCATGTTTCTTTGTCCTTGGCTCCCCATCCTAATGGATTCTCTCTGGCTCTGTTAGCAGACAGAAAGCAAGCAACCTCTTTGTAAGCTTCCTGTCTATAAGGCCACAAGATGGGGCACATTGGTCAGCTTTTGGAACCTAGAAATAGCCCCCAGATGACAGAAATAAATTAAAGCTTTCATTTGTGCAGCCATGGCACTATGGAATCTGAAGGCAAATGATTATATAGTAATTTCTGAGATAGGAACCCAGTCTGGCTAATTTCTGAATTCCAGTCTGGTGATATGTTGAAACAGAGACCTAGTCCAGTGGTGGTTGAACTCCATATCTGTAGAATCTGTGGTGCAACACACCTGTGTTGTTCTGGGGATGTAATAAATCAGTAGTGTTTTTGCCTAGCATACATGACGCTCTGGGTTCAATCCCCAGAACCACAGAATATAGATTTGGTGATGCATACCTATAATCAAAGCACTTAGAGAGATCAGACATTCAAGGTCATCCTTAGAAAAAGAGTGACCATATCTCAAAAATCAAATGATAGGGCTGGAGAGATGGCTTAGTGGTTAAGGCGTTTGCCTGCAAAGCCAAAGGATCCAGGTTCTATTCTCCAGGACCCACATAAAGCCAGATGCACAACAGGGGGCATGCATCTGGAGTTTGTTTGCAGTGGCTGGTGGCCCTGACACACCCATTCTCTCTCTCTCTCTCTCTCACTCTACCTCTTCCTCTCTCTCAAATAAATAAATAAAATAAAATAAAAATCAAATGATAATACCAAAAGTGCCTGTGCTGTTTGACTTGTTATGTTTTCAGTTATTTTGTATGGGGCAACAGATTACTAAAAGCCATTAGATGATGAACATTGTTACAGTTCATATAAATCAAATGAAAAAGTCAAGCTTTGCAGTCAGATCTTCTGGTTGTGGATGTTTCCTTCAGCCTTTACTAGCTCTGTATTTTCTTTAGAAACTTCTATAATTCCTGTAAGCTTAACTTAGGCTTCTTAAGATGTAAAAAGTAAGCAAGTAGAATGAATTCCAGGTCAGTCTGGGCTTGAATAAGACCCTACCTAGAAAAGCCAAAAATATTTAAATAATTATTAAATATTAATATATACTTGAGTTCATTGTTATGTTCTTTTCCACTTAACCATTTATCTGTTCTAATGCCAACACTATGCTGTTATAATTGTTTAAATCTTTATGATGAATGAGCTTTAAAAGCCCAAAGCTCTTCTCTTCACACTCTTCTTCTTAGAGGGTTTTTGTATGATGTGCTTATTCTTCCAAAGCATTTTATTTTATTTATTTATTTATTTATTTTTGAGGTAGGGTCTCACTCTGCTCCGGGCTGACCTGGAACTCACTCTGCAGGTCCAGTCTTACCTTGAACTCACAATGATCCTCCTGTCTCTGCCTTCAAAGTGCTATCATGCCCATCTTCAGATGCAGTTTAGAATAACCATGGAGAACAAGGTAAAAAACTTGAAGTAAGAGCTATGAAAACTGAGAGCTGGTAATAAAATATCATGTAGCTTTTAGGTTCTTGTTGTAATCTGAGTTAATGAATTTGCTGTGTTTCTAGTTGATATGTTTGAACGTTTTTCTCCAGTGGTGCCATTGTTATTAGTAGGTAATCAGAGACTTGATAAGTGTCAAAATTTGCACAAGAAGTTTCCATGTTATATTGAATGACTTCTAAGGCTGTGTCTTAGTCTGTTCTGCTATAATAAAATACTTAATACTAAAAAAAACATGTAGGCAAGCATGCTGGGCCTAATGTTACACATCTTTAATCCCAGTACTACATAGGCAGAGTTAGGAGGATCACCATGAATTTGATGCCACCCTCTAACTATATAGTAAATTCCAGGTCAGCCTGGGCCACAGCAAGACCCTACCTCAAAAATAAATAAATAAAGAAGAAAATGGACAGAAAACAGCATTAGTGCTTAATTCACAGAATATCTATTGTAAACTTTAAATGAACTAAATTGTACAGTGAGCTATCAAGAAATGCTGCCTGCATCTACCCCCAGCATAACCTCTTTCTGGTATGGTCTGCCTCATTGTCTTCCAAGAGACTTTATTGGTCCATCTTTACATTCCCTGTAAGCAGGCTGTGAACTGAACAGAAAGAAAATCCATACCCTATTTATGTTAAAATATTCCATAAAAGCATGTTTGTTTTATTTTTATTTATTTATTTACTGGAAAGAGAGAAGGATAGAGAGAGAATAGACACAACATGGCCTCTAGCCACTGCAAGAGAACTCCAGATGCATGTGCCACCATATGCAACTGGCTTACGTGGGTACTAGGGAATTGAACCTGGGTCCTTAGGTTTTCTTAGGCAAGCGCCTCAACCACTAAACCATCTCTCTAGCCCCAGCAAAATTTAATAATGGGCTTAATAAATGGCCAGAAATAGAAATTCATGAATGTCCATTAGATTTCTGAGAATAATAAGATAGTATTATTTTCTTAAGTGAACATCATGAAAAATGCTATTGTTTATCCTTTTAACCTAAAGCCTAATTCATATTCAAGGCATAAAGAATAAGATGTATAATTTGTTTTTAAATTAAAAAGTGAAGTTTTTGTTCTTCGAATGCAGTTTACTCAATTGTGACTACTGGATGCCACACAGTTGATGAATGACTGAACATTAGTATAAGAAAGACATAGTGTTTATATTAGAATTATTTACCTTTATAGATCTAGTAAAGATCTAAGATATAATGAGAATAAATCTGGAGGGATATTCAAAAGCACATTTGTCTGAAATTTGAAATCTGATGGAATCATCTTGGAAAGACATGACCAGTTCCAAAGTGTGGCCTCAATGTTTTCTTATCCCAGCATGCATTGGTCTTCAGCATGACTGTACTGCTTCCTTCATTATTGGAAAGGGTCAATTCATTTTACTTTGGATGTCACTTATATCTTGTAGTGGCCAGGAGACTGTCGAAAGGGAGATTGGAAGATTTCTGGGAGTATGTCTAATGGGAATTGCAACTCCCTTTCACACTCCTGAGGACTGCCTTGGGACCAGCATGACAGGAAGTCAGAGAATAACTAGCCTTCCAGTATGCTGCCATGGCCACTGAGAGACATGTCTATGGCCCAGTACACCATTCATGAAGCCAGATTAGTGAGACCTAGGATCATTCATAAAAGAACCATACAGCCAGACACAGGTTCATGAATAAGTAAACATTGACTTTGGGGGTTATTAAAAACAACAAAAACTAAATGTAACCTCTTCCCCAAACACTGGTGTATGGGTTTACACACACACACACACACACACACACACACACACACCCCCACAGGAAATCATTTATTTCTATCTATCCATGGCTCTTCCCACATGTTTTCTATCCTGTAGTTGACATATTTAGGTTAAGGGAAAAAGCAAATAAATATTGAGAACTGTAACATCGTTTTCAGAAGGCATGAATAGTTAATGGTTTTGAGAATAGAGGCTTACTTTCTCAGAATAGATGTATGGGGGGGGGGTTAGATGCAGGTAGACCTCATGCTCATTTTCCAGGGTGCTGCTTCATCTTTGAACTTACTGCAATATGTGTCTCATACCAATTGCTAAAATCTTTCAATCTCATATTTATGTATATAGAATGATTTGTGATTTTTTTCTTAATTGAAACCAGTTCAAAAGAAAGAATTAGAGTGCTATTCAAACTTCAGTCTGAACATCAGTCAGTGCCTAGGACTTACAAGACTATCTTTTCATCCCGTCAGGAAGGGACTCAGCCATTGTGAGTATAATATGACTAAAGGATCAGTGAAAGGCCTGAGAGTCTTATTCAGGTCGTCACATGCTTCCTGTAGGCAGTAAGTTTGGATGCCATGAAAAGCAGGTCCTTTGAGCTTTTGAGACCATGAACTGCTATTTTTTAAGTATGTCAAGTATTAATATATTGAAGCTATTTATTTGAGAATATAGCAATGATTTTCTGTGGATTCCCAGACCTAGCTCCACAGATGTTTCAGCCCAGTATTTTATGTGTTGGAGTTTGAGATTACTAAATACCAATATATGAGGGTCACTCTGTGTTGACATATATATTCTGAAAGAATGATAAGGTATCAGTTTTATTATTATTGGTAGGACCCAACCAGAAGCCATTTATGGCAGAAAGGGCTTATTTGGTTTATAATTCCAGAGAGTAAAGTTTAGCCTGTTTGAGAAAATATGGGAAAGCAAGAAACCAATCTTAGGTCATGACATCAGCTAGGAAAAAGTAGGGAGAGAAAAATAACAGAAACAGGGCTGAAATATAAAACCACAAAGCCTGCCCCTAGTGATACATTTCCTTCAGTAAGTATCTACTTCCTAAAGGTTCCACAACTTTATTGAGTAGTCCACCAGCAGGGGATCAACTATTCAAACACATGAACCTATGAGGGTCATTTTACTTTCAAACCACCACAATAGAAAATGTATTAGAGGGGTTGGAGAGATGGCTTAGCAGTTAAGGAGCTTGCCTACAAAGCTTAAGGACCCAGTTTTGATTCCCCAGTACCCACATAAAGCCCGATGCACATGTCTGAAGTTCATTTTCAGTGGCTAGAGGCCCTGGAATTCCCATTTTTTTCTATCTCAAAGAAATAACTAAATAACAAAATATTTTTTCAAAACAAAATTTACTAGAGGATCTGTATAATTGTTTCTACAAATCTGCGGCAATATTGCTTATGTGACTTTAGACAAAATATTGATTTATTTTGAAAACAAGTCTATACTGCTGAAATTAAGTGGCTTTAAAGGCTGTAAAGATAAGAAGATAAAAACCCTGCAATAATAGTCATTTCAGCCTACATGACTATGTGAAATACATATGTGTATGTACACACATACACACAGGTGGTTTTTCTACTGCCCCTATGTTTCTTTGAAGAACCCCAACTAATACAAAGGGGCCATAACAATACTTATTTTTCTTTTATTTTCACTAACATAGAAGAACAAACTTAAAATATATTCACATTCTAAGTCTTCCTTATGATTGGAAGTGACTGTTGGATCCAGGTCTCATTGGTATACTTTAAGTGAAGATCTTTCAGCAAGGTTTACAATAAAGTGCAGGCTGGTATTTTGGCTTTTGCACATGTCCTTCCTTCCTAGAACACAGATGAGGGGACTGTAAGTATAACATCTATATTACAAACATTAATGTGAAATACACACTGTACATGAGCACATGACAATACAAAAAGTATTTGACTCACAGGGGATTATTGATTTGCCATGTACACATGGAATTACTTTCCTTTGAGCTTTTATTTATTTATTTATTTATTTATTTATTTATTTATTTATTTATTCATTTAAGAGAGAGATAGTCATATAAAGAGAGAGAGAGAGAAAGTGTGAGAGAGAGATCTCACAAATCTCTCTAGCCACTGCAAACAATCTCCAGATGCATGAGCCACCATGTACATCTAGCTTACATGGATACTGGGGAATTAAACCTGGGTCCTTAAGTTTCACAGGCAAACATCTTAGCTGCTAAGCCATCTCTTCACCCATGAGCTTTGATTTTTTTAAAATATTTTATTATTTATTTATTTGAGAGAGAGAGAGAGATACAGAAATAGGCAGGTAGAGAGAGAGAGAGAATGGGTGCGCCAGGGCCTCCAGCCACTGCAAACGAACTCCAGATGCATGCACCCCCTTCTGCATTTGGCTTATGTGGGTCCTGGAGAATCGAGCCTCAAACCGGGGTCCTTAGGCTTCATAGGCAAGCATTTAACCGCTAAGCCATCTCTCCAACTGAGCTTTGATTTTTAATGAAGCAAAATTGCAGTCTTTTACAAAAAGGTTTCAGTAGAGATTTATGTATGTGTCTTGAGATAGAGTAACACTGAGGAATGCTAGATGAAGTATTCATTGTGTATACTCAAGAGGCAATGTGAATTAGAAACAGATTCACCTCATTGGGCTTACTTCTTAAGTTAGTGTTTAATCAATATTACCTTCATTTGTGTTTTGGAAGTCATAATTTATGACTGACCTATGCATGGTGAAAGTGTGATAATGTGTGTAAAATATTGTGTAGGCAGTTGGGGGTTCAATAAATTTAGAACACTACATCATAACATGTTCCTTTCTCCAAACACATATGAAAAGCAATGCAATACACACCTAATGCCTCTAAATTAAGACTACAATTGAGAGGATACAGTCGTACATGCAATGTTCTTTGCTCTCATTTTACTCTCATTTTACTCTCATTTGGAGTAAATGTAGGTCTGCCTTTTCTTTCTTTCTTTCTTTCTTTCTTTCTTTCTTTCTTTCTTTCTTTCTTTCTTTCCTTCTTTCTTTCTCCCTTTATTCCTTTCTTTTTTCTTTTTACTTACAAAAGGCCTTCATGCATTGCATCTTTATCCTTGGGTACCATGTCCTTATCAGACCCCTTGACAGAGACACTAGGTCCTTCTGGATAAGAGCTAGATAGGCTTATTGTTGAGATCTGGAGCTCTCTAGCTCTCTGTATAAATTACTAATAATTAGTGCATCTCCAAAGCCACTCAAGAGACAGATAATCATCAAGACAAACCTGGAGAGGAGTCTATATGGTATAAGGGTTTGGGCAAAGCAGCCTATTGATTTAAGCAAAAAATCATGATTACAATTCAGGATACAGGATAGACAACCATGCCTATGTTTTCGGGGTCCTCCGACAGGTAGGGCTGAAGAAGGAGCCGGTCCAGCCGGTCCCTTCTTGGGACTGAGTGGGATGGTGAGTGTCGGCGACCCAGAACCCCCTCCTCCAAGGGACCAGAGAGAAAAACACACTGGGTCGGGAGTCTTGTCAAAGCAAGATCTCATTTTTATTGTAGTAGGAAGGTGTTTATATAGCCTTGAGAAAGAGGGTGGGGTCTCAGGATGGGATAAAAGTGTAGGGGCCAAGTCAGAACAGTGATACACAGAATGAAGAAGAAACTTGCTTTGGGAAGGAACTCTTAAAATTATATATTTGGGGGCTGGAGAGATAGCTTAGTGGTTAAAATGTTTGCCTGAAAAGCCTAAGGACCCAGGTCCAATTCTCCTGTAACCACGTAATTCAGATGCACAAGGTGACACATGTATCTTGAGTTCATTTGCAGTGGCTAGAGGCCCTTGTGTGCCCATTCTATATCTTGGTCTGCCTCTTTCTCTCTCTCTCTCTCTCAAAAATTAAATACAATTTTTTTTTACAAAAGAAATTTTGTCCCCATTTTAAGCATTTTAAGAATGTAACCATTAGACTAATTGTTAGGCTTAAAACTGAAGTCAATATACTAAAAAAAAGAAAAAACAAACAAACAAACAAACAAACAAAAAAAGAAAACAAGAAGAGGGCTAACAGCTAGTATAAGAAAGTGAAAGTGAAAGTGCCCAGAAATAGGAAGGATAGAACTCTGGGAAAAAGAGAAAGTCAGTCTCAGTAGACTCTGACTAGCCCTAATGAAGCCTACTGGCATCTTATTCAGAAATTCTTTCCTTCCACCTAAATCATGGTGTGTGTGTGTGTGTGTGTGTGTGTGTGTGTCCCTATTTTTTCTTCTAGTTCTTTTATATCTTCAGGTCTTATATTGAGATCCTTAATACCTTTAGAGTTGACTTTTGTGCAGGGTGAATGAAGTGAGTCTATTTTCATTCTCCTACATGTGATTATCCATCTTCTCCAAACCCTTTTGCTGAAGATGCTACATTTTCTCCAGTGTGTATTTTTGGTCCCTTTGTTAAAGAGGAGGTAGCTGCATTTGCTTAAATTTAGAAATGGGCCTTTATTCTATTTCATTGTTCTGCATGTCTTTTTTTGTGCCAGTGCCATGCTGTTTAGTTACTATGGCTTTGTAGTATATCTTGAAATCAGGTATAATGATACATCCAGACATATTTCTTTTTGGGGGATACTTTTTGCTATCCAAGGTTTCTGCAATTCCACATCCATTTTGAGAGTATTATTTTCTAACTCTGTGAAGTACATTGCTGGAATTTTATTGGAATTGCATCCCATATATATATATTACTTTTTGTAGGATGGTCATTTTCACAATATTGATTCTTTCAATCGATAAGCCTACGAGATCTTTACTATCCTCCTCAAATTTGTTTTTCATCACAAATTCTGTTTTGCTTCTCCCTTGAAAAGTTTATTGCTGGGTTCTGAACCCTCTACTGACCAGTCACTGAGACAGAAAAATGGGACTAGTTTCCTGATTGAAAAGGAGGCACATGGGCACCTCATGATGATTGGTGATTGATCTAGAACTTCACTTCTCTATATCACACTCCAAACATTTTAAAGATCAACCTCTCTTTCTAGCCAGAAAGTTAGACAAAAAAGCTCAATGTGGGGCTGGAAAGATTGGCTTAGCAGTTAAGGCCTTTACCTGCAAAGTCAAAGGATCCTGGTTCTATTCTCCAGGACCCATGTAAGCCA